>OZ057416.1:48682966-49933182 GCA_964056705.1 Troilus luridus
AACCATGGTAGAGTGACCACATACCTGTCTCGGCTAGCCTCTTCACAGTCCAGCTGGCGGACTGAGTATCAAAGTTCATCATCTAATGAGCAAGTGGAGGGGGTTGATATTTTTTGGTATAATGAGTATCATTTAAAATCTTTTATTATGAAATTTAGATCCTATGAGGGAGAGAGAACTCTGCAATCTCCGGATGCAGTCCAGAGTCAAGGACTTATGGACTCAGCAGCTCTTGCAATATTTTAAGCATTTAAAAAAATAAATGAACAGTAATTGTCCATTCAAAACCAGTTCTAATTGCAGAATAAATATATTAATTTTCAATTTAATGAATAACAAATCCAATTTAATAAAAGAATTTAGTTCATCTTTTATAGAATATTTATTTTTTACTTCTTTATTTCAAACACAGTGCAGTAAAAAGATTGTTTAGTTTTTTTTTTAATCCTAATTCTCTTAGTTCATTAAATTCAACGTAAAAGCTTAATCCCAAGTGTGTAGGTAGCAATGTTAAGAAAAGATAATTACTCCAATTAGCGCAATGGTCTTAAGAGGATAAAGCCTTCATGGCTCAATTAGTGGGATTATAAACATAAATTTATATGTATATTTACATATGTATGTGTATTACGTACCTCTTAACACCATTAATATAATCTTACCTTATTTTTTTTTAAGTACTTCTCCCTCCAATTTCGGGTATTGTTAATGAATCTAGTTCAAACAAGGATTTTAATCGTTTACAGAAACACAACTGTATATTGTGTTTTTGTTAAACCAAAGCTTATTTAGATTTTTTTGCAATTTTTTTCAAATAAAGGAAATAATTATTATTATTTAAAAATACCTATTCGAAAAGGAAATTGTATGATGTAAATAGAAAAAAAAGAATAATTCATTAAATTAGTTTTATAAATTTAAAAATAGTAAAAATCAATTACTGTTAATATCAATATATATTATTAATATCAATATCTCCTAGCCAAAGAGATTTTCAAATATTTTTGGAAAAATAAATCAAGAACGGACTGAATTCATAAGACAAAGAAAGATTTGGAAAGAAACAATATAAGGGGAAAATATGTAATAGAATTTTTAAAGGAACAAAGTGTTGGGGATGTAAAGATTCCAGGGCAGGGAGGAAAAGAAAACAGACTCAAAATGATTACTCAAAACAACATGGGACTAAACATTGAAATTTTTAAATGTTAATATTTAGTGAATTACAGGAATTCGTATAATAACAAATAATAATTTTAAAATGTATGGTAAGAGCATGTCCTCGTGATCTTTTAATTTAAATCTGGTAGTTTCTCAACTTGCCTTTATCTCATGCCATTACGTATCCATTCATTCTGTGCACTTGCAATAATAATCATTTTTTTAAATGTATGAGTTAAATTTTCAAATTTTTGGTTCTTGGTCCTCTCCACATTATTGAATTAGTTAAATAGAGGGCAAATTAAATTATTTTTAATAGCTAATTCAATTTTAAAGTAGCGCTGCAAAGGGGAAGTTATAATAACTTGGTATTTTTTTTATTATTTATTATTTTTTTTAATTATTTTTCTTCGAACCGCCCAACAAAGGACTTCACAACTATCATGTTTTAACTCCTTCATTTATGTACTTATTTTATTTTTTATGTTATTTGAAATGTGATATTTAATTGTGTGGTAGGTATGTATTGAATCTTATACCAACTCAGTGGCCTCTACGAACCAGTTTGGTCGACTTATAACTGATGAAGAGATCAACGGTTTAAGTTCTTGATATATTTATTTATATTTGTATGCAAAATCTTCTTCTAAACGGAACTCTGAAAATCCAACCGGATTCCTAAGGTTCTAGATTGTAATCCTATACTAGGCTAGAATATTCATAAAATATTTTGTTACTCAACTGGACTTGTTATTCGTCTATTTTGATATTCTCCGGTCTGCGTATAACGGGACAGGTTCTCTTGGAGAAAACATTCAGACCATGAAACCTTATCAGCAGAAGATATTCTAGAAATCACTGGAAGGTAGTAAGTTATGATCTAGAATAATGATCCGTAGCCAAGTACGAAGTCCGTTCTAGAACAACGTTCTTCATGAAGTCTTTTTTTTTTCTTTTTTTTTTTTTGCCGTTGCGCACATATTGAATAAAACGTAGCAGGTAGGTTTATCAAGAATATAGAGATAGGGAATTTATTCATGTATCGCTCCAAGGATTTCTGAACATTTAACCTAATGGGTTGATAAGATTACATAAGTGCATTTAGTTCCCTATGTTGTCTGGTAATGGAATCCTACGGGAAATGATCATGCAGTATTTAAGTACTTCTATTTTTTTGGTATCAAGGTTCCACAGTAGAAATGATCATTTTTTTTTTTCAAAACGCGATTGAGAGTAATAATTGCAGTAAATACTCGAGTGTTCCCCTATTGTCATCATCATCATAATGTATCCTCGTAACTGCTTAAGCAGCGTGAGGATGAATTCTGCACAGCCTTCTCCAGCTCTGCCAGTCTTCTACTAACTGTGATCTGATCCATTGGAGTCCCCACATTTCAAAGTCCTTCCTCACCTCTTCTTCTCACTTCTTCCTAGGTCGCCCTCTTCCTCGTTTTCCCTCCACTTTGGCTCGATAGGTTTCGCTAGGAATTCTGTCGGGATCCATCCGCAGGATTGATTATTATTGTATAAATTAATTAAAAAGTTGAAACTGGATTAAAAATGAAAGTGGACTGTATTCAGTAAATTAAAAGCATTCTTTATCAGTTAGGCTCAAGTATTTAAAATGCATTTTTATTTATTATATGTAATAAAATAAAAATAAAATAAAATTATGTGTAAAATAAAATATTATAGAGCTATCATTAAAAACTTTTTAATTTTGGTAGAGAGAAATTTAAAAATGAATATTGTTCATCATCATTAAATTTATGAATACCTAGTAATAAGCTACCTGTTTTTGACCGGAGATAGTCGGAGTATTCGTTGGGTGCAGCACAATCGGGACTGTGCGATATAAAACCGACATAAATGCGTGTTTTTTAGTGTTTTTATTTCGTTTTCACTATCATAAAGTAATATAAGTAGTAATGAAGTCAGAATCCTGTGGGTAGAATGATAGGAGTGATCGGTGAAAAAAAAAAGTTAACATTTTCGCGATGGATAACAGACTACCCACACTAATTCAACATAACCCATCTAGTCGACCAAAATGTTCATCTGAAGACTCTATAAAATTTTGATCGATATTGGTGGGAGAAAGTTAGTTGACAGAATGAGCGTTTTATGATTAAAGCAATTGAAAATTAATTTATGAACGAATTCATCTTGAATGTGATAAAACCACTGATTTGTATCCAGTTTTTATACATTTATTAGTATGAAATTATTATTAATTAAGATTAACAGATATTTAATGGAAAATATATTAGGTTCCTATGTCTATATTTTAAGTTTTTCGAGAAAAACAACCTATTTCTCAAAAATATTTCTAGAGAAAACTTTAGAAATACGGAGATGTCAGTGATGTATCGGCATACATATGAGGTGTATTATGTAAAAATATATGTGATTTCGCCCGGACTGAAAGGCCAGCTAGAAAACAGAAAGAACGTGGCTTGGCCTTTCCAACGAATGCCTCCGCATTTGGTTGTGTTCGAGTCTGATTTACGAGCAGCTTCGAATAAAAAGGACCGAATTTTCCTCATTCTAGGATGATGTCAAGGAAAAACTGGAAAATGTCGTTTCCAAGGAAGATAAAAATCGGAATATAAAGAAAACTGTAAATTTATATAATTTTGTTGAATTCATTCACTTTCATATAAAATTTAGATATTTCAACCTTCATAAACTATATTCGTAAAACTATGAAGTTGATAAATCAATATTTATAAAAAAAACCAAGCCCATACTTCTTTAATTAAAAATTACTCCATGTATTTTAGCTATTCCGGTATAATTTAGTCTTAAAAAAATAAGTCATATATGTATATAAACTTTCCGATCTATGTAGTTAAAAAAAATTATTTCGCATTTAATATTAAGTGAGGCGTTTGGTTTCAAAAGCGGTTACATTCATTTTGAAAGTTTTTGTCAGTACTGATCAAAAAAGATTTAATTTGAAATAGTAATCAATTTACCAATCTTTTTTTTATTTTATTTATTTTTTATTTATTGATATTTACAACTATTTTACAATAATATAACAAGTAAATAGGCTAAGTGATACATAATGACATGATATAATGACAAGTAGAGAAACTACCCACTGGTAGTACTCAAATCGCATGTTCAACTAAGAAGGTCACGTGGCCATCTTCTTTTCAGACGCCTCGGAGGATTATCGGGAATTGAAGGGGAAGCTAGGTTTGAAACTAGAGGGCCTGAGTGGAAATGAAGTTTGTAATGAAAGGATAGATACCGAGTTCGGGCCAAATCAGCAACAAATGGGACATTAAGGTCATTATGGATGACTTTATTCTTTAAAAAATAAGGAGCATTGAGGATTTTACGAAGGATTTTGGATTGTAGGGAATGGATACGGGAGGAATTCGATGGCTTAGTGGAGCCCTAAAGCTCTACTCCAAATAGGTCGTATAATGGTCATGTATATGAGTCTTTTGTAGTTAGTTGGGAGATTAGAGCGTTTGTCTAGTAAGTGTTGAAGTAGCCTGAAACGTCGAGCGGTTTCTTGTCTTTTCAGTCTTGTATGAGGATTCCAGGTTAATTGTTTGTCGAGATGCAACCCTAAGTATCGGATCTGTTCTACAGGCTCAAGTGGGATATTATTAAAGGATACTGAAGGGCAGGAAGTCATTGGTTTACGACGTAAGGTAAAAGTGATTTGATGGGATTTTTGAGAATATATTTTAATTCTCCAATTTTGACACCATTCTTCAAGATCAGTGATATGGGATTGGATGCTTTGGGATACAATAACTGGATTGGTGATGACTGATTATACACATGTAACATCAGCTTACCAATCTTTTAAAAAAAAATTTCGTTATTCACATCAAACAATAGTTACTGGCAATTTTTTAAGATCTTCTCTTTTTTTAAATATAAAAAAATGATTAGTCATCTCTCATTTAATATAAAAAAATATATATGATATATCATGATCAGACAATATCGATATATGGTTAGTTTATGGTTAATAAACAATAAATAAAATAGAAATGGGATATTGATAAATAGTTTTAATTTTCCATATATCAAAACCTTTCCTTTAATATAATGGATGTAACCACTTTGATAATAAATTGAATCTTTTAAAATGGATCCTTAAAGGATCTAGACGATATTGAAACAAACACGCCTAATACATTATTTCTAGCATTTAGTACTAAAAAAAAAAAAATAAACATTTTTGGAAAAATGGATGTACCTGAATTTGAAACTAAACCTCAAGTATTTTATTTTCTTCGCAAAACTAATGATAATTTTATGATCCTTTGGAATAAAATAGGTAGAATTATGAAAAAAAAAATTTTCTTTTTCTAAATCAACCAAAAATTCTTCCACGCATTTAAAACTTTTAAAAAATATATATCCAACCTAAATGTTGATTTTGTTAATTTATTCCTTGCTGCTAGAAGTTTTTCCCCTCTAAAATTATCTGAAAGACATTTTACTGTGGAATCAAAATTAGATAAATTAAGTAAAATCGTAAAAAAAAAATTCGTCAATATTCCATTGCTCCTTTGTTTAGACGCGAACGAATATCCACATTTAATATTTTGTTTTTGAGTACGGAACACATATTTAACATTAATATATGAATGATTAGTTGTTGACGAAAGACTAAATTAACATTCATATAACATAGATGTTATAAAGAAATTATTAAAGCTGAAATTAAAAGACTATGAACTCGTTAATAGTTATCAACAAATTTAAAAACCGTTAATTTTATAATACATTTTTTTTCCATAGTTATATAGGTTTCTCAGAATAGCCAGTGTTTTAATTTATTATCATATGTTATTTCAATTGATTGTGATTTATCTTTTATTTATTTATTTATTTATTTCATCTTATATATTTTTCTCTAATGAACCAACTAAGGACCATGTGGCTATGTCAATTTGTATTCTTAGTTTTTTTCTTCTAGTAATTTTACTTTTATTTTTGGTAAGTTGATTTTTTCGTATTTATGGATTTGTTGTCACACATAGTCTTATTATCTAGCATTGTGTTAAATCGTAATATTAGTATATTATTTTTTTTAATTATTTTAAATTAGTACAGTTCAGGAAACTGTATTTATTTTGTTATGTTTTGTATTAAATTATTGATTCCAAGGTAATTTTATTAATTAATATTGATGTTATAGGTTAATAACGAATCGTAATGTAAACCATCCAACCTTCCATTAGGCAGTATAATAATCCCACCTTTAACTATCGGAAATTTATTCACCTTCCTAAGAAGTTTCTTGAAAATCAATAAGATCCCTCAGCTATCGATGACAGAAGTGGGGAGAGCCTAAAGCCCTGGGAGACCACCTGGGAAAAATAAATATTTCATGAGGATTATAATCTGGTTCCCAACACCGGTAGCTAGTCTTTGGGATGTCGTCCCTTTGGCTCAGAAAATTTCCTCCATAACTTAAGAAAACTGGATTTTCTTAGAAATTTATAAATATATCTATAAATTTCAATATTATTTTGTATCGTATCATATGAAATATCATTCTTTATTACTTCAAAAAATCAAAGTGGAATTAATGCGCTTCTGTTACTTACGATGTTAATGTTTACAGATAGTAATTATTAATCCAACTATCATTATAATTTAACGAACACTGTATAATATACCATAAAGTATGAACAGTATGAACACCCGATTTTTGTGTAATTTTTTATTATGAGTTTAAGCTTGCAATCTCAGTAGCATTAGACGTTGGTTTGAGCAATTTTCAGCTGATGACACGGATTAATTCGTAAATATGCAATTAATCCATTAATAATTAATTTATATTTTCTACCCAGAGGTCAAACTGTCCATCCACATCGTCCTGCACGGATATTGACATAATGCAACAAATTCTTATAAAAAAAAACCCTGCGTTTTTTAATCTGAAGGAACCTATAATCTTGCACGACAATGCCAGATCACAGGCTTCATGACAGACAGTGAAGAAACTAAACGAGCTGGGTTATGAAGTCCTCCAACAGATTTTTATCAGTTCAGAAATTTGGATAACTTCCTTATCTAAAATGATACCCTAGTCAAAAACGTATTTTTGGATTTTATTTCATATCAAAATCCAGAATTTTTCAGTTCTGGGATTGAAAATTTGATTACGCATTGGGAAAACTGTACAGAAAAAGAAAGGAAATATTTTGAATAAAAATGTTTTGATTTCATAACGTTGTTTTACTAAATAACCTTCCCTTTAAAAATTCTTATTTCATATAAAAGGGCCTAATGAAAATTATCTCAAGATTTCTTCTACATTACATTAGACTTACAGAATTTGACATAACTATAGAATTTTAAATAAAATACAAAACAAGTCAAATTGCATAATGTTAATAATTAATTTTCACTGCTTTGTTCATCTTTCTTCTTCGTTGTATACCAATGACTTCGTATCTTACATTACCCTTACATCCCGCTGACTCCTGTAGAGCTTATGATTAAATCTTGACAAATGTTTTACTTGGAATCCTCATACTAGACTGAAAAGACAAGAACCAGATCGTCGTATCATGCTACTACAAGACTTCCTAGATAAACGCTTTAAGCTCCCAATTGATTACAAAATACTCATATACTGACTATTATGAAACTTATTTTGACTGATGGAGTAGAGCTAGAGACTAAGTCATCGAATCCTTAAAATAAAAAACCCTTTGTAAAATCTTAAATGCTCCTTATTTTAAAACTATTAAAGTCATCCATACTAGCCTTAATGTCCCATTTGTAGCTTATTTGGCCCGAACCCGATATCAATCCTATCATGACAAACTTTATTCCGACTAGTTTCAAACTAGCAACCTCTTCAATTCATGATAATCCTTTGAACCGTCTGAAAAGGCGATGGCCTCGAGACCTTTTAAGTCGAATTTGTTATTTGAATACTACCACTGGGTATTTTCTCTACTTGCCTTTGTGCATTCCTAATTTTTTATCCCTCAATAATTGTTTTTAAAACTTTTTCAATCTTTTGTAAGTTAGAAATAGTGATTGTCTAAATACAAAGAATTGTCATGTTTGTAATAATAATTCTAATCGATGTTAAAATAGTTTTAAATTAATGTTTTTCTTCTTACTGTTCCAGATCAACATCGCTGGAGAAATGGCTGAATGTGCCCTTGAGACCCTGTTTACCCTTTCCAGCTATCCTTTTCCTTTTTCTCTTCCTGCTTAGCCAATCAGCCCTAATGGAACTAATCCTGGAGATGAGATGGGAGCCTAGGGACCGGACGCAGATGGAGCCGGGCAAATGGAACTTCCAAATATATTGTACGCTTTCCCCGAGAATTCAAGGATCGCAAGAGAATTTCGAAAACAAAAAAACAACTCGACATACTATAATAAAAGTAAATATAATAAATTTATTTAAGATAGAGTTATTACAAACTCATTTATAAAAGAAATAAAATAAATTTATAATAACTCATTAAACATAATGATGATTTTAATAGCTAAAGTTAGTTTACGATTTATCAATTGATTGTCAAATCATCCATCAATTTAACAAGATTCACATAAAGCTATATCGGACATAAAAAAGGGGAACTGTTATTATTTTTATTTATTTTTGTTTTAAACAATCTTTTGATAAACATTATTATGATTTAGTCTCAATTTTTTTAAATACATCATTAAACCACACGAATTTTATCAGGTTATAGCAGAATGAATAAATTCATAATTTATTCAGCCGTTCAGAAATATTATTTTTAAATCATGGGCTATTTTTAATACTGAACGATTTTTTAATATTTTTAAACGGTTTCCTACAATATTTGGTTATAGAAAAACAAACAGCGAAGTTTGCTTTTATACTTGTATTTTCTTATAGAAATATCTCGACTGTCTTTACAGATATCCCAGCAGGGATTTTCATAGAAATTGTTAAGAAAATGTAGTTTCAGTAGTTGATGTCTGCAACTCAATGCGAACAAATAATGAATTGAGGTAAAATAATAGCTTGCAAAACCTCACAAGTTAGGTAAATAAAAAAGGAAATTATTTCGAAAACTCAATGTAGTTCATTATACAATTAATAAAATACAAATATAAGTAAAAAGGATGGATCTATAAAAAAAAATAAAAAATTTGGTTATATATGTATACAAGGGCTTCCTATTATCGATTACAGCGCTGACGAATGCATTGTAAAACAAAACGGTGAGGATACGATCTATAAATTAATTTAACTAATTAAATACATTACCTATCGGATCGAATAGTGAATCTAAACCATCCTCCAACCCGCTTCAATATACAAAAAAAAAATAATCATAAAAAAAGCCCCTTTCCTTTTAGAGGAGTTGAGTGACGTACACACGAACTGAAGAATTTTGATTTCAAAAATATGGCATCAGTATTATTTCTTTTCTATAATATATTTATGTAGGTGGGTAACATTAAACAAAAGTGAAGCAATACCCCACGCTAGTAGCTATATGCTTATATATATGTAATATGGTTATATATTTTATGTACGTAATATATACAATTTTCTTATTTAGTCTTTCATCAATTTCTGTCTGTCTACTTATTTTATCATCTAAATTTCCTTAATATGTCTTTAATAAATTAGTTATTAGATCTTTATCTATTTTTTTTTGTACATTAAAATTTATGAAGCTGGATTATGAACAAGATATACGAGCTTAATATTTCGCAGACTTGCTATTTCCTATAATAAGGTAAACCGTTCGAGGAACAGAGTAGAAACACATAAGCCGGGTAAGATTATGCATGCAGGGGCCGTAGGAGGGAGGAGTGGGGGTAAGCACCCCAGGTATCGACCAATAGGAGGAGGCCAAGGGCTAATCTACCCCCAGGGCCCGCCAGGTAACTGGTCATCTATACCTGCGTCGTGTCCCCACTGTCAATCTCTGCTTCATGGCTCCTGGCCTGATTTGACTTCGAATAGCGAGAATTAAACTTCATCTGCCTTAATCAAATGCTATCTTGGTTCAACCTGATAATTTATCAGAGTTACTAGAAGATAATTAAACAATTTATCATGTGAATTTATTAGTCAAATAATTTCGTCTTTGACGAAACGGTGGAAACCAGAAGAAATATTTGTTGAATGGATTCAAAATATTGGCCGTGGCAATTTAAGAGAGAATTTAAATTTTAATATTTTAATTATTTCCTATAAAAAAATAAATAAATATATTAACTGTTGTGGTAGCTGTTCCAAATTTATTTTTATAAATAATGTTTTATTTTACTTTTCAATTTCCAATTAAACTGTAAAAAAAAATAATAAAAAATAATTTATCTGTTACACTGCAGGGTGTCGCTTCGAGTAAAGTCACAATAAGTTTTAAATTTTCATTCGTTTGCCTTTTAATATTCTCGAAAACAAAAATAATCGTTTTAGTACGAAAAAAGTAATTATGGGAAATGTTTATATTTTTGAATCATTTCATCGTGAAATAAACACTTCAACTACCATTTCGAACTATAGATGATGATATATGTTTCTTGATACGTTCATTTCTTGATGAAATGATTACAGAAATATACAAATTTTCCATAATTACATTTTCTTTTCCATAATAAAGCTCATGATAAGTAGTATTTTTGGAAAATATTAGAAGGGAAACAAATGAAATGTTAAAACTTGTAGAGACTCAACTCTAAGCGACAACCTGATAAATAATTACACTTAGTTACACTTTGTCCAACATTGCAATAAATAAGAGAACAATTAATTCATAACGCATATATGGAATGATTACTATTTCAATTATTGTTTTTAATACCGTATATTTCAATTATTTTTTATATATTAAATTATTTTATATAATGCAACTTCCTAAGCAATTTATTTATGTAATTTATTTTTATAGGTTTAATACTGCAAGCTTCTGTATTATTTTGTGAAGCAACAAAAAGAGGAAAGTGCTGTTATTATATATAAAAATGTACATTGACGCATATTGATAAAAACAATTGATTGTACAAACATTGTTCTTAACAAAATTTATATCTGTTCAAACTACAATGTGAGGTAGGTGATTATACTTTCTGATTTTTTTTTTATAATGATGGAGATGATCTTCATAATTATTTTTTTATAAATATTCTATAATAACTTTAAATTTAATCTTAGGTTATTCATCAACTGAAACTTTAGTCATACAATTAAAAACTTTTTACATTGATTAACTACTAGTTTTTTATTTATAGTTCAACGATAAATTAAAAATAAGCCGAGCACTAAACATATTGTTACTAATATATTTAAACAACAATGTGTTATATTTGAATATATCTCGAGAAATCTTATTGCTATAAAAAGCCATGATTCATAATGATATGAATAGTACCAATTGAGTGTAAATTGATCTAGATTGAGATCGATCAACTAGAATTAAGTAACATTAAAATTAGATTCCTATGCAATGGAGTAGCTCTGTTGTTATGTTTGTATTTATTAAAAGTGTTTTCACTATTATTTGGTAATTAGATTTAATTTAAAATTCATCATGTCTTTGATTGGAGAAATTCAAGTTCAATCAGGAATATAATTTTTTAAGTAACAGAATAGCGAACAAGCATTTTACAAGGAGAATTATAAGGACTAATTCTTATGTCAGTCAGCTAAATATATTCTTCGTCATTCTAAATATATTCAGCTTCTAATATATTTATTAATCATCAGTACTAACTGCTGGACAGGTTAAGTCATTTATGTGTTATTTTAACTTAATTACAATGTAAAATAATAATAACCTAACCAGTACCGCTATAACCCATGAAAGGTCTTGGGTCCAGCACATGGTAGAGACTGTACTATTTCTACTGCATCGGTTGTTGAGGGAGATGATTTTTCTGATTGTACGAGACAAGCCTCAACCGCCAGGTTTTTCGCCCAATAAAGGGTACCCATATTACCGAGGCTGGGTAAGTTATAGGGTCTGTAAATCCGATAGAACCCATCTCACTTATCATTTAATCAGCCAGAGCTGGATTTGAACCCATAACCTTCAGCATAGGAGCCTGCATTACAAAAAGAGCTAACCCGCTCCAGTAAAATGGGATAATATTACAATTAACCCGCAGGCCCTACGCCGGTACCACCAATCTCTGCTTGCAAACTTCCGTCCACGGTTTAATTACCCTAGCCCAAATCCACCAAACCACTCTTAAAGCAATACTCCCATCTACGTCTCGGTCTACCCCTCAGACGCTTACCAGTCGGCACAGCGCTTATTAACTTTTTAGGATTTCGTTCGTTACTAAGCCCGGCAACTTTACTAGCCCATCTTAATCCCATGAATAATATCCGGATGGGAGATTCGCAATTTCGCATTCTGTAATCTACTAATTTCTCCAGTAACTTCTCCAACCTCTTTCGGACCGACTATTCAATGCAAAACTCCGAAAATGCAAAATTCGAAAACCTTAAGGCGTTGTTCATCTTAGTGTTAAAGTTTTAAGTAGAAGCATTGAATGGCTGAATAAGGATCCTTCATTTAATATTCATTCTCTTTACAAATCGTATTTAAATAAGACACGTTACGAAAATCGAATTAGAGAAAGTTACAAATGGGTGAATCTAAAAAGCTCAGTTTATTTTTTTGTACTCTCAGATTAGGTTCTAAATTATCTCACTATTATAATTTATTCAGAAGTAATTGAGGCTCATAAGGTTATATCGGGAGTATTTATTTATTTATACGAGATAAGCGAGGAAAAAAATATATATAAATAAAAAAACAAGAAAAATAAGGGAATCAGGGAAGATTTATCTATCGTTAGATTCTGATAATTGGGCCAGTACCTCCAAGAGAAGGTTGCCTTCATTAAGTCCAGTCACGGTGGAGATCTTCAGCTGGAGAAGTCCATTCCAGGCCTGGAATCATTTGTATGGTGATTCCTTTGGAGGGAGGTCTTCGTATCTCTCAGCTCTTAGCCAATGTCCAGCCGGCAGATGGCTTTATCAGCTCCCTTAATATACATATTTAGAATGGGAAATATATCATTCAGGAATTTACATAATTCGGAATTCCTGGTATGTGGAATGTCGTGTGTATGTTACTGCATTATTTTTATGAAGAGTAAGTCGTTTATAAAATGTATATGTTTAAGCAACATGTACAAAATTCAGACACAATTTAAAATCTAACTTTTAATTGTATCCATTCTTCTGCAACGAATGCCTACCCGTGGAGGGTCTGGGACTCAGTACATGGTATAGACTGCATGGTTGCTTAGAAAACGGTTGTGCTTTGTCCTAAATCACGCTTAATCGCCAGATTCCCCCCTAATTTTGGGTACCCACTTTATAGAAGCTGGGTGAGCTCCAGGTGGGTCCTAGAACCAAAGGATCCATCCGGCCGCTAAGAGATTAAATAAAATTCTGATAGCGACCAGGATTTAAACCGGGATTTCAGTGAGCTGCGAATACTACTATGGGAAAATAATATTACCCACTATTATTATTATTATTATTGGGGGGGGGGGGGGAATAAAAAATATTTAAAGATATAACATGTGCTTTATAGTAGAATGTTTTAGGAATCCACGTATTATTCTATTCTGTTCTTTGGGGTCAATGATAAATAAGGCGTTTTGGGGTAAAAAGCGGATTACACCGAAACTTCAAAAGTAACCCTTTTTACATTTTCGCTGGTTTTGTCAAGCAATTTCGCCTTACATGACACTTTTTCGCCTTATTCCTCGTGGTTTTAATACGGATCTGAACCTGCAGTTTCCGGAACATGAATTTGCTTAGCTAAACTAGTGAAAATTGAAAAAGGCAATTTTTGAAAATTGAGAGTTATCCACATTTGATCAAGAACGTCAAATGTGATGTAGTTATCATATTATAACCTGCGAAAATAAGTCCTTTTGGACCGAAAATTTTAAAACTCCTGGAAGTTTGTTAATGTAACAAAAGGTATTATAAATTATTCTTTTAAATTTATATTGTTGTTGTTTTATTTCTTTTTCAAATACAATAAGTTATTTTATTTTAAGTATGGCATCAATTTATTTTTATGAGTTATTGGCGTATCGTTAGTATTTCTTTATTAAATACAAATATTTTTCTTTCTAATAGTTAATAATAAAAAAAAACAGTAACTAGTTATGAGAAATCTTAAAACCACGCGTTAAGTAAGTATTAAAATTCGTTAAAAATGTTATATTTAAAAGATTAATGTCACGTTACAATCGAAAATAATTCATGAAAACTACTAAACTTAATTAATTATAGAATTAATGCTAATTATACCAAATTAGAGAATAATAAGCAAAACCTTTTACAATTAAAAATGTATTCTTATATTCATTGAATGCCTTACAGTACCTATACAAACGATTTTTATTGATGACAATAAACTTTAAAGTGAATAAAAAATATACCATTTTCAAAAACATTTAGGAAAAGAATATTCTTATTAGCAGTATTTGTGCATAGCTTTGCATTGTATTATGGCAAAGTACTTATGACTGTATCATTTTATGATGGCAACTTATCTGGTTTGATAAACACTTTTGTGACGTATCAACATGTCCTTATCTAAAACACTATATATCATTGTGATAAGAGATAGTACTTTAAGTTCACTGATTCTACTATTTATTTAAACACACTGTTATCAGAATTGTTCATTTTCCTATTTTCATCAATGAAATTCCGAGATAGGGAAGTTTTCTTTCTAAATAATGAAGTAATGAGGTTTGAACTCTGTGATATTTACAATGAGGAAATTTCCGTTTTATTATTTTGCCTATTAAGCTAGTAAAACTCAACTAAAGCTTAAATTGGTTGAAGACTCTCAAATAAAATTGAGTTTTGATAAAATTTTATTTTCCAATTCATCATAGTTAACTGTAACGTGATAAGCATGTCATAGCAATTATGTTTGAACCATTGGTTGAGTTAGACGGAAGGAGCAATTATTAAAATGTTACAACCTTTTCAATTGCAATGATATTTTCCAGAAATGAATTGGTCATTCATTTTTTTTTTAAGATCATCCAAGCATTATGGTTATGTATTTATAATACATCTGAATGCATTTAAATATTGTTATTTTGAAGAGAAAAGATTTGCCCTGGCCGGGATTCGAACCCGGGTCGTCCGCCTCTCCGTGGCAGCGATCTTACCACTTGAGCTACCAGGGGTCGCCTCTCAGTCAGGACATATCCGTTCTCTTCACCGATCCCATATCCCCGTGTTCTCGCAATTTTGCGATGTATACACGAGTAAGAATATTCATTACTTTACTTTAATTAGGATCTTGTTGACTTACGTCATTATATTATTTATAATTTTTTAATTGTTTTAATTTTTAAACATTTTTATTTTGAAGAGAAAGGATTTGTCCTGGCCGGGATTCGAACCAGGGTCGTCCGCCTCAAATCACTTGAGCTTGTCCTGGGTGAGAAGCGACCCCTGATTGCTCAAATCGTAAGAGAGGTGCCACGGAGTGGCGGACGACCCGGGTTCGAATCCCGGCCAGGGCAAATCTTTTCTCTTCAAAATAAAAATATTTAAAAATTAACAAAATTTACAAAAAAATATACAATATTCTGAATACTTTTATTCTGTCTCTTTGCTGCTCCTTACTTTTTTCTACCCATTTTCTATTCGAATTGAATTTTTTTTATCTTTTTGAACACCTTATATATATATATATATATATATATATATATATATATATATATATATATATATATATATATATATATATATATATTCGTTTCCGTTATTACATTTTTTTATTATTTCCTGAACGTTCTATATCTTCATAAACTTCTAAGTTAGTTTTTGTTTTATCAAAATAGATTAATAATTTTTTTAGATAGTCTATTATCATCCGGTCTATTAATATTTCTTAAAAATCTTAAGCTCCTCTTTTTAATTGTTTATTCTATTTTATCGAAATGCTTATATATCCTCGATACACATGAAAATATCGGATGTGAAAAATTGGACGAATGAAATGAATACTAGAATAATAGAATTAATTATAAATAGAATAGTTATTTCATATCGAGAATGAAATCAATGTTACGAAAAAATTAAGATTTTAAACTAATGATATCGTCTGTACAATTAGAAATTATCGAAACTGAAAAACAGCACTTTTCATGAGAGTTGTGAAACTGATTGAAAGTTCATTAAAAACCAGTGAGTATCGTCAATCGCAAATTTACCTGTCATTATCAATAGTTTTATGTCTCATAGCTCGATTTATATGAATTTTATATCAATTATTAATAATAAAGCTATTGAATTAATGGATTTGCATTTGTATTGACTTGGTGCTTCTAAGTCTGTATTGCAGATCATCTGTGAACTTCCTAAGTATTTTTACTTAAAGTTATTAAAAAGAAATAACACATTATTGATTGATATTATTACTGAAAAAAAATATGTAATATTTTGGAATTGCATATGCTCCTATTGATACATCCCAAAGCTGAATAAGTGAAGGTATGCAAGGCTTCTCTCATCTTTTATCCTATCTAAAAATATTTGTCTCCCTCCTTGTCATATGTTAAAAATTTGTTAGCCGGTAAAAGAGAGAGGAGGTAGCCTATGCAACAGTGTCAAATCATAAAGCGGGTTTTATGATGCCAGGATCCACCGGGTGTAAAACAAAGGTGGGTGCGGGTTCCCGAGGGATGATGGCGCAGGAGAAAATACATTTTCCTGAAATATATATAAGACCACAAACGTGTTGCCTCTGTTCGTGTGACCCCCCTTCCTACCCCTCTTCTATCCCCACTCTTAGCGACCAACTTTTTACTGCTGGACAAATATAGGACCAGCCGATCCTACGTTGTCATGGCGACTGTCTCTTCCTTGCCTCTCTGTACTCGCCTGAAGTCATCTTCATGACTTATTCTTTACATATATATGTATATGTACATTAGGTTAATTATTTGGATTTATTGAGAAAAGTACAGTAAGTAGCGCATATATGCTAGCAGAACCGACACACGTCTTGTTCAAGTGTTTTAATATTAATAATATAACAATTTTTTATTAATGAAAAGAACATTTGAATTCCTCAGAAACTGAAAAACTAAACCGGAACTGCCGAGACAATAACCGGGGACAAGTGGGATGAGATTTGTGGAAGAACGAAGCGGACTATCAAAATTTATGATGTAGAAAGGAATAGGAGATCGGAGAGGATGAAGATATAATGCGAAGAGAAATAATCGCGGAACAAATACTGATTGACTCAGAGTACCCTTAAGTCGGGTGAAACTAAAATAAAATATGTAATTAATGAATATAATAATATGAATTTTAAACATAAAGAAATTGTTATAATTGGTTCTAATTTAGACCGTTTTAATGAATATATCTTTAATAAAAACATATTAAAATACCTGACATCATTTCACGTAAAGTTGGAGTTCTGTGACATACATATTGAACAGAAGAATTATATATATATAAATTTCGGTACAGACAGACGCTGTCTTATTTTTTTAAAGTTAATTGAAAAATCAATATCTATGTGATCGAATTTTAAATCTAAATTATTCACGAATCCACTTGAACACTCAGAAAAATGTCATAAAAGAAGGGTTGAGTGGCATATGCGTGAACAGGAGAGTTATATAAATTTCTATAATACAATTAATTTTTACAATAAAATGGTTTTTATCTTAGATTTAATTCATTAATGTAATTTACCAATGGAACAGAATCTATTATCAATAGAATCCCCTTGATGAGATTAACTGATAGTATGTGATCACATAGTCATATACATGACAGCATTATATTATTATTAAGATAAAACACTTTACGACTGTCTACGAAAATAATAACATTTGTGGGGTAAATATTATATAAGACGCAGGTGTAGTACTACTTTCTTGTTTCCAGAATTTTCATATACTGATCTTGAATAATAAAAAAAAGGTGAAAGCTTTTTATAATAAAGTATTAATTAATGTGAACAGTCAATTTTTTTATTTAAACCATTGTAATTCACATCTAATCTAAAAAACAATGTAGTACAAAGATGAGAATACATATAAGGTTTATCATTATAAATAATACAAAATGATGAATACAAGTTGAAATAGATTCTACGGATTATTAGTGAAGAAACTTCCGGCTGTGCGATCCAGTCATATGATAAGGAGATTAAAATGTAAAAAATGAGTTGGATGAGAATTCTCCTCCACCTCATTCTCCTTTTATTTCATTCTCCTTCTTTTTTCATAAAACAGATAATTCAATATTGAATTGTTCAATTAATTGAATTATTGTAATTCAGTTGTTTATAATATTCATGTATACCGATTGTAATTAGTTGTTATTAATCCTCTAAGTTTTTGTAATATTTAATATGACAACAACTGAACAAAATGAACAAACCTTGTTTAGTAGGCCATTGAATATGAACATGGAGGCATGCGATTTTCGTGTAATTTGTATCTTTTGACATTTATCATGGGCACTCGGCAGCCCAACCAGCACGAGACTTTACTTTCGCATTCGGGGAAGGAAAAATATCGAAGTAAGACCGCGAAAATTTAAAAATTGTTTTCTACGTGGAGATCAATAGTAACAAACAAACAAATTATCCAACAAAAACTGATCTGATGAGACATGTTACATACGAAAACTCAAGACCTCATTTTTAACGACAGACGGTTAGGAAATCCTCCTACACCCCATAAGGGTAAAATTTAGGAAAATGATTACCAAATCAAAAGCGCATTTTCAGACGTTATTATAATACAAAACATTGGATTTTTCAGTTCTGGGATTGCGAATTTGATAAGAGATTGGGAAAAATATATAGAAAATAAAGGTAAATATTTTGAATAAAATTTTTTTGATTTCATAAAGTTGTTTCAATAAATAAACTTTCCATTGAAAACGGGCACTTGAAATGAAACTTTTCAAAGGTGTCATAGAATTTTCAAATTTATTACTAAAAAAGCATAATATTTTCATACACTATGACTTTATGACGACAGGAAACATGGAAGTGGACTATAGTCTGATATATCCTAAGATCGTACTTCACTGAGGCAATCCCTTCCGCTTGACCCAGTGACCCTAGCGTACTCTCGGGGACCAACCCAGTAAGAAATAAGCTTCTGCTTGCACGAGCACGGGCCAATCAATGTGAGCATCCTAGGATGCTTTACGGTCAGCCATCCAATTACTGAACCCTGTTTACCCAAGCAGCTCCTCAACTGCTGGGTCGTAAATTACTTCGGGAGGTGTTTGCTCCTAGATGTTGTTTACCGTCAGCCGGAACCGTCGTAGTCCTGCAGGTGGAGTTCCATGTAAGCCTAACATTACAGAGATTGCCGAGTGTGAGGGTACAATGATTTCCTCAAACTAACTAAGATGATAACTAAATAAGCATACACATGAAATATTTAGGAAATACTAACATGAGAATACTTATTTTCCGTAGGGTTAGTTGAAAATTGAGGTATCAGTCCCGCAGGTTTAAGCCACAACAGAAACTTTTCATTCGATTTTGCTATTCTCCAAAATAAAAATATGAAACTAAAAATAATAAAAAAATTGCATAATAAATAATTACAATTATAATTGATAAATATCATTAAAAGTAATAAATTGAACGATACAAAAGGCGCTCAGGTGTATCCACTGTCCTAACATGAGTGACCTTCACATGCCAAGGGAACGGGTGATATTCCATTTCTATTTCTGGATTCTGGACGAACTTCCAGGGAATCCGTTGGGAACAATTCCAGAAGAAAAACTACGCATCTTGCATATCCAGGATAACATTAAAACTACATCCTCAATTTCTGGGATATCTATTGAATTCCATGATCGAACGTAAGATTTATTATTCTGAACAAAATGGATCCTAACATATTAAAATAACCAAAAAAACTAAGTAATCAACAATAATTATCACACTGATTATTTATGTTGTAGATATGCTTTTTTCAGGCAAAGTACCGAATCAACAAAAATAGTACAAAATTAAAGGCATTTCTAATTAAAATTTACAGACATTCTATCGTAGGTGTTGATATCAAAAATACTTTAAAAATAAATGTATTAAAAACCACAATTTTTGTTGAAAATATAAAATAGACTGGTATTTTTACTGGCTGCGATTATAATGAAGCTTATAGTTATTCATCACATGATCGCCCTATAGGAGATGTGTTTTTAGAACTAACTTTTACTATTCAAAAAAATGGTTTAAAATAAAGATAGGAAGTATTAAAGTTCTACACAAAAATTGTTTCAAGAAATTATTGGTTGAAATGTTATTTAATAAAGGTTTCATATTAAAGTATTGTTAACAATGTGGTTAAATCCGATAAAAAAACTTATGCCGGTCTTTTTCCAAGGTTCAATATTTTGTTTTATTTATAATTTGACAATGTTGTACTTTTAAAGGTATTATAATTCTCGATTCGTAATTAATTTCATAGGAAAATATTCCAAAAGTATGAGCAAGAAAAATTTCTATAAAGAAAAATATAGTTTCTGCAAACATGAAATCAAATTACCATAAGAAAGTTTTATAATTAAATGAAGTAAATAAATTGGTACGGATTAACAAAAAAAAATTATAATACACAAAGGTTTTTTAAGTGAGCAATTTTATACCATTTTCTACTTATTAAAAGCTGTTGGTTCATATCATTTGATTTGAACTTGACTGTCTTATTCCAGAATTAATTTTTTGGTTAGAAATATGAAAAATATTTATAACAAATTAAAACTAGGGAAATATAAATATTAAAATATAAAGGAAACAAAGGCGATTATGGTGATCCTTAATCTATTATTCGATTAAAAAATACTTATTTGTAGACAATTTTAAAATATTTGTTAAACCATAATTATTAGGATCAGAAAAAAGAAAAGATATGACCATGGCCGAGAAGCGTGCTTCATTAGGGCCCAGGATAGCTCAAATGGTAGAGTCCCAGACTAGTGATCTGGAAGACCCGGGTTCGAGTCCCAGTCCTGGACATATCTTTTCTTTTCAAATGAATATATTTAAAAATTAGTAACAACTAAAATAAAATAAATTATCATAATTATTATATTTTAAAATCGGTACTTTGAGCAGTGAGATATTTAAAATAAATTTGAGTACTCTAGTAGGTATTTGTGGATCAAAAGACGTTACTAATCGTTAGTTAAATAACATCTACTCTATCAAATAAATTAAAAATATATAAAGTTAATTGTATGTATTAATAAAAAAATTATTTGTAGACATTTTAAAATATTTTCTGATTTAATAATGATGACGTTTATCTTCAATATTAATATTTTGAAACCGGAATTTATAACACCATGGTGTTTTAAATAAATATTTTTATGTTCATAATTTCTAAAGGAAAGAAAAAAAAATCTGCAGTAAGAAAATATATAGTAACAAAAATGAAACAGAGGTATGGCTGCTTCCTTGTAAGAACTGTTTTCTTCCCCGGGCGATAAAAGCATACTATTATTGTTATACCCATTTTCATAAATTCAGTTTACGATCTGTTGAATTTCCTGGCATACATCAAGCTCACAACTATGTCCGAGAGCAGAACCTCTATCGAGAATATCTTCTGCTTCTGCAGCTTTTACGCCGCTGACTGATGAGCTGTTAAAAGAATACAGCTTGATAATTGTCCTAATTCGGGTGAGACCCGGCATTTAAATGTTGTGGCGCTGCGATGGGGGCGGGTCGGAGAGTCCGCATGCGCCGGAACTGGAAATGAGAAATCCATAAGCTGCGCGTGCGCGGGTCCATGACCTCTGCGCCTTCTTCTCCCCACCACTCCCCGTCCTCTTATCAACAGTAACCTTTCATATTCCGACCCAATTTACTCTAAATTAGCCAATTTATAATAAATGAAGATATCAAAATAAGATTCGAGGGAAGAATCTTTTCTCGGAAACTTTTGGCGAGAAGTAGCGAGAAGGGATTGGAATTAAGATGTATAAAAGATTGGCCCACTTACTAAGCAATACCGATAAAAAAAAAAATTAAAAAAATGATTCTATCAACAAATTTTGATTTCATTACCAATGGCCTATATATAAAATATCGATGTTTACAAAATAATTAAATTATTTTACTACACAGTAACAATTGTGTCGTAATAATTAAGATAAACAAATCCACTCGTAACCCTTTAAAGTCATAGATCATTCAATCCAATACAAAAAGCACTAGACTGTCTTTTATATATCCCTTATTGTTTGATATTTCATATCTATGTCGAACTAAAATTAATTATGGATTTAATTATGGATGGGAATGAAATCGTTCCCCAGGTGAAGGTCAAAGAATTAATCTCTTAAATAGTGGTAAACTATTTATTAGAAGCATACGTTTAACCCACATGGTAGGTCTTCTCAGAGCTGGATAGACAGCATACAACAATATTTAAAACTAAATAATTAGAATGTAGAAAAGTATAATAAAAATAACCTAATATATAACAATAGTCGGAGTAAACTAGACACAAAGGTAGTAAGTAGTTCCAAAAAGTTTAATTTTTACCAAAGATGAATTTATAAAATAACTATAAAGTGAATAATACTACCTTGCTGTGAGGACTAATAATAAGCACTTTTAAAAAAAGTGTTTTGCACTTTAAAAAAATATGTAATTATATAGTATAAAGTAGTTTTATATAGCACAAAATCTATACTATCAGATATACAAAAAAAATCGTTAGAAATGTTTATCAATTAAGTAAGTCAAAATACTAAAAATTCCCCAGCGTCAATCACAAAAGTTTTACTTACCTACCTACTTAAAATAAAATTTTAAATATTAAATTTAGCTCACAACAATATTCCATTAGAAAATTTATATTTATATATATTTTTAATTTGTCAGTCTCCATTACTTTTGACGACTTTATATGTTAGATAATATTTTTTCCAAGTTGTATATATATTATTAATTTTTTTCTCGAAATTTTTTTTTCATATATACTGAAACAATCCTTTGGATAAATATCTTTTCTTGTCACGCTTACATTGACGCATTTTTTATGTAGAAATAAATTACTAATTTTTAATAATGATAGTAACCTCTAGGTATCATTTACTTTTTTAAAATTAACATGAAATGAAGAACGAATATTTCACCACTATACTATCATTGAATTGATGTAGATTAAATTGAAGCATAACTCAGGCTGTTAATAGATTATTCTGTTTTTTATTAAAGTCTGTTTTAGGATTCTATCAAGAACTGTACAAAAAACTGACAATTTTATAAGTAAGTGAATGAATGAGCGCAGAAGCTTAGCGTGTATACCGCTGAGTTGTTTATCGGAAGGTACCTGGTGCTGATCCCGTCTGTGGCAGATATATATTTGAAACTGTTATCAGCAAGGGATGTGCGCTGTGGGATCTGGACACCCTCCTGGGGCTCATCAAGGCTCTATAAAGTGAGTACCCTTAATTGGGGGAATCTTTGGCAGTTGAGAGTGATCTCTGATTAATTTAACTCTGCAAAACCGTTGTCCTATAAAAAATACAGACTAACATGCACAGAACCCTAGATCCTTCACGGGATGTGGTACAGCTTCTTTTTTTTTTCTTTTTTTATAAGTTTGTGAAGGCTGTAGTAAATATAACTCACCTTCCTACAACATAAGGGTGAGGTATATCCCTCACATTTTATGATTATCCAAATTTTTCGCTAAGAATAATAACTTTCTCTTAAGAAGGGACTTTATGAGCGTTGAGGGTGAGTATGCTGATGCGAGCATCCTCGGGCTAAGAGCTTGCAAAAACTTAATAAAAACTTGGATTATGAAAATGTAGGATAGAGGAGAAGGAAGGTCAGAGAAACTTGAATTTTTTATGTTTACACATTTTGGAGTCTTATTTTCTTTTCTTTTTGTTTACTAAAAACAGGGACTTTTTTTATACTGTTGCAATGAAATTGCGAAATTCTAATTTTTAGGTTTTTAGGGACATGATAATCCATCTCACTCTTCCATCCACCCTGTTTAGTTCATATTATTTATTTATCTGATTTATTAAATTATTAAAGTAATTAAATTCCATTCCAAATTTGGTTAAATAGCACTTTTAGCTACTCAAAATCATTCATCTACTCATGTTCATAAAAATTAAAATAGAAACAAACTTCTTGATGTTGAACTTCTTGATCCCTTCTTGATGTTTTTAAAAGAAAATTTCAAATTAAAATTAATACTTACATCAAACAATATTTAATCACATACAGTATATATAAAATTTTACAATTTACATTTTATTGTATTTATTTGGGAAATATGAACTGTGAAATCTTTCACTAAGAGACCATAAATTAAAAACTTAATTTTCTTTATTTTATAATCGAAAAGCATTTGAGACATAAATCGGATAACAGTCATGTTGGCGAGTTATCTGAATTATATACATTGTTGAACTTCTATTTATTTATTTGTATCATAATGCTCCTTCAAAAGAAAATTATTATAACTTAAAAAACATAATTTCTCAACAGATGTATTTGAAATTTCCTTGTGCGGTAAAAATATAAAAATTTGGGTTTTGGTAAAGAAAAGCATTCCAATTGTAATGATGGTATTGAAATTATTTTATTAACCGTTAAACAATTTTTAAAAGATTAAAACTTTTTTGATTTAACTTATGTGATTATTCCCCTAAAACTAAAGTTCAAAAAGGATACAATTCATATTACGACTTTACTAAAAAAAACATGTTAAGACTTGACTCAAAAATGCCAAATTTTGAGTTATGTCATTGTTCTTCTAAAGGAACGACAAGAAAAAAGTGGAAAAAATTTGATCTTTATTTTCTTCAACTACTACTGTAAGAAAACCGGGTAATTATTGTAATTCCTTCATTATAAGACAAAGTAATTTGAACTAGTTTTTTTAAGCATGACAACCAGCAACCTATGTTTGCCTCCTCGCCTTCCTTCTAGGATGAATTGTTTTTTCTAGCCTCATTGTGAAATGCATCCCTGAGAACCAGGAACTCATATAACAA
The DNA here is from genome assembly GCA_964056705.1 of Troilus luridus. NCBI lineage: Eukaryota > Metazoa > Arthropoda > Insecta > Hemiptera > Pentatomidae > Troilus > Troilus luridus. The sequence continues at coordinate 48,708,156 of OZ057416.1, forward strand.
TGACCAATGCCTAACGGTGCATAGTTTTTTGTAACAAACTATTCATTATTCCTGAAGTGACCAGGAAGTTATTCCCTTCCAAATTTATGGCATCGTCTCTAACGAAGGAAGGGTTAGGTAAGAAGGCAACTCATTGTCCACGACTCAAGAGTTGTCACAACCCCAGCACATCGACATTCAAAGAGGTCATTATACAGTCCTTGAGCAACTGAGAATGTTTAAGGAAACCTCGAAAAAATCTTTACCTGCATTTTAAAGTGTTACATTTCCGCGTAAGGGAGGGTACTTAGGCTGTCTCAACGGTGAGGTAAGGGTAGTGTACCTAAAAATACAACCCTTCTAGTCAAAAAGTGAAATATCTGTTAAATGTTTGTTTAGTTATTGGTGTATATCTCTATTATAAACAAAAAGTAATAAATTTGTAAGATTGTAGTGTTGCGACGGCATTATGTTGCGAGTATTACAAAGCCCCGAACTAAAAACCGAATATGTTGCTCAGGTAAAGATTGCATCACATTCATTTAATTTTTAAGAGACCACGAGTCATAAATATATCCATGGTCTGGACAATATTTTATTTTCAAATATATATTCCTTCTTGTTGAATGTATATGTTGTTAGTGAAGTAAAACATCAACCCTTCATCAAACATAAAATAAGTAACCAGTCAATATTTCATTTATCATTAATTAATTTATGATATTATTATTAAATATAATTAAAATTATTATTCAGGAGTGTTAAAAATGTCTCCATTCCATTTACCGTACGGCATATTAAATATTGTTTTACTCGCATCTATTAATTTTTTTCGTATCTCGTATACCCAGCCCTGAAGAAAGCGTTTAATTTGGGTCGAAACGTTGGTTTATAATAAATAATTCATCTCTATTTAAGAATTTCTTTCTTCGACCTCCACCTGGACCATTATCTTCCCCATAAATTCTGTTATAATTTTATTATTTTTCTTTTCCCTTAACAATACCAGAAATGATAAATGCAATTTATGCATGAAGTTTCCATATAAAATGGGGAAGGGAAAATCCGGGATTATTGTGTCGGGGTTTAATTTCATTCGTGCGGCGGAGTTCGGCGTATTCAGACTTTTTTAATCAGCGCAAGTTCCGTACAGGTTTACGATACAAACTTAAAATCACTCTTGTTCGAGTTGGAGGAGAAATTTTATGTAGGGCTCGGGTTGGCAACACGAGGCCCTACACAATCCCTCCGATTCCAAATTACACTCCCTTCAACCCTCATTCGTCCTTACAACCTCCTCACCTGTTTCTTCCTGATAGTTACTATTAACAGTTTCATTTTCCCAGGATCTGGTTTCCCCGGGATTTATTTCTGTTTCAATGTTCATGAGGAAATCGAGTGAATCGTAAAACGTACATTGCATATTGCGGTAAATGAAAACCATATTCGAGGTTGCCAATAAGCTAGAAGAGAAAGGTATGAGGAAAAACAAAAATAAAAACATCCATAAACCCGAAATCTCATCTCACCCCTCTCAATATATTAGAGCAATATGCATTTTTTGTTATTTGTTCATTCATTTAACGTGCTACAGTGGGAGACATTAGTTTCGCCTGTTCAATTTTAATTATTTCCCCATTTCATCCACATTTTTCGATCGGCATAATCAATGAATTTTTACTTCCTTCAAAAAATACTAGGGCCATATACCCGGCTTCAAACGCTCGATCTTGAATATAGTAGGTTGTTTTGCTAAACACTAGACCACAGACGACACCGTACGTAGTTTCTAAAAAAATCCTAAATTATATAATAATTTCCTTAGAATATTAAATTAGCTTCCCGTGGTTGAGTTCATTGGAAATTAGTCAGAATTTCAAACGAAGATTTAAAGAATCGCAACAAGAAAAGTAGCAAATCATTCTCACCACAGCTCTGGTGAAATTTTTTTTTTTACTGTCTTAATTTTTGGAAGTTCAAATTAAAAAAGTACTATTATTTTTATTTAACCGAGTTTAAGAACGAGTTTAAGTTATAAAAATGTTAATTGTTAGTTTAAAGAAAAATATAAAGATCTATAACTAGTCTCATTTCAGCTCTAGAGTGCTACCAAACAGTGTACAGTATGATATTGCATACCAAACAGTTTTTTTATTAGTAACTGTTCTTTCTATATAACATTTTTCTGTAACAGTAAAAATTTATTATTTTTTTAAATTAAAAATAAAGTTTAGGTATCTAACGTATCAGAGTGATATTAACTTTATTTTTTTTAAATTAATTACTTTAAAAAAATGTATGTTATCATAAACTTGAAAAAAAAATTGAATTATATAATTGCAACAGGGCCACCGCTTTCCTGACCAGTATATGCTAAACGGTTTCTAGGAGTACTTAAAACATTACTAATTGTTAATTTACTCCAGGGATCTGATTTTGAATGATTATATTTTTGAACATTATTCCTTAATGTTTATACCTAATGTAATTCTCTCATATAGTTTATGTAATACAAAATACATTCCTTGAAAAACACCTATTTGAACTGTTTTGTAATGCTGCAATCCTATAAGACTCTACACTGTCAAAGAACAAGTTTAAACATTATTTTTTGATAAAGAGAAACCACAAATATATTGGATGACCAATATACCATATTCCGAAAGCAATATTTTCCACGATTCCATTCGAAATTAGGTCTTATACAATTCCCTTCACCCGTAAGACTTGAGAATAATAAAAGTGGCTTTTGACATACTTTTAGTATTGCAAGATTTTGAATTTAAATCGACTTGGCCACAATATATTTAATTTATTTCGTTGTCCTGCATGAATTACAACCTTAAAATCATTGACGTAATATCAATGGTGATAGACCACTAATGCTAAAGTCAGGTTATGGATATTTATGTAATTTATTCCATTAACGCAGTAATAAAAGTGTTGTTGGAAAGTAATAAGTGAATAATAAATAATATTAAAACCCATAAATATTGATGTGCTAAATCTTGGTATTTTCGAATAGCAAGGTATTTAAGGTTTTAGATCATTTACGGTAAAAATTACAAATTAAATTTTATACTGTTTCCATGACGTTGGATTTTTCTGTTTGTAAATGCATATAATAATTTATATACTATTTTAGAAGTTTTATATTTTCACCTGAATCTCATAGGATAACACTAATTTTTAGAATTTCTATTAAATACGAGGCGTTAAACGATCAAAAGTGGATAACCTAGAAATTTTAAAATGATTTTTTTTTTCGTTCGTTCGGTCAAGCAATGTTCAGGTTTTTAACCGGACAAAAATCATAAGAAGTTAAGTGGCAAAGTGTCATGTCAGAGAAATTTGCTTGACTAAACTGGCGAAAATGTGAAATTTCGGAGTTATCCGCTTTTCATACCAAAATTCTCAATATGATATATTGTACTCAATTATTATTATTTTATTTTTATCATATATTTTTATTTTTGTTGATTTCTGATGAAAATTTTGTATTTTGTGAAGTTGGCTTATTTAATTTATTTTAAATCTCCAGATCTGCAATTACCAACTATTTTTCTTTTAGGTATACGTTTTTTTTTTAATATTTTTAATTATACAGTTAAATTTAAATTTATAAGTGAATACCATTTTATCATCTATCAAATATATCTTGGCTTATCGCTACATTACTAAAATACCTAAATAAATAAAATTACTAAATAAATAAATACCGGTTTTTAGATACGATTAGCAAAGATTTTTCAACTGTCTTAATTTTTTTTGCTCTGGAGAAAGAATTCCCTTTGGAAAAAAAAAAAATTAGCTTCCAATGTTAAGAATGCTAGCTAGCACCGCATTTGGGAACAGATATGACAAAACTAAACTAGCCCGAATATTTCATGTAAAAAAGAACACAGTTATTCCAAGATTTTGAGTTTTCACTTCTGTCGGGAGCCTTTATGACTACGTATTGAATTTAAAAAAAAGTATTTATAACATTTTGTGATGGTGCTAAAGTATTTTTATAGTAAATGTATATATCTGAACATTATAATAAACTTGTTATAATTATTGATATTTTGTGTAACCAATAAAATATTTGTTTTTCATAAATATAATATGCTTTTATTAATAATTAAACTTGTTGAAATTGTATGTAATAATTGATCAGAGTGTCGGTATATATGTAAACAGACTAATGTTAATAATTTAAATTAAGAAATATGACATTTAAATTATTCGGACTACTCATTAAGAAATTTTAAAAAGGACGCAGTTATTCTAAAGTTTTGAGTTTTCACTTCTGTCGGCAGTCACGTTTCACTTCGTGGCTATTTAAACTTTATTTTTTCAAAGGAATGTTACATATATGAATTCATTATTTATAAATAAATTATATTTATTTCTTAAAACCAAGAGTTTTGGGCATTTTTTGTTATTCCACAATCCTGATTATGCTATGTTAGTGATTATATTTATTTTATGAATGTAAACACTTAGATAATTGCTTAGGTTTTGATATTGTAAAACTATAAAATTATTCCAAAGTTTTGAGTTTACACTTCTGTCAGCGGTGTTCATGAATACCTATTCATTTTTTTAAAAAATATTTTAAGTGTTTCGTAATGGTGCTAAAGTTTTGTTTTTTTTAAAGTAAGAGTATATATCTGAAAATTATAATAAAATAACTCCGTTTGCAGGAATCTCTTTGGACACGAACACCCAACCCCCTGAATTTTCCATGGCCGTGTTGGGCCGAGGAGTCGCTCCCCCAGAGTTGGTGAAAAGTTGAAAAGATGGCCGTTCCTTGTAGCTACCAAGTTATTTAGCAACCCTCCAGGCTCCAGGAGAAATATTATTCCAGTTCCAGAGGGGCGAGTGGAAGCTGGCCCTAGGTATTAGTGTCACGTTTCTTTTATATCAGGCTCAGAAATAGCTGATCGGTCTGCCTATTTCTGTCTTATCGGAAAGGCTTTCCACATTTATTTTATTTCTTTAAGTCTGTTTCGTATACTACTTTATAAAAAGAACAAAAAAAAATATGCTCTATATTCTCCCAAGAACATAGAATATTTACCAACGTAGCTAGAATTGTGTTTAATAGGTTCAATACAGCAATGAAACAACCTTCAAATATGGCTATATTCTAGGCTAGAAAAAGGTTTTGAACTTATTATTATAGAAATATTATATAATTATTTTTAGATATATTTTTTTTGAACAAAAGAGATTATTCCTGGCCGGGATTGAACCCGGATCGTCAGCTTCTCCATAGCAGTGCTCTAAGCCACTGAGCTACCTGGGGTCGTATCCAAGTCAGACAAATCCGTTCTCTTCACCAATCCAATTTCTCCGTGTTCTCGCAATTTTTGCGATGTATACACGGGGAAGAATGTTCATTGACCATTAATTTAATTAGGATCTTGTCGACATACGTCATATATTATTTATAATTTATTTTTATGGTAGTTATTCTTAAATATTTTTGTTTTGAAGAGAAAAGATTTGCCCTAGCCGGGATTCGAACCCGGGTCACCTCCTTCTCCGTAGCAGTGATCTAAGCCACTGAGCTTACCAATGGTCGTATCCAAGCCAGGCAAATCCGTTATAGGGTCCGTATAGGATCGGTGAAGAGAATGGACTTGGATATGACCCCTGGTAGCTTAGTGGCTTAGAGCACTGCTACGAAGAAGCTGACGACTCGGGTTCGAATTCCGGCCTGGGCAAATCTTTTCTCTTCAAAAAAAATATTAAAAAACAATTCCCATAAAAATAACAATTAATAAAAATAAATTATAAATTATATAATTATGTTTCAAAATAAGTTTTAACTCTTTAAATTATTATTGAATATTTTGTTTCGGCTTTTTTAGTACAACAGTTTAAGGGACGTTAAACGGGGGTCCCGAGCCTGTTCGATGGCAGTTAAAAATCCTTAAAAATCCCTATCCTAATTAAACCTGGATAGGCAAAATTTAGGGCCCCCGCTGCAGCATCGTTCGATTTGCCATAGCAGCATAAAGTGACGTTAAATAAACAAACAAGTATTCACATTTTTTTTATTTGTCAATAAATAACTAATACAATAGATTCTATATTAATAATAAATACTTAATGTTGTTTTAAATTCAATATATGGTATAATTCTTTAAAAAACTTTCTTATACTTTTTAAACACAATTAATATTTCTTAAACTATAACTTTAACTCAGAAATAATAATACTTAATGATTTAAAAAAATTTTCAGTAAGAAAGAGATGAGACAATACAACATTTCACTTCATATAAAATATTATTAAGCTTTTCTACAATCAAAATATAACTCTGTATTTGTAATTGCACCTGTTGATCAATAAACGCATAGATAACAATATAATTATAATTTGTATTATGTAAGCTATCCTTTAAAAAACTATGCGTCATCAGTTTTTCGTTTATTTAAATTAATTAGTTTAAATGTAATTGTTGAAGACATTTTTCAAGAAACACATACAACTCTTTAGTGGAGATAATGATGCACATATAAGAAGGATTTAAAAATACAAGTATAGTTTATTGATTACATTTTAGCCACTTGGAATATATTGATTATTTATACTATTAAAGGATTTACGGGGTTACTTGTAGTGCATCAGGTTCATTTTAATAAGAAGGTTGTGGAATAAGAATTGGGTATTAGGAAGTATTCCAGTATTCCAGTGATGAGGATAAATATTCATCAAAACCGGTGAAGTTAGTACTATTATTAAGTATTTAATATGCAATGAACTTGTCTATTTTTTAAATCTAAATTTATAAAAACGTTGGTCATCAGAGTAAAAAATAAAAATAAGGAGATTAACTTCTTTTTTCTTCACTTCAAGGCTTAGATTACACAATCACTCGCATATTCGATTACTTCCACGGGTGGATAAACAGAACATTTAGCTAATGTCGCAGGAAAAATCAGAAGTTCCTCTGAGTCGATGGTCGGTTTGAATAGAAATAGGGAAAACAAGATCGAGGTGACCTTTCGCTTGCAAGGACACTGACAATCACATTCCATTATAGGGCATCAGGATCCGAAGGATAGAGAAGAATCCAGAAGGATTCAGGACACTATTCTCATGCAGGACTTCTTGGAGGGCTTCGGAATACATTATGTAAATTGAGAACCGTCGATAATCTCCGGGCTCATTAAGATGTTAATTGGGATCCGGTCTAGTTTTGTTCTCGGTTATCATTTTATTTTTAATAAGATACAAAAAAATAAATTATTCGGCATGAGTAATCTCCTCCATTATCTGAGAGGTTTGATATCGTGATGGTATCATAGCTCATAGCATTAGAAGACCATTGTATAGATAGGAACGAGTACAAATAATCTTTTTGTATAAAGTTCTTAAGATTCCTTGTATTTAAAAGGAAGGATTGATGCTTTTATTTAAAAGTTCAGCGTAATCTAACAATCCCTTTTACGGTAAAATTAAGTATCATTTGATCTGGAATTCTAAAAAGCATTTCTAAAACAGAGTGCTTCTGCATCTTTTTTGTTTTTCATCAGAAAAGCTTTGCTTAATACATGCATACTGTTCATAACTAATTTTTTTTTAGTTCGTTATTTCCTTTTTAGACAATATTAAACCCTTAAAGTTATCCAGTTCTGGAGTTATATCTTGAAGACGTTATATAACTTTATATACTAATGGTTAATAATTTATATATGTTTATGTGTCACTACAATTATCTTGGGTTCAGTACGTGGTAGAACAGTTTCTACCATGTTTCTAGGACAATGGTTGTGCAGGGAAGTGTTGTGCCCGAGATAACATTCAAGGTTTCAATAGCTGTTAACAGATTAAATACTTTGTCAACCATAGCCGAACATGAACCCGGAACTTTCGGCAAAGCAATTCAGCGCTTACCCACTTAGCAAGCTTCCCATATATGTTTATACTTGTAGGAAAAGGTTTTATCTATTAGATTATTCAAGGAATTAGAACATCTATAACTTTTTTGGAATAGCTTGAAATAACTAACAGTAGTTGTTTCATGAAATGTGGCAGTTCAGAATCAATAATTTAATTATTTAATAGTTCATTAATGTAGATTAATCTTGAATGAATTATTAACTTTGAAGTAATTTTATACCCTTGCCAATTACAATACATATGTCAATATGGGGATCGCCTTGCTTTCAAAAAGAGGGATTTAACATTATCTAATAAAGTTATCTCCTCATTTTCCCCTTAATTTTTTTTAATTTTTAGTTCATGTTTTATGAATTTCGTATTTACCAATTCGGATCACTTTACAACTTTATTTTTCTGTATAAATATTATTAATAGTTTCTAATTTATTCTATTCTGGAGTTTCTCATAAGTTTTATTAAGTCCCCTGTCATAATTTCTTTTTCGGTTTTTTAAAAATTATTATTAAAGAAACGAATAAAACTATATATTTTTTTAAAGTTTTGAATCGAATAGTTCGGATAAAGTGACAACTTTAATTTTTTTTCCTCTGCTGGTGATTTTTCATTTACTTAATAGAATATTTATTAATATTTTCTAATTTATTCAATTTTTTAACGCGAATTCACTTATCAGTAGTTTGTTATAAGTATTATTTAACCTCTTATCTCAATTTTTTAGACGGGTTATTTAATGTAATTTATAAATAATTGAATTTGTATGCACATGCACATGCATATACATGTTTATACCGATAAATAGTTTGGCATCGATAATCAATAGATTTTACGACTCAACTAAAAAAACTTTAATGGCAAAAATAAGTAAGCATTTTCTTTTGCTACGTTTTTAATAATAAATAAACAATAATAACAAAATTTACAAAAAATTAAAAATAATCATATTTCGCTAGAACTCCAGGATAATGGGAAACCTCTCAAAGCTCCGAAGACGTGGTAAAAATCAGAGTGGGACAAATAGCGGTCGGATTAACGGCGCGAGTACAATTTTATTGGTGCCATTAAATACTATAAGAGCCGTAGTAACGTAGTAAACTGACTGGGGGTCATCCCTCCATTCATGAATGGTCTTCTTGTTCTTCTCAATGAATGTTCGTCGCTCTTTGCATAGCCAGCTCACGTCATCGACCTTCACTTCAACGCGGGTTATTTATGGCGTTACTTTTTCGGCGTTACGTGCTTGGAATGGTCGAAGAGTTTAAAACGGTTTTATGTTTATGTATTTACTGGCGTAAGCATGTCTAATAAAGGAAATAAAAGAAGTACTTTCATATTTAGTAGATCGTTTTATAGCATATATATACATTTTTCTTTCTTATAGAGTCAACTATATGTTTAATCACGTTAGGTTACATGGATTTGTCCTTTTTGTTTTTTTAATACTTTGGGTATGGTATTGGTTTTAAGATTTTCGGTTTTTCAAGAAGTGTTATAGGATGGCCATTTTACACCTACTTCATTTCTAGGTAAATGGCATAGAAAAAATGTATAATATTAAATGAATACATTTTGACAATATACCGAAAAAATAGGGAAAACAACTTTTTTAGTTTTCGACGACCCTTATATTTTAAAAATTCACAGAAAAATTATAAATGAATATTTTAATCAATAGATAAAAATATTGAACATATATTTTTTATAATTCTGTACTGTAATGGTCGCTTATCTCGTAAAAACACGATTATTTTTATTGAAATGGCCAATTTTTATCTGGTATTTTTCTTAACATTTTAAGAATAATAGCATAGAAAACCCATAATGATTCAGCTATACTTTACATGGTTGACATGTTCTGTTTCAACAACAACGGTTGTGCAGGAAGGTGATTATGCTGAGATCACACTCAACTGTCACCGTTTCCCCCATTTTATAGAGTCCCAATAGGGCCTGAAGATCCCTAAGGGTCCATTCTTTATTGTTAGCTTAAATAAGTTGTTAATTAATTAACAATAACTGTTGATTATTGAGTCACCCCACTCCGCTAAGAATAATAATAAGATTCATATATAACCAAGTTTTAGTTCTTGGTTATATATGAAGCTTCCAAGTATTATGTTGTTTACGTCAAAAATATACAGTAAAAAATATAAACAATATTATCTTGAAAAAACTAACCAACTTTTTACTACTGCCTAATTAAAAAAAAAATCAATACCATATGTAAGGATTAAAATAATTTATATTTATAATTTATTTTATTTTTTAATTATTATTAATTACTTTGAAACTGGATTATTTATAAGAGTAATTCCTCTAGTCAATAACTTAATTGTTTCATTTATTTTATAATGTTTATACATATTTTAACTTATATGCGATTTTTATAACTTCCGCTTTAAAAAAAAAAACCGTTCTTCCGATGATTCCATTCTTATGATTGATCAATTTTAATCAATTTAGAAGAATTATAGGTTTGGCCAATATAGGGATAAAACCCTATCAAAGAGTAGCCAGCCTTGATTAAAAAGGTCCCGGTTTAACATGAGCTGACTTTAAAAAGGTGTTATAGCTTTAATCCACTCAAGGGAAGTAGTGAGTGGATTTTTTCAAATGAGTATAACCACTCAGGAAGTGGAGTGTAATTTTGCCCAAGAGGTTCTGGGAAGTTTTAAAACGGCTTTAATCTAATTACCACCTATGACATCAGGCTGTATATATTTTCTTATTAAATTTAATTATTTTAAATAGTTCAAGATCTTAAGGATGATATTAAAATTTTAATTTACTCGAAGTAATTAGGTTGATTGTGACTATTTGACTATTTTATGAGTTCTAAAGAAATACAAGAATATTCGTTTATTTTTGAAATAATATTTATATTTTGTATTGATTTTATTATATTTTTTTTATACCTGAACAATCAAGATGAATTTGAAAATTATTAAAATTAATAATTATTAACATTTGTGCGGGACGGGTGTATTAATTATTTACATATAAGGTGTTAAGGATCGACAGCGGATATCTCCATAATTTCTAAAATTAACTTTATCACATTTTTCGCTGTTTTAGTGAAGCGATTTTGTCTAACGCGAACTTTGCAAAATTCTCATCGTTTAGTCCGTCTCTGAGCTTGAAGCTCCGGGACCGTATAGGTCGTTTAGTCCGGGAGCGTATAAGCATTTCATCTTAAATGTCTCACATTCACACAATACTTTAACGATTTATTTCTTGGTCTAAATTAAGAAGATATATATTTTTAGATAAACGATTTATTTGAAAAAAAAAATGTAGGTCCAGTTAATTTTAATAGTAATTGTATGAGAGATATCTCTAGTACCATCATGCATACCTCAATAAAAAGTTTTTTTATAGTACATAATATAATTTTAAGGAGATAAAATTTCTAAAAATAAATGGAATATCAAGATAAACTTTTTTATTTGTAAATGTTTGTTAATATTGTTAAATACGATTGAAAAAATATTAAATTGAATAAAAATAATAGCGTTCAGAATTTAATCACTGAATATTTAATGAAATAAATACAGGAATGGAAATCTTTTTGTTTTACTTTTTCGATATTTAAGCAATCAAGATAAATTAATTTAAAAAATAAAATTAATAATTATTAACATTTAAGTGAGATTATTGATTAATACGAAATTATTCATTATTTAATCGCTGAAATATTTATTTATTTATCTAAAACAATAAAATAATAATTATTAATATTAGAGAGAGTCTACTTTTTTAGCTGTTTATACAATCGTTTAAATAATTGTTTTTCATGAAAATCGTTTAATAAGACAAAAAAAGGTCAATTTAATGAAAAGAATAGCCAATTAGGAGTACGAGTATGTTCAGAAGGCTGTCGCTTCAAGTTGAGTTACAAGTTTACAACTGGATTTAATCTCAGAGTATTAAGCGAAAAATAAAATAAAATTATTCTAATAATATCAGGAAAACATTTTTTCCACCTAATACTTGTTATTATTGTGAATATGTGTATTTATTTTTTACATTTAATATTGTAAAAATATCAAGGATACCTGAGAAATAAAAATCTTTTCTAAAAACGTTATTCAAAATCTTTGTTTAGACATACCTACAATTCTATTGGCCGGAGGTACCTGGTCCCACGAATGTCAGCCATTGGTCAGACCAGCGCTGCCATGTTGTACCTTCTCGAGTTCCCCGTACCTGGTCCTTCATCAGACTGAGCTTAATAAGTCCACTGCTTGTTATCGCAAGTCCTTTTGAGCTTCGTTAGCCTGGTTATGGGCAGATCGAAGTCCCACTTAAGTCTAAATTATTTCATGGCTTCATTTGTTGAGCGGCCGCTACAATTACCTTGTAGATTTATTATAATAAGTTCAGGTTAGGAACTAGTAACATTGGAAGTGTCAAATTTTTTACACCTTTTTGATATTTTTAATTTTATATTTTTATACAGCTCAAATACCAATGATGTCTTTTTTAACACGTTTTTAATAGATTCGCCAGTATGCATGTAATATAACATAATACTTAAACTCAATTTTTGGCCACTTCAAAAAATTTAATTTAAATGAAACTTTGTACTTTTCAGAGACTGATGAAAATACAATAATATAAATAGTTTGTCCCGTTACCCTAACAAGGATCTTATAAGATGTCATTCTAATATGAGTGGAAAAAGTCGTTTTATAGATTTAATAAAAAAAGCTCCTTATATTTAAAATAGTTTTCACGATTTAAAAAAAAATTGAAATAAAAGAACAAACAATACGGATGCGAATTCCACATTCATTTTACATCATGTATTAATTTTCACCATATTAATATTAAATTATTAAAAAATAAATTAAGACCTCACATTTCAGGATATTTCAACACTTACTAGGCAAACGCATTAAAAACCAAATTTAATTATAAAAGACTGATATCCATGACTATTATAAGACCTATTTGGATTTATGGAGTATAGCTTTGGGACTCCATCGAAATCGTCTCATATCCAATCCTTACAATCCAAACTCGGTCGTAAAATTCTCAATGATCCTTACTTTGTTACCAATAATCCTTCGTAAAAAAAACTTTATACCCACACAAACTCTCTAGTTTTAAACCTAGTTACCTCTTCTATTCCCGATAGACTTCAGTGGAGTAGAAGTACTGATCTATAAAGATGGCCTCATGACCTTTTAAGTTGAATTTGTTAATTGAATACTACCAATCGATGGTTTCTCTACTTGCCTCCATCTCAGGACATTATGTATCACTCAATATATTTCCTTTTTGTAATGTTATAATACAGTAGTACATTTCAATAATTAAATTTTTTAAAAACTTCCTATTCCCCAAGAATCAAAACGAAATAAATTTCAACTGCCGAAGAAAATAAAATATTTTGAATGAAAATAGCCGAAACTCTGGGCTGTTTCTTCCTACGTACGAAAAGGAGATAAATTATTACATTATTAAATTAACCAATAAAATGGCCGAGATCGGATCGAACGCAATCATGAATAATATATTTAAAATGGCAAATTTTATAAGAATATATTATTTTTCTTATGAGGCGGTGTCCCCTCTAAGACGAAGCCGCCTCAAAAAGTTCAATACCCGGCTTAATTTTTGGAAATCCGCGCCCAAATCCCTACTTTGTTTCCAAATCCCCCAGGCCTGTCGCGCCGTTAAATATGTATATTCCCAAAGATGTTTTGGAATTAGGCGTTTGTAGACCGGACCTGCCAGATATCTAAATATATCAAGTCGGATTATACTGAGCTGGTTTTGCTCTCAATCAGATCTCTACTCACGTCCATTTTCTCCGCCCAATCGTAAATCGTACTTAGAAAGCCGTTATAGATTTATTTATTTGTTTGCCTGGGCATGCCCTACTTAGTGGTATTAATAAACAAGCAATATAAATAAGTTATCAAGGCTCAACATAACCAAATGGTTTGATTAAAAGGAGAAGAGGGCGAAAAAATGGAGGTTTAAATAGAAAATAATTTTCTAAACTGAATTCTTATCATAAATCCTTTTGTTAGCCGTAATTATTTATTTAATTTTCCCCTTTACTACTTGTTATCTCTTTTTCGTTTTATTTATTTGTACTTTAGAATTTTGTATTAATATTCTTTTTATTTAATTTATTTTATCTTCCTGGTGTATTATTGCAAGTGGTAGAGGGGTATTCAGTATGTTACTATGCTGAGTGTTGTACTAAGTTCTCGTGTTAAATCCTTACTGTGCCTGATAAATAATTTAAAATTTTAATATCCATAGATTTTGTGGGATCTCTAGACTCTCCTGGGGCTCACCCAGCCTATATAAAAATACCTGGATGGGGAAAATCCTGGCGGTTGAGTATACGGTATAGTGTACAGTCTCCAGATGTACTGAACCCAAGACCTTGTATGAGTTGTATTGGTATATATTTTTAATATTTTGCTAGTGGTTTTTGCGTGACGTAGAATGAAATTAGTTTAAGCAGAGATCCCAGGTGATATGGATAGTCTTTTTAAAAATAATATAATAATTTTATTTTAAGTTATTATAATAATGAAAAATAATTCAATTCATTTAACGTCACTCTCTGCTACTATGGCTAGCATGTACGATGTTGTAGTAGGAGTCCTATATTCCTCCTATACAGGTATAATTAGGAGATATCCAGGTATAGTAAGGGGTCTCTAACGAGTACCTGACACACATTGACTCGGGATCTCCATTTTACTTCCGTTCCGAAGGTCTGTTTAGGCTTGCACCGCCAGGGATTTGTCAGTCCCTCTAATTTTCCTCCACACCAATATTATTTTTCTTGGGCAATAAATAGTTTCTCTTCTTCTCCATATCTAGTAAGTCATGAACTAATATTTGGTTAAGAATAAATTGATGAAGGAATATTGTTTCCATTCTATATTATACCTGGATAAAGGTAATTTATTAATTACTTAAAATTGTTTATGAACAAATGTTGCTTATTTATCTGATTATTGAGAAATTATTAAACTTGGATAAGATCTGACTCAGGTACTTCATGAGATGGAAAAACGTAAAACCAAAATGAAGTTTTCTTATTTTTATCTCACCGATAAAATCTCACCGATTTTATTTAAATAAATTTATTTAAGAAGAACTATTGATTTTTATTTTAAAATACCTATCTATAGAGTTTATTTTTAAAAAAATACGAGTTCAAAAAAAAAAAAAAGAGTTGCATTTCTGATCAGAAAGAAATAAGTGTAAAATACGACATGGGCCATCATCATAGAGACATCATCATAAAACGTCCCGATAAGACTCATCAGCTCACCTAGCCTGATGACTTGCCTCATCAACTTCTTCAGCAATTCAGGCAAATAGACTTCACAAGCTTAAAAGCTTTTTATCAAATTACATTTTAAAATTCGCTAGATAGTATTTATTAGATTATTTTAAGATATTATGATCATGAGAAAAAATAAGAAGACATTTAAATAACTGCTCTAAAATAAATATATATAAAAAAAAAAACCTGTACCACTACAACCCATGAAGGGTCTGGGGCTCAGTACATGGTAGAGACTGTACTGTTTCATGGACAACGTTTCTGCAAGGAGGTGACTTGTCCTAGGTCACGCTCGACCGAAGATTTTTCCCCCTTATTTTGGGTACTCTATTTTTATAATATTTTATAGAGGCTGGGTGGGCCCCAGGAGGGTCCTAGATCCTATATGATCCATCTCCCACTGCAAACAGACTAAATAAAAATCATGGCCTGCAGCGGGAATTGAACCAGGATTTCCGGCATGGCAACTCAGTACTCTACCACTGAGCCACTCCTCTCCCAAGATAAATATAACAAATTGTAAATATATCTGCAGCCCCGGTAAATAAGTGGCTAAGTTGAATTTTATCCAAAATGAGTGTCTTGAACTTAGGGAAACGGAATCGTGTTATTGGCGGATAAGTGGCTAAGTCGGGCATTGGCTGGAATTTCAGTAATTGCATATGTAGGTAACGTTTATTATTATTGTAAAAGTGGAGGCGAGGTCAAATAAGTTTACGTTCTGACAACACGGAAGCGTTGATGAAAGAAACTTCCTTGTTACAAATCCAATTTATAAACAATTTACGTCAAGTTGTTACCATAAACATACTACTGTATCGATTTCAATAAAATAGTGAAACAGTTTTATTTTGACAGTTTATAGTAATTTTATTGAAATTATTGTAATAAATAATAGACGAATATAGTCAACCATCAATCATCAATCATATCAACGAATTCATTTTTATTTATTTATATATTTCACACAGATTAAAATATACAACACATTTAGAAGGCATGTTTACTCCATTTTTGATTGAGCTAAATAATAGTGTTGTTGAAGTAGTAATAGTCCAGGATCCAAGCTCCATTTTTGCACTTGATTAGTATGAAGGTGAATCTTCGTGAATAACTTCGTTTCGATGAGACCCCCAACAATTTCCTGTGCGAAAATTCTCGATTGTGGTAGCTAACAGAGGTAGCAAGGATGAAATATGTCGATTTGATAATTCTCAAAAATTTATTACTAACTGGGTTTTTTTGTTAAATCTCATGATAATTATCTAAATTATTTGAAAAAATATTTGTCCTACATAATGTATGGTTTGATCAGAGTCCTCTCCTTCCAACGTGTTTCGATACCGAGGTCATCAAAAATTATTACTAACCAGCTGTTTTTTTTGTTTACTTCTTCTTTTTTGACTTCGTTATCGATACATATTGGAAGGAAAAAAATCCAGATAGTAATAAATTTTTCAAGAATCATCATGTTTTATCCTTGCTACCTCTTTTAGCTACCACAATCGATAATTTTCGCACAGGAAATTGTTGGGCTTCTCATCGAAACGATGCTATTTACGAAGATTCAGCTTGATACTAGTCAAGTGAAAAAATGGACCTTGGATCCTGGACTATAACTTACGTGCAGTACGGTAAGATATTCTCTCTGACGCAATAGATAGGGGCTAAGTGAGCCCGATAAGATAGATTATACCGGAAGCATTCCTAAAGTTCGGTTTTAGTTATCTTTGAATTTATTCTTTATTTTATAAACAATATATTTTTTTGGGTGGATAAAACAATGCTAC
Source organism: Troilus luridus (assembly GCA_964056705.1). Lineage (NCBI taxonomy): Eukaryota > Metazoa > Arthropoda > Insecta > Hemiptera > Pentatomidae > Troilus > Troilus luridus. Next base: position 48,725,147 of record OZ057416.1, read on the forward strand.
ATTTACAAAATTGAACAGTTTATTCTCTTTAATCCCCTAGTATTATTCCAGGATTTTTTAATTATTTAATTTTTTGGCACTTTATTAAATAGTTTATTATTTACGATTTAACCTTCTGGCCAGATTTTATGCTTCTTTTTCTGTTCATGAACTCAGATTTAAGTTCCTGTTCTATGAATAAAGCACCGATTATATTCTTTAAAGTGTATTGACGGGACAACTTTCAAGAAAATTTTACTATGTAACTAATTATATCAATTAATATATTCATAAGTATATAAAATGTATTTTATGCGATTATAATTTTAGAATTTATGGTATCAGTTACGCAAATTGTCGCTTCGAGTTCATTTCAAACATGATATATTCCATGGTAACGGAATATCAGATATGTCGTTCTTGAATTAAAAATCGCTAACCAATATAATTGCTAATGAGGGCTTAACTCAAAAAGGCCAATTTTTGAGTTATGTTGTTCTTTTGGATGAGTGATATATCATATATACTTTGAAATGTTTATTTTTTGATGTAATGATTACTGAAATATACACCTTTCCCATAATTAGATTCTCTGTTCTATCATAAGGCTCACGATAACTTCTATTTTTGGTGTAATATTAAAAAAAACGGCATACAGATAAACAGCTAACTCGACTCGAAGCGACTACTTGCGGAACTAATACCGAATGTTATATTTCATAGACGTATACATAAAAACTAAACTCAATCTCCTACTTTATCTGCATTCTGGAAAAAAAAAATACTCAAGATATTATCAAAAACTTCTAATAAAAGAAGAGTACCACCAACTAAATAAGATAGTGTATTTAGATAAATCTTCAATTTGGAAAGAGCCACAACGGATGGAACTCATTCCATATGTAGATGGCTTACTTTTTACAGGCTTAATCAGAGAGCTACAGCTAGCTCATCCCAGAGGTCGAGGAATATACTCCGGACTTTATTCTGGCATGATGGAGCGCCCGGTCCTAAACCCAAATTGGACCATCTATTTTTCCTCCGGAGGTGCCGTCCTCCAGCTATGAAAGGGGAAGAGAGACAGAGTTTTCCTTTTTACCAATATCCATTTACCGGAGGCTGCCCAGAGCTAAATCCTACATTGTGTCCTGATCCTGGCTATATCCTCCCGCCTTGATGAGAGTCTTCCATTCTATCTTCCTCTCTCTCTATCCTCTTATCTCTCCCTCTCACGCTCACACACACTCCTACACATGCACACACACAAGAAAACCGAAATTCCACCGGATATGAACTCGCCCCCTCCCCTTCTTCTTTTCTAAGAGGAAAATCCCCAGGTGACTCCAATATACGATCCGACCCTCGTCCGAGAAAGAAGCCATTCGATATTTTATAGATCACTCCGGTTCAGGGCTTTACAAAAAAGGGGAATTCCTTACACATTCTGGAAAAATTGTTATATGTGTGAAAATATATAACAATAAAAATGTATTCTCGTAACCTCTGGGCGAACCTTATAAGAAAAATAACTTATGAACACTATTTCAGTGTAGGATATATATAGAAATATACTCGTAAAAATAAATATATTTACTTCTATGCTTCTAAATTTAATATTTATTTACGTTTTTTTAGTATAGTATTCGTAATTTAAATAAATATTAAATTCATCCAGAAGCTATTCAAATACACATATCCTGACATAAACTGTATTCCTAAAACCCATCATGTGTCTTAGGTTCAGTACGTGGCAGAGACTGTACTGTTTCTAAGTCAAACGGTTGAGTTGGCGCTGATTTGTCCGAGATTACGCTCGACCACCATGTTTTTATGATTTACGGTACTCATTTTATAGGGGTTGGTCGAGCCTCAGTCGGGTCGTCATTTACGCATATATACATACCTATACAACCCATATATAAAATATATTCCTTAAAGAGCTTAAAATCATGACCAAAATATCAACTCCAGAATTTCTATTAATTCTAATTATCTTATAAAAAAATAAATCTGTTATAAAACAAGAAAAATAATAATTAGTTAAACTAGTTCGATCAGGTCGTTTTAGTCAATTAAATATCTAGTTGTTTTTTTTAGTAAATCTAAAACATAATGAGTTGCTATAATATTATATTATATTATGATTATGAATTAAAATATGATCAGAAACGTTAATCTTGAATCATGTCTATAATTATAAGACAGCTAATGAGAAAGATTGTAAATCAAATTATGTAATTCTTTTTAATAGAAAATATAAGTATTAATATGTAAATATAAGTTACAAACCTTATATTAGATTTAAAAAAGTAGAAAGAAGTATTCATTACCTGAAAAAAGAAAGAGAAATGCAAATTAGTTATATACTTGGGCTTAATACACAATACTGTATATCACAGCTAAATAATTATCTACATATTACTATATTAAGAATATTCTAGACGTATTTATCATATTATAAGTATTTTAAATAAGTTAAAACAACAATAAACAATGAATGATATGGGCGATCTGTGGTCTAGTAGTTAGGGTAACAAACTACTAAGACCAAGATCGCGCGTTCGTAGCCCGGCAGGTGACTCAAAGATTTTGTAAAGGGAGGAAAAAATCCTTAGTCACGCCGTCCTTCGGAAGAGACGTTAAACGGGTGTCCCGAGGCTGCACGATGTCAGGTACTCGTTAAAAGTCCCTATCCTAATTAAACCTGGATAGGCAAAATTTAGAGCTCCTAATTCAGCATCGTCCAATTAGCCATAACAGCATAAAGTAACGTTAAATGAACAAACAACGGTGGAAGGCAAAAAATATCTATCACAAAAAAAAAAGCAATACAGTGCGATTCGTAATTTTATTCTACACAAAAAGCTAAAAAATCTTTATTTATATTACGTAAGATATTATTTAAAACATTATGAATTATTTAATTTGTTAACAGACATGGATGGACCATGTGAGATGTACAGACCCTCCTGGGGCTCACACAGACTCTATCAGTTACTGACCTGAGTTACTATGTTCAAGGTTCAACAGTCACCGATGGAACCTTATTGGGCTCTAGTTGATAATTTTTTTCTTTTTTTAAATTAAATTAATTAGTAAATATACGCAGACACCAGACAAACCAAAGGGGATATTAATATTGGAATAATTCGAAACTTAATTATGTTTCTTAAACTGATCGAGTAGATAAAATTCTTCTGCTTCGTGGCAGCTCAGTCAGCCAGCGGGTAAACAGGACTGCATTTGAAATTCAGATGCGATACGGCACTGTCCATGGAGATTGGAAAATTAAAACAAAATCCAATATATATTCCTTACATATAGCCGATTCCGAAACGGATGCTAGATTGCGTAGAATCCCCGAACCATCCATTCCTCTCTTCCAGGAATATTCCCTAAAACACCGGACACCACTTAGACGGAATGTTGTCGTTTTTTCAATATATATGTATAACACCAACAGATTTTCCACTTTTCGATGATTGACAGGTGATCCTTTTTTTATTTTATTTAAATAAAAAAAAAGGGGAAACAGAGTTTGTTATTGTTATCTTGGAACCAGTTCCATTCCCAGAGATAAGGTGGATATGGTAATACGAGGAGGGTCACTCATCTAAATGCAAAAAAGACTTACTTAAAAAAAAAAGAAGAAATAAATGGTCTCTAAGTTGAAAAAAATAAAACAAATTGTGGTATTCGATATTCCCTAGTCGTGATGAGCCAGTTTTTAGAAGACGAATTATCTACGATAGTACTTGAAAGGCTTCTTCAATAATCTTATAGGCCCCAATGAATGAGTCCTTCAGGAACGATTAAAATATATCGATAAAATTGGAACCTGAATTGGGCTTAAGAATTTTTTAAAAACAAATATTTCATTTTAATTAAGTATTTCAGGATAAATAAATGACATAATGTATAATGCGCTTATTAAATCACTTCAATTTTATCATGAACGCAAACATCACGAAATAGATGTTTTATTTTTCAATTTTTTTCCTATTATCAAAATACCTACAATAAAAAATTAGAAAATACCTAATAATTAATAATCGCATTTATTTATAAACGAAAATTAATATCTTTAATATAATAACGATATTAAAGCAATATATATTTTAATTGATCCTAATAAAAATTATTTGCACTTTATTATCTCCAAAAATATAAGCAACTCGTATATTAGAATTCAAAAATAATCATTGAAATATAAGTAATTAATCCAAATAAACAGATACAATAGAAGTATAAATCGGTTATAATGGAGTAATATATCAATTTCTAACAATAATTAAAATTAAAATTACAAAACTAATGATTATAAAAAAAATAAAGTCATATCAAATAAAAAAATAAATTTTATTAGAACCGATTAAACGCCTGATAGAAAATAAACTATATACTACATATTTGTAGTTAATGACATAGTGCTAATTAAATATACCCCATTACATAAAACATTTTATGCATATAATTTTAAAAAATCCAAGTGTTGGAAGATTAAGGATTATATGTGGAAGAAAATGGTCCGAGTGGTGGTAAAAAAAATTTTTTTGATTGACTCATTTTTTGGACTCCTCCCGGACCAATTTCTTCAAAAGATATTGCTATATGTTGTAATCAGAAAATAAACATTAGAATAGACATTTATGACATGTTTACATTGGTCAGGAGATGTTTAAACAAACAAAAGTTTATGAAACAATTTTTTTTTATTGACTGTTTAATCTCGAATTTTATTAATTTTATATTATGGAATACGTATTTTTCCTTGGTTAAAGTTGTGAAATTATAGTAACCAAAAATTAATGTTTTGATTCATTATGTACTACTATTTTTTTTTATTTTGTGTGGTTGGCATGTATACACATATTTCTGGGCATATTACATACTCACTGCTAGTAAAAAGTAATAATCCGGGATGCCCCAAATCATTCTATATCTTTTCGAGCGAGGGCTATGCCCCATGACATGGAAAGCATGGGGTTCATTTTCTGGAAAAATGTTTTCTTTCCCCGAATTATTTGTTTTCTCCAGTCGACAAACAGAGTCGTCTCCCTAAATATAAAAGAAATGAAGGCAATCTGTAATGATTCGTGATATTTTCCATCCGAGCAGATTCCTTTACACATGAGTCGATACAGCTCTGAAAATAACTGAACCATAAACCTCAGCATATACCATAACTAAATTATTATTAATCGAATGATATACATTATTAAAAACTTTATTTTTTATTAATCAACCTCAATGACCTGAAACTATCATTAAATGAGCTGTTATTTTTGAAAGTGGTGTACGTCCGTTTTTTTTTAAATGAAGGCAAAAACGAGCAAGAGTTTTTAGCAAAGTGACGTGTTAAACCCTGTACATCTTTTAGATTTTATTATAACACACTAATCATTAAAACCATTTAAAAGCATAAGATATATTTTTTTTTATCTAAATGGACTTATACCACTATACAAAACAATAGATTAAATATTTCCGGATTTTTAATATATCATAACGTGAATAGATTGCCTGTATTTCAGTATACCGATTTTGTGTAAATAAATAAAATTATTTGTAAAAATAGTGAATTTCGTACAATAAATAACCTTAATGCTGCATTGCAATTGAAACTATTTAAAAAAGCAGCTTCTCACATTTAAAATTTGCGTTCTAATAAATATTAAATTTAGAGCATATAAATAATTTCAACAAAGATGACGAAGATTTCATCTTCATTGACGTTAGTTTTAATCTTATCGATAACAATATATTTCTTTAAAAAATACGTGACCACTACAGCCCATGAAGGGTCCTGAGTTCAGTACGTGGCAGAGACTGTACTTTGGACAAAGATTGTACAGGTAGGAAATTTGTCCTAGATCACGCTCAACCGCCTGGATTATTCCTTCTGTTTTGGGTACCCAATATTTATATAATGGGTGAGCCCCAGGAGGGTCTCAGGTCCCGGAGGATACATTCCCAGCTGTTAACGGATTAAATAAAATCTACTAGCAGCCGGATTTGTATCCAGAACCTTCGGAACGGCAACTCAGTGGTCTACCACTGAGCCACTCCGGTCCATAAAACATTTTGATCATGATCTCAATTTTACTTCGAAATATTAATTAAATATTCAGGACATTTTTTAATCCAAATAAATTGATTATATAACATCTGTGCATTCGAAATATTCAAATCAAAAAAGGTATTATAAATTAATAAATAATAATTTCGAACTTCATGAAACAGTAATTAATTATATTTAGGTATAGGATCTAACACGCTTTAGCCTACAATGCCGAAGATCACGGGCTCTTAGTCCGGCAGATGACCTAAGGATTTCTGTAAGAGAGTGAAAAATCCATAGTTGTGCCGTCCTTCGGAAGGGACGTAAAATCTACGTAAAGATTCTATGGCTAGACTTTACAACATAACTGACGTTGAATGAATAAAAAACAACAGAAAGTTTTAATAGTATTGTCATTTCGTTATTATAGAATTTTTCATAAATGTTTAAAAATATTTTTAGATTATTCCCCGAGATAGTTACCATTGACGAGAATATCTGCACTAATTCCTCAAGTTATGCAAACAGTTTAATCGTCACCTCACTTCCTGGGTTTACGACTTCCTCAGAGGCGGAAGGAGATAAGGTCAAGAAGCCTTCGCTGGTCGCCGTAAACTTGATTAAGTTAAGTTAGACAAGTTTGTATCGAGGGATACATTGTGCTTGCGAAGTGCGCTGCAACTGGAGATATCTTGGATCGTATTGTACAACTGGTCTTTGTCTATGTCTTATACACATGAAACTTCTTTTTATTTTCAGGTTCTATAATATATGAAATCTTGAACTGAGATAAAGGATATCATGTTACATTTTCGTATTTGTTCAAGATAGCTAATATCCATAACTTTGAACTAATAAAATAATTATCAGTCTTGGTATTTAAAGACCAACGAAATAACTCAAAAGTTGGCATTTTTTAGTTCTTCCTTCAGTAGCAATTGTATAGCTTGAAACTTTTTACTTCAGGAATCTCATGTTTGATTTCCAACATTTTTTTTATAGTCATATTTTGATTTTTATTGTGTTTGAACTCGAAGTTTTATGGGAATAATGACATACAATAAAAAAAAATCATGTTTTTTTTTTAAATTTTCTAATGGTTACTAAAGGAATTTCAATACCTACCATCATTACAATAGGAATGCTTTGCTTTTCGAATACCCAAATGTTTATTTTTTTTAACTCACATGGAACTTTCAAATATCTTTATTGAAAAATTAGTTTTTTGAGTTATGACGTTGTTCTTTTGAAGGAGCGTTATAGAAAAAGCTTAAAGAAAATTGTTCACATTGTTATTGGCATTAGTAAGTAAATGGAAGTATTGATCATAGTATTTCTTTATGATCAATTTACCAAAGATAGTTCGTATTGTGTGTATATGGTGTTCTTTACGTCGGGGGCACTAATATGCTCTTAAGTAAAGGTACCTAAATAAACTATTTTCCTTCTGAGTGAATATGAACCTAATCATATTTATAACACCACATCCTACGTGCGTAATATTTTATTTCATACAACACTAATTTATTACCTACATGTTATGTTTCATATGTTTATTAAAAACTCCAGTCGGAATCAGAGAAGCAGTAAAAATAGACCTTAGCATTAAGGATCTGACCATTAAGGAACAGAAGTGTTTGTTGTTTGGGAACTCTGATGCCTTGCGGTGTATTTTGGTTGAAACGTATGACGCACTAACTGGGGTTCTCTTTCGTTCCATTATGTTTCTACAAAAAAAAAAAAAAATCTTTATTTGTGACTGGAAAATTAAATATACAACATCTGCAAATAGCGTGCGCGATAGTTCAGTGGTCGTACGCGGAGTTACTGTGATTCAGTTCTTGGGTTAAAGTCTGGTTGTGACAGATAAATTATTTAGTTTGTTTACTTTTTTTAATTCATTTAATGTCAGTATAATACCAATAATACATACTATTGCTAATCGGATAATGCTACAGTGGGAGTCCTAAATTTTGCTTTCCTGATTAGGGATCAATTGAGATAGGCTTGGGACCCCTATTTTACGTCTTCTACTAAGGACTGCATAATCAATCAAGGATTTTACTGCCTTTAAAACTGCAAACCGGCGACCTTAGGCATATAACTACTGGCGATAACCACTACACTACAGGTCACGCCTAATATTAAATCTGTTAACATTCTTATGACCTAGTGGTAGACCTTGTGGGAATTGCAGATCCTCCTGGGGCATACCGAGTTTCTAAAATGTGGGTAATCAAAATTGGGGGAAAATCCGAGGGTTGAGGATGATCTTAGAGACAAGATATTTCCCTAAACTTGTTGTCCTAGAAACAATGCTGTCTCTGTACCATACCAAAATTCTACATGGATTGTTGTGATTTTTTTTTAATATAAAAAATAAATAAAATAACTCATATATTATAAAATTCAAAAAGAATTATTATTCATAAAATACAAATGAAATTTATATTTTCCAATGAGCTTAAAATATCGGAAGAGACGAAACTAATTTTATACTCTACTTTATTTAAATAACATTAAACTACACGATTAGCTAATTTTAAATTGTTTAATATATGATACATGTGCAGTATGTATTTTTTTTTAAGGAGCGGAGTGGCTGAGTGGTAGTTGCCATGCCGGAAATCGTGGTTCAAATCCCGCTGCGGGCATGACTTTTATTTAGTCTGTAAGCAGTCGGAGATGGATCATATAGGATCAAGGACCCTCCTGGTGCTCACCCAGCCTCTACAAAATATTATAAAAATAGAGTACCCAAAATAAGGGGGAAAAACTGGCGGTTGAGCGTGGCCTAGGACGTCACCTCTTTGCAGAACCGTTGTCCATGAAACAGTACAGTCTCTACCATGTACTGAACCCCAGACCCGTTCACGGGTTGTAGTGGTTCAGGTTTTTTTTTAATGTCTAACCATCAGCAGTAATTATTATTTAAATTGATATATTACCATTGATATACCAATTATATTATTGCATTAATCTATACAACAAACATATATCTTAATTTATTAAAAAATTATTACATATATAAGAGTTTGGCTGGAAATAAGTATATAATATGTATTTAAAAGATGTTATTCATGAAAAGTTTATTTTTTAAAAATAACCTTAATAAAACTCACGTGGACATTTAAAATATTCGTATGATGGTTAATATTTTGCCCTTTAAGTAATATTTTCAGCTGAATTCATTTAGTTTTTAATTTTTTTTTTACTAGTGGTAAGCTTACTGGGGTTGGGCTCTATGCTCAGGAAGAACTTTTTTAATTTGCAAGACTTGAACATTATTCCTGACGAATAATAAAGAAAAAAAGAGAAGAATGTATAAAAGAATAATACTCTCTCCCCACCCCAGTTGAATTTATTTTAATGAATTCATCTCATAAAGGTTTTCATGACAAAACTGAAAGCGGCTCCCGCTTTACATGTTTACTTTATTCCTCTGACTTTATTCCTTCATGAATTATAAAGGAGGGATTAATAAAGGGAGGCGTTTTATTTTAAACAGGGACATAAGCTAGCCTGGCTACACTCAATGTATGAATGGAGGCTGTGTCCGTAGTTGAAACGTTTATAGCTTAGCTGTGGGGGCGGTGCAGGTATGAAATTATGTACTGTGTTTTCTTTTTTCTGATGTATATAAACAATAGGATAAAATAAAGAGAGAGGAAGGATAGAATAATGTCATTTGTATGAAAAACTATTGTAACATAAGCAGGTATCTGAGAGACAATCCAAGAAAAAGAAAAACCAATTGTTGAAAAAAAAAAATGTACCAACACAACCCATGAATAGTCTTGTGCTTTGTAGGTTATATAGACTGTACTGTTGTCGAACAACGATTGCGCAGGAACATTATTTGTACAAGATCACGCTGAAATTTTCCTCTATTTCGAGTATTCACTCATAGATCTGGACCTTCGGCATGGTAACTCAGTACTCTGCCACCAAGCCATTCAACTCCCAGAGTTAAAATTAAATAAATAAATTAATTAAAAATTTAGACATTAATAAAGCTTGTTAATCATAATTAACTACTTACTATTGCTACATACTTACTAATACATCTAAATCACATTATCAATCTTAGTAACCAGGCTAGCTTATGTCCCTGTTTAAAATATATCTTAGTCATATCATTCATGAAGTTCAATTAAGAAATCGAGATATCTCGAATCAAGAAACCCAGTAAGTATATTGAAAATATAGATGCAACCATTAATTTCGTTTTTAATTTGTAAGTAGGTAATATAACAAGATCAAAATAGTTCTAAAGCCCCTAATCAATTTACAGCCTCAAATCATGAGGCTCTTCTACGAAAAAAAACCTATCAATTACTTATTTCCGATTTGAATCAAAATTTGTAATATATATAAATACAATTTATGATTTGATCATTTCATGCGCGTGTAAAATGTACAAATAGTTTATAAGAGGAAAAATATTAATACGTCCCTCAGTATTTAATTAAAAATATTAAAAATGGTTTTTAGTTTCAACAATATATAGTCGTTTAAACAAATTAGTCAAAATACACCTACAGTTCCTAGTGAATAGGTGGTTACGTCGAATGTTTTAACTCAGGGATTGGCTCGAAAAGGAGTTCTTGCTTAGCTTATATTCATTTTCAAGCCTAAAACTGCAAATACGCGATTCCGTATCCCTCAATACAGTTAAATCACTATGGAAAAAATTAAGTGGAAAAATCCTATAATTCACCAGCACTGCAGATGTAATTGTAGGCTTTAAAAAGAAGCTTTGTTATTCTTATTTAAAGTTTTAGTATTTGAAAAGAAAAGATATGCCCAGGGCCGGGACACGAACCCTGGTCGCCCAGATCACTAGTCTGGAACTCTACCAATTGAGCTATCCTATATCCTTTCTTTTCATTGATCCCATGTCCCCGCGTTCTCGCAATTTGCGATGTATACGAGGGGAAGAATGTTCTTTGAACATTTATTTAATTTGGATCTTGTTGACTTACGTCATTATATATTATTATAATTTATCTTATTTTATTCATTTTTAAATATTTTCATTTGAACATTAATAAAATCAATAACTAATAAAATAAAATAAAGTTTTAATAGATATGTTCCAGCTAGTGATTATCTGGAAAGTATGGAAATCAGTTTGTGAAGAGACATTTCGTAAACACAATAATAATTAAGCATATCATTACGACATATACAACGTTAAATTAAAAATGTTTGAAATAATTCATAAATGCTTCTAGTTGCAGACAAATGAAAGTACACTGATAAAATATTCTGACCAGGACAACACTGCTCAAGTTATATCCTCTATTTCCCTCTTGTCTCTACAAGTTTCTTCTAGAGAGGTCTATAAATCTTTCTGTTTTGTTTCAGATCCGCTACATGAGGAAAGCGAATTGTCCAGACTTATCTCCCAGGGACCGGGCAAACAACTACATACAAAGGACTTGAGAAGTTTAACTCCATGCCAGGACGTTTAAGGGCCAATTGGCAAATGGAGTAGTATATGGCTAAAAGTTTATCCGTAGACTCGATCCTGAGACAGAGAGTATCTTACCCTACCCCCTCCAGGGGGAAGCCTGGCCCCAAAACAAAGAACTGAGTCGAGCCATGAATTATTAAAGAGGTTCGGAAAGAGATATTGCGGTCCACGTCTGCCTCCCAGAGCCAGGGGCTCAATATTTTACTGTCAATATTCCTAAACGAAGGAGGGAGGTAGCAACAGGCAGGATGCTCGGATAATTGAAATTTGTTTTGTTTAAATTCGGCAGTAAAAATAAAGAAAGTTTCAGTAATTTCCCTCTTTAAAAATGCAGTGAATTATTTAACTGTGTATTCCGGATTCGAAATTGGATATATTACTGATCGACATTGTGTTGTTTATGTATCCTTGGACTAATCCAGCCTTAATATAATTTTAGCGATGATATCAACCTAATCACCTCCTTGCAGAAACGTAACATTAGAAACTGTACAGTCTCTACTCTAATCTTAACCTAAGGAACTTCCTAACATTCAGTAGAACAGTGTTTTTCAGTGTTTATCAAGATGCAAAATATTGTTTAAATAATTAAAGTTGATATCCCCGTTTCAGGTTTTTTCTTTCCCTCAATGAATATGTTAATGAATTCAGGTATAATTAAAGGTTCAAACGTTTTAGCTGTATAATATCATTGCTTATTATGATATAATTATAGCCGAGATCAGGGCAGAGAGCGAGTGGGGAGTAGTGGGGAAAAGGGCATAGCTTCCCTATTATGCACGGCCGGACTGAGGCGACTCCGTGCAGATAGTTTTTTAAATGGTCATACTATAAATATACAGGTTTTTATTACCTTAAGGTTTTTCAAGTATTGTACCAAAGCACTTTCAGGTAAATTAAATGATGATTGTATCATTACATCTAACAATGTTAAGATTAGAATTACTAGTCCAGAACTATAAGATTAGAATATCGTCCATACAATTGTTAATGTAAAAGTTTTATCCCATGTTAATAAATGAATCCCTCCCAATCAATGCACATTTTTAAATTTTCTACATTGCAGGTCTCCAGGATTGGCTTGTTTAGTTAAATAATATTTATATTTTTATATACATAAACATAGTTAAATTTTAATTTGAAGAAGGTTGTAAATAAAGGAAAAAAATAGTGATAGAACATCTCAGAGAAAAACGATAGATATAATTTAATTGTATTTTAAAAATGACTATTCAGGAAGAGTGGGAAAACTGTTTTACATATTTACGATATGTTAAAAAATAACTTTTTCTGTGAGAATCCTCATATGCATTCTTTGAAATACTATTTAAAACTGGTGAAAATTTGTCGAATAAATAAATTATAATGCATATTATAACATTATAGTATGATGACGTGACCCTTTCTATGGTTACAATGCAACGATAATAAATAAATAATCGAATTATATGGTTGATAAATAATGGTAACCCCCTAAAAAATAATAAGATGTAAATTTATGCATACGAAAGTGCATAAATTGAGTTTCTGTCAGAGTGGTATCACTGAAGGTCAACAATATACAAATGAATAAATATGTTTATTGATAACGTTGGTAAAAAAGTATATAATTATTTGTTTTTTATTTTTTGTTGATTAAGTTAAAGGCGACAGATGATATCTGGATTAACTTAATACTGGTTGACATGTCAGGCATGAGTGAATAAAAAAGATCCATACCCTGAACTTGAAATATATGAGTACCTACAGCCCCGGTGAATAAGTGGTTAAGTCAAATTTCGTCCAGAATCTGTTGATTGTCATGAGGGAAGAGGAATCTTGTCATTCTCGTAGTGTTTGAGTGGCTAATTCAGGCCTTGGCTGGAAATGGAGTTATTCCTTATACTACAACTCTATTACAAGCCATAGACCAAATGAATGGCACTATTCTGCTTTTCTCCACAAACAATAAAATATTGGCAAAATTCGACTTAACCCCTTATTCTCCTGGGCTGCAGTAATAATTAAGGATTTAACCAAATTAGTTCGGAATGCGTTTATTATTACTGCTAGTTAAGGTGTTTTAAAAAATGTAAGAAGAACAGTCAGCCAGAATCACCCAAGCAGTCTCGATATTAAACTAATTTCCAATAATTGAGTAACAACATCTAATTTTAAAATTAGTTATTTCCATTATTTGCTTAATCATAATTTTCTAAAAACAATTCAACTCTTCTAGTGACCCATATATTTCTAGGAATATGTGCGTTTATGTGTCTGTAAGAGTATGTATACACCTAATGATTCATATGTAATAAACTCAGAGTCGTCCAAGCCATTTAAGCTTCAATATACACATTAATTTTTTTAATAAACCCTTTCTATTTTAACTTGTTTATAAACGAACTTCAAGGCTTTTTTCCGGAAACTTCTAAACTAAGTGAAATCAATTTTAGCGTGTCCAGTTCATTTCGTGTTTGATCTTGATGTTAGAGAACCTGTCAAATATATAAACTTTACATGAGTGCTCACTTAATATATTTTAATTTATTGACCCTACAAGTTTATTTAAATGAAAAACATTCAAGTTTAATTTTTCATATATATATATTTTTTTAAATAATTGCTGTTATATTTACATAAAATGTTTAAGTTTTAATAAATTAATATTGCATGCAATGGTTTTGTTTTGCTATACCTGAATAGATACCAATAAGCTATAACTTTTTTTAACATGTGTACAAATAATGTTTAGAAAGAATATATATGTATTTAACAAATATAGATTCTACCATATAATTATGATTTAAGAAAATGTAATTCTCTCATTTGCTAGAAAATGCATCAGGAGGATGTTTATCTTCTGTTTTTATTGAAAGCCATAACGTTTTGATCTCTATTCTGGTCATATCTAATAAGATTTTAAAATTTATATATTTGAAATTTATAACTGTATTAAATAATACAAGTAACTATCATGACTGATATATAATTTTAAGTACAGGAACTAAGCACTGGTAGTACTGAAATAACTGATTTAATTTAGAAGGTCACGAGGCCGTCTTCTTTTCAAAAGTATCGAAGGATTACCGGAAATTGAACAAGCAGCTAAGTTTGAAACCGATGAGGTTTTAGTGGGAATACAGTTTGTCATGAAAGGATTAATCATACACAAATCAGCAACAAATAGGACATTAAGGTCATTTTGCTCGATTTTATTACTAACATAACTATGAAGCATTGAGGATTTTAGATTGTAAGGATTGGATACGAGAGATATTCGATGTCTTAGTGGAGCACCAACACTCTAGTCCATAAGACTAAATGGGTATTATATGAGGATATTATAATTAATTGGAAGCTTGGATTATTTCTCTAGTATGTGTTGAAGTAGCAAAATTTTAAATATTATTGTAGATCTGAATAAATGCTGTAGAGTTATGCAGTTGTGTAAAATAATGTACTGCAGTTATAAATTATTATAAAAATACGTTTCAATAAAAAAAATAATGTACCAAACAAATTTAAATTTGTTAAATCTTGAAAGATAATAGTTGACCTAGTGATGAAAGTAGAACTAGTGACGGACTTACACTGGGCCCACCCAACCCCCCCCCCCCCTCAACAGCCCTGAAGAAGCCCCCCGCAATGTGGGTAGAAACGTTGGCTCATTAATAATCATTTCTGCCTATATAAGAGAAATTTATTTACCAATACCCGGACCATTTTATTCCACAAATTTAAATTTAATTTCTTTTATAGATCTTTTCCAACTTGTCTAATACGTTTATCTTTCCCGATAAAAACTTTAGATGCTAGAAATGAATAAATATAGTAGAATTGAGTTGCAATATATAGAAATTTAATATAGTGTATTATAGTAATAAGTGAAATTACTTGAAGTTATTTTATTTAATCATTAAAGACTTCAACTGTATAATAACAATAAAATAAGAAAATATAATTAACGATACATAATGTCGTGGATAAAGGTAAGTAAAGAAACTACCTAATCGTAATACTCAAATAACCAATTCAACTTAGGTCATGATCATCTTTTGAAATAGTTTTCAATTAAAAATATAATGTTTTTAACAAATTCAAATAAAAACTCCATTTATATCCTTCCCATCTAATCTAAGATATTTAACTTTTTCGAAAACAATATTGTAGTAAACGGATTATTAGTTGTAATTTATAAGATTAGGTTGATGACTTAAAGTTACTGTGTATTAATTAAACTTAACTCTTAAGTTGTGAAATATCTTCCGTGTTGTCAGCCATGCACCTTCCTTCAACTCTCTTCTTCTTCTTCATTTATATAGTCCAGCTCTAGAAGATTAAGATTAGAGAGAGGATGCAGAGTAGAGAGGAGATGGTTTTGCTCGAGTATGGTATGTAAAGAGAGTAATCACTAAGTTATAATGTTACTCTGTTGTAAATAAATCACCTACTTTGTTCATATAAGAAAGTCTCTTGTATATCTTCTATATCACAATATAAAATCAATTTTTATCTTTCTTACAAGTCGTCAACTGTTTGTTAACTTTGCGAAAATATTTTTCAATCATACTCAAATTTCTTTTAGATAATTTTATAATTGAGGTTTTTGGTCCTTCTGTAAAGAGGAACGTGGACTTTTCGCTCCTATAAGCCGACACAAATTGGACACATACTTAGCGGACTTAACAACTTGATCCGGAGGGAAATATCAGAGCGCGGACAAAGCCCTGCTAGGGTTTAAGCATTCCCTTTTACGACTTAATCAACCTGGAGGCAACTAAAGACACGGCAGTTAAACCTTGGGCGAGTATCTACCAACTATCCACTGGATGACGGATCTCGCCACTATGCGAAAATAAAGCAAACTTCTCTCTATTTTTTTTAAATATTTGTTTGATTTATGGACGTAATATTTATTTTTTCGTAACGTTTTCCCTTTTTTTTTAAATATTAAGTCTAATATTGAATCTATTATATGCCAGATAATTTGTTACAACCAGAGATGGAGCTTATCCGGTATGTGGACTCACCTGGGTTATACCCAGCCTCTATTGTGTGGGTACTGTTAATTGAGAGTGAAATAGAACAAATCACTTTCCTGCCCAACCGTTTTCTGAAGACAGTTAAGTCCCATGTACTGAGCCCATGATCCTTCATGGGTTGTTGTAGTACAGTTTTTTTTTTTTTACTATTACAGGCTTTAATATCACTACCGTTGAATGTGACCAGAGCATCTCAAACAATATCAATTCTTCTGAAATTATAATCAATAATCACTTTTTTGTTATGAATTTTTTTCTTTTTTTAAAATTATTTTATTGAATTGTACAACTGTAATATATACATCTAGTACAAGGGCTATATGACTAACTAGATGCATGAAAGGACATGAAGAGGCACTACCCACTGGCAGCACTCTAATAACATTTCTATTATAGAAGGTCCCGAGGCCATCTTCTCTTCAGACGCCTAGGAGGATTGTCCGGGATGGAATTGGATGCAAGGATGGAAACTAGTGGGTTTGGATGGGCCTGGAGTTTATTATGGAATGATAGGAATCTGGGATGGGCTAAATCGGTAACGTATGGAACGTTAGGGTCTTTATGGATGGTTTTGTTTGTGACAAAAAAAGGAGCGTTTAGGGTTTTGCGAAGGATTTTTTATTGTAAGGATTGAATAGGAGAGGAATTCGATGGTTTGGTGGAGCTCCATAGTTCAATTCCGTAAGTCCATATAGGTCTTATAACAGTCACATAAATAAGTCTTTTGTAATTGATCTGAAGCTTTGAGTGTCTCGTATGTGTTGAAGTAGTCGGAAGCGTCTAGCTGTTTCTTGTTTTTTCAGTCTTGTGTGAGGATTCCAAGTAAGACGTTGGTCTAAGTTTAGTCTTACTTAGCGAATCTGTTCAACAGGTATAAGTGGTGTACTATTAAAGGGTACAGTAGGACTGGAAGTCATGGGTTTTCGGCGAAGGGTAAAGGTAATTTGATGGGACTTGTTGGAATTGATTTTAATGTTATGAATTTAGCTCCAAAAATATTCATGTGACCACAAACAATAAATTATTTTAAAATAGCAAGAGTTAAATTTAAAAGAGTAGTGTTAAAAATACGTTCGAACTACAAAAATGGTTTATACAGATTACCTCCAGTCAATGGGATAAAGATATAATAAAGTAAATTCCAGAGTATTTACCCTCTACAACTGTTTAAAATCTTCATCTTTCTCTTCTACCTATTTTCCTTTCTCATTTTCTTCTAGGGTATATTTTTACGTGTCATTATAATCGTAAGACATTCCCTAAAATACAAATGAATGCTGTAATATATAAATGAATTAATTTGTATTCGCAAAGTTGACGTATTTATCTACTATTTGAAAGTGCCAACCTGAATTTATCCAACTGAAGAGATTATTTTAGTTCCAGAAACCTTTAATGGATAACGAAATCATAAAATTTTTATTCTATTTAAAAAATAAAAATAGATTATAAATATTAAATATAAAAAAGTATTGTTGATCATAAAAAAAATACTTGATTAGCTGAAATTAGTTTAAAAAATGTATACTTGATTTAATTTAACAAAATCATAAAATATATAACATAAAAGTAATGAATTAGTTGTTTAGTGGCTCACGGAAGTTAATAACATTTAAATTCATCTTAATTACCATACTTATTTAATTTCTTTCTCTAAAAAATTATTGTTGGACGTTAAAAATCTCCGAGGAACAATTATGCAAAAATAATTTTAATTATGAACTGCCCTCATTCCCGCCAAGTCACAGTCTTAAAATTTTATCTATTTAAATAGGGATATTCCCCTCAGGTTTTTCCTACCCTCGAAGGGAAAACCCTTTAAACCCGGAAAAGGGTTGATGGGACGAAGAAGAGCGAGAAGTTGAGATGAATAAAGTTTTTCTGTTGCAAAGGAAACTCCTCCGGGGGCGGAGCACGACTGTAAAAACTTCGGGAGAATTTCAAAAGTTGTTGAGGGGAAATGGCCGCTGTCTTTCCGACTGCCAAGAGCCAACCTCGCCCCTCCTACTCTGACTTTTTTCTCAACAGGATAGGAACCTTGTCCTACATACGACTGCTTTAATCTCATTAAAATTGTTTTAATTATCAGTTTTTTTTACCAAATATATTATCAAAAATAAATAAATTATTAAACAAGCCTATCTTTTTTAATAAATTATTAAAAAAGAGTCAAAATATAAACAAAAAGTTTGTTATATTTGTATAGGTGTGAAAATGGTTGACAATATATATCTTAGAAGAGAGTGGAATGGTCGAGGGGGAGCACTAAATCCATTTTACTCAAATTAAGTTTTTATTCTATTGATAAGAACATTTCGTGTTAATGAGTGGAATATCTTAATTATGTCATATCAAATCATAATTTAATTTATAATTATATTAATGATATTTATATATCTTTATATTTATCGTATCTTATATCCAGTTTTATAATCTTCCAATAAACATAAAATTTATAAATTTTACAAACCCATATCAATAAATGTTTTCCAGAAGCAAAATTAAAATAAACGAATTTTTATATTTTCAATATCTTTGTAAATATTTGATTAAATAGAGCAGCCTAAAATTATTAACAGTTAGCATTCAGAATTTGGAAATAATAAAATATTCCATGAAGTAAGTAAATTTCAGAATCTTATAATATTGTTCCTGTGTTATAGAAAATAATTTGCATACAAAATTGTAAATGTTTAAAAAAATGGATACCGAAAATAGATTGGTGAAATATCAACGGTCAGTAACAAATTGGATGAAAAGACCATCTTTGAATGTGGACATAGCTTATTAAATTGTTATTACAATTCTTAATTGTATAATTAAGAATTAAATGTTATTATTATTTTTATTTTAAAATAGAAAGAAAAATAAATTCAAAATCATTATTTTTATAAATGATTTAATAATTAAGAAAGCTTTACTAATAATAGGATATTTACTAATAAAGAATAATCATTATTGATTACTAGCTGTCAATCGTTAATAAAAAAACTAATTATTTAAATATGAATCAGAGTTCTATACATGCTTATGTAACACTATTTAACGCCAGCAATGTAAACATTGCATTTCTTTATAGAAATATGGCCAAAATAATAATGATATGTCTATTCTTGATGATAACATAAAGTAATATTGAAATTTTAATGTATAATACAACATCAAAATAATACAACGGAATTTAATGCATTCTATTTATTTTAAATTTTCAATCTGAAACTGATTATATTATTTTAAATTTACTAGTAATACTTTATAAAAAAGTTAAGCTGTTAAACCATTTTTTTTAACCTTTTAAATTATTCATTTTATATCCCCAACATATGTTTACAAATCATTTTTGGCCAAAATAGTTGACAGTTTAAATTTATTGCTACATCCTTATGACAAATATTACTTTAATATGGATACTTTTTGTTTAAATGTAAATACTACCATGACCAATGGATGGGAAATACATTTATCCAAAGAAATAGGAAAATGTATTTTTACCCTCAATACCGGTCTCGGTTTGGTGCAGAAAAATCCCGCTAGATAGCACAAGCATCATTCATTTCAAAGAAAAAAATACAGGATTCTGTTATTTCTAAACATGACATTGAAATTCTTCTGTTAATGTATATATTTCTAATCTAAATGGATACTAACACGCAAATACAAATACATAAGTTCAGAAAGTTAATACAAAATTAAAGTTTATTTGAAAATCTATCTAAATCTTAATTATGTGAACATATACATTTATAGTAAATTTAGCCTGTTTTAGTAGTTTTAACTATTCAAAAATTATAATTTTGAACTAATAGAAATAACAACTTGCTCTATAATTTATTTTTTGATCTTCAATAAAGATCAAAGGAACCTTTTTAAAAATATACTTTTGAAAGTTATTATGAATAAATAGTTAAATCAAAAGTAAAATCGCAACTTTAAGGAAAAAATATATTCTAGCCCTGATGTATATTTGCTTAAACTTATATTTGTGTTGAAAAATATTAATGAGCAATTCCTATATTTAGCTAATTCTATTCTTTACTATATTCTTCATAATAATAAAGATAAAATAAAATCAAACTAAAATAAATCCTAGTTTTATACAATTATTTTAGAGCAAAATGTCATATTTATTTTTAGAAAAACATTTTCTTGCCCTGTTGTTTTATTTATATATGTGTATATCCAACATATGTTTACACCATGATATACAGCTTACTCTGCTCTAAACCTATTTTTATGCTTAAAAATTTCGATGTTTAATAAAAATGTATACATAAATTTCAAAGATAAAAAAATATTTTTTCCTTATTTATTTAATGTTTTTTGTAATATTATTTTATATTATTAATTTACAGAATATTATTTATTACTTTTTATTTATTTTATCATGTTTACAATTGTTATTGTTAGTTTGGAGTTTAGAAAAAAAAAAGAGGATGTGACAAGCATTTAAAAAAAAAATTGTCCGTTAAAGGGTAAGTAATATAAGGATAATAATATTATTGTATTTGGTAAATTCTAAAATTAAATAAAAACAATTTGTTTGAAATGTAGCCGAGGATTGGTTGTAAAAAATGGTGCATATACATGTAATGTTTATATATTTTACATGTGTGTGTGTTGTGTTTGTGGGTATAACCATAACATTTCTATGTATAATCACACCAACACTGGCATTTGTTTTGATTCATTAATACATTCAATTACCCACACAGAGATAATATTTAAATCACAGATACAGAAAACCTTTTCCTCCCCTTTGTTTACAGGTAAACGCTTTTTCAACGAACCAAAACAATTTCAAAGCGGTCCCTTAATGGGAATCCCTGCTGTGGAATTGAGCCAATAAAAGCAGGATTGAATGAGAAGAAAGATCGTAGTATATTGTTTGACAAATAGGAGCCGAGGATATGAAGCTGGCTACAAGGCCCGCATTATCAGCTGTAAAAGCAAAAGTGGCCTATAAAGAATGTGCCGCCACGAAACGGCACCAATACCGCATCTTATGAAAAAAGAAAATCTTTTTTAAAATGAGACATTTCCATATTGTTCCTTTTCATTCCCAGTCCCTTTATATTCCTATTATATTGCCAGGAAAGTCATCCTGAACAAAAATAACAACTTCCCAGTTTTCAGTTATTTTCTTGTGTTGTTATAATTAATTAAATATTATACTGATTTTAAAGTTTAATGAATTTATACAATAAAAATGTGTTGATTTAAATATGATCTGTAGGTATGGATATTAAGATTTTAAGAAATAATTATTATTAAAAAACTAATATAAATATATCTAAATTATACATAAAATATACAATGTAAAAGATCCTTGTAAAATTTTTAACATCAAAAGTTCACTTAGTGAAATATTAATATTTTAACATATCATAGATGGACGAAACCATTGCTTTAACTTCCTTGAAATGCTCAAATTGTCATATATACCCTTATTTCCATTTTCTTTGTAAATATTTGTGGGGTTAAAATGAGTAATAGTAATTTATTTCATCGACAGATCGAATAAATTAGAGGTACACATCTTTTAGTTAGTACAGTTTTACATATAAATAAAAATGCATCAATATATTGTTAATTTCTATAATTCTCCACAAAATAATACAGAAGAAGAATGTCTCTAGTCAAAATAACGATATTCTTGTTGTCCTTGTATGTTAAAACGTACTTCTTTTTTAATTACATGCTTATAGAAGTGACAATATGAGTGCAAGACGAATGTGCCGTAAGAACCGTACCATTTTTTTTTTAAATATATTCTAAAAGTTCAATCGAGCGCATACACAGTTTCGATCTTAGCCACTTAATCGATATTCCACGACTTCCATTGACGAGCCTTACTTCCACGCCTGGGGACAGAGATGTCTTTCATTGTGACCTCTCTCTACAGCTGCATATAAAGTTACAATTAGAGCGTCTGGCTGAAGGATGCTCCATCATGTGACCAGGGTATCTAATGTTCTGTCAATCCTCAGACAATGATTTCTATTGAAGAATATTCATCTGTTCTAGGAAGAATCAAAGGATGGATGAACTCAATTGAATGTTAAGGATAGTTTTCTTCTAAAAACTGAGTTAGTGCTTTTAAAAAAAATACAAAATAAACAAGAAGGTTGAAAATTTTGTTTGGATCAAAACCATCAATTTATTCTCTGTAATTGGTTACTATTTTATGAAATGTTAATTTCCATCAACAAAAGTCTTAAAGGTACAAATAAATTAAAATGTAGTGAACGCTGTGTATTTTAGTATAATACACTGGCCCAACTGGATCATGTTAAAATTTCAATCTTCCCAACACTATTTTTTTTACCACTTTAATATTTTCTGTAATTATAAAATTCATAAAACGACTTAGGGGTTTATGTTTGGAACTTTGCCACTCACTAATTTTTTTTCTAGATTATGTGCATTCAGTAAATTAAATTGCACGTTTTGTCATGTGTTATATTTTTAAAATTAATTTTTGCTATAAATATTCTATAAGGGACGTATTAGAGTTGAGGGATAGTGGTATGTTTATGTATATGAGCCTCATATATACATATCTATGTACTTATTATTTCAAGATTTTTATATTTAATAAGATAGAATCACCTCATTAATCTCTTTTAGTTGTCATTCGGGACTTTTGCCTATTGGAAAATAGACCCTTTTGAATATTTGAATAAACAAATTTTGATAAATACTAGCAATATTTTCAGTTTAAAATCCTGAATATCATACATGCTTGATATGATAAGAAAGTGATATATAAAGTGTACATATGACGTTCAGGGTCAAAAGTGAATAACTCTAAAATTTCAAATAATGAGTATTTAACATTTTTCGCCAGTTTAGCCCAGCGATTTTTATCTAACACGACACAATGCCGCCATATTTCTTATGTTTCTAGTCCGGTTCTAAACCTGATGTAGTAAATGATTGCTTGACAAAACTAGCAAAAAACGTGCCAATTTATGCAATTTTGAGTTAAAAAGTTTGAACACCTCGTATGTTAAGAGGAATGCTTATAGACATCGTAAGATATATCCTAACGGATACTTACCGATTGGATAAGGGAGATTT
Source organism: Troilus luridus (assembly GCA_964056705.1). Classification (NCBI taxonomy): domain Eukaryota; kingdom Metazoa; phylum Arthropoda; class Insecta; order Hemiptera; family Pentatomidae; genus Troilus; species Troilus luridus. The sequence goes on from OZ057416.1 coordinate 48,748,770, forward strand.
TTTCGCGGTAGATTTCAACTGTGAAACGGGTAGAGAACAAACAACGAACCGGGACTAGATAGCGAAAATTATTTTCTTTGTTACACAGTAAAACTAAATATAAAATGTAGAAACCTTGTAATATCTGAAGGGCGGTTTATGATTCAAAGTAAGGGAAATTAGTCGGGGTAAAGGTAAAAGGTCCTTTATCATTGGCTGGAGTATAATCCTTCTTGGGCGTTATCAGCCGCGGAGAGAGAAGTGGCAACGAAGGAGGAAATGAAGAAGAGAAAGAGTAAAAGAGAGAGATCGATACCACGTGACCAACACCTGGACACTAGCGCTCGATCGGGGTGGAAATGTCTGGAACTACTTGAAGACCCCCAACGCTCCCTCACCGGAATCAGGTAAACCAGGTGTGAGGGTTCGTCTCCCCACCAGGTGGGGATAAAAAAAAAACCTTGGTCCAGACAATTTTTTCCTCCACAAAAAAAAAATCTTCCTAATTCGATACTTTTAAATTCTAATATACTATTTAAACAAATATGTCATACCATTATTGGATAGCAATATAATACAAGTAAAAGTTAGAAAATGGTCCGGGTGAAGGTCAGAAAAAAATCTCTATAGTAAGAAGAACTGTTTATTTTTAAAGCCAACGTTTTGACCCACATTGGTATTCTTCATGGCTAAATATATATGATACATGTAAATTAAAATAGTATATGGCAAAGAATAACAATAGATGTTGTATATTGGTAAGAATAATAATAATATATATGGTACAGAATAAAAAAATATATAGTCATCTAGGGATATGAGTGATAACAAATACATAACGAAAATAGGGAGCCCTTTAGGTATATCTAACAGAAAACAGAAGGAATAGTTATAGAGAAGTATCGAATGAGAGATAAGGAATAACATGAATTATCGAATAAGAGATAATTAATACTATTGAGTAAAATAAAAATTAATACCTACAATAAATAAATTAATACAAGCATAACTCGAGGAGGCAAGGATCCAGTAATGAGCTGTTAAGCCATTGGAAGAAGACTAAAATTTATTAATTGTTTAAATCTCGTTTGATCAATCATAATTAAAAAATTTGAATTCAATGACCAATCAATGGAAAAAACATTAAAAAAATTAAAACAATCGCAAATATTATTATTATGAAGAACGATTATAGTTTTCAGGTAGAGAAGATATGTGTAATTATTTACTAGGAAATTCCTAGTCTGTAGTTCAACCACTGATTAGCAGACGAACTGTAGATCTGTATTACTATTAAAGTTATTTACAATTAGATAGGTACTCTATGGTTGTTTAATCATGTTGTATTGGGTTTTATCATTCCAATCATTTTAATTCTACTTTAATATTTTTTCTAATTTTGTGTGCCATTAGACCAGCTTCTTTTGAAATATATGTGTGAAATAAAAGTATGTTCGATCATTGATATTAGAAAGCAGTGACTTGAATTTATGCGGGAATATATAGGATTTAGCCCACTGATACCTATGAATACATTACATACAGTACATTATAGCCAAATACATAAAAACAGGATTACAGTAATAGGTATCATTTTATGTAACTATGATTTGATTACAGACTTACAGACTAAAAATACTAAACTAAACCTTAATTGAGAAATGAAATTTTTTAATTTTTATGAAAAAAATTTCCAAGTAAAATAAAAAGATTCCTTATTTTTGATAATCTAGAAGCAACGATAAATTTCTACCCAACCTAAAGTTTGTTGTCTATAACGTCAGATGAAATTTTACTCATACAACGTTACTTATTTTATTTTTAATAACTTTTACTGTCCAGAAATGTAAAACGTTCAGTTATAGAAAGATGACCCAGTGGTAAAATCCACTATACCAGATATGATTCGTTTACCTGGGTTTTCTACATGAAAATATCCCTGGTTGCAATGCATAATATTATTAAAGTTGGGAATATAAAAAAAAATCTCTGAAGTTATTAATAGGTGAGATTCCTCCTTTTTAATTATTATTTATATTTTTTAAATCCAATTAGCAAACACATATGTGTATTTTATTAAAAAAGTCGTTGGTAATAATAATTGTCATAAACATAATTTATGAAAATACGAGCTACAGACCTTTGGGATCAAACTAATAATAAGTAGTAATTCAAGCAACCCATTTATAAACTGTTACTGGTTTGATAAGTTTACTAATAAATATTTTTTTAAATACTGCTTTTAATTTCTATTTGTCACAGATTAATAGTTACAATCAGTGAGTTTCTGGACAAGAGAAAATTTATGACAGACATAAATTCCCTTATTAGAGTTTATTTCAGAACCAACTATATTTCATGAAAAGAGATCTCCGACTCAATCTTAGCCTTATCCTTCTTTAAATTAATGTCTCAGTATGACCAAGAAGTTTATAATGAGACTAAGCACATAAAAAAATGTCGGTTGATGATTTGTTTGCATTTACTCGTTAATTATTTTTTCTGACGTCGTGAGATATATTTTCATCTGGATTTAAATGTTTTGTTTCGCATTCATCATTTTAATCCCGCTGCAGGCAGTTACTTTTATTTAGTCTGTTTGCCGCGGGAGATGGATCATATGGGATCTAGGACCCTCCTAAGGCTCGCACAGCTTCTATAAAATATTATAAAAATAGGGTACCCAAAATAAGGGGGATAACCTGGCGGTTGAGCGTGGCCTAGGACAAGTCAACTCCTTGCAGAACCGTTGTCCATGAAACAGTACAGTCTCTACCATGTACTGAAGCCCAGACTCGTTCACAGGTCGTAGTGGTTACATTTTTTTTTCTAAACGCTGTAGTTGTAAGACAATTAAAGGAACAAAAAAATTGTATGTATACATAAAAGTTTCAGAAATTAGGAATAGTTTAAGAAAATTTAGAAAAGTTTGATAAAGTTTAATAAAATTTAGAAAAACTGCAATTTTATAATATTAGTAGTGTTTTGTGATTTATTTTTTCAGTAACATTATTAACATGATTCGAATTAGTATTGAGTAAATAAACTTAGTTATCTATTTTTTGTGGAAAATTTATTTTATCAAACTACCGAATTTTATTTTTAAAATAAATGTTCACTATTGATACATTTATTTGTTTGCTTTAGCTAAAATTGTTTGTTTTTCTGCCACGGTAATAAATTAAGGTAGGACACATTTAAAGGAAATAAAAAATATAAAGAGTAGCCACAATATTTTTGTGATCTTTATAAAAAGGATACTCTGTGTAAAATTTAAAATTGTTATCTAGTTTTCTTTAATCATTGTGAAACTTCTCAAAAATTAAATGACACGTCTGCTATTGTTTTCTTTTTTTTTCTTTGAGGTTTTCAAAGGATATAATTAACTTTTTTTATTTATTTTACAAGATAATTATTCCAGATTAGACGCATATAATAACATCTAAAAAATATTAAGCATAACCTTCACTTTTTAGTTATCTTTTATTCGCATATACAGTTATTTTTGAAAATATTAAAATTTTTATTTCAATTTTCCAGAGGTATCACTGTAACTATTACTAAAGTTCTTAAAATGTTAATTTAGTTTCTTTTGGTAATTATTAAAATTATCTGAAACTAAATTACATTGTCCTCTGTTGAATCTTTACTTTACTTCGTTGTAAAAAAGTATAATATTTTTTTTTTAGTTTCCGAGACCAATCCAATATTAATTTAGTTTCTCCTGACTGTTTTAAAAAATATCTAAAACTAAAATACACGTCTTTCATTGTCCCATTATTTCTTCTGTGTTTTAGTTAAATGTTTCCAGGTTAAAATAAAATGTAAAAAAAAATATAAATCCAGAATCTGCTCCGTACTTTAATATGCATTTTAAAATCACAATTTAGTCTTATTTAACAGAAATTAAAATTATATAAAACTCACTTGATTAAAATTAAAAATTTTACTATTTATTTTCTTTTGATTAAAAAAAAAATGTTTTGATATTTTTCCTTTCATGGTAATAATTGCAGATAGAATACATTTAATATAATGTAAAAGTCTATACAGCTCTTTATGACAGAGTTAATTTTTAAAGTAATAATTAATAGTAATAAATTATTTTTAAAATAAATTTGTTCTTTCCAAATAATAATAAAATAGAAAAAAAGTATAACCTCCACATTATTGTGAGCTTTATAATATAGCTATTTTAAAAAATAATTTTTTTTTTTTAATTTTTAAGAGTACTCAGTGGCCTTAGGATTATTTTATAAATCAATTTAATTTAAACATTATGAAAAGTAGTTGATACAAGAGTATACATAATCCCGAGATGAACTACTTCCTCAATTATACCTTCGTGACAATAATAAAGATATATGTTGGAATAATTAAGTCGACATACCTTTGGGTGGACCGGCCATGCAAGGTGGAACAGGTTCCTAAGGACATATGGCGGCAGTCCAAATCACCATTCTGGGTAGGGAGCCATCGAAGCCATCTTTCTCCTATCTCCGAGTCCGATCCGGCTAAATGGAGTCAGCTATTGGTGAACGGTCCTGGCCAGGTAGTAGTAAGGGTGGAGCAGGTACCCATTTTATGGAGAACTGTTAGGCAGTTCGGTTGATGACGCAATCAATGGACAAAACTAAATTCATTGAACCAACCAATGAAACCCCAAAAATACGTTTTGAATTATGCAACATAATATTTTGGCAGTGTTTAAATTATTGCATCAGTTCTATGTGATAATATACCTTTACAATACATGTGTTCGCCATTTCAAACTACTCCAGTACTTACCAAGATGAATGCTTAAACCTCCCAATTAATTACACAATACTTATGAGTGATTCCATTCTAACAGCGTAACCCCTGTTACTGTTCACCCATTAACAATCTATTTATAAAATGTTTATATCAATATGATCCTCATGAAGATATATCACACTTCATTCGTATAATATCAACAGTCCAGAAAAAACTTTCTGCTTCACCTTAGAGAGGAAGATAATTGACGAGATGATGCTAGTGAGGGATAGAATTTATCAGGGGGTGCAGTCAATGATAACACAATGATAAGAATACCTTATTTTTCAATAGTGCCAACTTCGCCTACGGTATAGACCATCTTCAGGGCAAATAGAAGGAGAATCGGTTGTATGGACCGTCAAACTATCATAGGTCAACTGTTTTTTTGGTTTATCATTTAAATGTCAGTAACGTGTCATGTCTAATTCTAGAAATAACTTATTAATTCATTATTTATTTTGTCGCAATTAATGATCCACACTAATTAATCCATAAATCTTAATGTTGAATTCATAAATTAATTTAATGATTTTTCTGAAGAATGTCTACCAAATTTATTTTATGTGAGTACCGTGGGATGGAAATTTTGAAATTTGTTTATGATTCCCCATATTTTGGGATTGTAGCGAAAGCTTCTACGACTTCGATTTTTACAATAAAATAGTGTAATAATATGTATTGAAAAACTAAAAAGGTTTAATTATAGATTTTTTTTTTAAAGTAACATTAGATTCACATTTATATACACGACTGTTATAAGGACTATATGCATTTACTGAGTAGAGCTTTGGACTCCATTAAGCTGTCGATACCTATTGTATCCAATCCTTACAATCCAAAATCCTTCCTTAAATCCTCCATGCTCCTTACTTTGTCTCGAAGAAAGCCATCCGTAACGACCTCGATGTCCCATTTGTTGCTGATTTGGGCCGATCCCGATACCAGTCTTTTCTTGACAAACTTTATTCCCACTCAAACCCACTAGTTTCAAAACTAAATCTACCTGTCCAATTCCTGATAATCCTCCGAGGCGTCTGAAAAGATGGCCTCGTGAATTTTTATGTGGAATTTACTATTAGAGTACAACCAGTAGTTTGTTTCTGAACTTTCATGACACTACGTATCACTCATTCTATCTACTTGTTGTAGATATTATTATCATACAGTTGTAAATTTCACGACTTAGATGAGTATATGAAGTCGAGAGTGATGCAGTCAGCAGGATTGGATCCAGAGCTTGGAGGACCTTGGCACAGGACAGAGAAGAGTGGAGGCGACGCCTTGATGCGCCCAGGACCCGTGCTTGGTTGAAGAGCCAGTGTTGATTGATTGAAAAACGACTAAAATCACTGGGAATTTAGTGTTTGCTGGAAAGTTTTTTTCTTGAATCTAAGAAACTAATTATCACAATATTAAAACATTTTCCAACTAAATTAACTATTTTAATACAATTAATATTAAAAAATAAATAAAATGTTGCTAAGGTTGATTTAGTCTTGGTATGGTTGAGGACCATGGGGGAACCATCTGTTGAAATTTGAAAGTTGAAATTTTTTTATAAAATAACTGAAATTTTGGTTGTTTTCCAAAGGGTGCCAACTTTATATTAAATGACTATTTTATGTGAAACAGTATTTATCAAATATAATGATTTATTAATATTTTTATTACTGAGTAAGGAATATAATGTGCTCAATAATTAGTATTTTTGAAAAATTTCTCTGATTTTTTTTTAAAGTTTAAATTATTATCCACCTATAATTAGTAGTAATTACCTATAAGTATTAAGTAATAAATCCCGCATAATAGCAAGTAAGCTGAGGACTAAGTACAGGGAGTTGAAGTCCAAGTATTGATTGGAGCCGGGTAGTCTACATAACCCAGACAAAGGGTAAATTTATTTCAAAACACACAACCCGCATGCATACCGATGGAAATATATACAAGTGTGAATATTTCTTACATAAATATTAAATAAAACCTTGAACTAATTAAGTATGAAGTATATAATTAGCTATGGACTTCATTACAAAATATGAATTGTTATAACCTAGTATGAGCTCATCTTTCATTTGTCATCAAATAGAGACAGCAACTTCATTCCAAGACGTTCAACTAACAACTGCATTGATATAATTTATAAAATCATTGATTTTCTGATGCTATGATTCGATTTTAATTATTCGTCTGGTATTTTAACTCAATTCTACATTTTCTATACAAATACAATACTAAGATTAACAATATTAGGTTGTTATTTGTTTTATATTCTCCCTTTCCAGTTAAAAATACAAACAAACATGTGTATTCGTGTATTGCATATCAATTATTTTATTAAAAATATATTTCACTCTTACCATTTAATTACCTTTTTGAAGTAAATTATAAATTAAATCATTGAATTAACAATATATAATATTGTATACATTTAATATAATATTGTATACATTTAATATAATATTGTATACATTTAATATAATATTGTATACATTTAAAATAATATTGTATACATTTAATAAAATATGAGAATACATTTTATTAAAATAATAAATAAATTTCAGATCTGGCCCTCGTTTTTATAAAATTATCCTCATATTTTAAAAATAAATTTATTTTTATTTTAATTATGGAAATTCGCTTTCCATTTAGTTATAGGTTTTAATTTGTTTATAGATACACATAGATAGAAATAAGTACGTAGCCTACTTAGAGTTATTCATAGCTTTGTGTTTTAATAAATAACGTTCTTCACTTAACTAAGCCGTGTTTAACAAATACGTTCTATTTTCGAACACAGTGTTGATGGAATTCTTTATACGATTTCTCCCTTCATTCATTTAACTCAAAACAATTGTTAATGCTGTTGTTTTTTTCGTGTTTTCAAATTCATGACTTTTTCCTCCATCGTTGAGGTATTTTTAGATTTCCCAATAGCCTTCTTGTTGATTTATAGGCTATACCACTACTTATCAGTTATATCTATACTATAATAAATACATAGCACATATATATATTACAAATTGATTTAAAATTGAAATAGCATGCTTAAAAAGTACTTATATTAAAAAAAAAAGTAATTTCCGGTTTAAATCTCTTATTTACTTAAATCCATACATATAAAAATAATATAAGGTTTATGATCCCATGGCACGAATGATTGAAATCACTCCCACGCTGAAAGAAAAATGTCTAGAAGAAAAAAAGAAGTTTTATGATATAAACTGCTTTAGAAATATATTATTATTATTTCACGTTTTAAGCTATGATCCAATTAACGAATTTATAAATAGTTTTAAAATAAAAAATAATTCAATGTTGAATATAAAATTGGTATTGTGTGCTCTTTAAAAGTGTCATTAGTGATGGCAATATTTTACAGGATTTTACGAATTACTATACATTTATTAGAAAAAACTAAATCTGTTGACTGAGTAATAATAGGTTGAAACTAAATACGGGAAAATTAAAGTGACGCAGAGATTTTAATACCTCGGAGAAATCATATGCAGCAATGGGTCGGATGGAGATGGTTTTAAGGAGAAAGTCGCCAAATTGGAGAAATTAAGCTTCACCACCAGTAATTTTTACAAGAAGAACCTATCTATTAAAGCTAGGATACGACATTATAATACAGTCATCAAGCCGGTGATACTTTATGGAACAGAAACCTCTTGTCTTCCCAGCCTAGAGAGGCTTCTGAAAATAGAAAGAAGAATTCTCAGAAGAATCTACGGACCTAGGATAACACCTGAAGGATACAGGTTGAGGTCGAATGAAGAAATTTATAGGGAAACAACGGACTTAGAAACTGACGTTAGGGTGGGAAGGCTAAGGTTCTTGGACACATTATGAGGATGAATCCTGAAAGACTGAACCATACAATTTTTCACCGAATCCACTGTCACAAAAGTGCAACGGGATATTTTAAACAACTTAGGGATGATATGGACCAAGTGAGGCTAACAGACCGAGATTGTTTTGACCGAGATGAATACAGAAGGACGCTCAAGGGAATAAAGGTTCTTGTGGGAAAAAAGCGCCCCAAAAAGGCTCTTGCGTGGTCTGAGGAGAGAAAACTTAGGCACTCAGAGCTCATGAGGGACATATGGGAAAAGAGGAAGCGGATGAAGAGGAAGCATTAGCTGTGATATTCGCGTGGTCTTTAAGGCCTTTTCGTGAGAAAAAAAAAATGACAATATATTCTCTGAGGCAGTTGAAATAGCGTGCTCCATAGATGGCCGGATAGGAAAATTTAAAAAAATATATATTCTCCATTTTCAGAAAAATGAAGAAACTCTTACATAATGTATTATATAACATTTCTGCCGAAGGCTTCCGAAGTTATTTATTTCCTAAATATTTCATCCGAAAAATATATAAATAATAGAGGTTCTGAGAAAGCTGAGAGCCAGAGATGCTGCAATACTATGAGATGTCCTAATGCAGTGATAGAGCTGGCAGAGAATACAATTTATTCCCTCCCCACACACGGTCCATCGCGGTGGGCCGCTCTCGTGTAGGAAGTCACGTATAGTCCTGTCCGGTATGCTAATGAGTCCTTTCCCTAACATACACATATAATTATTCAGTATGTTTCTGATTGAAAATGTTTACTGCTCACCAACTTGTCTGAATGACGGCTTCCTCCCTAAGCAGGCAGAAGAATAAAAAAAGAAGTATCTGTCAGGTGGTTGAAATAGTGTGCAGGTAAACCATAGTTTGTAGTCGGGAAGTCGTTATTGTGTCCAATGATTGTTCTTATAATATCTCTGACTGAAAGCGTACTCACATACGGTCAATACAAAAGCAGAGAGTGAAAAAATTTAATAAATTTTTCGTTTTCAGTCGATTAGCTTTAGGATTACTACCTGTCCCACTATAACCTATGAACGGGCTATAAGGGGTAGGGACTGTACAGCTTCAAGATAACGGTTGTGCAGGGAGGTGATCTGTCCTAAATCACGCTCAACCGCGAGATTTTCCCCCTTATTTTGGGTTCTCACTTTATAGAGGCTGGGTTAGTCCTAGAAGGGTCCTAGATCCCATATGACCCATCTCCGGCCCCAAACAGACTAAATAAAAGTCTTGCCTACAGCGCGATTTGAACCAGGATTATCGGAATGGCAACTAAGTGCTCTACCACTGAGCCACTCCCCTACCTAGCTTTAGTAAATATCATACCAAATTCTCGAATTTGAATCACTTTGTAAAGCGGAAGAATAATCCTGTCAAAAGATCGAATATGCAAGTACCTTGATGGTGCTCAAGAGCAAAGTAATGGACAATAAAAAATTGTTATTCTGCATTATTGTGCACATTTTTTTTGTTGGGAGTTTCAAAGCAACCAAACCAAGATGCAACATTTGATAATGTGTATTGTACAACATTGAAAAATTAATAGATAATCAAACTCAAGTATGTGTTTTTGACTAAATCCCTAGGTTATTCTATAAAATTTATATAGCCACCTGTTAGGCATAAAACCACGTAAAATGGTAAGCTTGCACGTAAATAAAATACGTTTGGCGGTACTTGGAGATTTTGGATGAACATTGTAATAGTTTTTTCACTATCCTGAAAAGTTGTAGTGTTTCACTTCCATACTTTGCAGTTGTATAGAAGATATGGTTAGTTTACATTGTTGTAAAGAATATTTTAATTGCAATTAAACCGGGTTACCATGTAAGCTGAATGTTCCGGATACAAATTCGGTCTTAAATTTATTTATTCTGTTATCAGCCACATTTGAACCCTATTGGATCTTCAGAGACTCTTGGAGCTCAACCAGCGTCTATAAAATAGGTATCCTTAATTGGGGGAAACTGGCGGTTGAGCGCCCTAAAAACAGATTCTAGTTCATATATCATGTTCTGGACCTAAGAATATCATGGGTTCTGTTGAGGTTTATTTTTTCCAAAGCATTGTAGGATTACCTTGTGATAAAATTACAATAAAAGCACTGACCATGAATATATATCCGAGTATATACAGCATATAAATCCAGACCCGATACAAATATACCGATACATTGCAACTGATTTATTTATATCGAACTAATGAGATCAACCCACCTAATGGAAATGCATTTTTTTTTATCTATAAAATTTAATTCGCTATATATTTCTAACTGGTATAAATTTTTTTATTATTGAAAGGATTTTACCTAACGTTCACAGTCCATTCTAAAGTTCAATAATCATTTGAGACATTAATGTTCAGTAGTTCCAAAATAATTCGAAAATTCGGTTCATGTGTGAGATCAGAATATTTGAACATTATCTGCTTTTGCTCTTAAATGTTAAATTTAAATGGTTATACATTAAGGAAATGTAGATGCTTATTACATGTATATAGATGCTCATTTCATTACCGAGTTGCTAAAAAAATATAATGATGTTGTACCACAAGAATCTGTCCTTGGACCTATGCTTTTAATTTTTAAAATAATCAAGGCTTAACTGAAATCGCACTTTTTTCGGATAGTTTTTTATTATATTTTTAAGATTTAATACCAAACCAAATGATTATTCTATAGCTGTTATAAAATGATGTATATACATTCTTAAATGTAAAATCAAAACTAACCATATTAAAAAAGGAAGAATATTTTTCATTAATGATGTAATATAAGATGTCAAAACTTATAATAGACAGCTTTTTTGACAGTAGATAGAATGTTCCTAAGCGGAAAAAATATTTAAGTTACTTTGGCGACCTTCTAGATACAAGACAAACACCTAATAATCATCTCATTCTAATAATAAAAGAAGATGTTATGATCATTCAATTATTCCACTATTCAATTCAATTTTTGCAAGAACTATTATCCCTCCTATCGAACCACAAAAAGCGCAATGTTTTAATTTTTGGTAATTATTATTTAAATTTTACATCGGATATATTATATGCTGTGTACTGTCCTATGCACTGGAACACATAACAAATCACGTATAAAATTGCATGTGTTGCAAAACAAATGGTTGATGCCAGTTGGCAGTTATCCAAAATGGACACCAATGGATCTCAATATACCGTCACTACAAATATAAAATCTAGTAATTCCACTTTTTATTGGTTATATTTTTAATTTATTAAATGTAAAGTTTTTAATTGAATGGGTGGTTTATTTGTGAAAGATTGTCAAATATATTAACACAAAAATACAAAAGATGGTTAAGCTGACAATAAAAACTAAGCATTGGATTCAGTTTTTTTTTCTGTAAAATTGGCGTGTTTGAATTCACGTGGTTTTATAATTAGTTTGATGATTTTATGTCATCATGGATAATGAACCATCATGGAATTTTGTTTTTGCAATACACTTTATAAAGATTTAGAATTTTTAGATTACGGTTTTGGTTTAAAAGCGATTTGTATCACTGTACACCGTAATTAAAAAATGAAACCTAACACGGTCTATTGGACGTGATAAATGAGGTATATCAGTTTTAATCTAAGAAATAACTACCATATAATATTCCCTTCACTGTGACACAAAACAATAATGTAAGTCATGTATCTATCTATACATATAAAAATCTCCTGTCACGATGTTTGTTCGGGCTAATCTCCGAAACTACTGGACCGATTTTAATGAAATTTCGCACAGATATGTAACATTGTCCAACTTAAAATATAGGCTATGTTTTATTTCGATTAATTACCGCAATATTTTTTCCGTAAAATTATATTTTTTTCTAACCTGCTGCTTTTTTGATATGTTGTAAGGGCATGTCTGAGTAATCTAAATCCAAATTTGGATAACAGAAAACGGATGGAAAAACTTTTGGTGGTCAAAACCCTGAAATTTTCGGAGTTATTTCAGGTTTTGGCCTGTATCTCCTATTCGGTGCGTTTTTGAAAAAAAAACCTACGTAACCTTTTTTAAAGTAGATCACATTTGCTACAATTTGAGTCCAACAGCAGCACTGTAGGTCTTATAATTTCTGAGTTCAGTCCCTATCATATAACAAATAACCGGAATCTTAACTATCTATCTATATATATAAAAATCTCCTGTCACGATGTTTGTCCGGGCTAATCTCCGAAACTGCTGAACCGATTTAAGTGATATTATTATAATTTAAAACAATATAACTATCCATAATTAAAAATCAACCATTATACACCTCATTCATTAAACTAATTTTTATATTTTATCAGTTAATAATTTTTTAAAATTTATTATATACTATACTTAGATATAAGATGAATAAAATATAAAATCCGAAATCTATTTAGTTTTTACATTTTATAGCAAGTCTAATATATATAAAAATCTGTTCTTCTGATATTAATAACGTAGGTGATTAAAAACGAACCAAATTTATGGAATTTTCTGTGTAATCATTGAATTATAAATGACATAAGGCACAAGTGATTATTGGACTTAAGAATGGCATTTGAGTTTAGATAATAACCTTTAAATAACATAAACATATGATGTAAGTTAAATTCATATGGCTGTTTCCATTTTTTATAACATAAACAAAATTATTTTTCCGTTACGTGGGTTGCTCTTATTAGTTCAATAAACAAAATTCAGTTCTAATGTATCGACCTATTTGTATCAGATATGCGTTTATAGTTCGCATTTACTCGGATAGATATTCAAAGTCCAGCGCTCTTATATTATTCATTTTTTATTGATATTTAGAAATCTTTTAATGAATATTGGACTTGAAGAATCAAAATATCCTTTTAACGTAAGGTAAAAAAATTACAATAATAAAAAATATGAGACAAGTTAGATTTATATTGCGATTTTCATTTTTTGTTGTTATATACTCTAAAAGTGAAAGTATCAAATTTTAAATTAATTTAAATTTTAGCTTTGATTAAGGCTGAAATCGTTTCGAATCCCGTCAGTCAGATTCCTAGTAGACACCGATATAAACGACATTCCTAGCGCTGTTACATAAATCTTTCAAGAACATCTTAGCAGCCTCGAGCGGACGATGGAAAAAGAGGGGAAAAAACAAAACAAAACAAAGAGATGAATGTGTTTTTGCTGGAGTCCTCGTAAAAGCTAACGGTGTTAGTAAAGGTCATTGTGGAAGGGTTGTGCGGTCAAACAACCCCAAACATAGCGGTACATCGGTACCACCGTACCTCGGCACTTCCTGGTCCAGTTAGTCGTGGAAAGGGTTCAGTTACTGCGTCACCACGGGGTAGTTCGTCTCTCGGGAATCGAGGTGAGTGCTTAAAGTATATGTTTAGTTTATATGTTAGGAACGGGTTCAAGAACCTGGCTTCTAGCATGGCCGTTCAATAAGTACATAACACAACACAACGTTCAATACACTTTATAGAATATAAATTTAAGTAATTAAATATTACTTCTATTACATCAAGTATAGACTTTTTAAATAATTAATTAAGTAATTAAATAAGTAATTTAAATTACGGTTGACTATTTAAATTACACAAAAACTATAAGCTAGATCTATGTGTTACCTGTTAATATACTATAACTATTTTATTTAACCTACAATTTTAATTTCATCATTGATAATACAAATGTAAACCACATTAATAACCTTAAAACATATTAAATGCTATTTAGAAAAAAAATCATACATTACATATATTCAACGAAAAAGCCACACATGTGAGTATTATTTTTATTACGCAATTATTAATTAATTTATTATAACATCATTGTTATATGATAATTATTGAATATTTTGAATTTAGAAAAAAGATATAAGTGACGAAAAGATAGAACCGTAAGACATTTCAATTTTCTACATTATTTTCATTAGAGTGCTGCCAATGGGTAGTGCCTCTACATGTCCTTTCATGTATTTATTTATTCATACAGCATTTGTACTAGATGTATATATAACAGTTGTACAATTCAATAAAATAATTAAAAAAAAAAATATTCATTCGACTTATAGCGAAATGAAATGAAATTTATTAAGATATAGCGAACTCTAGAATAGTTTTATAGTCGTACACCACACTTGTAACGAATAGTATATTTTTTCTAAACATATTTTAAATTCGGCTTTTTGAAATGATTTACCAATAGCCTAGTAGCATTTTTAAGTTAGAATTGATAGCTTTCAAAGCCATTGTAGGTAATTATTTTTTTTTTTTTTTAAACCAATTTTAAATCTTCATTTTGTAATTTATTTGGGTATTATTTGTAATTTAAATTTTAAAATGCATATCACTACTGAAGATTATAACGTTTTAGGCTTCGCTGATGTAGGTAAGTCATATAAATTAATAAATTTTTATTGCGTTCTATTTTGTTCTTTAAGATAAATTAACTTAGTTTGTTCTGGTTTAGAATTGTTCTAGGAGAGCGGAGTAGAACAATATTTTCAATGTCTCCTCCTTAATTGAGGAAAAAACCTGGCGGATGAGCGTGATATCGGACAAATCATCCCCTTGCTCAACCACTGTCTTAGAAACATTATTTTCTACCCTTATGATTTGTATTTGTTACAGGTTAAAAGTTTAGAAGTGACCCATCTTGTAAAACACGTTTCCAACGTTCAAGGGGTTGCTTATTTGTTGTTGTTTTAGACTCAATTATCTTTTAGACTAAAATTGCGTAAAAGATTTATTTGTTTATTTCGATACTGATTTCTATTTTGGATTTATCAGGAATAAGATTCAAACAGAAAAAAAGAGAATCAAAGAATATTTGCAGCCTGACCACTATAGAAACAGGAAGAATCTATCCCAGGACTTTACAGCCCTAGAACCGTTAAATCTACTCCTCCATAGATCCTGAGAAGGATAAAATGCCCCTGAGGACTCAGAGGACAGATTCCCTCCTACGATAGGAAAACGGAGATTCGAAAAACTCCTGCCATTCCAGGATGAGATGCCAATCTACGCCGAACCCCTTCCTCTCTCACAGAACCTTTCGAGAATGTAAATCTCCAGATTTGGAACTCAATTGTCGTCCTATCTGTCACATCTCGGCGCCTTTGATTGGCTCTTTTACTACGCCCTCATCTTCCACGCGGGCCTCACAAATATCGTAAAAGACAGTTCGATACTCTCCGATGGAGGTTCCCTTAGTTAGGGGTGTGTCCTATCTTCGCAGGGATATGTTCGGGGCTAACATTGCTCGTCGTAATATTTTACTATGATTCTCGTACTATATTAAAAGTTGTTTATGACTGATGGGTATGCCAGCTCCACAGTGGTAATTCACAATAATATTTTAGCATTTAATTTTAATTTTGATCAAGCTTTGTTAATTAAGATAAGATTGCAGATACAGGGTTGCATCTCGACAAACGATTAATTCTGGAATCCTCATACAAGACTGAAAACACAAGAAAGGCTACCTCAACGTTCAACATTCAACAACTAGACAAACGCTCTAAGCTCTCAATTAATTACAAAAGACTCATCTACATGACCATTGCTATTCCCTTACAGTCTGGATGATGTCTGAATGGGCGAAACATTGAATGGTATTTTTTCTTTTCCGTTCATTTCAGAAACTTCTCCTTACTTTGTTACGGACAAAACCATCCATATGGACCTCCATACCCCATTTGTTTCTGATTTGGCCCGAACCTGATACCATTCCTTTTATTACAAACTTTATTCCCACTCAAACCCTCTAGTTTCAAACTTACCTTCCTTTTCAATTCCCGATAATCCTCCGAGGCGTCTGAAAAGAAGATGGCTACGTGATCTTCTTAGTTTAGCTTGTGATTAGAGTACTACCAGGGGTAGTTCCTCTACTTGTCATTATGTATCACTTAGTCTATTTACTTGTTGTATTATTATAATACAGTTGTAAATATCAATAAATAAAAAAATATAAGAGTTGAGATAACATTGTGAAACAAAGATTAGTCTATAACTAAATGACTATCATTTTTGTTTTAGAGTTATTTAAACGAAAATATGCCCACTACTACTTATGACTATTCCTCAATCACTTATTGAATTTTGGAGGAAAATGTCAAATGCAAACTTCGTCTGACAGTTTTGTTTACAATTCAGAATCGCGACAATAGATTTCAGTAATAATAATAATTTGCTGGCAAAAAATAGGTACAAAGCCTGTAGGTTAAAATAGCAAATAAACAATTGATTAGTAACAGCCTAATGGCCTAAACTTAAGAAATTCTGTAATAAAGAATATTTTAATAAATAACTATTGCTAATCAAAATATTTTCCTGAACTTAGAATAAAACTTTACCTGGGATGTCGGGTTCAAAGTGTGTTATAAGATAACAAAATAAAATTTTTTGTTTATGTATAAGTTTCATCTAAAAAAATAGTTTATGGTTGACATAAATATTCTGGCAAAAAAAATGTGTAAAATAGTAAATATTTAATCCAAGGAAATAATTTTATTATTTGAAAAAAAAGTTGGGACTTTTCTAAACATTCAACTGAATCCTCATTAGATATATTAATAATTTTTATTCACAATAATTTATTTATTTTGTCATTTTTATTTCTATTTGATTTTTGGATTATGTTCCCTTATGATTATTTAAAAATGATCGCTTTTGTTTAAATTACAATGCTTGAGTTCTTAAAATTATTATCATTGCTTTATAGTTCCAGGTTTTGTACTATTTTTGAACCACAATTAAGTACTATAAATTTGTTTTCTTAGGATTTTATTTATTTTTTACCAATATTCATTTTTAACTTTTTAATTTGGCTAGCTACAAAAGTCTTTTTTAGTTTTACTTTCTTGGTTACAAAATATACGAATCTCCCCAGTTGATCCTGCCAATAGTCATAAGCTTGTTTCAAAGATTATACACTCATAAGTACTTGGCACAAAACACTACTTCGGATATAAAAAATCGCTAATCTTGCGAATCCTTGTCAGGATAATGAGAACAACTTATTAAATCTTGTGCGCGGACCTTGAGAAGTGGGCAAAGTTTCAATTAGTTCGATGTTTTTTAGTGGCTGAGATGTTCTTAGGTACATAACATAGGTACTTATAGGCAAAGCTAATAAAAGCGTAATCAATTTATGATTCTTCATAGGTTTATCATACCCGTCCCAACCTTAGGACAACCTAATATTTCGATAATTATTTCCCGAAGCCCTTTCCCTCAAAATGGCTCTCCCTTCCCCCAGACAAACAAGGATACGGTGTATTTACGATCCTGAGATAGAGCCCTACGGCCCTTGGTAATAGATTAAGGATTAAGGATGCCTGGTCCAGCTGGGGTTGTATACTCCCAAGATTGGCTAAGACCGTCCAATCTCCCCTGGAGGAGACAAGATGGTGTCCAAAGAGCACTAAACCGTCTCGACTACTTACACTCTTCAGTCTAGACTCTCTACTTTCATCATCATCATCATCATCATTATTATCATCATCGTCATCATTAATTTCATCATCTTTTAGTCGAAAGATTCATTAGCTTACATTTTCTAGGAGGCTTCCATTAGCTCTTGCATCTATTATGTTTTAAGGATTTTATCAATTTTAAATATTTTAGAGTTGAAAAGGGGCTCCAATAAAATTAAAATTATTTAAATTATAATTTAAAACTCTTTAATTAATAAATTTTCAAAAACATTATTAAATATATACCGATTTTTTGAAACGCAGACAATTCTGAGGTTAATCCGTCCATTAAATATAAAAATTTCAGTTTCAAATAAATACTAAATAACCCAGAAAGTTATTTTTCATTCAACTCAAACTAATCTGAGCTATTAACTGGATGGGAACTGATATTCTTTCATAAAGCTTTAAATTAATCAATTCAATAATCTAAGAAATACGACATGTGTATTACGGTTTTAGGTAAAAATAAATACAACGTAAATAGATTTATGTTTAAAATGTATATAAGATATATAATGATTTATGCATTCACTATTTCAATATTAAAAAGAAAAAAAGCATCACAGAAGATCTCAAACCAACAGTGCAAAAAGACTCCCAGAATACAGACAGTAATATTGTACCAAGACGATCCACATGTAAGTATCAACTCCAGAGATGAGTTGTTTTGAGGATTTTTTTTATTGCATAATATTTATAATTTATGTCTATTTCTGAGTTGTTTCTCACTTTTGTTGAAAAAAAAAAAAAATATTAACGAAAATTAAATTATTTATCTTCTTAAGCATAATAAACCTAATTTTTCTTTTATGCAGATCATCACAAACATCCCCATTTTCCCTTAAAGGATTGATATACTTTTTCCCGCTCAGAAATAAATCGGAATTTACTATACGCAACAGTAGTTAGCCTAGGGATGATAACGGTGAGATAAATAAGTAAAAATTATGTTATTCAAATTTTAATTATTTAAATTAATTAACTTCTCTACCAAATAATTTTACCTTTGAGAGTAGTATACATTTTTTTTTGGTTTTGTTTAACGTCGCTTCGAATGGTTGGGCCATTAGCGACGACTAAATATCTTAAATTTCTTAAAATAGATGCTTCACAGTTAGTTTGGTATTGCCACAACTTTGGCAGGTTGGTTGATACAGCCCTAAAAGTAGACGGAGATGAGTCAGCTTTGTATGTCCGACTCTTAGCCTGCTAATCAATATATGTTTTGAAAATGAAAAAGTAAATAAATTAAAAAAATAAACAAAAATTAAGTAAGAAGATTATTAAATGGTCAGGTACCAATCAAAAAATGTTTACCCAAAATAAGTTCTACTTATTTTATTTATTATCAATAAATGAACTAAAACTTAGACGGAAATGAACAACAAATAAATATACAAATAAAGTAAGTTATTTTTATTTACTTTTTTACTTTGCTACCCTGACCAATGTTTACTCTTTTATAACATATGCAGTCGACCATTTCCATACCAAAAATTAATTAATTTATATTAATACATTAGTGGAAAAAATCCAACTAAAAACCTTAAGTCTCCAAACTAAAACAGGAAATTAAAAATAACTTCCTGTTTTAGTTTGGAAACTTAAGGTTTTTAGTTGGAATTTTTCCACTAATGTATTAACATTTATTTGATGTCTCTGTTGACCGTTCCCTTTTTCAATATTAATTAATTTATCTTTACAAGCATAATAACCCTAATTTTTCTTTTATGTAGATCATCACAAACATCCCCGTTTTCTCTTAAAGGATATACTTGTTTTCCATTCAGAAATAAATCGGAATAAATTATGAAAATAAAACGGAAAATCCTCCTCTTCCAGATTATAGGAATAATAAAAATGTTTTTCTTCTCGCTAATCAAAAATGTATCGTTTCGAAAGAAATATCTTAAACAAAAGGGCTCGGGGGTTTATGACCTTTCCCCGGACTTTTTAAAGTCCTCTCAGTTTTCCAATAAAAGCCCTATCTTTTCATCAGCCGGTAGTAAAACCCGCTTCGGTTTTCTCTATATATATTGGAAAGTATTTCTGCTTTCCCGGGTCACGTCTGTTCTGAAAGAAGGGGGGAGCCTCAGGCTTTTCCAATTTTCCCGGTGGACGAATATGACCGAGCCGGATATTTTTATGTACCGCCCCGCGCACCGCACACTCAAGTGAGCGTGTGTTCTCGTGAAAAACTTATGAAACAAAATGGCGGCCGGTCGGTGGAGTTTACGACGTAGGATATAAAGCGGAGGAGCCTTCCGTGGCCTAGATCGGCCACAATCCGCGTTCTCTTATTTACCCCCCCATTTCGATGAATAAGTCATCCCCCGGAGTATACAGTCTACGGATGGCGGGGTACAGACCTCGTATAACTCCAGAACGAGGATCTCATTGCCCTCCAGCTCTGGCCGATTAGTTATTCCGGAGAGGGTTCATCAAATCTGCATGCCTTTCTTATATCAGGGGCTGCTTAGTAATGGATGTTACTTAGAAATTTTAAATTGGAACAATCAATATCTACTTTCTGTTAAAAAACCCTGTACAACAACCCAAAAAGGGTGTGGGGTACACTACTTGGTATAGACAGTACTGTTTATGGAAAACGATTATATGGGGAGGTGGTTTGTCCTAGATCACACTCTACCACCAGATCTTCCCCTTTATTTTGGGTACTCACTTTTAGAGGCTGAGTGAATTTCTGAGATAAAAATAGTAATATAACTACAATTTGTGTTTATCACCATGATAGTATAAAAGTAATTATGTTTGCATTTAGGAATAACTCCCTTTTTGCAATCGTTCACTCCAAGCAACCTACGGTCTAAATCTACGATGGTAATTTAGAATTGTATATGCTGTCCGTGGAGTTATGACGTATTTCCAAAATGACCTGCATGATCATTTGGGTTGCCCACCCCTGGATTAATGTAACGGTAATATTTTATTTTAAGTTCATCAAGTAATTGGACAGCTTTTATTTTATTGAAAAAACAAAATAATAACAGAACAAAATGGATGAATATTACCTAAGTTTGAATGTCACAAATGTCAAAAATTCAAAATGTTTAACCAATACGTTCGAAATATGTTAAACCAGTCCTACCGGGTCAGTTCCAAATAATGTATTCACTCGGATAAATTGGTTGTTTGTATTCATGCGGCGGAGGGGGCATTTTGAGCTCTAAAGGGCAATACTCTTACATACATTATAATAAATACATTACCACGGCCCATGGTATCTCGGATTCATGGCAGAAATCTTACTCGACAACTTCTGCGGATGGCTTCTTAAAGTCTAATGAGGAGGGTCGCATTCTATGGCTAAACTTGAAGCGATAATCTTTTCCCGAGATTTACTGCCGTCATCAGGGCAGCTGCTAAAAGAAATATTCTAATTAACATGTAAATTAAGTGCTTTGATGGAACCGGACAGGGCCGCTTAACTTCCTCCGTCGGAATCAATCTGGTGCCGAGCGGCTGCGTTTCCGCCATCTTGGATTGTGAAACATCTGAGCAAGAGATTATTTAATCTCCTTGTACCTGTATATTATTTAAAAATTATGACTGTATAATAACATGAGAATTGAACTTAACAAAATAACATAAGGATCTAATAATAATAATTGACAGTTGGACTCAGTAAAAATAAGATAAATTTCTTTTTTGTAAAGTTTATTGACTGTGCCTACCCATGACCATTTCACGTTTCTTTTATGTATTTATTTACCAATTAGAGGCACCCATTTTATAGAAAATCGGTGAGCCCCACGAGTGTTTTTTCAGGTCCCTTCATGCCTTCATCAAAGATCAAATAATTTATTTGCCACGGTTTGATTTGGACCCGAGACATTCAGCACTCTTAATGTCCTTTAACTAAAACATCTCTAATTTAAAGAAAAAGGAAGATCGTTGTTCTTTAGAATAATAATGATTTTCAATGTGATTCATTTCTGAACAGTATCCATTATCAAGTACTCAAATGGTTTTTAATAAAAATGAAAAAAAAAAGTGTTGGTAGTGAGTTTGTATTTCGTCCACTTCGTATAAAATACAAATTTAGCCCTCTTACAGTATAATTTACATTCTTATTAACAATTTGGAATAATGGCCACTCCGAAATATAAACGTATAAAAATATCAAACGAAATCGCTTGACATTATTATAGAATCCATTATTTGTGATTTTATCTTAATTTTCGCAGCAATTGTCTTATGGTGTGTATATTTGTCTCGATAATAAAGACTATAGAGAAAGTTGTAGATACTCTGAACTGTAAATAGTTTCTGAAGAGAAGATAAATAGGAAAGTATAAATTATACATCCAGATAAATTTATCTAAACCGCCATGTTTATATCCAGAGTGGATTAATTTACTTACCTTCGTGTTTAATGAATGTGAGCAACTATTTTATTTAAACTCATTTATATAGTAAAACTGTAGTTAATCTATACTTAGTGAATTCTTACAAATATACTTTATTAAATATGGCAGTGAATGATTTAGAAAACGTTTCGTCTTACCTCAACATGAGACTGAATTTTATTATTATTCATATATATGTTGTATAAATAAATTTTATATATTTAAAATAAATGTTTATTAAATTTATTTTTGTAACAAGTATCAGTACCCGGCTAGAAACAGTAGATTTCAAATAAATATATGCTCCGAGTTACCTTATACATATTTCTTTTCAATAAGTGAAAAATTAATTACACAAAATTAAACGATATTTTATATCTCGTCTACAGTACAACTATCGATTTTGAAATAGCCTATTAGAAAGTAATTTGTGCATGAAATAAAACAAAGTTTTTATATATCTTATTTATTTGTTCTCTCATCTATCTGAGCCCGTATGATATAATTCATTTAAATCGTTCAAGAAACAGTATTTCTTTACAAACTTCTTCTTTACACTTCCATTCCGATGAGAAATAAAATCCTCACTGCTCGAAAACAAATAAGTTTTAGCTCTTAGCTCAAAATTTTCTCCGCTTTTACTACTCAGGACTAGAGAAGCGGAAGAAAGTAGAAGGTGCTGAACCCAGTAGGGCAAAGGTGGGCGATAAACTTAAAGCGAACTAATAAAAAACAAAAATTGGATTCCCTAATTTCTTTGGAGCTGCCTAGGGTTTATGGGCAGTAAAACGGAGCGATCGCTGGTAGTTGGAGTTGAAGTGTCTGTCAACACCTCTCCTGTACCCCAAGGCTTACAGGTGCAAGAAGAACGCAAAGGATGCTCAATTTCGACAGATTATTTACTTTTAAAATAATAAAGCATACAAAAATATATATGTTTAACGTTGTGCCAAATATTGTAGTAATTGATATGCCAAAAGTTGTTATTATTTTGGAAAGCGACAATAAATATCATCTTCGCACGCCGCAAAATGTGTCATGTGTTTTATAAGACTAAAATTTACACAATATTTTTTTTGGATGCCGAACCCCATTGGTCTGTTCATTATTTTCAATAATGATCACATGAGGAGTTCAGATTCAAAAGTGGATGACAAAAGTTTCATACGCGACGTTTTACATTTTTTACTGGCTTAGTCAAGAAATTATTTCTAAAACTAGGCATGGTTAGATACTGGATTTTCCTGTATTTGAATACAAGTGATACTGTTACTTTTCCGTATCTGATACTTTTACGATATTTTTGTAGCTGAATACAGATATCCCGACTCTTGCTCTTCTAATACGCTACACAGAAGCCTTTCTTGGGGCACCAGTTTTTGTTATCATTTTTAAAGGAAAAAGAGTTATTCACCGAAATAGTACCCTGCACAAGACGCCAAATGATTAAAATCCTGTTTTTTATTGGATAATTATTTTTTGAAAGCTATGGAATTGAACAAAAAAAATAATTTTAACCCTACCTCAAACTTTTGTTATTCACGTTCCAAGACACGTAGAATTTGGATTCTAATACAAAATTTGTCTGTCCGCCGCCGCACCCTATATTCTTTAAAACGCTATAGCTGTTATAACACTCGTTATATTCCGTTGCTTTTTTTTTAGTTTTGTGAAACTAATTTTCTTCTTTAAAATGATGTAAAATTTGTTACTGTAGAAAGTAAGAAAGTGGAGAAAAAAGTACCAGCTCGAGATAATAGTTATTTATGCACCTAGGGACTAAAGAAGATCATTTTCCCTCAGCTGTAAGTTTGTACCCGAGCGAATGCGAGGGTACAATTCGAATTTGTTACCGAACGAATGCGATGGAACAATCGAGTTTATTCCCGAGTGAATGCGAGGGAATAATTATCTTTACTCACGAGGCCAACCCCAGGGAGTAGAGTATTGCTGGGAATAATGATCGATTTAGTCCCGAGGGGCATACAAGATTTTATCTCCAGATGGGATGTAAAAAGGCAAACTATACGCTATAATATTTTCTATTATGTTATGTTTTACAATAAATTCGAAAACTGAAATTAAATGTGTAATTATTACAATTTGAATTGTTTTGATTTACAATTTTGATTTAGCAGGCAAGAAATTTGAAATAACATTATTTGCTTCTTGTACAATATATGGTGGATCCATAACTTACACAACCTGAACACAAATGAACTTCTGTTAATCAGTTTTGGTGTTTTGAAACAGCAGCTGATTTTAATGGCGCTGTGACAAGTGTACCAACCTAACCCTGAACTTTTTCAATACAAAACCTACATTTTTCAGACGAATTAGGTTGCCATATTTTTACTCTATTCCCTAGGGATGCTCATAGGAATGTTGCAAACAACTCAGAAAGTAAACAAAAAAAATCAAATCTACAGATTTTAACATATACATTCACATAAAGGTGTTTTGTAGAGACTATACTTTTTCTTAGACAACGGTTGTGCAGGGAGCTAAATTGTCCTGGATCACATTCAACCGTCAGATTTTCCTACCTATTTTGAGAACTTAAAGGCTAAGTGATCACTAGGAGGGTCCTGGATCTCACAGGTTGCTAACAGGTTAAATAAAAGTCAGATAAGCAGCGGGAATTGAACCGGCAACTCCAGCGGACTACCACTGAACCACTTCTAGCACCATTAAATAGTTCCTTTTATTTAATTTAATTATATTGGTAAGTGTCTGCGTGCGTGTATGAACATTAGAGATATAAAATAACAAACATTTTCTTCTCATTATTAATTTACAGACTACAAATTGCGTTTGTGTACGTCATTACGTATAATAATCTCTCACGAGGAAGTTGTATAAGTCAGAGATGACATGATGATACCGCCAGTGGTAAGTGTTCTTTACGAGACGCCGCATACATTTGGATGGCAACACTGTTAACCGCTACATTGAAGTCTTCCCCCAGCGTCGCTCGAGCTGTCTCTTGCCTGTTAAATTGGACGTAAAACCTCCTAAATTCTCCTCCTCAACAATGTGGGGAGAACCTCCCGTATAATGTATCCCCGCTGCCGGAGCCACAACGGATAAATCATCGAATTATGCAAATAGAGGGTTGTAGCCCTGAAAATAAAAGTCCTCTGAAGGAAGGAACAGAAAAAAAAGTAAATATACCAAAGGAAGAAGGAATAAGACAAAAAATATAGACTGGATAAACAGTTTTAACAGTTCCTCCTCGATTTGGAACATTATGCTAAGAGGTCTTGCGGTTCTTGAAGATAAGGCTTCATCTTCTGGGTTTAGGGCTCAGACACTTCCCTCCCGACTCAGCAGAAAATCCAGCCGTGAAAAGCAAGTTTCCACCCCGTGGGTTCGGAGATAACCCGTTAATTACCTTCACACCCTCCTTCTGCTTTCTTTTATTTTTCAGCGACCATTGGCAAAAGGAGGAGAGACTAAATTAGGTTTCGGTTTTAGTGGCCTCATCTACTCGACGGAGGAATTAGACAGACCCGCTCTCATCTGGAAAATTAAACTCGTTCCATTTAGAAGCCTCCAGTTTAATTTTAAGGATGATGATCATCCGCGCACATTTTTCTGGAATACCGATAACTTTATTAATAGTAGTAAAAAACAAAATTTATTTTTGGTTGACTCGTGTCATCAGAATTTTTAAAGGTTCCATTGGGTTCAATAGACCGAAATACTATCAATTTTTTTTAATCGCCGTTAATATACACAATCTATAACTGTATCGATACAAAGGCAAAGCATCGAATACGGAACAAATATTTTTCCTTTTCGGTCAACAGTGATTGCTTTAGCATATAAATGAAATATAATTCATATAGAGTAACCCATACATATGTAAAATACGTTTGACTATACACACCGGTTTTTGAAAAAGTTTCATTTACTTTTCTGAATAATGGTGTTTCCACTTTCGATTTTTGCATTTGTATTGACAATATGATATGTATGAGAGTTATGAGCACAAGAGCACTAGATTTCTAAATCCCAAGATAGATTCATAGACTAATTTGGTATGGAAAATTTAATTTTCATTCTACCAGTCGTGATTCAGTTCTATGGTCAGTAAATTACAGTAGAGAATGATGAATAACTTAAAATAATATTATGTATAAAAGAGAATGATAACAACTGGTCAATTATATAAACCTATAAAGAAGTTCATAAAAATAAGATAAATACAAGCATTAAACAAAATAAATTTAAATGATAAACAAATATACGAAGGAGGAAAAATAAAATAAAAATACAGTATATTTTTTCAGACGAGAGGCATGAATGAATATCAGAAAAAAAATTACTTGTTGGTGAAACTAAGGTTGAATGACGAAGGTTTTAGACTAATGGGAACTACATTAGATTGAAAACATTCAGGATTGAAAAGCTAAAAAAAAAATAAAACGGAGGATATGCACTATCCATTTACCGAATCCATTTATTCCGTTCGTACCGATAAATCTTGACGTTAAATTTATACCGGTCCTGTGTTTGGAGAGAAACCGTTGACGATAAACAGTAGAGGAAAAAACCCTGAAACATAGAAAGGAGAAAAAAATATATAAAAAAAAAAAGCTGGAAATAGACACGGTGAAGGAGAATGTCGGAAATTAGAGAGTACGTAAGTTGTGTTTATCAGCCCGCCGGGGATAGAGGCAACCCTTCAAAGCGGTTTACAAAACTGGTTCCTGTAATGAAAATCACGGACATTTCTATGTAAACTGAGAGCTGGTTTCTATTTCCACACTCCTATCGCTGTGAAGGTATAAACCTTCTAAGGGACTGATTTGAAAGCTTTTAGCCCTCGACGCTGCAATGCGGCCGGCTCCAAGGGCCTGCCTCTTACGCCTACGGAATCCGAATGTATCTTATGTATTATTCATCGGTATCCGACTTTATCTGTATCTTGAGGACTGTCTTGGGAGAACAACAAGGTGAACCTTGGGAGTGATCGATCGGGAGAGATACAAAGAGATAAAAAAAATAAAAAATCCAACTACCCGATTCTAAGGTATGGACTAAAAGCAGACTTCTGCATTTACTAGACACCTTAATTGAACTAAAAAATTTCAAAAACATTTAATTGAAATTCACTATTGTATTATAATAATAAAACATATAGTATATCCCTCCTTCAAGAGAAAAATGTCATAACTCAAAAACTCAAATTTTTCTTTAGTGTCATTTGAAAGTTCCATAAGGGAGCGGAGTGGCTCAGTGCTTGCCGAAAATGCTGGTTCAAATCCCGCTGCTGGCAAGACCTTCATTTAGTCTGCTAGCAGTCGGAGATGGATCACATGGGATCTGGGACCCTCCTGGGACTCACCCAGCCTCTATAATTAGATGGTTAGGGCTATTTGAAAGTTTCATGCCTGGTCAAAATTTAAGATGTGTTAAAAAGGTAAGATTTGGGTATTTATAATGCTAAGCATTCCTATTGCATTGATGGCATTGGAATTATTTTATTCACAATTAAAGAGTTTTTAAAAGCTAGAAACTTTTAATTTTATCTTTTGTCATTATTCCCATAAAACTTCAAGTCCAAACATGAACCAACTCAAAATATTAAAGAAACAAATATTGGAAATGGAATATTGGATATATCGTGCTTGAATTGAAAAGCTTCAATAAATACGATTCCTGCTGAAGGCTTAACTCAAAAATGCCAATTTTTGGATTGGATTTTAGGTAGGATTTTGGACTTTACGGATCAGGAATAATAAAAGAAGGTCTTCTTCAAGATTCGGAAAAGAAAATTATAAGCAATTTTTTTAACTACTGAATAAATAACACTGCATTTACTTGAAAAATATTAATCCTTGATAAATAAAAAATAATTACAAAAAAAAATTAATTTCTTTTTCAGGTTTATTCATTTTTCTTTGTTTTAACTTTAATTTCCTTCCTTTTAATATCCGCGTGCAACGGAATAATAAGCGTTATCAAAAAATTATCAGCGCAAATGGAAAATATATTTTTAAATTTCACCCTTGAATTGTTTAATAGGACGTATGTAATCTGGGTAGGTTATTTTGATATTTTTAGTTCATTCTATTTCAAAAAGCCTTAGCCGATTAACTATTGGTTATTATCGGTTGAAAGTTTCTAATGATCTTTCTCCATCATTTGTTAGCTAAAGTTATTATTATTTAAACAATGAATTTTCAATTAATTTCGTCCAGTAAATTTTAAGTTTGGATGAGATGGAAAGTTCATCAATTCAGATTTTATTTCGACGTGAGGAATGAATTAAAGGCATATGGGTATAAATAAAAAACATGAGTGAGCTATAATACATTTCATAATAAATAGATTAGTTTACCAATACATAAAAAATGGTAGATAATAAAAAAAATTATTAAATTTGGTGAGTAGTCCTACTTTGGAACGGAATTTGGAAGAATGGAAATGATATAAAAATAGTCCTTTTTATTACTAATATCAAAGAAACTGAAATAATTTTAAATTTTATTTTAATGTTTTGGTTGATTTTTTTAGATTGCTTCAAATCATTTGCAATATATTTTAAGAAGTAGATAAATACGTCAACAACGTAAGTATGTTGATTTGGAAAAAATAGAAAGATCTTAATTCATCAAAATATTTCAAATAATTCCTTAAGGCATAAATTTAATGTAATTCATTTGCTGCATAAATAAAAAAAATCCAAATGTATTTTTTTTCCATTTTTATTAATTATGCCCAATGAGCACCCGAGGAAAGAAAATTCCTAAACGGTCAATGTCTTAAGGTATCAAGATGGACAAAAGTTTTTTATGTTACATAAAATTAAGTTGTTTTCCCCCCGTCGACAACGAAGTGGCAACATGTGTATAACGTCGAACAAGAAATAAATTTTATTTTTCAACATTTTCCCCGACACCGGCCCGACTACTTAGTTAGCTTCCAGTCCATGTTTTTTCATTAAGACATGAACACGTCCAATTTTTTAATTTAGGGATTACATAAAAAAATAAAACGAAAAAGATGAAAAAGAAAAGGATTTGAGATAAGAGGAGGAGAGAAAAAAGAAAAAAAAATGAGAACCTCATGGCAGAGAGTGTTCGATTCTCCACGAGTCAGTGAAATTTACGATGAGAACAGGTCTCGAAGCGTTTCGGGCCAGTAATTTCTTCTTCGTCAGGTGTTCTCAAGGAGCAATTATAATTTACCATGACCTCTGATAGCATATGGTTAGTATCATCACCAATCACATGCTTTAATTTCGATTTATTTTAACTGAACTGCGCGTCCAATAATCGAGAAAAATCTGATATATCAATCCTTGGAAAATTATTTTTTAAAAGTACTATGATTCAAAGCCTACTTCTATAGTAATACTATACCACTGTAATAATATTCTGTGGCATTGCTAAAATATATTTCCTACTAAAATGACTGTATGCCATATAATTAATTCAATTTCAATGGAATAGTTTTCGACCGTAGAGTATTTATAAATATTCTTTTTAAATGTGAATATACGGGGATGTTAATTTTAATAGATAACAAAACAGTTACTGTATCATACCTTATATTTTCATGTAAAATTAAAAATAATTAAATCATATAAAACGATAAATTAGTTAACATAGTTGACGTATGCGATTAATTTCTTAGTTTCATCAAAAATAAAATTTTAAGAAAGTGGAAAAATACATTTTTTTCTGAGGATACCATCTTGAAGGAAAAATGTTAACATATAACAATATATACCAGGCAATTATTTTTTTTTAGGATTAAAAAGAAAGCGGTATTTTTTTGTATAATGTACTTCTATGTAAAAATAGAATACTTATGAGCAAATAAAACATATTTAAAAGGTATATAATTAATTGTTATAATAGGGGGCGGGGTCGCTCACCCAGACTTCAGCTGACTTGCGGTGGCAAAGGTTCCGGGTTCAGATCCGGCTCTAATAGATAAATAAATTATTTAATCTGTTAAAAGCAATGTATGGACCCTGTCGGATCTGGAGACCTTCCTGGGTGGGGCTCCCACAGTCTGTGTAAAGTGGATACCCTAAACACCATCACAAATCACCTCTCTGCACAACCGTTATCCAACAAATCGTTCCATCCCTACCATATACTAACCCCTAGCCCCTGTTGTGGTACAGTTTTATTCTCTTATACTAGTGATAGTGATCTATTGTACGTACAAGAAATAAATAGTAATTTAAATGCAATAAATTACTTACTATTATTATTACAAATATATATATTATATTTAGGTTGTGTAAGAAATAAATTTGGTCCTTAAAAAGATAAATGTTTATCAGGCTTTCGCTTTAATGTCCGTATTTTACGATTTTATGAAATTCTCATTATAAATTGAATATGATAAAAGTAAATTGTATTATAAACTGCGGAGATCGAATCTCCGAATATCGGGAGTTGATGGCCCACCTTCAGGAAATTTGATTTAACCCCTGATCTCCAAAGGGCTGTTAATATCCCGAAATAAACCTTATCTACACACTGATAACATGCACGGCATAAAAGACGGATCTCATGGTAGGCGGGGTATGATGAGGAAAAAAAATATCTTATAAAATTTTTACTATGTTCTCACCCCCTTGATGCCTGAACTAAATAATTGGAGAGGTGGAATAAAGTTTTATCAGGTTCCAGCCCATGTCTGCAAGTTATTCCAGAGGTGGTTCGCAATTCGCCTCCTCCAGCCGGGGCGTGGCTGGGCATAGGAAGGGCAGAGGAAGGGCATATAACCTGGAGCTTATTCCAGAAGGGCGTAAACCCAGGATTATACCCCGGCTACAAGCCCCGGTGCGCTGGAAGGTTTAATCCCGTGACCCGGTTACTCAATTTCATATCCCTCTGTTAGTGATAATTACTGATAATTGCATA
Source organism: Troilus luridus (assembly GCA_964056705.1). Classification (NCBI taxonomy): domain Eukaryota; kingdom Metazoa; phylum Arthropoda; class Insecta; order Hemiptera; family Pentatomidae; genus Troilus; species Troilus luridus. The sequence goes on from OZ057416.1 coordinate 48,780,120, forward strand.
GCTAATTACTGCCTATTAAAGCCTAGGCCCTTCCCTTCTCATCTTATCAACGCTAATGCAGTTCCAGGAACGGCGAATGCACTTGCACTAACAGCTATGCAGATGAGAACAGTGCATTTAGTAATTAACATCTCCATGGCTTTCCATGAGCCGTTCATTCATTAACAGAGATACTAAAAAAAAAATCCGTTAGATAAAAACTTTTAGATAGTAGATACTTCCGAACTTTTCCATTCGCATATATCACATTAATTAAATTGTATATTTAGAAATGATTTGATGAACTTATGTATTAGTTATTAAAGGTACTTATTAGTACTGCGGAAGATGTACCACTGGGTACTGTTCTTCTTCATGTCTCTCATGCAATTTTGTTATAATTTTACAGATCTGCAATCTGCTGATTGTCAATTTGTTCTGCTGGAATAAATTAAATAATGTTTTAAGTATTTAAATAGAGAAAAATAACCCAGGTCTGCAAAAAATACTTTTTTAAAAATTGTTTTGATTTAGTTAACTGATCTTTATAAAGTCATTTCAAAAATGACATTGGTTTTTTCTATCACGTAAGGCTTGCCTACAAAATAAAGTTGAAGTTTTTGGAAAAAGTACAAACAACGTAAAATTTTGGATTTGTTTTAATTATTTTAACATGAAGTAAAGGCAAAAAAAAACAACGATACCTAGCTATAATGAGCATAAAAGTGATGCACATGTTTTGGAAAGTTATTATAAGTCTTTGTAAAAACGTTTTCTTTTTCCATCAAAGCTTCTTTTGGTACTTTTTCGGCTGCAAATTTTCCCTTTTTAACATCCAAGAGTAGTCTGCCATCATGCTGACATTCCATCGACCTTGGTATCTGCACTCCATTTCTTTTATATCTTGATGAAAACGTTCTCCTTGTTCCTCACTTACAGCCCAAAGATTTTCTGGAAAGTAGTCCAGATGTGAGTGAAGGAAATGAACTTTGACACTCATGTTGCAGCCCAACATTTTGTAGTTTTGTAGCAATTCAGCAACCAAAGTTTTGTAGGGTCTTTTTTGTTACCAAGAAATCCTGCTACAACAAGTTTACATCAATTTCAGGCATTTCTTTCTTCCATTTCTATTTTAGTGACAAAGCTTTCATGTTTTCTGATGTCAGGCCCAACAAAGACTCCCTCTTTCAGCTTAGCGTCGGATATACCAGGAAACTGTTCACAAAGATACTTGAAACACTCTCCTTAGTTGTTTCGTTAGCCCCAATTTGATATGAAGTGGTGGCAGTAAGATATTTTTAGGATCCACTAAACTTTGTCTTTCAACATTATTAACTCCTTGAGTAAGATCCTTTCTGATTGGCCACGTCTGCTTGACATAGTGTTGTTTCCTGTCACAGCTATCCCATTCACAGAGGAAACTTGGAAACTTTGTGTAACCACTTTGTTGTAACATGGAAATAACTTTCAAATCCCCACAAATGGTCCATTTATGGTCAGAGTAGGCGAGCTTATTAACAACGAACTCAAGATTTTCGTAGGATTCTTTCAACAAGTACAGAAGCATTTCGACCTGTACAAGTACAGGTACAGAAGCATATCGGTTACCATTGTGAAGAAGTACAGCTTTCCAACCCCTTATCGATGAATCAAATAAGAAATTTTTAGGTGAAATTTGTGATTTATCTAGGGGTGATGGAATTTTTCACTATTTTTTCCGTAATCAGCACAAAAAATACTGTTATACCCACTAGTTAAATATGCTACAATTTTTTCATCGCAGACCAGTGTAATTCAGGGGACTCACACAAACTGAATTTCCCTTCAACGATTGATCTAATCCTTTTTTCGTTTAATTTTCCATTCACATAACTGTGGATTCCATCAATGAATACTAAATGTCCTTGCAATTTACACTTTATTTATCTCCAAAGACAGTTTTTTTTTTATGTTACATTCCAGTAATAATATGTTTCTAAGCAATTTATACTAAACATCCGAGTCATAGAATTAACAGAAGCGTTTCACTTAAGCTGCGAATGTGAAAATTTATGTGTTTTTTCAGGATCAAATCAGATAATTCAAAAATTGTACTTTTTAACAATTTTTGCATGTTTAATTGGAAAAAATAGCATAAAATTAACACGAAATTTTGCACCCTTATTTATCATGGATTTAGTCCGGTTCTGAACCTGAAGTTTCGGAAGCATAATTTTTGAACTTGCGAAAAATGTGAAAAAAGTCAATTTTTGAAATTTGGAATTATCCGCTTTTGATCCTGAATGGATTATTTTAAGACCTTTTTTTTGTTGACATCTTATCTTTGAATATATTTTTTATGTAATTTACTATTGTGACGACATTCGATTCAAAAATTAAAGTCCATTAACACTTTTATGTATCCTTTTCGATATTTACGTTTCATTTATATGCATCTTTTATCTTCTGAGGCTTATTTTATGTTATATTTAGGCGAAAAAAAATTTTCAAGCATATCACATCAATTTTTCGAATTATCATGCTAAGCAAAAATTTCACATCAAACGCGTGTATGAAAATATATGTATACTTCATATATTTCGTCGCTTTAAAGACACAAAATCGAACAGACATTTCTGAGATACGTAGGATAAGTAACACTATTTTTCATGATTTTTATCAAAGCCTCTTGTGAGGCTAAGATTTGATATCTGCGTTGCATCTTAGTTTTTGAGTCATAAATCACTATTCACTAATAACTTCATAGACACGATTTTGTGTTAGATTTTTCCTTTTAAATATATTCACCGCTCTATTAGAATTAAGTTTGAATATATGTTTGGAAACTATAAAAAAAACTTCTTGTCTATGTTAAAACAAAAATATCACATAAACTACTTCAATAAATAACCCTTAAAATAATATTTAAAAATGTCAATTCAAAGTATTTATATACTTAGTAAGTATAATATACTTTGATGATATAATTAAGTAAACATTTCAGAATTTTAATTTCAAACATCAACAGAGCGTTGATGCGTTGATTTCTACTGTTTTTATTGCTAATATATCTTACATATTAGTTAAGTGGGTAGCTTCTGTTTCTAAAACACTTGAATAAAAGATGCTGATATTACTTTTTTTTATATTTCGCTTTAAATTGCCGGCAAGAACATTTAACACATCTCACTATTTCACCTTTTTCGACTTAATAAGCGATTGGTTTAAATGTTAAAATTTACAAACATGAGCGCATAAATTAACCATTTGTTTCGAATTATTTTCTGACGGGTTCTGTTTATTACTAAACGAACAATTTATTTTTTTGTAATGAAGTTCTAATTAAATTTATAAACTGAAAAGAAGATATATGAGACGGTTTCGTAAGAACTTTATTTTTTTTCCAGAGATCAAACAAGACACCAAATAAATTAAAAGATCGTCAAAGAAGGCTTTTCCAAAGGTTGCTTTGGTTAATCTTCATTATGTGTATAAATAAATTTAAATAGGGAGTGAATCAATTTATCCTTCGGAGAAAATAATCTATAAATTAAAATATAAAGGTAAATTCTTTAAAAAAAAAAAAAAAAAAAAATAAAGTCCCAATACCCCCATACTTATTCCTTCATTTAAACCCTTTCGTTGGTATCAGACAACATTCTTGGGATAAACACGAATTTATAAGCAAATCCGTCTATACGTTGGGTCCGAGTCCGGTTGGCATTTTTATTATTTTATTTTTATATCTGACTTGGAATAATAAGCCCCTAATGACGATTTATGGCAGTCAATGGAAATCTTGGAATTTTTAATATTAGAGGAATGGCCACCGGGTAAATTCTGTCCCTACAATATGTGAAGAGGAATAAGACGTTCAGTTATATTAAATTATTATTCCAATTATTCTTATAAGTATACTATTTTGTTCATGTATTAATAAAAATTGATTATGCTAGTAAGAACATGCAGCTTTTCTATATATCTCAACTTACTAAAACAACGAAGATAAAATTTGGGGACCATTTCTTACCTGGAACAAAAAACATTACATAAATTAAAAAAATCAGTAATTGAGCTTTTTTCTTAAGTCTAATGATATTTAACGTTGCATAACTTTATCTTGATAAGATAAATTTTACAAACTGAGATTAATTGAGGAACTAAAACATATAATTGAATATATCAAAATAATGATGGTCGAAGGGAAAATCCATAAAAAAAAAAAAATTGTCTTACGCCAACTTGAATAACATAAAAATTGTTGACCACCTAACTCAATTTATGGGGACTGTAGAAATGTTTCTTTATTCATTAAACGCCACAGCTGTGAATAATCGGAGGATGATACTGTGGGAATCATAAGTTTTGCTAACAATTTGGGTATAGAGTTTAAGCGAATACCTGACACCTCACATGATCAGGAAATTGAGTCCCTTCCGAAGATCGGCATAAAGAAGGATTTTTCTACAGAAATGCATTTCACCTTTAATAGCAGTCAAAAAATATTTGAACTGAATTTTTTTATCTAGATTTCAGTACTTGTAAAGATACACTAGTACACAATATAATTGAACTTATTCCACTAAAACTTTATTGGTTGATAAGGATTCAAAACAAAATTATAATGCAATAGTTGTAAATAGATATACAAATTCTGTACTACAAAAATCAATGAAGGGTTGAGGGTTCAGTAAATGATACAGACTGAACTGCTAGTGCATCAACGCTAAATGCAAGGAGATAATTTAGAAGGGATTACACCCCCCCCCCCCCGCCAATCCACACAATCCCACAAGGTTCATGTATGATAGATTTAAGTATTTTAAATTGACATGGAGAAGAAAATGTTCCGGATGGTGGTCAAGAAATAATTCTTTAAAGTTGTTGGAAGCTATGAAGGGTGACCTTCCTTATGTTTCAGTAGTTGCATTCGGGCCTTGGAGGTGGTGGGATGTTTCCTCTGGTTGGTGTCTAGCTGCGTTTTGAGGTTAGGATGTGCTTGATTATTTTTTGCTTTGCTGTTATTCTCTTTCAGTCTTTATGATGTCTGAATCGGCAAAACATTGGCAGGTATTTTTTCTTTCCTGTTCATTTCAGAGACTTCTCCTTACTTTGTTACGAACAAAACCATCTATATGGACCTCCATGTCCCATATGTTTCTGATTTGGCCCGAACCTGATACCATTGCTTTTATTACAAACTTTATTCCCACTCCTACCCCACTAGGTGCGAACCTAGCTACCTCTTCAATTCCTGATAATCCTCCGAGGCGTTTGAAAAGATGGTACCATGACCTGCTAAGTTGAGTTTGTTATTTGAGTACTACCAGAGGTACTTAATCTACTTATTTTTTATCTCATGTGATTATATATCTTTAATTCTGTTTACTTGATGTGTTATTATTATTATTAAACAGTGGTAAATTTCAAAAAATAAATTATTAAAAAATATTTTAGGTATAGACAAGGATTTTTGGTTGGAATTTTTCCGTTATTTATTTGGAACCGACGTTTCAACCCATGTTGCGGATCTTCTTCAGGGCCTTGTTATGTAGATTTTCCATTCATTTTTTTCTACATATTTAAACGATCAAGTAATAAAGTATTATTATTATACAGTTATAAATTTAAATTAAATAAAAAATAAGAATGCTTAAAATGTTTTGTTTCAACCAATAGGCTTCATAAAATATTCTACAATAAATGCATTAAAGGCAAACAGTCTTTTTATTGACATAAAAATAAAAATCTAATAAAATTATAATTTCTAAACGGAAATAATACAGCCTTCACTTTATACCTAAACTTTCGAATCCAGAAAGGGATATAAATTCTGTAGCGAACGGACAGAATTTAATTTTCGAGAAATATTGCCCTGGAATAAATTCAGCTGGAGAGCTTGGGACTTCGAGTCGTATAAATGAAAGTGCTTACAAGTATTGACTTAAATAAAGCCCTCTGCTACTTTGTCCTTTATCCCTAGAAATTTATCGCCTCCTGACCTCTTCGGAATAAAGTTTCTTTACATTTTTCCTTCGTGCGCGGGACTCGAACCGGTCAGCCTTAATAAGATTCGACGATTGAAAGGAGCAATAACCCTTTATCCTCGGCGTATATCCCCGACTGCCCTAATCAGAAGGGAAGATATCCCTACATCCATAACAGGGTTTACTGGGAAAGGGCTAGCGAGCTCTCCTCCACTAAAAACTTTATTCCCAGTCTTTTATATCTTCTTCTTCTTCCTCCTCCACTTCCCTTCTTCCATTAGGTAATTGGGGGCGGAGACCTCTCCCCATTCCTCCCTTTCCTTCTCGAGGAGGGAGAACTAATTTAGATGTATTATGTATTTCCTAAGGTTCATAATAAACCAGACCGTTCTTCCAGAGCGCTCCTCTAGCCCGCGGAATTGGGTCGGATCTTTTCATATTTAATTGGGTCATGACAGCGGCTACTAAAAAGCGTCTTTAAATTCTAATTCGCTAGATTACAAAAGTAAAACAGACGGTGTATTCTTCTTTTAAATAGGATGCTTCCACGGAGGAGAGCTTTTATTGCATACTTAATATCTCTTAGCAATTTAATTCTTAATGAGGAAGAGTTAATGACCTGTTCTTACATTTTGTTCTCTCAACAAGATTATTATCTGATTTAATTAAATATCAAATTATTTTTTTAATATTTTAAATATACATATATTATCTTAAATAATAACAATACGCTGGTATATTAAATAATTCGTAAGTAAACCTGAAATTCAACATCAAATATGTACTCCTGACAGGTAATTTACTGTCAAAAGAAACTAAATCTATATATACAATACTTAAATTAACCTCGAAAAAAATTAAGAAGCAGCAATTGGCTTTCAAAAAATGTTTAATAACAAAACTATACACTTCCCTACAAAGGAGCATATATTGTTCCTAATGACATCTTGTAACTTCATGGGCCAGTTCATTCATGTATTCACTTATGCAAAAAAATTATATTTTGTTCCTGATACTCTGAAAAAATATGAACGATAAAAAAGTGATTTTTTTAATTTTATCAATTACCATAAAAGTAAAACATTTGTTCGAAATCAACGACTTCAAACATTTTTTATTTTTTTTATTTTAAAATATTAAATCCATATAAAAATTAAATATAAATTTGATTGTTAAATAATACTTTTTTTTAATATATAATACTTAATTTTGAGATCGGCTTTTGTGTTTTTACTAACACAAATATAACTGTAACACAAATAATTGTTTAAGTTTAAAATTGTCTTTGTATTAATCATCTGAGACACATAAGTTCCATATGGTTTATGTTAAATTGAAAGTAAAATTTTGTATATCATAACGAATTTGTGAAACTGGGTTTCTAAATAATAAATCAGCTTAGTAACTAAATTTACAATTTTACTTTACTTTAAATACAGAAACTGTAATTATCTATAAATAGTTTATGAAATATTTATTATTTTAATTCAATATATTTTATATTTTATGAAATTTTTATTTCCTGAAATTCTATTTTTTGTTAAAAATATAATAAAGGAATCAGTTCAGACTCATACAATAAGGGTTACAAAAACACTTACACAAATATATGGGTGTGTGTTTAAATATTTTTGTTTATTTTTATGAACTATATCAACTTGGTTTTAAATTAGACAATTATTTAGATTGTCATTTAATATTGTAATATTTACATTTTTTAATATTTAAATAATTAAATAAAATTATTTAAAATATTTTGTAATTAATTCTAAAGTCAATAATTCTACGGTTAATAATTAATTACTTAAACCATTTTTATATTACCCGTTTTTTAAAATATATTATTAATATATTAGAATTTTTATTTGCTTAATATCTGAACCCCAGAGGTAAAAGTCACCATGTCACATTTTTGTATTTGTTCAGGAGAGGCAATTTTCCATAGCTATGGAGTCTTAAAACCTATTTCTTCGTTATTTATAGGAACAGCTTAAAGCAAATTGTTCATATTGTTAATGGCACTGATAAATAATTGGAAGTATTTATTTTCTTAAAATATTACCTGTTTCCAGGACATGGTATCCTTTACCTATGGGGCACAGAATTAATTATATATACCATCTTGGAATGACCCGATAAATTTATTTCTGATATTATTGTGTATAGAATTTAATAATTGGTTAATGAGTAATAATAATAATTAATGAATAATTTATCCTAGGTTTGTTCTTATTAAACAAGAAACAAGATCGAACTATGAGGTCGGAGCCTGCCTGCCATGTTCCCAGCGGATACGCACACATGGCCGCCGGGCAGCAACATGGCTCCCGTCCCTGCACCTGCCAGCTCCACAGCTGTGTCTTCATTATTTGTAACACTTATTATATAGATTAATTATATTATTTTTATTAAATCTCCTCACATATATATTTTTTATTTATATCATTATTTTATTTTGAAATATTCATGAAATTTCAGAAAAATTAATATGTCATAATGATTTACTTTTAGCAGTTAAGTTTTATAATATCTGATCGATTGATTATTAATTAACACGATCAATAAAAATTCAATTAAATCAAAATAATATATACCTATACATTATTACTAAGAATTGAAAAACAAATGTCTGATATTATGTAGAATTTAATATACGGTAAATATGTAATATATTACATCCCTAATTTTTGAAAAATATCAATTATTATACTCTGGAAATAAATTATTTATTATTGTTGTTGAAGTTTTATAATTACTCATTTACACAAAGTTGATATAAAATAATTTATAATTACATTTTAAATTTATTTCTTAGTGAAATATAAAGAAATGTGTAAAAGGTTATCTTTCAATAATTCAGTTAACATTATAAGAATTTTTAAAATAACGATTAAGTAAATGATACTAATCGTATAAGCTTTAACATCGCTAATAAGGCGGCAATTAATAGGTAATAATATACAAACACATATCAAAATAAAGATTAATAGGTTTAAATATTTATTTATGTGTGTATATTTGGTAGGTGTATTAGAAAATTGGAGTAGATATAAAAAATTTAAGAATACAAATTTCTTATTCTGTCCTATTTTTTATTTTGTTTATTTTGCAGACTAAATAAAGGAATATCATCGGTATAATTTATGACTGGATTCTAATTATATAAGACTGAGATTAACATTGAGAAAAATGTGTGATCACCACTGGGTAAAAATGTCAATTAAATGAAAAATCATCCGAAAACTTCTAATCACCACAATATTCTATGTAAGTACAAATGAATGCATTGTAGCATGAAACATTATTTTAAAAATATGTTATGACTATGTATCAGAATATTTATTGAAATTTCTTACATTAAAAAAGTAGCTTATTAGGATACTAAACAAATACATCTTTCAAAATAAATCAAATTTCTTGATTCTATTTTTCAATGATTTATGATACATTTGCTAGCTCTTTAAAGAATATATTAGTTGTGTGACCAAGGGAAGATCCTGAATACAATATATAAGAATAAATATAATCTAAAAAAATATATTATTGAACATTTATTTAAATTTTAATGAATATGAAGTCAATATATTGTTATTAGTTTCTTTTTAGATATTAATACCTTGATTATTTAACTTTACAAAATATATTTAATGATTTATTTTTCTTTCAAAGGGTTTGAAAGGACATTTTATTTAACGCCGCATCCCATACGATCATTTGTGATATCTTTTTATTTTCTTAACGATAAAAGTTATTTTAAACCATATATATTATATGTTTGTCATTTACTCTAACCAAACTCAAATGAATTTTCTAAATACAATTATATGCAATAATTAATTTGTTAAAATTGATCGACGGTTCACTCTACTATTATTTTCTTCTTTTTATTAATATTAATATTATTCTTAGTTAAAAGGATGACAATAGCCAACTTCTCCTAAAGGAGTATAAAGCTGAGACAGACAGACGAAACAGCTTTTCGCTCCAGTTACTCTTGACCTAGAAACTGTTATGACATTGCTGAAGACTCTTCAAGTAATGTCAAAGTTTAAGCATCGCCACTCTGACTCCTGATACAGTGTAAAGTAATAACGGGGTAAATAATTCTTAAAATTTAATTACATTAGAATTTAATGATGATTGCAAATACTCAAGATGTATTTAAAATTATTAAAAAATTTATAACAACACCAAATATTCATATACGACATTCCATGGTAATTCCCTAAAGTCATATTTATCTATATTAATTTTATTCGACCTATCATATATCTACAGCCCGGTGAATAAGTGGTTAAGTCGAATTTTCTCAAAAAATAGTTTCTAGTACTTAGGGAAGCCGCATTATTTTCGTAGTGAATAAGATGCCAAGTCACACATTGGCTGAAAAAGGAGTTATTGCTTACATTACAACTCTGTTTCTAGCCAAAACTAGGTGTATGACACGATTCCGATTTCCTCAATGCAGGTAACTCTTTGGAAAAAATTCGACTTAAATACTTATTTACAGGTGCTACAGATATAAGCCGTGTTGTTGAAATCTAAAAATAAAACCTTTCCTTAGAAGAAATTAAAAAAAAAATTAAAAGTGGTAAAATTAAATTCTACAATATATAAATAAATTTAGAATGGTATTTTTTGTAAAAATAAGAACTACCTAATCAGCGACGAAACAGTAACAAAACAAAAATAGAAACAAAATTATCTAATACTTATGAAAAGCATCTGTACAGTTTTTATTCAGGGTATATAATTAAAAATCATTTGTATATATGCATATATAGTGTTCTTGTTTATTTCGTATGGACCATTTGCGGTCACATAACTTTCCTTTGGTCTTCAGTCCAACCTTTTCTAGACATTCTTCATCCTGAAACCCTTCCAATTTTTTCATATTTCTCTTAAATGCACTTCTTTCTAAAATGTGATACTCTGTGATGTCCAATTTTTCTAAATCTTTCCCGACTTCTTTAATCGACGTTGTAGTTGATTGTCAGATATCTCCTTGGCCAATCTTGGCTTGTTCATGTTGTATATATGTTCGAGCAACGTCCGCACATTATGAGAAATTTTTTCCGCTTATAAATAAATGTAATAAATAGTAATTAAACGTTATTTTTAGATATTTATCTAGTCATAAGCGATATCCAATAAATAAGATTAACAATCTAGAATAAATTATAAGAGCAGTTTAATTAATTAAACATATTAATACCTTTAAATTATTAAGTAATTTCAGTGTTAAATAATTCATCCTTTTTTTTTTCATGAATGATAAACGTGTTTGCTCAAAGGTAATTTATTATTCCAACTCTAATCTTGAGAAGTGTCTTTCCGAAGTAGGATACTGGTTTTATTAAGTACTTCGTTGAGGTAGGATGATTTAGTGATAAACAAGAAAGTGCAAAAGTTACATAAAAGTAATCTTAAGCGTTGATTGAGTTAGAACCGACATCAGCCAAAGCTAGTATAATTACTAATTCTTCAGAGAAACGACTTAGGTTTATCAATCCATAAGTTTTGGTAATCAAGTGCTAATAATGTTTTTATTTCATTGGTGTCATAGTGAACGGTTCGGAACCATTTTAAATTCAAGTCAACATTTATTTTAGGAGTTAGTTATTATTTTATTTTTTAAATAATGACAATATTAAATTGATGGTGTTGATAAATTATATTATATTATACTTACTACGCATAGTTATATTTCCCTTTCTACTATACAGCTACGTAACGAGTTTTTCTATTTCCAAAGCTGTTATTGCTACTGGATACAACTTTTAAATGATTTCTCAATTTCCAAGAACTAATTCCGTTATACCTCTAATGATTTACTCAAAACATGGCGAATAGTCTAAGACAAGATACTTAATACTTTATACCTTATCCTTAAATTAAGTTCTCACATTATTCGAGATGCCTAACTTTTTAAAAATATATTTTGATTTTACCTATATTGAACTTTAAACTTAAATCATTACCGACATTCCATCTTAAAATGATTGAACTTGAAATATAAAATAGAGTATTATCATTTGAATATGTTTGAAATAATATACATATATTTGAGAAGTTACAGTATACAATGTTTAAAGAGTTATTCGGCAATATCATTAAGTGTATAATTTCTACCTATGAATTATTTAATACCAAAGTTGTCTTAAAATTAAATAATTAAGATAGTACAGATCGAGAGAGGAGTAACATTAATGATAATACAGAATGCTTTGTGCGAGATCAAGACCAACTTCCATAATTTATCCAAATTAAATATACCCCCAAAACACCCAGGAACTGGGTGAGCCCAAGGAGGGTCTGAAAATTCTACTGGATCCAACCTTGGATTTCAACAGATAAAATAATAAACCTTCAGCACTGCAACTCAGCGCTCTACACACTATTTCTGATTATAGATTCATAATATCATAATCCTTCATAATACTATAATACAATAGAATTATAAAAGTAATATATAATATTAAATTAATAAACGATTCTTTATCAGACATCATTATGTCTAAGCAATAAGATCTGATAACACTATATCTTATATTACGAACTATTTTATTAATTTATAAATAAAACTATTAACAAAGTTAATTTTACCTCCAAGGCTTCGCAGCAACAAAATGTCAACCCACTAGAAGGATGGCCGAACTGCTGGCCAAGACGACACTGCCAGGTATTTTTGATCCTGTTACAAAAGCGACGACTGCCAGAATTGGCTCGAGAGAGACAATTGGTTTAATGCGAAGCAGCTGTGTCCCATTGTTAGTGCTTCGGGCCACTTAGCTGCTCGGCCCTTAACTCAAGATAGAACTCAGCCTGAGTACCCGATACACAAACTCAGGATCTGATGGTGTTCGTCTATTCCCAGGATGAGCTGTGTGTCTATGAACACGGTTCTGTCCTCACCTTAACGATCGGGCATGCCGATCCCTCATCAGCTTTTTTTCCCAAGGCATCTCAGGACAATTTATCAGAAGTTATTTGGAAACCAACAAAGTAGAGTTGGATGGAATAATTTAAACGTAGAAAAAAACCATTGCTGCTTTTAAGGCCACTAAACGTCCAATAAACTTCTATTAATTCGACTGCAGTAAGACTTAAACAAAACGAATTCAAGCTAAAGCCAACTGATTAAAATAACATTATTAAGCATTAAAAGTGAAAAACTGTACCGTTACAACCCGTGAACAGTCTGGAGTTCAGTACGTGTTAGAGACTGAATATTTCTAGGGGAACGCTTGTGCAGGGAGGAGATTTGTCCTAGATCTCACTCAACATCGTGGGTTTTCACCTTATTTTGGGTATCCGTTTCACCCGAGGAGGGTATGCTGATACCATAGGAACCATTCCCGGCTGTTAAGAGTTAAATTAATTTATCTTCGACATTCGGATTTGAACCCGGAACACACAGTTTTTAAAATGATTACACAATCTAACGCAGGTAATTGTAGATTACATCTATTTAATTGAATATTAAATTATTTATCTAATTTAATCATTCCTACGTAATGAGATAATTTGTTTTGTTTATATATATATTATCTGCTTTGATAAAATGCCATTTAATCAGATGGGGTATGTTTATAAGAGGTACAAATATTATTATTTATCAGATAATCTACCAATGGTTTATTTAATGCAAACAATAACTCCTTTCTTTGTGTTTGTATGAATTGTAATGTAATGAAGTCATTGACAAAACATTAATTCTCATCTTCCCGACCTCCTAGCAAGACTAAAGATAAAAATATCCCTATCTTGTGAGAAGTCATAAAAGGCAATTATGATGTTTGGGATTCCAGGACAGTTTCCTCAATTAGTTTCTTGTAATATTTTTTAAAAGATTACATTAGTATGGGTTAATGGCCACCTGCAGATAGAAAAAATATTTAATCCTCTGTAATCTATGTTAATTAGAATAAAAGAACTACAATATATCAATATTCTTTTGTTTGTTTATGATACATCGCGGTACGTAGATAAAGTCTATACATAGATTTTATTTATTAGATTTTAAGCTGATCTGTATAGTATTAACCTTATTTACATAAGATGAAAATAATTGGCTAGAATACATTTGAATAATCTACTTAATTGTTCTAGATATGTTTTTCCTTTATGAAGGCAAATATAGCTTAGTTAGGCCTCACAGTCGTTTGTTGTGAAATCATGTTAATGAAGGAATATAATACAACTAAATATGTGGGTGTTTTTTGGTAAAACAATGATAAGGTTCCTGCTATGTAAATACATAAATTTTAACAATATAAGAGCATTTTATGTGATTAAACAACTTTGAATGCACGAAAATATTATTATTGCACTTTGAGTAGACGATTTTTTTTTTTTTAGTTTATTTATTGATATTTACAACTGTATTAAAATAATACATCAAGTAAATGGGCTAAGCGATACATAATGACATGTGAAAATGACAAGTAGAGAAACTACCCACTGGTAGTACTCAAATCACAAGTTCAACTAAGAAGTCACGGGGCCATCTTCTTTTCAGACGCCTCGGAGGATTATCGGAAATTGAAGAGGAAGCTAGGTTTGAAACTAGAGGGTTTGAGTGGAAATGAAGTTTGTTATGAAAGGATAGATAGCGGGTTCGGGCCAAATCAGCAACAAATGGGACATTAAGGTCGTTATGGATGACTTTATTCTTAACAAAATAAGGAGCATTAAGGATTTTACGAAGGATTTTGGATTGTAGGGATTGGATACGAGAAGAATTCGATGGCTTAGTGGAGTCCCAAAGCTCTACTCCGTAAGTCCAAATAGGTCGTATGATGGTCATGTAGATGAGTCTTTTGTAATTAATTGGGAGCTTAGAGCGTTTGTCTAGTAAGTGTTGAAGTAGCCTGAAACGTCGAGCGGTTTCTTGTCTTTTCAGTCTTGTATGAGGATTCCAGGTTAATCGTTTGTCGAGATGCAACCCTAAGTATCGGATCTGTTCTACAGGCACAAGTGGGATATTATTAAAGGATGCTGAACGGCAGGAAGTCATTGGTTTACGACGTAAGGTAAAAGTGATTTGATGGGATTTTTGAGAATTTATTTTAATTCTCCAGTTCTGGCACCATTCTTCAAGATCAGTGATATGGGATTGGAGGCTTTGGGATACAATAACTGGATTGGTATTGACCGATAATACACATGCGTCATCAGCATATGTGGTAAGGATAGTATTAGGATGAGTTGGGATGTTAGCTGTATAAACTGTATAAAGGATTGGGCCAAGGAACAAATACTACCTTGAGGAAAAAATAATATTTAAAAATGTCAATTCAATGGATTGTAGGGATTGAGTAGACGATTTAAGAAATAATAAAAATTTTCTTATGCTATATAAACATAGAGTGCTCTTTCAGAGGAATAAGAATATATGATATAACAAAAATACATCCTTTTTTTAATAAGGAAAAAATACCGTTGGAAAAGAAAAGTTATAAAATATAACTAGGTATCTATGGGAAGTTTAATCAATACTGAGGAGGCCAAATGGCTGTGTCAGTACATTTAAAATAAAATAGAACTGAATCTATGAGGCTTAATAAAATCACAAGATACTTTTCGAATAAAGTGTAATCAATATTGTTTTATAACATGTTAATTGCTTTATTATATGTGCTGCTACTGTTTATTTATATATAACCAGAGTAATGTAAAATACTAAATTTCGCGTTACATGAGATACAAAAATGCATCACCAATGAATTTATTCAATTTTCTGCTACATCTATGATTCTAGCCATTTTATTTACTGTATGGATCGACAAAATATCCATACGGTTGAGTATTAATCTGTAGTCTGTTATTATTTGTTCATCCCAGTACATTTGTACTCCATTATTTTTTAATAGATTTTTTGCCTAGTAGAGATACTGTAGTACCTCATCCTTGTACAACAGTCCAAAGAGTCTTGGTGATATATCTTGGCTACATTATATAGTATTATTCGTAGAATTTTTGTATTTGCATTCTAATCATTATTCTCTAATTCTACTTATCTTATAGTAAGCCTCTTTTTAATTTAATAATTTTGTTTAATTGGCCTACTTATGACCACATCATTTCAACTATTTCTTGGTCTCGATATTCGCCCATTATTCCCTAATTCATCCCCAGTGCTGCTCCCTTCTTTCTTCTATCTATTGCATTGTTTTTTCTTGAAAACCCACGTGAGTTTCCAGTTTCATCCTGAGACGTTGCTTTCCAAAACAACCTCGTGAGTAATCTGCATCTCCTGTAAATATGTTTCTACCTCTTCGTGCCAGGCAGGTTTGGTCTTCTTTTCTTTAAAATATGTAAATATCCGGTTCGCCAGTTTTGTGGGTTTCATTCTCAATAGTTGGCCATAGAATGACTTTACTTTTATCATCCGATATATTTGGAACATGAGTGTACAGCTCAATGTTATGACATTGTCTGTATTCACCTTGGTCTTTAGTCGGGCCAAGTATTGTCCTAAAGATCATTCTTTCTTTGAACTCCAATTTTTCTACCAGACCTTTATTATCTATAACAAGGCATTCTGCAGCACAGGACCTACGATCGTAAAACCTTTACTCATTTTATTGATATTTATTTATTTAGAAATATGAAATATTAGTATTTGTAATATGGTGCTTCTCTTCTTTCGTTACGAAACGAAAGGGGGGAAGAGCGAACGGAAGTACGCTCGGATGGAAGGCAGACTCTCACTAATTGGAATTTCCTCTTCGACATTATTTCCAACCGCTCGCCCCTTCGCCACCAAAACTGCCGGGGCAGAGGAGGCGGGCTAAAAGGAGAACAAAGAAAAAACCCGGAGTGGCGGATAAAAAAAGGAGCAAGAAATGGACGAATATTCCCCGGGGGCGTGAAATCTATTAACGGAATGTTTTCCATTAGTCTCGAAGAAGTACCTGCGGCTTCCCAAACCGTCCTCCATTCGCTGCCTACATATATTCTATTCTAGTATATATTAATGCCTACTATCCTTCAGTTATATATTACACTGTAATAATCTAGGGTACAAGCTCCCTATGTATCATTTTTTATGGTATTTCTAGTACAAGTCAAAATAGATTTTACGATTTTTTTTTTAGGTGATAACTTCTTTAACTGCTTTTTTGGTAGAGGATAACTAATGAGCTTGCATTACCAGCATACTCGTGACGTGTTGTGGAATTGCGACGAATAGCGGGCTATGTATGAATTATTAATAAAAATTTGTTCATTTTTATAAAAAAATTCTTTTATACTGGACTCATTTCTTTTAGAATTTATATTGGGAAAGTGAAAAAAAAATATTTTCCTGTCAATTATATTTTCGTGATCCATATTTATCACATGAGATGTTTCGACAACGTGTTATTTTCAATCTACCACATTTTGTTTTCTGCATCAGCAACCAATCATTTACATAACCTTATCATAGTTACAAGTCTAAAATATCTGAGGAAAAACAATAACATCTACACTAAATTATGTAATTCAACAATTATAAATTCTAAAAATTTGTTTTAATCAACTTTAGTTTTGAAGTTAAAATTCCATAATATAAGAATAATTAATAATGATAATATCTTAGATCATCAGTAACTAGTTGAACTTTTAGTTCCCCAAAAAGAATTATTAGGCATAGTTTAATATCTTATTTTTTAAAATGATCCAAGTATTGTTGAACCTAACGATGATAATAATGCTAAAAAATAAAATTAACGTCTAAAAGAAGTTCATTAATATCTATGTAAATTAAAATAAAAGGTATAAATAATATATCTATATACTAATTATAATTTCAATTAAATTATTGATATTTTGTGTAAGCTTGTGCTGCCCATCATAAGTCTTGATTAATAAATAAACTACATGAAAGTATATATAATTATTATTCGGAGTGTTAGTATAAGTGCTAACCAGACTACATAAATCATTTTTTCAATAGTGATATATCCAATTAAATTAAAAATATGAATTATTAAAATAATAATTAATTTAAAATATAATCCAGACATGTATTAACTAATAAGCACTTTAAGTAAAATTCTTACTCAAGCCTACTTCATTAAATATACCTAAATGTGACATTGATTTTCATAAAATGATAGCAATAATTTAAAAAATATGTCAGAACCTTACATATGTAATATACAGATAGGCACATAAATCAGATAAACATGTGTAGACAAGCAGGATAAAAAAAAATTAAGTTAAGAAAAAATAAAATTAATTGCCTTAATAAAATTATTCAATTTTTTTAAGTTATTATAAAAACTTTCTTATCTAGATTTGTTAATACCACAATTTGTTAAATATACGAACATATTTCGTTCTTTAAATTTATTTGTTTTAATGCAATAAATAAACTATGTGTGAATTATGTTTGATATTATCTATTATGTGTAATGTCAATTTATAGGAAGTATGTAAATAATAAATAGAAAAATGAATATTATGGAAATATTCTGTGCTTAACATAAGAGCCAAACAGTGTTTTAAAAATAGTTTTTGAATTGTTTCAGATATCACACATAATAATTTGTATAATATCTGTTAATATAGAAAGCATTTAAACAGTAAATATGAACAGAAAAATGGCTATTTTCGAAATAGTGTGTGATTATAGACATATAAATACACAACAAAAATCCCCCAAAAAATATAAAAAATTTACCAATGTACTTAATGCTTTGGAAGGTTAATATACATAATGATAAATACTAATTGAACAATAATTAAAAGCATAACTAGTGTATTTTTCATTATTAAAATAAATTGAACAGTAAGAACCAATCTGTGTTTACACATTTTTTATTTTATTTTGTTAGTTATTATAGTATGTATTGTTAAAGTATAGGCATCATGAAAATAGTAAATAGAAAAATAGCTACAAAGGAATATGTGATTATAGACATATAAATGCATAAACAAATCTTATTATGAAAAATAAACAGTCAACTATATATTATTTACTATAATATATAAATACTGATTACAGTCATAAATTAAACTCACATGATCAATAATATCCCTTCACAATTAATTATTGATTATATATTTATATATATGCATTATTATAATCAACAAACGTATTTTCTTGAAATAAGATCAATTAATGTAAAAAAATGTATTAAATATATAAATTGTGTGTATGAGATGTTGAAAATCATGTAATAATTAGTAATATAATAAATATGTACGACTAGATTATTTTTATAATTAAAATATATTAAATTATAATAATCAAACTGAGTTAAAATATTTTTTTTTACTGTGATAGATACTGTTGATATATAGAGAGTATAGAAATAGTAAATTGAAAAAATATTATGGGAATACTGCGTGGTTATTAACATATAAATACATAAACATATTATACATAAACTAAGTAGAAATATGAAAAATACACTACTATATTTTATGCGTCTGAAAGGTCAATAAGCATGTAAAAATTAATAGCCTAATAAGTATGCATTATTATATTATTTTTAATTAAAATTAAAGAAATTATAAGAATCAAACAGAAGTTTAAAAAATGTTTTTAGGTATTAGATGCTGTTAGATATAACTGTATATAGATAATGTGTAAATAGCAAAAAGAATACTGTGGAAATGTTTATTATAATAACATATATGTTATTATAGACAAATGAATGCTTAAACAAAACCTATTATATAAAAGTATAAAATAATTACTATTATGAAAATTAAGGAAATAGTGTGTGATTATAGGCGTAGACATATTTAAAAAAAAGATATATAAATATTAAAATATACAAGTAGTTTTATGCGTGTGAAAGGTTAATAAGCATACAATAATTAATAGAAGAATAACTTAGTACGATTAGATTATTTTTAAATTAAATTATAAGAGCTAAACTGTGTTAAATGGAATAACCTATAAAATATTGGCATAATATTCCAACAAAAAGGCAATAAAGATGTTATCACTATGTCACTTCTATAACCTGCCCAAAGGGAGACTCCAACCTGTTACTCGGCCATGCTTTACTATGGTCGTCCCAACAAAGCTGTACGCAACAAACAATAACAAAAATAATAAACAACAAATACTGGAGAAGTATAATTACCAAAAGAGAAGAATGACAGAGAAGAGAGCTAATATTCAGAGGCGATGCCTGGCGATACTGACGTGTCTCGGGCCGGTATAAACATGGTGGCGCTCTCTTGGCACCATAAAAACACAAACAACATATCTTCTTTTCTTCTTGCATAGCTTCTTATTCCCCGCTCGCTTTATTCCTTGTTCTCTGCCTCTCCTCGTAAGAGTATTATGGTAATTGCAGAGCCGCCTCTTACCTCCATCTTTTCCCTCTTCCGCCCGCCGCCCCAGTAAACCCACCCCCACCTGAAGGGATTTTATGAACTCTCATCCCCGAGGCGTAAAACCGGGATCAGAAACTGAATTAGACTTGGCTGGGAAGAAGGGTACTTCATCTGACCATACTCCGATGAGGGGGGCTTCCGTCTGGTACTCAGCAGAAAAATTACATTTTTTTTTATATTACATTTTATATTTAATATAATTTTCATTACTAATAAAATCTTTAATCTAAGTTTCATCCTTTCTTCATGGTGGAGATCGATACGTTAGACGTGGACTGAAGTATTCATAGCTGAGGTATCTTCTCTAATAAAGTTAATTAAAGTAATGGGGGAGGGGGGAGAAAATGGTCCGGATGGTGGTCAAGAAAAGTATTTCTTAAATAAATATGAACTATTTATTTGAAATAGATGTTTCGATCTAATATATATAGGTATATCAAGATAATACTAGTACTGTAGATATATTTTCCTATTAATTGCATTAAAATAAAAACAGCAAATAAAACCGTAAGTAATATAAGTGATCCTTTGATGTTATATACAAATATTGTATTGTTATTTAAACTCCTAACTCTTACGAAAAATCGTTATTAAATTCATCAATAATTAATTTCTAGAATTGGCATCTATCGATTAAATACAGTAATCGATTTAAAGACATTCCGAACTGAATCAGCCTTTACCTTTATTATATCTACAGCCGCATTGAACAAGTGTCTAATTCGGATTTTGTCAACAATGATTTAATTTTATTGAGGGAATCGGAATCGGGTCGTTTTCGTAGTTTTGGCTTGAAAATGGATTTATAATGAAAGCAATAACTAGATTTTGTACTAATGCCTGACTTAGTTCCATGTCCACTACAAAATGATTCCGCTTCCTTAAGTACAAGGAACTCATTTTGGAGAAAATTTGACTTAACCCCTTATTCACCGGGTCTGTAGATATTAAGTCAATTAATAGTATAGAGGATAAATTAATAGAAAAAACACAATCCGTGAACGGGTCCGGGGTTCATTACATGGTAGAGGCTGTACTGTTTCAAGGACAACGGTTATGGAATAACAAACATGAACAGAAATAGAACCATAATATATATCTGGCCAGAAGGCTACATGATTAAAATCATAAAGCGTATAAAAAGTGACAGAAAGAAATAATAAAAAAAATATATATAAACAATGATAATAATAAGTAAATAAACAATACGAATCCTCACAAGATTAATAATACTAATCCTGACAATTAAAATAATAGATAGATCAATAACTTCTATTGAATGCATGAGCTAGCAAGTAATACCTACTTTCTTTAATTGATGTACATTTTCTTAAAACAAAATTAAAACACCGAAACAACACAACTTATTCAATACATTTCATTCTAAGCAAATGACTAACCTGCTTAGAGAGCATCTTTTTGGGAAGCCAGGAGATGTTGGAAAAGCAAGGATTTAAATGACGATAGTGAGGGAGCATGACGGATGTTAGGAGGGAATGAGTTCCACACTGTGGTGAAGCGGGCGAGGAAGGGATGTTCGAATGCTTTGGTTCTATGGGAACGAATATAGAGATCAGAAAGGCGAGATCTTGTTCTATGGTGCTGGACTGATGATTTGAATTGGAGGAGACTGTAGATATATGAAGGGTGTTGAGATTTAATGGATTGGTATAGGAATGAACCTAGGAAATATTGTCTTCGGAAGGTAGGGAAGAATAATATTAACTTAGAAGCCCGAAGGAGATATCTGATCATTTAGAGAAAATATACAGAAAAAGAAAAACGAGAAGATTATGGCATTTTGGTTATATATACACTGAGAAAAAAAATTAAAAAAGGCAAGTAACTATTTTAACTAACGTTATCACAAAATAAAATTCTTTAACATTAAAAAAAAAATAATATACTATTAATTTTATTAACTACTATTATATTAGTAGTATGATTATATTGATAACAAAAATAAATTACAATGATTTATATTCCTGTTATTTCATTAAAAAAGTAATGAATGAATGAACGAAAATACTTCTTTATTATTTTATTTTATTGATTATTGTTATTATTTATTTTAATTAAATGTTACATTTGAATTTTAAAATATACTATTGATACTGAATTTATTAATAACAAATAATTTAGTAAAACACTTTTAAACTATTTTTTATAAAAATCGTTTTTGATTCTGGAGCAGCATTGTATACAGCTAACCAAAAGTGGATCAAACGTCGTCGTAAAAAATTGTAAATAGTTTAATTAAAAAATAAGTAATAGTAATTAATAAAACGATAGCATCTTATATTTCTTTATTAATTTACTTAATAACTTGCTAATAATTCCTCATAAATTCAATTCAATCAGTTTCGTTACGTTTAGAAATAATAAATATGTAAAAAACAAAATAAATAAAAAAACTAATAGGTTATTTGCCCACCTACGAAACATATTGAAACCGACTTAGCAAGTAGGCAATACACCACAAACTGCAATTACGAAAGTAGCCTTTTGGTTGACAAACCAATTTGCTTATAGATTGCAGCAATGCGGAGGACTTGCCGTCCTTGGCCAATGACAAAGATTGAAAACAAAGTAATAAATTCAGCGGCAGAGAAATAAGAAGGAGTCTCTCCGAGTGTCAGGGAAAACAGTTTTGTTACTCGAGAGGGCAGACAAAAACAACTACGGACTTCTAGAGAGAAACACGATCCACTGTTTCGACAATCTTCCGACGCGACGGTTGAGCATTAAAACGAAGTTTGACTAAGTATTCTAGATTGAACATATAATTAAATAATCAGTTAAATTCTCCTTTCCTCATTTTATTTATTTATTTATAATAAACCATGAAGGGTATTGGGTTCAGTATATGGTAGACACTCTATTGCTAAGACAACGGTTGTGCAGGGAGGAGATTTGTCCAAGATCACGCTTAACCGCCAGGTATTCCCCAATTAATACCCACTTTAAAGACGCTGGGTGAGCCCCAGAGCCCTAAGATCCCACAGGATTATTATTATTTAAAATATATATATAACAACAAGAAACGTTAGGAATACGTTTGAAAAAAGTGAGTTCAAAAAAGTTCTATTCAAGATTAAACTATGTAATAAATTTATTTTAATATAGTTGAATAAAAATTCAAAGTTTAATATATAATTAAATATTCTAATTAACCTTCTTTTTTTTGTTAAAGTCATTTATAAGTTTATATTTTTTAATTATTTGGATGTATATTTTATTTTTTCCTGTCAACTACTTAATCAATAATTAATATTCGAAGTAGAGAAAACATGTGAATTACAAACATCTAGTAAAGGTTAAACTATGATTTAATGTTATTAAATTTATTTTACTGTGTATTGAAGGTTGAAGATTTAATTAAATATTCATTTTATATTTTTTAATTATTTGAGTGTATACTTTTTATTTTCATTCAACTACTAAATCAATTTCATTTAATAATATCCCAAGTAAGGGAAATTATAAACTTCTATCCTGTATATTCACAAGGAAATTTATGGCTGGTTTTGTTGCGTGACCTAGTCAAGTAAATCTTAGAGCCAGGTTAATGAGTCCAAATATGTATATTTATTTACTTTATTTATTTACATAATTAGTA
The DNA here is from genome assembly GCA_964056705.1 of Troilus luridus. Classification (NCBI taxonomy): domain Eukaryota; kingdom Metazoa; phylum Arthropoda; class Insecta; order Hemiptera; family Pentatomidae; genus Troilus; species Troilus luridus. The sequence continues at coordinate 48,804,030 of OZ057416.1, forward strand.
AAAATTTACATAAATTAGGAATATGTTGAATTTTAATTATAAAATTGTTAACAAAACGAGTTACAGAAACTCTTTTGTCTTCTCATGAATGTTTTATATAAGTTTTATTCCTTGTTTTATTGTATAATTACATTTTTATATAAGGCTACCTATGTTTTGATACATTTTTATCCATTGAGATTTAGACGCTAAGTTTATTAATGACTTATTTTTTTTATCTTTGTAGAAATACCTGCCAATGACGAGACGAAGACGAATATTATAAAAATAAAATGATGATACAAGGAATAGTCCTTCTGAAGAATCCCAAAGAAAACATGGAATAACAGCATGAATTCTTCTTACAAAAGTAATTTGGAACTTTCATTTATTTCTGTTATACAGTATTTCATGGCATTGGATGTTATGATTACTTTCTTTGATATAAGTTTTCTCATTGTTATAAATTTTATATATATATATATATATATATATATATATATATATATAAAAACTCAATATGTATATTACCTTCTTCTTTCCCTACATTGAGTTCAGTGTTGTGTGTTTCGGTTTCATGATGGGTGAGTTGATACTATATAGAGATTACAGGTGAATTATATTGTTTACATAGGCTACATCTATTGTACTGCAATAATTATAAGCATGCATTTTAATTCATGATAATTGTTTTAATTAAAAGGTATTAAGAGGTAAGTTATGACTGACGCTCATTAATTCTTCTAGTAAAAGGCAATTTAATAATCTGAATGCTCAGTTAAGAAAAAAATCATTAAAATGCCCATAATGAGGATAAGATTCTGATTAGAAGGTGTAGAAAAGGATGATCGACCGGAAATAGAAGTGAAAAAGTTAGAAAGAAACTGGAAGATATTTGGTTTTGTTTTGATGAATGCGATCAAAAGAGATGTAATCATATAGATTTATTTAATTTTAATACAATCTAACATAACATTGAAGGAATTAAGAATGTAACATTAAGGTTATTTATATCAATTATTATTATTTAGGTTTAAAAATATAAGGTAGAAATCAAGCCTAATATAAATTGAATCTAAACTAAAGATATACTAATATATATTCTTGATTAATAAATATCGCTGATAAATTATGGCATTAAAATTTCTATTCATGTATTTCAAATATAGTTTGATTTTTTCAATTTTTTTTTTTTTTGCAGGTCCTTATTTTGATAAAACCGTCAATTATTAATCCAACAAGAGGGTTTAATGCATGAAACAGTAACTGGATATAATACCGTTGTGAAAAACATTTTCGAAATTTATAAATGAATGAATCAAGAGAATCGTGAAAGAATTATCGTATTTCAGAGACACTCCAGTATATAAACATCTAAAAGGTTTGAACAATATGATTCCATTTTATCATTTAAATTGTTATATTCTTGCTAATTAAAAAAAAAATCAATTCCACATTTACATCATACTCATGGCTCGTCAGACAGGTGATTTGCTCTCAACTACCAAGTTTTTCCCCATTTAAAGTCGTATAAAATCCACTTTACATAGCCTGGGTGAGCCTCAAAAGAGTCTGAAGATCCTTTACCACCCCTAATCAACATAAATAAGTCCATCTATGGATGTTTAATTGTAAATCAATGAATTTATCACCCCCAGTTCTACACAGGAATCTTTATTATTAAATTAAGATTAAATAATTAAGATTTATTTGGAAGTACAAAGAACCAATTATGGACAGCCAAGGGATTCAGCCAAGCACACTCCCGCACGCAACCAATAATCCAACACATAGTCCATATTCTTCGGAAAATTTCAATTTCATAAACATATCAACCATGGTTGATTTTAAACTATATCGTACTAAACAACAAAAATATGATTTAATCGAATATCTAATTGTAAATTCAACCCTGAATACATACTGTATACAATGAACACACCACCTATTCGTCACACACAATTCGTAAACAATTTGTTGAGGGCTTATGATTGGTTGAACGAGGGTTAATTTCTTCGGTTGTTCTAATTGAGTTGAGTATCGATAATTGACAGCAGGCGAGGTCACAGCCATTTTCCCCCCAGGATCGATTTACTGACTAATCGATAGTACTGTTTAAATTCCGTTCGACCGATTACATCCGTTATAACAAATTTGAGTGCCCAGAATCTTAACGGTCAACCCCAGATAGTGTTTTCGTTAGCATTAATATTTACATAATGTATTTTCGGGATCAGATGATTTCTCCCTATTTCGGGGAACCCCCAGAAGTCATTGGGAGGATATCATCTCTCAATTAATTCCAAAGTGGCAGAAGAATGCTGCCAGAGAAGGGTATCCGACGTGTTCCGAAGATTTACGACGGTAATGAAACAGAATGAATTTATTTATTCCATGCTAGTGGTCTCTGATTAGAAACAAATTTCAGAATCCTAATATCCTATTTTATTTAATACCCCGACTTACCAGTTTAGCTTCTGGACCAATCAGTAGCCTCGGATCTGAGTCTTGTCAATTTGGAGGATATTACCATAATAATATTACATTACCATAATTGCCCAACGCAAGCTGCTAATAGAATTTCCCTGGAACTATAAAACCTTCGTAAAGCTTTCCAAAAGTGGATAAGTTTCCTGATTTCAAATACAGATAGAAGATAAGCCCAAGGGAGATAGTTTATTAAGTCAATTAACAAAACGTTCCTTATGCAGTAAACTTCATTATTTTAGAAAATTCTGAAGTTGCTTTATTAGAATATTTTACTTCGGTACATATACTGTATCTGCAATCGAATCATTAACTCCAGATAGGTTGATAGTCAAACTTTTGGGATTCTCGTTTTTAAAATTTTAACTCTTACTAGAGACAGAATTCATCGTAGACTACAAAAAGGACTCTTGTTCGTAAAATAGCAGTCTTGACAATGCCTTCAGTGTTTTTTTGTTTTTTTACTGCAGATAGGGAACAAGTGCAGGGCAAGAACCCTTTTTTCATCTCTTTTATCTTTCTAAAATTTAGAAAAGTGGACTAGTTTACTACCTGCTATTGCCGATTCGATTTCATTCGAATGGATCAAGCAAATTCGGACCGTGTTTTTTTGTTAATTACTATGAGTTCAGCCTGATAATATACGTATCTAATACATTATATTTTGAATCTTCGAAGAATCCTGAGATTGCCAGAACACGAACCGTTTAAACTGAGTTCATACAGACCAAAGGGGAGAATCGATTGAATTAATAAAAAGAGTGGATTAGGACTTATTTTATCTAACTGTAAAATATGATATAATATAAACTAATTTAGTGTTTGTTGAATGTATGATGTTACCAGTTTCTGAGTGATTAAATAGATTAATTGATTTCATAATTTAATATTTCATTAAATACTCTGGTTTTACTAAATTAGTAAATAATTTTATATATTTTAGTTATTTGAATGTATATATTTATTTATTTTATTACACAATAACTTGTAACATTTTTATTACAAAATAACTATTTATTTTAGTCAATTACACAATAACTTAGTAATATCCAAAGTAGAAAGTATAAACTTCTATTTAATTATGTTCATGACAATTAAAACATGATACCTTAAAATAATCAAGGGTTTATACAATCAGAAAATATTTAAATTTGACAATCGTCATATGGAGGTAATGCTATCATATAGAAATTATATGTATGGTGGCGAAAATATGAAAAGTAAAAATTATTTCTGTCACAATGCCTACTGATTTCGAGTGACTTATCGTTTATTCTTTCCAATTACTAGAATTATGATTAATAGTTTTTGTGATAAACTTTTTAGACACTAAATTCATTGTTTGTCTGAAAATTAAATTATTTTATTGCTGTAGCATATACACATATTTAATTAATAATTTAATCGATTATAATGTAATTAATTACAAAGCATTTATTAATTTAGTGCATTTATTTACAATATCATAACGTCTTACTATTTTTATTTTCTCCTCTTAATCTTAAATCCTAACATTGTCCTTTTTGAATTATCAAGCTTTCATAATACCTAATACGCTATAGGTATTAACTACTATCATTTACAAGCTTTATTAATGCATTCACTTAATATTGATATGGTTATTTATTAAAATATTATTAATTAGCTAAATTAAAATATAAAATAAATAGAACTAGGTATATTTAATGTTAGCACCAGATTCACGATTTATTTTATATTTATAAATTGATGAAACGTTAATTTCAATTTCGTTATCGAATTCAATTATTATTCTATTTCTTATAGCGTTTATCAAATTCTTGCAATTTTATCAATTAATTACTGTAGTATCGTATGTTAACTAATAAAACACTTATAATTGTAAAGCTATGGAAGAAAATTTGCGTCAGAGATTTTATTTTTCTCAAGAAAGTACAACTAAAACTATATTTATCTTGGTTGATTTATTTCCTGAAGAAACCTGCCTCAATTTAAGCTATAGAAAGATGTATACTCGTATTTAAATATTATTTTATTTTATTTATGAATAATTATAACGAATAACAAGTGAATGATTGAAACCGTTTTGTAACAGTTAAAAAAAAAGTAGTATATTAGACAAATACTAGTTGTAGTATTTTAGACAAATACGATGAATATTTACCAATCCTCGTGTTGAAAATTTGTATGTAAAAACTGAAACACTTAAATATAAAATACTGAGCTTGACTTTATAGTTTTACTCATAGTGCATTAAAAGAAATACTATATTATGAAAATAAAATTCTAAAAGACTTATAAAATAATTTTTAATACATATAAATCAGAGGTTTGTATTTCCTTAAAAATATCTATATTGAAAATATTTCTTTAAATTTATTATTTTTTAAAATATTATTTTTACCTTATTATTTCCCATTCGTAAAATGAGAAAACTAGCTGATTAAGTATGAGATCATATTAAACCAGCAGGCTAAGATTTATAAACAAACATATGTATGTTGGTTTAGATATGATTATTATTGATAAGTACTGCAACGAGGTTGACGAATACATTGTTTGTAATGGTTATATTGGTAATGGATATATATGGCGGAGGTACAAACCTATGGGTTTTTAAAGCTCTCGACATAATATCGTGAGGTTTCAAGTGAAATACACTAAGTCATAAACATGATTTTGAGAAATTGCTGATGAAAAGGCTAAAGTACTCAGTGTGATAACGAAACATTGATTCTTATCAATTCTTATCATAAAAACATAAAAATACTAATTCTTATCATCATGATTTACAACAACGAAACAATGATTAGAAATGAATAAATAAAGATTTAACTTAGTGGGTTTGACCAGTAGATACATCTCATTTCAGTCAAATAAACCTGAAAGAAAATCCGAAAATTCACAATTATATATATATATACTCTATATGATAATTTGTCTCACTTGTAACCAACGATGTATACGTCCTTATTATTTATTTTATATATATATAATAAAAAATATATTTGATGACTAAGAATATCGGACAAAAATTATGTGGATGAATGTAATTATTGATGGGAGAGTTTAAGCTTTGAGTTACGTTGATTCGTAGAGCGAACTATGAAGATTTCGAAATTAATTTTTAACTAATATGTATTTGTTGTCAATAAATAAATTATTAATATTTTTTTTTTTACTAGTACAGAAGACAAAGACACTGACCTTCCCCGTTGAGACAAGAGATGGGTAACCATGGGAACATCCTGTCGTATCTCCCTCCCGGCTGCCCAGAGGACGTACACGGCTGATAACGTACTGATAACACCGAGGAGTAAATGGTGCCTTTTTCCACTTGGAAGATAAAAATTAGATAATACAGAAATTTATTTCTACCCTCTTAGGCTAGCAGGAAATTGTGTATTAATGAAGAAAATAATCGAAAAACCTTTCAGTAATTACATCATTAAATAATGTAATAAAATGAAAATTAATATGTAATAAAATTTTGCATCATTATTTTATTCTTGATGTACATTAAGTATATATACAGTTGTTCCCTACATCATAGAAACTCCGCTGGAAATAGATTGTCGAACAGTGTGTTAACAAACCGAAACAAATCAAACACTGCAGGATGATTAGTTTCCATGAATTAGAAAATATTTTTCTCATAGATTATATATATCAAATCGCTTGAGTGCTGTATGTGCCGATAAAGTTTATTTGAAAAATTGGTTTAATACTTAAATAAGATAACATTAGGTCTTTAGTAACATAGGTTTTATAATATAAAGAATAATCCGGTTTTTTAATGTTTTCCAAAGGAAATTTATTATATTTTAAAAACTTATCAGTTATATATGTCTTTTAGATCGATGGTCTTTTTTCATTATTTTAGTAAAACCATAAATCTGTAGGACTACTCAAGTTTCAGAGCAATATCTGAACCAAGCTATATTTACAAGCCTTTATTGAAGCCTACTTTACGCCATTAAGTGAGTTCTGCAGAGACTAAAAGAAATGATAAGGTTCTATAGTTGATGGATTAAAACTTCCCGGCCAAGCTCTCTCAATTTGTGCCGAGTCACTACAGAAATGATGGAAGATATCTTTCCTATTGATCGATTCCGACTGTTTGTTTATAATCGCTTGCTTCAATTCATTAGTTGTTGACAGTAGAAAGTCGTAATAATGGTTTAGGCAGCTTCGAGCAGCTTAGGATGAGCAATTACTTTCCAATCCTACAAAACACACAGGAGTACAACCCTTAGTTCGTGTAGAATTTCCGAGCTTCGCCCATGATCTTTTTAGCACATTATAATCATACGTGATCCACTTTTCATCCCCTTTAATCATTCGTTTCAAAAATACCTGTGCTGCATTGATACCTTTTCAGAAGTAAACTAAGGAAATCTGACAAAAATGTATTTTTTCAAACCGTGATAACTTTTGCTTGAGCAAACTAATGAAGTTATCTCTATATAAAAAATGTTCTTTGGACGGTTGCCTTTAATATATAGAATACAGTCGTAGAGATGTACCACTTTACTACCAACTGTCTTTTACGAAAAACCGAAATTACATTTACCCCAACCTTATTAACATTAGAATCACTTTTAATATAGTGAATTATTTTCGTGGATACCCTAAGGAACAAAATTGATCATTCTTGTGTGATACCTGTCAATATCATTTATGTTTCTAAATGTTATTTATGTTATTCTGATAAAAAACATAACAGTTTCAAAGATCGTTACTGATCCTCTAGACCAGATTCCCACAGTTTGCTCCCCATTACGAGGATGAGACCGCTCATTTGGGTTCCCGGTTCGGAAAATATCTGAGAAGTCAAACCCCTTTAATCCTACGACCACTAAGAATGTCGCTGGAAGCTGGGTGATGTAAAATAAAGGAGTAACACTCTGTTGGTCAAGACTTCTTGGGTGGTCCCCTAAGCGTCAGCGTTCACTGTTGACGGATCTTGTCGAAAGGTCACATCAAGATATATTCTGGTCTTTTTGTTTTTTATCTTATATATATATATATATATATAATATACAAGGGTAGTTCCAGAGGTTTGATGATTGAGTCAAATAAATTAGCATAGGAATGATTATCCATCAAAATTTAATTTTTTTTAAAACCACCCGTCTCTTGACTATTTATTAGTGGCAGATGCAGCCAATTAAAAAAGAAGGATCCAGATATTGAATTTTAATGCCCCTACCGGTTTTATTCCCACACTTATTAAAAAAATAAAAATTTTATTTCATACATTGTATCTTAATTTAAAATAGAAGCATATATCAGGATATATCTCACACAATTTTATTTATGATGTAGATAACTGTTAATGTCCACTTAATATAAACCACATAATTATTTCTTAAAAACAGTAAATGAAAATCATTCGTAGTTGATTAAAAAAATAAAATTACTTTGTGTTAATGTGAAATCAATCAGAAAAAACAAAAACTACACCCCGTAAGAAGATAATTTTAGTAAATATAGCATAGCAATGGATCAGTTATTTTAAAAATATGCTGCGATGAGTTCAGATACCTTAGATTATGACACATAAAAATAGTTTAATATTCTATGTACCAACCATAATACAAATTATTTTTTTTTAACTATACAGGGTTCTTATTTAAAAAGTATATCAGTCATAATCTCTATGTAAACAAATTCTATCATAAACATATTCATTAAACTCAATGATAATAACATATCATTATGCCATGTTTTATTCTATTAACATAAACTATGATTGGCTGATTCTAATAGATAAAACCGATTGGACGAAATGTACATGATTTAGTGAAAACTTCAATATTAAACTACCATAATTTTTGAAAAATATATAATATTATTATTTTGTGCAGCGAAAATTTATTTAAAAAAATAAATAAGTTCTTTGTTTCCTTAAATAAGTTAGTTTAATAACTTCTTTGTTGTTTACTGAATAGTAAAATTGTAAACTGTATACAATTCAATATGACATTATATAAATAAATTTATTACTTCAATGCTTGATTATTCTTAGAATGTTAAAAAATTGCCAGTTTAAATGTATAATTTTCTCTTACTCTACGTTATTGTTAATTAGATATTACTCACACCACCTACTCATGATTAATTTTTTCATCTCATGAAAAGTGAGTGATCACATAGAAATTAGATGTTTTTTACAGGCAAAACAGCATAAGTAGTTACGCAATGAAATCAAAAGTCAAGTTAGTCACGATTTTATTTTTTTATGTTGAATATTTTTACATACATACTTAAAAAAGGAAAACTATGCTTTATATATTACTTTAATTACTTATTATTAAAAAATTAAATGTTTTAAATATATATATATATATATCTAAAACAGTCTTTATGGTTTAAAAGTGAAATAATAAATCGATATGTTGATTATTTTTATAATTATTTATACATGATTAATATTAACAAATGAAATACTTTTTGACTTACTGAGTGACGTAGTCTGAGGGGCAGGCCAACAGTTGGGTTTCCATGACAACCGTTCCCCCACCACTGCAACCCAGTCAATATTCCTTATACAGCTCTAAGAAAAAGTTGAAGGGTTGCTTTCTTAAAATCAATGATACATAACTGGAAGGGTGGCATTTCGTGATAAGATATATCCACCAGGTGGATAAATTCATATCTATATATTTTATTACCAATGCATGTTTGAGGAGAGTACCCAGGCGGAATGTGTAAGTTATGTATATAATGCAAGATAAAAAGGGCATATATTATTAAGTTAATTTACAATAAATATGATAGCATTGAGGCAAACAATTTTTTTTTAAAGTTTATTTATATATGACAATATGATATAGGAGGCGTTCAGGATCCATAACGAATAACTTTAAATTTTCATCAAAATCAAAAATTGACTTTTTCACATTTTTTCTCTCGGTTAGTCAAGCTACGCAAACGAAACTCCGGGTCAGAACCGGACTAAAACCATAAGGGCTGCCAAGTGTCGTGTTGGACAAAATGTTTTGACAAAACGAGTGGAAAATATGAAAAATACAATTTTTAAAATTACGGAGTTCCCCACTTTTGTTCCTGAAACACACCTGTATATTCAATATATACAATTTTAGTTTTATCCATGCGGTACTATTTTATGACAAATTATTGGTGGGAAAGCTTGTAATATTGCTGGAAAGGGATGTGATTTTATTGTCTACAACATTCATTTTAAACATTTTTTCTCCAATGGGATCTAAGAGGTCAAGAATGCAAAAATGATATTTTTGCACACAACATGGTTGTGACTTTTGAATCGATCGTCGGAATCGAGCTTTTTTAAAACTAGTATACATAGAACCTGGGTATATACAGAATGGGTCCAACTTACAAGCATGTAGATAGATTACGTTTTACAGTAATCGTAAGCAATGTAATAATAATAAATTATTTATTTCTGGGATAAGTCCTTTTGTAATTAAATATGATCAATAATTTCTAAGTGTAAAACAAAATTACAAACTAATTAATTAAATAAATAAAAATGAATTATGATTCACATCCCAATAACAAATTCAAAGAAAATGAAGGATAATTATAGAAATAAGAAGAAGATAATGATAAAAACAATTATAAAAATCTAAACAGTCATATATAAAAACTATTTATTATAAATACAAATCCACTTTATATTTATACAGGATTCTGTTCATGAATCCTTTTTTTATCTCCTGAGATGTTCAGGATCTTACACATATAATATATGAGCTACATTTATTTATAATTGACTAATATTTGTTATTCCACGTGGATAAATCTTTGGTAATAGTAAATGGAACATTAATAAATAATAAATTAAAAAATGAGTGTTTAAAATTTCCTAAATAAACTTGTCATTCCTTCCAGGATACTTCATTAATATACATACATTAAATATTAATTAAGTCATTACTATTCATTACAAAGAATAATTAATTTAAAATTGCTTAACCCTTTAATGAATGCCACATAAATAGACATGTTCTTGTTTATTGTTTCAAGCTCATTTTTATTTATTATACATACATGCAATGATTCATTCATTCAAGAGAAATAATTTTTCGATTATCATATGAATACAACTGATCAACTTTTTTTTACTTACCTAATTCTTATGAAGAGCTTAATGGAGAAAATTTTTCGTTTAATATATAGAGAAATGAAATACCTGACTTTTAATGTAGATAACAACGGTGTAAGATATTATTCCTATCTCTCACAGAATATCACCCTTTGGTTACTGGACTAACTTGTGTAATAATACAAAATAAATTTATTTTCCCATTTAAATAAATCTAAATTACACATTACACGTTATTACAGTATAGAGTGATATCAGGAAAACTGTATAAATATTTTTCTCAACAATTCTACATGGTTTTGGTTTACTGATTGCTATTTGTCGACAAAGAAACGAAAATAGAAACAAAAAATGGGAACTTGTGGAAGAAAATGGTCCGGGAAGAGGTCAATACTATTGACCATTTTCTTCCACAATTTCCATCAAGGTCAACCATTTTCTTTCAAAAAAAAAAAAAAAAAAATTGGAACCTTTTCAATCTTTAGCTTAAAATTAAATGCAAAGCATTTTTTAAGTTAATAGTTGACAGCATATCATACCGAATTAATACATTTATTTTTCGTCCAAATTCCGATAATATTTAAGGTGAATAAAAATCTCTCTGTGAACAATGCAAAAAACTTCTTACTGTCCAATGGTGGTGTCCTTGCACCAACGTCATACAATTACTTTAAAAAAGCGTGAGATGTCTAGACCAGTTAATAGTGCGTCATCTTATTATTTTTGTATGCTCTTTTAGAAGAAAATATTGTCGACTTTAAACTGTACACATGTCCTCAAAAATAGTTTGTTTTTTTTAAATTTATTTATTAATAAAAACTAAAAAAAATTCATCATGTTAGTTTTAAAACTGAAAGGTACTTAAGTTAGTCCAGTAACCAAAGGGTGATATTCTGTGAGAGATAGGAATAATTTCTTACACCGTTGCTATCTTGATTAAAAGTCAGGTATTTAATTTCTCTATATATTAAACGAAAAATCTTCTCCATTAAGCTCTTCATAAGAATAAGGTAAATAAAAAAAATTGATCAGTTGTATTCATATGATAATCGAAAAATTATTTCTCTTGAATGAATAAATCATTGCATGTATGTATAATAAATAAAAATGAGCTTGAAACAATAAGATCTGAAAGAACATTTCTATTTATTTGGTATTCATTAAAGGGTTAAGCAATTTTAAATTAATTATTCTTTGTAATGAATAGTAATGACTTAATTAATATTTAATGTATGTATATTATTTTATATATATACAATACATGATGTAATAAGAATCAGATATTAATACCTGAATACATTTTACTGCTTTTCTGAAAAGTATTATATTTTAATTTTACAATCAATTATTTGTTGGCGTCAGTAAATATATATTTTATTGTTGGTCTATGGAAAAACAAAACCTGTACCTCTACATGCGAGAAAGATCTTTCGTTCAGTATGTAATAGAGACTGTACTATTTCTAAGCCAATGTTTGTGCAAGGAGGCGACTTCGCTGAAATCACATTCATCCAACAGGTTTTCCCCAAGTTGTTACCAACTTTATAGAGGCTGGGTGAGCCCCAATATGAGCATCTGAGCAGGATATCTCACAGACCCCACTTGTATATTTATCTATTCAAGTATCAGGCATTTATCGATATATTCTCATAATGATACTTATTTATGATGGATTAATAATAAAAAAGTCCACCCACTTGAAACTATCAAGTTATAATACCAGATCGCTTAGAATTAGTAAAAATTTATATTATTAATATAATTTAGTGATTATCTAACTTAATAAAAAAATAAGGACGGGACCGGCATATTCGGCATGTACGATAAGAATTAAAGAATAAATAGATAACATAGGGGTTGTACATAATTTGATTCTTTTCTTTAGAATATGAATTTTTTTAAACTTAGTATCCATTCTTGATACAGATTTTAGTTTCGTACATGATCAGTATTTTGTTAAAATAACAGAAATATGAATACACATACGATTAACAATTATTTTCACAATTAAAATGTGTAGTAATATTTCTTCCCTCCATCTCTATTATTGTTGTTAATTTTCTATATAATTTATTAATATATTTTAATATGTTTGTTAATTAACCATCATCTCAACAGATTATGTAATCAATAGCAATTAATAAAGGACTCATTGAGTTTAATCCCGCGACGGTGGCGCCCTCCTTGTGCAACCCCTTGAACCAACCAATGCTAGTTTCTGTTCCAGCCGTGGGAGCGTTGGTGGTACTATATTCGTCTCTATTGGCAGCAGGTAGTTAATATATTACAAGGAAATCTTAAACAACATCCGTATTTTACCAAAAACAATTAAATTCCTTAATATTAAATAGAAATTTTAATCGTTTCTTGAATCAGTCTACATTTATATTTTACCTGCAGCCGCAGTGAATAATTGGTTAAGTCGAATTTTTGTCCAGAGTGAGTTAAATCCACAAAATCACTTCCGTCAAATAAAAGATAAAACATTGCTCGGATCTCTCCGAACGACATAACGTCAAAAGAATGCGCATAATAAGCAGGCTTAGAATCGGACAAACAAAGCTGTCTCAACTCCATATATTTTTAGGGCTACGACCAACCTACCAAAGTTTTGGTAATTCAACACTTACTGTGAAGCATTTATTTCAACAGTAAAAAGTATCAAATAATGAATGAACTGTCCTGTAATCCTGGCGTAGTCCTGTGTAATGCTTTATATATATTCTATTATATAATTATAAAAATAAATAAGTCTATACAGATAACATTTAAAAAATAGTTATTGCTCATTTCATTAGTAGTTATTTGAGAATTAGACCTATGGAGAAGAAATTAAATATGCTATTTAAAGATCTAATAGAGTTTAATATTTTACCTGGGTAAAAAGCCAATATTGTTTATTGGGATTCCTAATCTCTCTTTTATATACCAAACGTTTAGTGGTGTGACATCGTATGGGCGTTGTGACATCGTATGCCTAGCAACGGGACGAACTACTTTTCTGATATTTTTTTGTCTTGCTCGATCAGCTTAAATATAGCATTTTTTAAACATTTAAATGGAAATAATCGATTTCAATAAAACAAGCTAAAACTTATTCCTTTACTTCGAATTTAGGACTGTTATTTTAGAAAATCCAATAATATGCGATTAAGACATTTTTCTTATAAACTATAAACTTTATAAATCTATAAAAATAAACTAAAATAAATTAAAAAATCACTATTTTATTAAATGAAAAATACTCAGTATCTTAGTGCAATACTTGTAATTTACTCCAATTTTAAAATGGGAGATAAAAATCAAGTCAAAAATGTGATCTAAACTGATTTCAATGATATTATTATTAAACGTTCCTTCGTATCACCAACTTTGGAACGTTGTTCTCCTCCTCAAAATTATTCATATTTATTTATTCTGTTTAAATTATTTAATCTCTTAAGACGAGAGTAGAACTATCCCTAAATACATAGTCTTAAGCTTCAAAAACAAAAACAGGAAACAAAAATAACTGTATATTTTTCGCCAATTCGGGAAACATCAGAACGGAAAGAGAATAATAGCAAAGGAGAAAAACGAATAAAGCACATCCTAATCTAAAAATGCATCAAGACACTAACCAGAGAAAACATACCGCATCCACCAAGACTCCAATGCAACTTCTAAATCGTAAGCGAGGTTACAGTACAACAGCTGGAAATGGTTAAATAAAACAATAAAAAACTATAAATCAACTTATATAATTCAAACACCCTACTTCCAAACACCATAGAAGAAAATAACTAATCACTAAACCAAATTCAAGCAACCATATTTTCTAAAAAGAGACAAGGGATAATACCATCACATATCCATATATCCTTAGGTTTCATGATAATGTTCTTTTTCTCTTGTATTTTTTTAAAAAAGTATGGTTTATTGCACTTCAACGCTTAAAGCTGCAAGGGTGCTATATTTGAAGATTATTGATGGATCCTTTGGAACCCTTCAGCCTCCCTTTCCAGCCTCTATAAATTGGGTACCCGAAATAGGGGGGAATCTAGTGGTTGAGCGTAATTTAGGACAAATCACCTACCTGGAAAACAGTTGTCCAAGTGCTTCTTGCTTCCAAGTGCTGTACTGCTTGTACAGCCTCTACCACTTACTGAACCAAAAACTTATCATAGTAGTGGTAGTTTTTATTTACTACTGTGGTATCCTGATGATGCTTGAATTGAAGACCCCTTGAATTGTTACCTAATGGGGTGTATAAAAAAAATGACCATTTCTCCTTCCCCATAGAGAGAAGATGGTGACTAACAGTATCTTTCGACACACCACACTCCCTGGCAAGTTCGCGAGTACTTTTGGACGGATTTGACTCGACAGCATCCTTCAGAGCCTCATCAATACCCACTAATGATCGCCCGGAGCCCTTCTTCCTTCCCAACGTCGTATCTCCACTGCTAAATTTTTCAAACCAACGCCGCGCAGTGCGCCTTCCCCTTCATACTTAATAATTTCACGAGTAGCTTCAGCGGCTGTGAAATTTTTTTCCTAGTAATGTCTTAAAATTACGAGAATTTCGTAGGACACTGTCATGTTTCTTCTTTGAAATAAATAACTAAACTGGTTTTTTTTTTAAGAAGTCCAGTGTTAGTAAACAAGCTTAAAGAATGCTCTAAACGGATTATTAAGTGTTGGTAAATAATAAATAGCATTAATATTTTTACAGACTTTTGAACTCTGGAATTTCATAAAACGGACATATTTTTTTTATACACCCCACAGGCGTTTAAGATATTTAAGGCTTTGTTCTTATAAAACAGTATTCTATTGTTCCAATTATTAAAATTGTGTATGAGTTGTTCTTAAACTCCACATCCCTCTGCCCTGACGGTGACCTAAATATTAGGTCGAACATTGGCAAAAATAAAAAAAGTTGTACTTATTTTGAGTAAAACTTGACTGCATCAAAGGGTATAATAGTCGTATAATATTTCAATATTATGGAAACGAGCTATTAGGATTGAAATTGATTGGTTCAGAAGACACCTGATGTAGAAACGAATTTACCTAAAACGGCTGCCTTAATATTTAAAGGATATTATTGTTCATTGTTAAATTGTATTGTTGTTCACATTCTATTTAGATAAATAAAAGGTATGAGTTTTGGAGGTATAACGCGAGATAAGTCACAACTTGTTTTTACTTTTCATTCGGTTCCCTTTCAATGGTCTCAAAAAAAAATAATAATAATCGAGAGTTTAGTATGAAAAAATAGTAATTATGGGAAATGTGTATATTTCGGTTGAAAAGTTTATTTCTTGATGAAATGAGTATCGAAATATACACATCATCATCATCACATTCTTTTCCTCCTCTACCGCTATACATTGTGAGGATCTTTCTTATAGAGCCTGGACCAAGTATCCCTTTCCTGAACTAGTTCTCTTCTTCGATTCCAGTCCATTCCTCTCCTAAAAGCATTCCTTATGCTGACTACCCAGGATATGCGAGGCCTTCCTCTTACCCTCTGTGCGGGTCTCATAAGTCTTCCTGGCGATCCTCTCTAGTTCCATCGTAAGGAGGTGTCCAAACCGCATTAGTTTGTGTTCGTCTAGAATGGTCTCAGCTGGTTTAATACAGATATTACCACGTACAGTTGTGTTCCGTATCTTATCTTTCCGAGTATTTCCATAGCATGTATTTGGCTTCTGTGCTTTGAGGTCAAGGTCCACGATTCCGAAGAGTAAGATAGGATAGGAAGGAAAGTCGATTTATAGACGGCCAGTTTGGTCTGGCTTGTCACCTCTCTTCTTCCCAGGAAAACCCGTCTGAACATATTAAGTCATTTCGGAATATGGTCCGAAATATACACATTACACATAGTTACAATCTTAATACTACATATTTCATACTAAAACTCATGATTATTCTTATTTTCAAGAATATTAAAAATGATCCGAATGAAAAGTTACAAGTTGTAGTGACTTAACTCGAAGCTACAACCTGCGGCACTGATACCAAATACAGGTTAGGTATAAGATATATAAATGATTACTGAAGGTAAATGAAAGGAAGAAGCCGCAGAGAGGGACGAAGGAGGGTATAACAGAAACCGAAGAGAAGAAAAGATATTAATAAAAAAGAAAAGAAGGATTTATGGTAATGGAGGAGCGGACCAATGGGGAACAAGGACGCCCAGAACAGGGCACCCACAACTGCCTTCAATTCTGGAATGTCTCAGGGTCTTCATTAAGTCCTATATATTTCTCTATTTCAGATAAAATCTGTTTTGTTTTTCTACTTGTATCTGTTTCTTTTCCCTATTTATATCCATTCCTAGATTTTTTTATTAATGAAAAGCACAATACTAGATACATACATAAATAGGAATAAAATACTATATTTTTTCAAAATTAATACACCTTCCTTTCGTAAAATCAAGAAAATCTTATGTTTGACTCTCAATCTGATTCAATATTTATTACTTTATACAAGTAATTAATAAATACTTCCTAATTTATGATAAAAATACGAGATAGACCTGGTATAGTTATCACACAACCTCATATCTAGGCAGAACTGATGTTTAACTTCTCGATGACGCAAGTGGTAATGGTCATTCTCATCACTTCAATTACAGAGGAGACGCTTTACCATAACTGTCTGTCTCCGCAATGGAAATTTATTAGGATTGGCAACTATATACTACTAAAAGTCTTTTTGAACAATCCATATCAGACACCCTTAAAAAAACCTGTCTAAGCAATTATTATAGATTTACTGGACCAAGGAATTAGCGGTGGACATTGCTTCGAAATTTTTCCTTGCCCTTGCAGAAGAAATGTGCTGTACAAAAGGTAAATAGCACCTGACTATTACTAAACCAAGATTTACATAGAAATATAAAATGCCGGGAATCAACCTTTAGATGTTTCTATTACATTATGGAATTTTAGAAAGAACTGATAGAAATATATTTTAACTACGGTCATAGAATTCCAACACAATCCTGGCAATAGGACATATAATTTTTATTTGTTCAATTGAACAGACGCAAACGATTTGTGAATATAAACAGTTTTTTATCCATTTAACTTCAATAATATAATAATATGAACCCTATTTTTTTTTTTTTTTTTTCCCAGGCACAACGCCTCTCCAGTCCTCCCTGTCAGCAGCTCGACCTCTCCACTGTCTGATCCCCATCCTCTGCAGATCGTTCTCTACATCATCCAGCCATCGCAGCCTGGGCCTTCCTCTTCTTCTTTTGCCTCCTGGTTTGCCATATAATAGCTTCTTTGGGTACCTATCTTCTCCCATTCTTTCTACGTGCCCAAGCCATCTTATACGTGTAGATTTAATAAAGGTGACTAGGTCTGGTGCATTGTATAGGTCCTGAACCTTATGAACCCTATTAGAACATGTAATTTTACAAGAAATATTGAACATAACATTTCAACTCAGTATTCACTATCAAATCACAATAGAAGTTAGTAAAATAAATTAAACGATTGAATGACTCAAAATTAATGGTAAGGGTGTATTAAATTCTACTAAACCTAAAAATTTAGAAATTATTTTAGAACCCACCCCAAAATGGAAACCCTATGTTAATAAAATTTAAAGGCTTTGGATTGAGCTTTGAGGGCGCTCTAAAGTTCAATATCGAAGTGTATTTGAATCAAGCCTTATAGCGAACCATCATGTAGAACCTGCAAAGCCTCTGCATAAAATTATGGCTAATTTCAAATTTAATCTATTTAGTTAAAATAAGTTCTCGGCCCTTAATATATTTTATTCCAATCATTAACATTAGCCCTCAGAAACCCAATCAAATTTGCATCAGCGAAAAAAAGCTCAATGCACACACCTCATTCCTTTACTGCCACCCTTGGCACTCCCATAATTGCAAATAGAACCCGTCCTATTTCCGTAGGACAAAGTTCATTGAGTAAAATGCTATTAAAGTTTTAGGTCAAGCTGGGATTAGCGGACTTCAAGAAGTTTCAGCAGAAAACTGAGCACATACAATGAAGCACATACTGAGGTAGTGGAAATGAATGTTTACAAAAAGAAGATGCCATCCATGGATGATGTCCAAATGTATTTATTGTTCCAAATCGTGTTGTTAGAAATAAATCGTGATATCCATACTTTTTAATTTATAGCCCAGTTCTTTATAATAAGTAGACTCGAAATAAGTCCCTGATGTGAAAATTCAGCATTTTGTAGAAATGGAGTGCGAGTATTTTGTATTTGTTAATACAATCTTTCAATACACCTTCCAAAAGCGCTGATCCTCTTTGGATGTTGACTATTATAACGGTTCATCATACTTTACTGACCCCTGCACTAAACTAGTCTATTTATGTTAAGCCTCTCCATTGCCTCAGGTTAGTCTACCAGGAGTGACGCCTGGAACCTGTACCTCTCTTTCCTTCAATATTATTCAATATCTCGAGGGGATTCTGAATTCGTAATAGTACGTTTTCGTTACTGACACTGTGTAAATTTAAAACACTCGGCATATCACGAATGATTGTAAACATTTACTTGAAGCATGTTTAACGTTTATATCTCTGATCCATATCAGAGAAGTAGACTTAGAACACTTATTTTTTTTCAATTCACGAGTTTTGAGATATAAATTTCATACCTATTATTCAATGACTTTTTTTTTTTATCATCTTGGACTCCCACGCTCCCTTTACAGAATCAATTGAATTACAGAATGGATAAATACAAAAAAAAAAAAAAACAGCAACAATTACATTGAATACAAAACATTTATTTTTCCTCTAACTAGATAGTATATTATAAGATTCTATTTAAGATAAATAAGTACAAGTAAGGGAAAATTAACTATAACTAAGTGAGATTTTTTTTATTTTCATCTCGAGCCCCCTCCCCCTGAATTGCATTCACCAGGTTGGAAACCCCTGCGCTAAGAACGGGTGTATTAAAACAGGATTTTGTACATCGAACCATGTACTTTTGCCAACAGAATACAGTTAACAAAGTGCAGGAAATGTAAGTAGTGGTCTCACAAAGTAGAGAAGTATAAACAAGAAGGAATTAAATCCACCATTCGCAGCCTAGATTCCCAAAGATCTATATTGGAGGGAGG
Organism: Troilus luridus; assembly: GCA_964056705.1. Taxonomy (NCBI): domain Eukaryota; kingdom Metazoa; phylum Arthropoda; class Insecta; order Hemiptera; family Pentatomidae; genus Troilus; species Troilus luridus. The sequence goes on from OZ057416.1 coordinate 48,823,685, forward strand.
GAACAATGCCACTTTACGAGAGCCGTGCAATAGATTTCAGGGGAGGATTGTTAAGGGGAGGGGGTACTAATTGCCCCCAGATCCAAGCCCAGATTTAGGGGCTCCGATTTGACGAGATTGGCTTTCACTAAGTCGACCACTCCACTAATGGAAGGGCTCTGCTAAGGGAAGGCACGGGATTGTGACGATACCACTCTACAGATAGATTCCATTGTTTGTCAGTCTCAGATCCGCAATGGCCTGTGGAAAATACAGTAGACATGTTTAGTTAAATTGAGTTCGAAATATTTTTTTATTATTATAAGCGTTCCAACATAGGTTGTCTCAACCTGTCAGAGCAGAGCTCCATGCCTCTCGATCCATCCAATCCTCTTCCTGGAGACCTCAACCAGCCCTCTTCTCCTGTACTATCTCCATCCACCTGCTTCTGGGCGTCCGCGTCCTCTCCTACCTTTGGAACCCAAGCCAGGACTCGGTTCGGCCACCATTAAAAACGTCATTCGCTTCACATCTTAGGCGGCGTGCCCCAATCCTTTCATTTTTTGATATATCCACATCCATCCTCTGCCGAACTTCTTCCTTTCTTAGTCTATCCAGCCTGATGACATGGAGACACCTTCTCCAGAAATCCATTTCAACCGCCTGCATCTTTGAGTACAGACGGGAGCTCATAGTCCAAGTTTCCGAAGAATAATTTAGGATATATTCGACTATTGTTGTGAAAACACTGCGTTTATTTTCTGTAGAAATCTCTATAATCGAGAGGACCGGATGTAGCATTCTAGTTGCTTTTCGGGCTTGCTCCACATTTCTTCTAACGTCATAATCTGACGATCCGGTAGTATCCAAATAAGATCCCAGGCACTTAAATAAATTTACGTTTTACAGGCCTCTCTGTTCACCAGAAGCGCATTACCATCATGATCTCCAACGGTCATATACTCAGTTTTCTTAAGTTAATTTTCAATCCCACCGTTTCATAGCACATCTTTAGGGCATACACCATCATTTCGAGATAGACCTTCCGCCTCGCAAACACGACCTGGTCGTCAGCGAAGAACAAAGATAATAGTTGTTCGCCATCAATGAATAGACCAACATCCCCACATTTCTTGTACCATGGTTTCACTGCTTCGTGAAGGTATATCTTGATGATAGTGGGTGACATCTTCTTGCTTCAATCCCTTAGTACCATGAAAAGGGTCCGAAAGTTGGTTACCGCATCTTATCTGATACATGTTGTTGCTGTGTAGGTGTCTCAAAGCCGTTATCAAAGCCCCACTAATGCCTTCTTCTTCAAGTGCTATCCACAACCTCTCTCGAGGCACATTGCCATAAGCTTGTTCCAAGTCTATAAAGGCAATGCCGAATTCCTGCTTCCTTTCCTGGGACTTCTCAATGAGTTGACGAACAACAAATATATTGTCTGTACATGACCGTCCAGCCGTGAATCCAGGTTGTTCCTGAGGGGTAGTGTACGCTTTTTCTAACTCATCGCGGAGGAGCTTACCAATAATCCTGGCAATCGTACTTTGTACGCAGATACCGCGATATTCCCGGCAAAATTTTCTGTCACCCTTCTTATATATTGATGCTATACAGCCAGCCCTCAGGTCATCCGGGATATCATCTCCCCTTAGGACAAGGTTGGTCACCTCCGTCAAAAGGGTTGCCAGTTTTGAACTACCAGCTTTCAGGAGCTCCATAGCAATTAAATTTTAAAAAATGCTATTACAAATAAGTATTAGGAAAATTTCTTCTGTATTAGGAAAATTTAAGGAGATATATAAGTGGGAATGTTTGATTTGACATGGATCAAGATCTGTAACTGTTTACCTATTCTCATCAGACTATTTTAACACATAGGGACATTAAATAACTTTCACCTGAGTTAAAATATGTGAAATCTATATTTTTCTTATAGTTTATTCCTAGTGTATCTTCATTCCTTCCAATTTTGAATATTCTTTCTATCACTCTCACTTTAGAATACAAAATACAATATACATGTAAGGCGGGCATAGCATTGATGCTCTAATCCGTGCAAGCTTATTGGATAGCGTTGCGGGTTTCCAGGATGTCAAGTAGTCGCCGTTAAGTTGTGTCCAGGATCGGTCTACTTCGGGGAAAGACATAAAGGTCTTCGTGCGCCTGATGATTCCAATCAACCATAATCCTTGGATTTAGATCGATTTATCTCTTTCCTTCAATCCGATTGTTTGTCAGTGAGAAGAACACGGATGAATGAGACTGGCTATGGTGCTATGGGCAACACGCCCATGCGCCATGGAAACCATGGTACATAGTATCTTTAGGTTAGTAACCTCTCCCAAAAGCAATAGTCTTCAAGATGACCACTTTGAGCGGTGAAACATCTACATAGTCTATATTGTCAACCGAAAAAAAAATTGTATGCATGGAATTATCAGATGTAATCCCTGCCTAATCTAACAAACTTACTCGTACATTAGTTGTATTTCAGTCCATACTCAGAAAGAAGTCGTCAACAACTAAAATATTATCTGATATTAAGTCTACTCATTAATCCACCCATTTCACGAAAGTTACATATGGCTTCAATCAATGGCGTCTTCTACACTGCAAAATATTGAGTATTAAGTAACTAAATAAGTAAACCTTTTCACTCCTAACCTCTCTCCTCAAACGAAACTGAACATTATAACAGTCACTACAAAATTCGTTGTTATTATCTTAACCTTACATCCTTCAAGAAAGGAATCGATGTAGCACAGTTTGTAGAGTATTGACCTGCTATGCTTAAGGTTCCAGTTTCAAACACGGTTGTGGAAGATAAATTATTTAATTGGTTAAACCGTGTGGGGTCTACGCACCCTCTCAGGCTTATTTATAAATTGGGTACCCTTAATTGGAGGAAAATCAGGCGGTTGAGCGTGATGTCGTACAAAACACCCCTCTTTACAACCGTTATCCTAAAATCAGTACAGTCTCTACCATGTTCTGAATTGAGGACCCTTCTTGGATTGTAGTGTTACAAGTATTTTTTTTGTGCAGGAGCTAAGAAAACAAACTTTTGTATAAGAACCTTTTCAATTAACTCATCACAACAAGTTACTTCGTTTTTTAGCCATTTTTTTCATGGATTTTATATGGTAAAAAAATTAGTTGCTTAGAAAAACATTATTTCATGTAGTGGTAAATGTGGTTTAGTGATGTTAGAAGTTACCCGCATAATAAATTATCATCCTGGTGGATTTCGAAGGTAGTGTGAAGCCAAACTGGGATTTATGTTCAACCAAAAGGTTATGCCTCCAGCATGTCCGGCCATGGACGGTTTGCGGTTGTGAGTAAGTATATAATGGTTGCTTATTATTCAAGAATGGATAGATAGAGCCCTGATGAGCTCCAGATTCTGTGTGTGGGTAAAAGGAAAGGAGCTATTCGGAAGAACTGCAAAAACTAATAACATTTTTAATATTTAATATAAATCAAATATTTTCTATATCCAATGAGTTTTTATGTGAGAAAGAAATAGTTGACTGTAGGTATGGTGAAACTATTTTATTTTAAGTGCCGACGTTTCGACCTACTATGTAGGTCATCTTCAGGGCTATGAGAAAACAGACAAAAAACAGAATAGACTGTAAAAATACATAAAATAGAGGTACAGAAAAATTAACAAAATGTAGAGATATAAAAAAAAAAAGTGAAGGATATATAATGAAAGGATATATGAATAAAGATGATTACATGGTAGATGTATAGAAAGGTGATAATGCAAAAAACAAAATACAAAGAGAGCAATGAAGTTAAACAGAAAAAAATAAAATGAAAAAGATATAAATATAATGAGTATGGACAACTTAGTATAATAAAGATAGAAATGTATTGCAAAGAAAACAATAGTATGAAAATAGACTCATGGGGAGTATCATATGTGAAATGAAAGAACATGAATTAAAAATATGATACCTAAGAAAACATCGAGAAGAATATATTAAAGAACGTAAAGAAAAGGAATCTAATGTATGACAGGCCGAGAAGTGAAATATAAATAACAATTTTTAAAAAATAAGTATCAGATGTTATGTAAAGGTATAAATGTTATATAAAGGTATACACTATACATTATATAACAGATGTTGTATCCAGGTATACAGATATTATATAGAGGTATACACTAGGTATGAAGTTATATAAATAAAGATGAAAGAATACAAGGAACAATACATGAGAGATATAAGATATCAGTAAGTGAATAGAGATATATTATAAAAAAATAATGATGTTCTGTGAACATGAACTCTGTAATTAAAACTATTTAAATAAAACTATGATGGATGCTAAAGTGATGATGGGAGAAATAGGTGTGAAAGAAGGAGATGGAGAAAGATGAAAAGAAGATATAAATAATATGAGAATGTACTAACCCGATAGGAGTGGCAGCTCGGACAGAGAATAACTGACGCGGATAAGACCGTTAACCGACGGAAGCGCTAACCGCGATCTCTGTCGGTCAAAGGTCAAAGTAAAGAAAACATTCAAAAAAATTCAAAAAAAAAATAAAATAAAAATAAAAATAAAAAATAGGGAAAGGGCAATATGGGGAATATGCGTAAAAAATGTGAAAAATAAATAAACAAATAAAGGTAATGGAAAAAAAAAGGGGAGTGAAGAAATAAAAGACTAGAAAAGAAAAAATAGACAGAAACGGACCGAAAACGGAGAGAAATAAAATATGATATGAAAATTAAGGAGTTTTTAGTAAATTAAAAATTTGGGAATATATTGAGGATAGGTGATGTGAATCGGACTTAAGGTTGACGGTGGAGGAATCTAAATTGATGTGGATGGTTTCCGAGAGAATGCGTTTTTCATAGTTGGGAAAGGAAGATAGGATAGACGTATTATCGAAGTTGAAAATGTGGTTTAAAGATACGGCATGATCAGAGAGTTTGGATGCGGTTGGGTTATTGGATGAATTGGAATATTTATGTTGGGAAATACGATCTTTAAGTAAGTTTTTAGTTTCGCCGATGTAGGAAGAGTTACAATTGGGAGTGGAGCAAGGGATACGGTAGACAACTTGTGAGCGTTGTATAACGGGAATGGGAAGTTTACGTTTAGCATTCAAATCCCATAACAAACTTTCCAAAATCTATACCCGTGTTAAAGATCCCATTCCCGTTATACAACGCTCACAAGTTGTCTACCGTATCCCTTGCTCCACTCCCAATTGTAACTCTTCCTACATCGGCGAAACTAAAAACTTACTTAAAGATCGTATTTCCCAACATAAATATTCCATTTCATCCAATAACCCAACCGCATCCAAACTCTCTGATCATGCCCTATCTTTAAACCACATTTTCAACTTCGATAATACGTCTATCCTATCTTCCTTTCCCAACTATGAAAAACGCATTCTCTCGGAAACCATCCACATCAATTTAGATTCCTCCACCGTCAACCTTAAGTCCGATTCACATCACCTATCCTCAATATATTCCCAAATTTTTAATTTACTAAAAACTCCTTAATTTTCATATCATATTTTATTTCTCTCCGTTTTCGGTCCGTTTCTGTCTATTTTTTCTTTTCTAGTCTTTTATTTCTTCACTCCCCTTTTTTTTTCCATTACCTTTATTTGTTTATTTATTTTTCACATTTTTTACGCATATTCCCCATATTGCCCTTTCCCTATTTTTTATTTTTATTTTTATTTTATTTTTTTTTTTGAATTTTTTTGAATTTTTTCTTTACTTTGACCTTTGACCGACAGAGATCGCGGTTAGCGCTTCCGTCGGTTAACGGTCTTATCCGCGTCAGTTATTCTCTGTCCGAGCTGCCACTCCTATCGGGTTAGTACATTCTCATATTATTTATATCTTCTTTTCATCTTTCTCCATCTCCTTCTTTCACACCTATTTCTCCCATCATCACTTTAGCATCCATCATAGTTTTATTTAAATAGTTTTAATTACAGAGTTCATGTTCACAGAACATCATTATTTTTTTATAATATATCTCTATTCACTTACTGATATCTTATATCTCTCATGTATTGTTCCTTGTATTCTTTCATCTTTATTTATATAACTCCATACCTAGTGTATACCTCTATATAATATCTGTATACCTGGATACAACATCTGTTATATAATGTATAGTGTATACCTTTATATAACATTTATACCTTTACATAACATCTGATACTTATTTTTTAAAAATTGTTATTTATATTTCACTTCTCGGCCTGTCATACATTAGATTCCTTTTCTTTACGTTCTTTAATATATTCTTCTCGATGTTTTCTTAGGTATCATATTTTTAATTCATGTTCTTTCATTTCACATATGATACTCCCCATGAGTCTATTTTCATACTATTGTTTTCTTTGCAATACATTTCTATCTTTATTATACTAAGTTGTCCATACTCATTATATTTATATCTTTTTCATTTTATTTTTTTCTGTTTAACTTCATTGCTCTCTTTGTATTTTGTTTTTTGCATTATCACCTTTCTATACATCTACCATGTAATCATCTTTATTCATATATCCTTTCATTATATATCCTTCACTTTTTTTTTTTTTTTTTATATCTCTACATTTTGTTAATTTTTCTGTACCTCTATTTTATGTATTTTTACAGTCTATTCTGTTTTTTGTCTGTTTTCTCATAGCCCTGAAGATGACCTACATAGTAGGTCGAAACGTCGGCACTTAAAATAAAATAGTTTCACCTATTTTTTCGTGTTTTCTTGACTGCACCCCCAACTATCAACATCCTATTATAATGAGTTTTTATGTTTATAAAGGAGTTATACATACTTAATATTTTTTTTAATTTCTTATTGACTACTTATTATCACTAACAACCTTCTTTCTTTCTAATCCTCCTGCTTGAGTTTTCTCTGTTTCCAATACTCTTTAATGCGTTCACTGTATTTCCTTTGGTCTTGTCCATTTTCATCCAAACCTCTTTGGACCTTATTCATCTTGAAACCCAGCCTGATTTTTCATTTTCCTCTTAAATGTTCTTCTTTCTAGCTTGTGACTCTGTGATGTTTAGCTTTTCTAGATCATTACTTACTTCTTTATTCCAAGTTGTAGTATTCTTCATCTTCCAGAAATAGTTGATGTTGGCATTTCTATGCTGGTTCATTCTGTATATATATATATATATATATATATATACATCTTCATAGTTGTAACATATTATTATGGCATTAAAGAAGATGCACTTCTAGTTCTAGATATTTTTTGATAAACCATATGCTCTTTCCATTTTTTAAAACTCGAACTCGAGCAGCTACTGTTATTTATTGATGAAAAATCTAATTATTAATACAATAATGTCGCATTTTATTATGTTTAATAAAATTATTTATGTATTCAGTTCCTGCGGACGCAATGTTAAGAAGTTCTTGGCCAATCAATGTCTTCTCATTGGGAAATTATATTGCACATTCATAGAAATATGAAAAAAACAAACTAAAATGACAAGATAAATCTATAGGAATCTTATTTAACTATTTGTCCCCCAATTATTCTAATTTTCAGTTTATAATTATAATACAAAATGATGAACACATTAATTTAGAAATGTTTGAAAAAATCTGTAAACAAAACAAAAAACTGAAGGTAAAAATATTATTAAATATTCTTAGTTTGAAGAGAAAAGATCTGGCCCTGAACGGGATTAAAACCCGTTCAACCGTCGTCCGCCTCTCCGTGGCAGTGCTCTTACCATTTGAGTTACCCTTCGAATCCCGGCCAGATCTTTTCTCTTCAAAATAAGAATATTTAAAAATTAAAACAAATAACAAAAAATTAAAAATATTATTGTTTCCGAATTAACGTTACAGTTTGGCCAGAGAAGAATTGATGACTGATAAATCTATAATGGAATATTCACTTATAAACCTTAAATAAAATTCCCTTACTAATGGTTGGATACACTTGTATGGAAAATCTTTATTAAAAACTGCCAAAATAATTGTTGACCATAGTTTAAAGAAATTGTGATTTGCAATATCAGATTTAACTAGATAATTCACAATCATTTCATAAAATCCCAATAAACTTCATGAACTAAGGAATATTACAATTAATATTATTATCATTAATAATAGTATGGTTTTACTGTACAATGAAGTTTGTTGTATTTAAAAAGTCAATCTATGAATTTAATTAAATAGTAAATAATTGATTTTTTTAAAATTATAATTTAGGATAAATTTAATATTTTGTTGAAATAATTAGCAAGCACTATCCCTATCAAAGATGTATTCAATTAGTGATTTATTCATTTATAATGTTATAATTATGCTGTTTAAACGGTAACATGTTAGATACTGCATTAGTTAGTAGAGACGATTATTTGTAGAGGATATAGTTTATATTATGGTTTATAATAGATAGAAAGGATGATATATTTCCAAAAGACATTGTATTATATATAACCAGCCTATTGTGTTCCACAAAAAGATGAAGTCCATCACAAATTTAAAACTATTTCCATTGAAAGTCTTGTTTTTATTCTTTTGTAACGAGAAATAACAAAGACCTATTGAAAAATGAACATGAAACCTTGAATAAAGAGATCGATAAATTCAAAGAGTTTTTATGAAAAAAAAATGGAAAATTAAAAGCAGACAATCACTCTCCGTGGAATAAATGAATACAACGGTCTACATCTTAATAGCTCGAAACCAATCGATTCCGTCATTTTATGCAGAAATTGTTAGAGCGTCTGCTCCAAAGGCATTAGTTCTATTATTCAATTAGAAAAAAATATCTCAGTTCATGAAGAAAAGTGGCTATTTAGATGCATCAGGAAGATTTGTCTTTTTTAATTGATTTTCATAAATCAAAGTCTTAAATGAGGCGTTCCTGGATCATAAGCGGATAACTTCAAATCTCTAGTTTATTCAAGCAATGCTTTATGCTCCCGAAACTTAAGGAAAAGAACTGGATTAAAACCATGAGAAATGAGGCAAAATGTCGTGTTAGAAAAAAAAAAAAGAAAAAGTTCATTTTTGAGATTTTGAAAATATCGTCTTTTGACCCTGAGTGCTTCAAATGTTGTTAACAAACGTTTAGCTTTCTGATTTTATAATTTATAATTTATAATTTTAAATATAACGTTAAGGATGTTTTAAACATTTAAGTCCTCACAGTCTCGTCTGTCAAAATACATGAAGCTTAATATGCCTTTTCCTTTAGCTTCTAGAAGACATAGCATACCACCACTTTCTCTTTGGAGAGAAAATAGAACATTTATTTTTTGAAAAGATAACTAGTTCCCCTTTAAAGTATTACGCTAACCGTTGTTCAGAATAATTTTTTACCCAGGTGATTGATTTGATAATTTGATACGTTATTATTATTATTATTTTTGGAGTATTAAATAAATTCTAAGTCTTCCTAATCTAAAGAAACAATGAAAAATAGTTGACAAACTTTCGCAGTTCTCGCAGAAAAGCGATAATCATATGTGTAACCAAGTGGGATGATAATCAGATTTTCAAAGGCACCTGCTTTTGAGTCATTTATATCTAAAAATACCCCCAGACTTTACCACCAGGGGATTATGGTAAGACCCAACGCTCTTATGACACTATTGGTAAGGCCCATAATAATAATGTACAATGTTTTTAGATTACAGATGCACCAATTAACTACAGGTACAGATGGTAAAGTTTTGAAAGTTTTGCAATCAGAATACATACATGAAATGTAAGCTCTCGTCTAACTCAACTATATTTTCAGGACCACCAATTTGTTTTTGCTAACGTTCCGCTAATACTTCTACACAAACTTCTCTTATAGTAGTTGTTACAATATACTAATGTATTATGATTCATATCCAATTGTTTTTAAAGCATTCGACTGATGTCATCTGTTCCCTCGAGCCGTAAAAAAATCTCTAAGATGTTAGAAAACTCAGTATGGACGATTAGAATCACTTACCATTGCGAATGCTCTTCTTCGTGCTGCATGATGAAAGATTGCATCGCCAACGTACTCCGTCACAAAAAGACAGATTCATTTTATGATTTTGATCATATGTTGCATTCTTTGCCTATATCTCTTGAAAAAAAGGGACTGCATCTTTTTCAGTTCAAGCTAAATCCCAAATTTTCATTTTTTTTTTTATTTTACAAAATCTAAGACTGAAGAAAAAAAGGAAAACGTGCTTTATTTTTAATTAATTCAGAGAATAGAACACATGGCCCCAAACGAACATTCCCCTTATGATTGAAAGAAATTTGGTGGAATTCTATTTTATTTGGTGATTTTTCGCTTGCGCCCGGCTAACGGAAAAGTATCGGAAAGTGTACTCGTGTCCTTTCTTTCATGAGTAAGCTCTTGTAGAACCTGATAATCGGATATAGGTAGAAGGTTATGACTAATATTCTTCTGCATATAGGCAGAAGAACCGTGAATACTCTGATGGACGTTGAGAAAGCAGAAAATTTGTTTCGTTATCGGAATATCACGGTGGGAAAAACTACGACATATACATATACGCCTCTGATATTGTTAGGTGAATGAACGTAGATTAGAATTGCATATCAATGAGGTTTCAAGCAAATTGTACAATCTTTGGACTTCTCTCAGGATTGGGCAGGAAAATTAATTTTTGAGAAATGATATTAAAAATTGAAAGTAATTAACATTGATAAGATCGTTGTAAAGATCTAAAGATCGTTTTACCAATTTCATATTAATTGAAAATCAAAATTTGAAATATTGAACTTTGAAATCTTTTAGAACCTGATTTAAAATTAACTTAATTAATTAATTTACTCGTGTGTATGTACGTAACAAGGAAGGAGTGAAGATATAAATGTATATACATACATTACAACATCCAGGATCTCGATCAATTATATTAAATAATATATAAATACAAATATAGAATAAGATAATCGTATTAATAGTAATCAACTTCTTAACCGAAATGTGCGGTATCATTAAAAAAAAAAAAATTGAAATTAAAAAAGTCTAATATTTGGAAAGAAGTAACATTCATCACCACATAAACATACTATTAACATGTTTGTATATGTTTACATTTTCCGAATAGTATATTTCGTAAATAAAATATTCCATTTATTTCAATTATATAATTTTTAATTGATTGAGTTATTTATAATGGTACCTACGTGTTCTACATAATAAAAATTCCTATACTTTAATTTTATAATTTACATCATGGTTAGATAAGTTATCTAAAAATAAAATAATGTTAACGATGGAAACTTATTATTGTAAAAATCTAATGACAATTTCTAAATGGTAATGAACTCTCGGGATAGAAGCTAAAATAAAAATAAAAAAAATAATAATATAATTTATTGAACCATTGGAGAGTTAGGTAAATGTAGACATGAATACATATGCGCATATATGAATACAACACATCGCTGAGTGAAAATTGTTTCAAGGTTCATTCAAAATCGGTTCATATAAGCCTCACTTATGACATTAAGCGTGGTTTTATGCCTTACATATTACTATAATATAATCAATGTAATATAATCAATTATAGTAAATTAAATATACAATACACCTGCCAAAGTTATGATAATATAAAACTTACAGTGAAGCATCTATTTGAATGTAAAAAGTATCAAATCGAATGAATTAATTTTAATATGGAAACAAGTCCATCGTTCAAAGAAAATGATAAAAATGCAAAAGACCTTGATGCATTAGAAAAATATGAAGTTAATTTAAAAAAAATATGAAGAGTATTCGTGGCAGTCGAAGCTAAGTTAAATAAAAACAAATGTATAAACAAAATGTTCAATACTTTATAAGTTGGCCATTTGCATTTGCAAAATATCAGGTAGCTTTAAATTCCATTTTTTTAAATTATTTCTTTTATGACGTATATATATATATATATATATATATATATATACTACGTAATATTAATGAGATAACTACCATAATTAGATGTTTGGATACACTAAATAACCATAGAGAAAGAAGTATTTAAAATATTCATGAAAAAAAATCATATTTTTTCTAAAACGTTACATAACATGTTCTTCCACTTAGACCATCAATTAATGTTTCTATATTCTTACAGAACCTATCTGCCTATTGGATATATGCACCTATGGGTTGGATGTAGTGCAACTTTATCTAAATAAATTATATTATATAAATATATTTATACATAATCAATATTAGTCTGAAAATTTTAATAAAAACCAACAAGTGACATACCTGACATAGTGATATGGGAAGACAAAATGAAGACTTGAATTGACGTTGAGATGGAAGGGGAACTCGGCCGTTTGAGGACAAGAAAAATGTTAAACGGATTCCTATTGGTCGGATGTAACGAGGGGCAAGACTGGCTGCCCTCGCCACAGCTGCCTCAGGTTTAGTTCTTTTGTAAAAAGTTGTGGGCTTTAGTTCGAGTCATAGGAGTCTGACATTTCTAACGTCTCATTTTCCCGACTCATCTCCATTTTGTCTCTTCATTATGCCCCAATAGGTTTTTTTTTTTAATTTTTATTTTCATGAAGCAGTCAACTTAAACATTTACGAATAACTGACTAATTTATTCAACAATATCAAAGATTTAAATTATATGAATGATGCATTCACAAATCAAATTGTTTCGGGTATATTTGTTGAATGCAATATTAGTTCTTAGGTATTTGCTATTATTGTTACGTTATAAATATTTACATGATTGACAGTATTTATTAATAAATCTTTAAATTATATATATAGTATATGGTTTACAGTGTTATTCGTAAGAAATCAGTCATTGGCATAAGTAAATCGTATAATAAAATGATTTTGGGAGAAGGAAGTTTTATCAATGGTTCCGAGTTATCAGCAATATAAAGTTCCTTGTCCTCCCCCAAATTTTTCATTTATTTATATACTAGCTCTAAGATAAGATTAGTAGACGAGAAGAGAGGAGATGTGGATGGTTTATAGTTTGTAAGAGAGTAGTCACTAAGTTAGATGTCATAGTCAATAAGTAATTATGTTATTCAATCGAATTAAACCACCTAATTAGTTCACATAAGACTGTCTCTGTATATCCATTTTATATATGCTCAATAGCACAATTAAAACAAATCATTCTTACAAGTCGTCCACCGTTTGTTATATATCAGAAACCAAAATTGATTTCAGATAGTATTCGAATATAGTATTTCCTTGCACCTAAATAATTTAATATTCGAAAATTTATCTGTTAAAATTATTATATGCACTTTAAATGTACACAAACAGTTTATTACTTAATAACACGACTAATGTAATAAGAAGCTTTAACGACATAAGGTACGTGTGGTAACATTCCTTTGTGATTCAGAACATATCACATTTTTTCCTGACCAGTTAACATTCCTGCAATATTATCAAAAATATTAGATTAAATGTTTTGTTCAGGATATAAAGCAATCTTAAATGTTTAATATATAACATACAAATATTATATATATATATATATATATATATATATATATATATATATATATATATGTGTGTGTGTGTGTGTAAAATCCAAGTACTGGATATTTAGTTAGCGATGATTGAGGTTATGAAACTTTCATATTTATATTAGATCACCTGGTGGTAATAGCTCACAATCTGCGTCAATGTATTAGTTGGATTTCAACCTGTAACTTAATTTATAAAGTCGGATAGTAACTGATTTTATTAATCTGAAAAGATTCCACATTAACGTTTAAAAAGATATACAACACATATTAACACACTATTTACATAACGCAACTAACAATACAAACCTGAAAAGATTAATTAAATTACAGGTTGAAATCCAACTAATAAATTAACACATATTGTGAGCTATTACCACCAGGTGATCTAATATAAATATGAAAGTTTCATAACCTCAATCAACGCTAACTAAATATCCAGTACTTGGATTCCACATATATATATACACATACATATATGTGTATGTATATATCATGTTTGAATAATGATAATGCTAGCAGACGCTTTTTTGAACTATAAACAAAGGGGTGGAAAACCTAAGAATGCAGCTTATAATTTAAAAAATGAAGAAAGCTCTTTATATAGTTGAAATTTTGATAAATCCTAACATATAAGTTTGTATCACACTTGTTTTATAGCTCTGCTATACATGCTTAGAATATTAAGTAAATAAATGTTTTAAAAAACAATTATTTATCAATTACCTTCCTTAGTAGATAATGCACTAAACTTATCATTAAAAAAGTTACTTTCACATTATACCTTTTCACCATCAAATAACCGCTATTAAAAAATAAGCACCCATTTCTAATTAAATTATAGTGTTGGAACTTTTAATACATTTTGAAAATAGAATAACATTATCCTGTTTGTATTTTAACAAGGATTTCTTCTAGCAATCATAAATTTGTAGTTATTTACATGATTGAACGATTGAATACAAAATTTTGTACTTTTATTTTATTTATAATATTATTAAATTATTTCAAAATCGATTGAGAAATATTGTCGGCCTTGCAAAGATTTCTTTATTCTTATTTCAGATTGGATTGATCAAGTAATCTATAATTCATAATTCACCCTATGAGAACTACCAAAATCCAATATAAATCTAATATGATTTAAACCATGTACCAAAATAAAAAGAAGTATTTAAAATATTCGGGAAAAAAAATATTTTTGCTAAAATATTCTTCCACTTATATCATCAATTAATATTTTTATATTCTTACAATACCTATCTGGATTATTGTGAGTGGAGCTACTTTATTAAATTGGCTTATTAAAGAATATATATAAAGCTACATGTAAAATACATAAAAATAAATAAACATTTTTTTTAACATGAACTAATATCAAAAATAATGTTTCTATAGAGATGTAATAATTCAAAAAATATGTAAAGAAAGGAAGGAAACAGGAATAATTTCATAAAACCTATATTTAATGCACAAAAAGCTCCCCAAATGTATTTAATACCACTATTATTATATAATTAAATGATAATTAAAGAGTTGAATCACTCTTTTAAATTAAATTATAATAAAGATTTTCGTTCCCTAAATGTTTAACTAAATTAAGTAAATAATAAATATAAATAAATAACAATACCTGTGCCAGACGAAAGAATGAGAAGAAATTAAAGACACCGAGAAGAAAGAATGCAGAGGAGTCAACAAGCATTCCGTTTGGGGCTGGGAGTCAGACTGACTGGCGGGGAAAAAATGGCGGGACAAGTCTTATCATTTTCCCGCGCGCACAATGATAACGTTAGCAGCTAAAATACTTATAGCTCACATTGTTGAAAAACATGTTCACTGATTGAAATAAATATTTTATATAATTTTTCTGTTAATAATACACAAAAAAATTCTCTAATGATTTATGAGATCTTATAAGAGGAAAATTACCTGCAATAGTAACATTTTTATTTCATTTTGGTCATTTCATGACTTCTACGGTATACTTGCACAATATGACGTCACTTCGATTCTATAGAATCTAATTAGAGTAATCAAATTAAAGTTAATACAGAACTGTTTATTTTAAGACAAATTGAACAGTAAGAAGACCATGTTCTAAATGATTTGCCATTTTATTAATTGAAACTATTAAATAATAAAAAATTTAATATCGAGTAAATAAATATTTTAATTAGTGTACATAAAGTATTTTGTAAAGTTTTCTTGTAATATTTTAAATGGTTTCTTCTTCATAAATTTTGCCTGATTTTCGTAACTTTATTTAATTTTACGGGCTTTTTACAATTAATGTATCCCGATACCCAAAATCTTTTCCCGCCAATCTTTCCTATCGGCCCATTCTTCTTCTTCTTCCTCTCTCAGCCTTCTTGCTGCCATTCCTTCTCTCACATCCTCCATCCATGTCTTCCTCAGTCTACCTCTCTTCTTCTATAATTTGGTTTATATAGAAATAGTTTCTTTGGTCATCTATTGTCGTTCATTCTCATCAGGTGGCAAAACCATTAAAGCCTCCTGGTCTCTATTTCATGTAATATATTTTTCTCTGGCTCTATAGTTTCTCTTATAACACTATTGGGTAGGTGTTGTGGCTTTGAGAAGCCGCAGCTACGTCTTAAAATGTCCATCTCAAGAGCCAGCAGTTTACGGGCGTCTTGTCATTTTAGTGTCCGTATTTCGGCCCCATATAGGGTTGTCCGTTTAATATAATTTCTTTTTCATTTCTAACAAGACCCCTTTATTCCATATGACTGAGTTGAGGATCCTAATGATTTTCCTTCCTCGTGATATCTTTTCGTAACTTTATAAGAACATTGTTTATTCATTTTTATATAAACAACTTGTACTTAATCCTCTTTGGGGCATAACCTACCTTTTAAATAATGTCTTTGAGTACACGTTATTATTTTTTTAATGCTAACTTAATTGTTTTTACAATATATCTATTTCTAATCTATTATAATTCGTTATTGCTAAGAACATTAACAGATTCTAACTTGGATTGTATTTTTAAAGCATTCCTCAATAAAACTAATTATCTTCCACAATAAGATCTTTTTAAATCCTATTATATCATACATTGATACGTTCCTAATATATCTATCAATTGATCTTAAATATATATATATATATACACATATATTTATATATATATATATATATATATATATATATATATATATATAACATGTCAAAGTTGTGACACTAAGAAAGTTGTTTTAATAGATTCAGGAAATCAAATTTTAGAGAAAATGGACTTCAAACGTACTTAGTTCGGATAATCGAAGCACTATTTCTATCTACTGCAGGTTTTAGATTTTAATAAATGATGAAACATTGTAATAGAGAGTTGTGGGAAGGTACACTAAGATTCCAAATCGGATAATTGAACGTTGGATATTAGACCATCTAGCCTAAGGAATATTTAAGAAAAATTTCCATTTCGAATTCTAAACTCAAACCTATCAACAGAGATACAAAGCAGGTTGTTTTCTATTCCTTGGAGGTTTCGATTTGTTGAAGAATCTGTTGAGGGCGAGGTTCCCAACAAGAACCAGGGTACACCAAGCCGGTGTACAAAAACTAGAGAAAGCGTTGGGGTGGTTTTGGTCACCCCTAGTCGTAAATATTCATAGAATACGAGCAAGAAATGACCCACCCACAACCATCGACTTTCTAATTCCTCTTCCTTCAGAGCACGGGTAGTTGAGAATCATCTGGCGTCCTGAAGCTGGTAAGGAGAAATGAATTTATCCTGACTAATATTATGATGAGTGTTGCTTGATTTTATAACTATTACACTTCATTGGATACAAAACCGTTTAAGATTTGCATTATTATTGTAGTTTTATTATTAGACTGTAGGTAAACAATTTATTTTTTTATTTTAATTAAAGTAAATATCAAAGACAAGCTTAATTAATTTAATTTATTCACAGTAACAGAATATTTCGGTGCCAAGCTCCATTTTTACCTATATTAAAGAATTAATATTACAATCCGAGAACAATTACTTTAAGTATGTACAATACATGACCATTAACGATATATAATATATAGCATTGAGGATCGAAAACTCCATATTTCAAACATTGACTTAATTCTATTTATGTACACTAAAAGAAGTTTTCGAGGAGAAGCTCCATATTTATCTCTATTAAGACATAAATATATTGGTGTCATGAATTTCATAAATGTATCTCATTTGTCTACTTCTTAATAAGAAATGATATTAGAAATTGTATTATTCACGATTTATTAATCCAAAGATTCACCAATTAATTATAGAAAAAAAAAATAAATACCAAATACATAAACTTCTAAAGAAGACCATGTAGTTAATATGGATGTCTATTTCTAGCCAAGATACATATACATAAATAAAGTGATAATTGAAATCACGGTTGTTGAATCTGTTATTGTATTTTATTCATTTTATTATTCAGAAAGCGAATTTTAAACTGTTGTGCACGATCGAAGCGGTAGAATGGCCCACTGAAAATAAATTCGCAATACAAATAGGTAGGTACCTACTTACTGTTATAAAAATAGATAATATATATAAAAGAAATAAGATAGTCATTCAATCCAACAAAATCATATTAGAACATTCCCTAGAATGATTTTCAGGATTATAGGATCAATTATTATCCAAGAAATACTTATAGGTCATCTAGTTCAATATAATTTATTAACGAAATTTTTTTTCGTTTAGAAAACACAGACAAGATAAAGTGAACGAATCACGACGGCATTGGCCTTGAAGTGTGAATGGGGAGAGAAGCTTTTTACGATAACCTTTTCGGATTCATCTCATTAATCTTGGTCCGATGGAAAACCACCAACTTGAATCCTTTGCTTGAACATGTATAAATTTTGATACTGCAAGAATACTAAGAAGTTTGATAAATATCTGAATCGAACAGAAGGAATTAAGTTAAAATGCTGAACCAGTATCATTACAACCATATTGGTCTCAGTACATGGTATAGACTCTACTGTCTCTATAACAACGGTTTTGCAGGGAGATAATTTGTCCAAGATCACGCTCAACTGTCCGGTTTTCCCCAATTAAGGAAGCCCGCCTTATAGAGGATATGTGAGCTCCAGTAGGGTCGGCAGATCCTCTGGGTTTCATCTATGGGCATTAGCAGATAAAACTATTGGTCTATCATAATTGGATTTCAATCCGATGCCTGCAGGGGGGCAATTCAGCTCTCTACACACTAAATTTTCCCACTCCATATGAAAAGATATAAAAAAGAAAACGCTAAAGGGCCTAAGATAAACCAGCCATTGCCGAACATAAACATAAGAATCAATATTACCGGGACGGGATGAGTGTGGAGGAGGAACGTGGAGGATATATTATTAATAGAGGGAAAGAAAATTGTGGGTACAAGAAGACATCTAGTTAGAGGATGACAAGGGCACATCAATTCGAGTCACGTACTCGAAGGGTGGGGATGTCATTTCCCATAATGGTCGGAGAGGCAATGGGAATTTCGGAGGAACCGGCGGACATTTTCTTCTCAGTCTATGCTCAGCAGAGCGAGTAATCCTACAAGAATTTCCTGAAAAAATACTTTAAAGCCTATTTTTGTCTCTTTTCGATGGTAGAACGAGGCATTGTTTAGCTTTGCGGTTTATTATAAATAAATAAATTATATAATAATAAGAACAAAAAAATATTTATTAACGATATAGTTGAACGATTTTCTGTAATTAAGGCGTTGATAGTGAAAAGATAGTAAGCCTTGAAAAGGTAATTTTACAGCATAAACAAAAGAATGTTAAGACAACTAAAATTAATTAAAATGAAAAATAGTAAATACGATCGTTCATAGCAACTAAACCACTATCAGTTTTGACTTAATCATGTTTCTATCTTATTGGAATGATTATAACTGCATTTTCCATGTCAACACTTCTATTATTCGGAAAAAAAGCCAACATGAACTATTTTCCAACTTTGTATAGCACTCAGGATGAATTTTAATATTTTTATTTCTCATTTAAAATAACATGAAATAACAAGTTGTGACTACATAATGTTTTTATCTAATAATCTAAATTCGAACTAAAACGAATATATTTTTTTTTTTTTTTGCAATTCCCCTACATTCTTGTCTTAGAAAAGTAATGATTTATGTCAAATAAAAATTTAAATGACGGACCATGTTTCAATAGTCAACGTATTTTCTTTTATTTACTAACTTTCAACATTTCAGCTTATTTCAAACTCTAAACAATAATGGTTATAAACTAACGATAAATTTAAATTTTGACGATAACAAAAACGTTTAGATTATTGAAGTATATATAATTATATACAAACTATTTCTTTGGATGAATGGATGAAATATTATTTAAATCTTTCAATAATTATTAATTCATTTAATAATACTCAGGACTAAATTACATATCATTTTGTTATTTTTAATTAGTTTCTATTCTTTTCAGATACAAAACCAATTTAATTAAATAAAAACCATTTAGATAATTTTGATAATAATACGAATTAGTGATAAAACACACATCATCACATAAAAAATATACTTGAAAATATTTTAGTGAGAATATGTCGAATCACTTAATTATATCATATAAGTAATACCTATATCAATTAAACAAGAATAATCCATTTGATATTTTTAATAAATCAACTATAATTAACTTTCTTCAAAATTCATGCGTTCGCAACAAAAATAAAATGAAAAACTAAATATTTTAGCACCTGATGTACACTCAGACTACATGGAAAATTTTTAAAATAACTTCCCAAGGTATTTATATAAAGACGGCTTGGTATTTTATGCATATCACAACTCGACATTCTACTTCAGAAATGTTTATAACTTTGCAATTATTGCCACATAAAATTACGAGGATGACGACTAAATTACCCCTACGGAATATTTCTCGTATTTGTACTTTTTTTAGTTTATGAAATCAATTTCACATAACATGATTTTATTTTTAAATAATTAAATAACATAAAAGTAAAGATCTTTAAAAAAATATTTAATGCTAAATATTATTACTAATTTTATTGAGTATTATAGTCATTTTTAGTCTCGGTACGGCTCTAACTTTGCCACTTAATCTAAGATTTATTGGGTTGTCACACATGAAATATCCGATTTTTTAAATCTTAATCATTATAGAGGATTAAAGCGTGGCCTGTTGATTCCTAGCAAAATATTTACTATATATAATAAGTACTTATTAATCCTCTATTTGCAAACTGTGTTTGTTTTTCTCCCAAGTAGGCATACAGATTTTAGTATAATTTTAACCGTGGCCATGGAAACACGCGATTTCCGAACGATTTCTTAGGAGTACAAATCATTCATCGGTCATTCCACTGCCCAAGCAGCAAGAAATATTAATCATGCGTTTGGTGAAGGAAGTGCTAATGAAAGAACCATCCGTCGTTTACAAAATTTTCCTCAGGAGATACGACAATAGGAAATCTGCCCCGTAGACGGCTTCAAACATCAATAGAGGACGAAGATCTTAAGAAACCTGTGGAAGAAGACCCTCATAAAACAGTCAGAGACTATGCTTCAGAGCTAGGCACAAGTCGTACGACAGTTTCCAGCCATTTCAAATTGATCGGAAAGGCAAATAAGCTCGATTCCTGGGTCCCACACAAGCTCCTTGATGATAACGCCCGACCTCATGTTTCAATACAGACAGTGACAAGATTAAAGGAGTTGGGCAATGAAGTCTTACCACACTCCCCATATTCCCCTGATCTATCCCCTACAGACTACCACTTTTTTCGGATTTTGGACAACTTTTCGCGAGGAAAATTGTTTACCAATGATTTAGAATTTAAAAATGCATTATCTGAATTCCTTTCATCACATGACTCAACGTTTTTCAAATCTGGGATAGAAAACTTGGTAAGCCGTTGGCAGAAGTGTATCGAAAATGATGGTAAATACTTTGAATAAAAAATATGTTAGATTTGATCTTAAATTTGTATTTTCTTCCTGGTTCTATAAACGATCATTTCATGTGTGACAACCCAATACATTGCACATGATCTTTATTCCTTCATTTTATTTTATATTATATTATTTAACAATTAAAATATAAATCCCTTTATTTATTCAAGATCCTCTAACCATCCGTTCTAAAATGCACTTTTAGAATTTTCTTTACAGCTTCTTTGTAATTTTTAATTTGTAATTGTTTGTAATTTTCAAAACGGAAAATATCCTCAAGATATCTTAAAAAGTTATCTCAAATCCAGTTCGCATGAAAATCACGTTGGTGATTATCTTTCTATCGGTGATGATCATATAACAGAACTTAAACGATCGTACCACGACAGGAAGTTTTCATGACGATTGCAACTGGATACAAATGCGGCTGTTAGTTTACATTCTCATTGTTCAATTATACTCAATTGCAGTTGGTGCAAATTCTGCCCAACTTTTTTTCTTTGTTTCTTAATAAACGCTAAATACTTTTGTTAAAAAAATTTGTTTTTGAAATAAACTTTTAATATAAAACTAAAGACACAAAAAGAAACTCCAATGGGTTCAAAGAAATTAAGCATAATTTAATAATTATTGTAATTATTTTTTAAAATAAATAAATCCCTCTTAATATTTTACTTGTTTAGTACAAATAGTGCTAATTCAAGGAATCCACTTTAATTACTATTTTTACACAATAGCTTACTTAATAATTTTTATTTTTTTTGTGAAGATAATATTATAATGCTGAGAGGGACATATAAAAGACAAGTTTCTTTAATAATTTGCAGATCTTATAATCTGTTGTATACAGAAATAAGTTCCTCCAACACTGCCATATAAACATAGTTATGTATGCAATCGGTACTTTTACTACTATTAATAAAATAAAATAAAAATTACTGTTATCAAAATAACATAAAAATTCTATTTTTAATTAAGTTACGCAGTAAAGATACTAATTTTTCGTGATAAAGAGAATCCGTTATGTGTTTTTATGATTATTAATAATACATTTAAGTATATTTTCTTTTAGTTTAGGTTCAGATTTATATACTGCTCAATTGTATACTGAATTACAAACTACAGATTTATTGTATATTATTTAGATATATAAATATATATATATGTGAGGGATCATTCACCCACGCAGGATATTTTACGTCATAGGGTCAAAATGGCGACCGTTGTAAAAAATATATTCTTTAGTGGGCATCGACCTCATATTCCGCCTGCCTAATCAGTCATTTTTGTGAATCTCATATTCTTTCAAAAAATCTAAAATCAAAATTATTTTATTATTATTCTTTTTTTTTAATTCTACACTTCTTTAGATTTTCTCTTTATCTAATTCCAATGCACTATTTTTATATATATTTTATAAATATTAAGGAAAATTAAAATTGAAGATATCTTTTAATTTTTCTATTTATGTTTTCAATCATAACCCATAGTAGCTCCTCATTGACTGTAATGTTTTTATGATTAAATGAGCTGAAGATACATAATGGGCAAAATTAATACAATCTTAAAATATTACCTTTTAAAAAACCCATAACACTTCTAAAATATTAAAAATAGTCATGTAATTTTAATTTTAAGTTTTTTAATTTAAAATAAAAGTAATATAGCTACTTCGGCAAAATTATGTAGGTTCAATAGCCAGGTTATGTATGTTAGTGATGTCATTAAAGATTATTGGTATTGCATAATATGTTAAATAAAATACCACTAAGGCCGTATTTGTATTGTGAATTATTTAATTTTTTTTTCTATTAATTTAGATCTAAAAACGCTCGATCAAAATACCAATAATAATATAATGATGACATAATTGAATCATAATATATTTTGCCTAAGACATTTTCCGAACCATTGATATTTCCTTTTTTGAATGAAAGATTAAACTATAAACTCAATAAATCAATAGTAGGACTATTTTGGAACAGAACTCATCACCGAAAACATTGAAAATGTTAAACAGAACATATGCTGACGAATTTATTAGAATTCACAACCCACATAATGGGGTGTTTAGTTCTTTTTATTATGTTCAATAAAGTAATGAAAACTGCCTTTGATAATAGTTACTATTGTAAGTATTTCCTCTCTAGAAACGTTCACTTTGAGAAATGGAAATATAGTCGACTATTGTAAATTTGCCAAAAAAAAGTGTTTAAGATACCAGTAAATCTTATTATACACGTTACGAAAGATCTCAAATAACATATTCTAAAAAAATTAAAAAAAAAAAAAAAGTAAAAATTACTTGATTATGGGGGACTTTATTTCTCATCTCATTGGTCCACCTACCTGGAAAATAAAATATATATATTTTAAAAAACTGCGTTGATAACTTGAAAGTTATTATTAACCATAAATAAATACAATTTTAAATAATCAATAAATACATTAAAACATACTTAATGATACTAAAAACAGCATAGTTACTTTTGAATTTGTTTGGTATGATATTTAAATTACTATGCTTCTCAGCAGATTATATTTAAAGGTTTTTCAGGGATAAAAAAATTTTAAGTAACTAATTTTTTTATTAATGAACTGTTATTTAATAGTCCTTAATTATAAGTCAGATTTTTCCAATGATAAGAACATAAAATCATTTCGACTACATAATTACTATCTGCTTTAGGTTCATAAACAATTATTACAATACTTATTAGCTACTACAGTAATATATTTATATTAGCCTGATCATAATCGGCAAACGAATTATGAAACATTTATACACAAATAGATAAAGCTGATAAGATATCCGGAAACCTTAAGATGAGATAACATTTTAAGAAGAAAAATACAGTAATTTATTATTCCAAGAAATGATTTGTAACCCCATCTATCTTTTTTTATTATTTCGGAAATTGATCTATATGTAAAATAGATCATTTGTTAATTTTTTATATAATATCTGTAATATTTCCTATAATTTAATCACACCCTTTAAAAAATAGATTACTTACATTGATACTGAACGCTGCTTTTTTTTTTTTTAATTTTCTATTATTTAGTGAATAATATGTTTAGTACAATAGTATTTATTTGTACCTAATTAAGAATTAATTTCTTTTAAATCAAATTATTTTTCAACATCGATTTTTGTTAAGTAAAGAGGAGAAAAAATAATTATTAATAAACCTATTCTTTCATTAAAATCTGTACCCCGAAAGTAAAGGACACATCACATTTTTGCATTTGTCCAGGACAACCAATTTTCCATAACTTTGAATTATTAAAATTCGTTTCTTCGTTACTTACAGGTTAAAGAAAATTGTTTACATTGGATATAAGTAATAAGAAATATTGATCATAGTATTTATTTATGACAATTTACCTAAAATATTACCTATTTTGTGGGCATGGTGTCCTTTACCTCTGGGGTACAGAAACATTGTAACGCTAATAAAGAATTTTTATACTTTATAGATTTAAAATAAAATCAATGAAATCAGCCGAATACAACTTGTTTTACTTACAATTTAATGAATACAGTGTTTATTAATTTTTGGCCAGAGTTAGTTGATTTTATGTTTTTAGTTAACTAAACTTTTTAAAAATAATAGTTAAGTGTAATTTTAAACGGCAGTGTATCCTAAAATCAAAAAGTGATAAAATACTTTGCGTTAGTTGAATATTTAAAAAAAAGATTAAATTAATTAAAACTGATTACTATTTAAATAAATAAAATAAACTTCATAACTAACATTCGCTTAACATTTCAACAATCCATGGATATCAAAGCGTTAAAATCACTGTATCAGAAAACGTTTTCATCAAAACAAGAACCGGAAAAGAAATGTAAGAATTTACTTTTAATTGACACAATCTTTACAATCAATGTTTTAGTTGTGTATAGAGATGTTTAGATCGCGTGTGTTGGAGCGCCAACCGCACTGTTCTCACATCTTATCTGACTTCCTCAACGATCATATATCAGGTATATAAATTAACATATTATAAGCGCTATGAGAATGATACAGTCATCTATTCTTTATTACATAATGATATTTAGGGTTTGATTCGAGAAAGGTATCCTGTATGTATGCTAGAAATTTACCACCGAAAATGAGCATTTTCATTACTATTTCTGATCGAAAGTGTATTAAATTACTATTATTTACAACTATTCAGTAATGGGTTTAATAGTCACTGATACTAGTAATAAACTGACCATTAATTTCAACAGATGTACCTTAAAATTAACAAAATAGAAGTTATATATACCAATTAAGAAACCGCTAGATATATCTTAGGGCTAAATTAATGATAATTAAATCGTTGATATGAGAAATGTAATTTATTTTCAAACAACTTGCCAATTAAAAAATGTAACAGGAACCTTATATCAACGGTGATTGAATTAAAAATATATTAATTTATTTAATTATTACACTTATTGAAAAAATATATAATTTATTTCTTGTGTTATATTTTAATTATTGGAAGTGTAATTTCTCAGCTTTCTTTCAATTGTATGACGGTTTGAGTTTGCCTTTCTGTTTAAGTGATTTACGGATGAAAATTTGTCTCATACATTAAGACTTCAAAATATTAAGTCTACTAAGCATATTAGTATCTTCTTGGCGTCAAGAACGTATGAAAGATTACTTCAATTTATATAAATATCTTAGTTAAGTTATAATATGGTTATGCTGAGTTTAGTGACCGTATAAACATATAATAAGTTAAAATATAGCACGGTTGTCAATTAACAAAGTTTAAATACTGTTCAACCATCAAATATATTTTTAAAATAGTTGTAAAAAAAAAAAACAGTGTATAAGTCTTATTTTCCAAGAAAAACTTTTAAATCTTGTTCGATAGTAAATCGCTATCTTTAATAAGAGCACATAGCATAGAAGGGTTGAATGGTACCATAATATAATTGGCAACGTAGAGTAGATTACACGAATATCTGAAGAATAAGAATTGACAAAATTGTTTCGGAATTTGGAAATAGGTAGGTGAGACTCAAGAATTGTAACTACGAATTTACCATGGAATCCATGTTTGAGATTTTAAGGAAAAAAACCAAACATATGCATCTTAAATATAAAATCTCAAATTATTAACCTTAAGCCATTAATATTAAGAAAAATGATCTATAATGATAAGATGTAGCAAATAAGCTTTGTTATGGATGTTATTCATAATATTATAGCAATATTACATAGAGCAGCTTACACGAATTTATCAAAAATAAGAACTGACAAGAATAATCTGGAACTGCCTGTAATTTATGAAACTCGAGGCTTTTAGCTTGGAATCTTCCATAAATGCCTAGTAAAATGTTAAATTGCTAAACTTATGGTTAATTTTTATTTTAATAGTAAAAAAATTTTGAATAGTAAAAATTTATAATAGTAAGAAAAATAAGCCAAGCATATTTATAGAAAATTTCAATTAAAAACCTTAAACCATTAATAATTGGGAAACTAGTCTTTTTTTGAAATGTTTTGAGATCTTAAGGAATACTTTTATTTCTTCTTCGATAAACAATAACGTTGTTGAATAATGATATATTACTAGACTTATAGTTAATTTTTATTTTATTTATTTATTTATTTGTATAGAAAATATTAAATTAGTAACCTTGAGACTTAGTAACCTCTTAACAAATAAGCTATGCGATGGACGGTATCATAACATTAAATGCTAGTAATATAGAGTAGTTTACACGAATTTATCTATTGTAGAATAAGGAATCAACAAAAATGTTCTGGAATTGCCTGTCATTTGTGAAACTCAAGCTTTTAATTTGGAATCTTCCATAAAAGCCTAAAAAAATATATCACAAAACTTATGGTTTATTTTAACTTTAAAAGTATAAGAAAAATCTCACAATAAAAACCAAGCATATTTGTGGAAAATATCAATGTAATAGGTCTTGAACCATTAACAATAAGGAAAATAGTCTGGTGAACGTTTTGAGACCTTAAGGGAAAAAATTAGTTTAAAATCTGCAGCTTATGATCTTGAATAAAAAGACTTTCTAGCTAAATAATAATAAAAATAAAATCAAATTATAATTATCAATAAACAGTTGATTACATAAATTTCTCAAGAATAAGAAGAGAGTAAAATGTTATGGGATTGCATGAAACTGTGAAACAAGGTTTTTTGAGACTCCGAATTTTTAATTTGGAATCTACCATAAAACCCTTGATGTTTTATATTACCTACATAATTAACAATAAACTACTTCAGCATCGATGATCAATCATATCATGTTACTAAAAATCAAATTAATAGTCTTGAGCCATTAATAGTGAAATAGTTTTGTCCTAAAATATTCTAAGGAAAACTAATATTTCTTAACCGAATATGAATTACGACCTTGAATTAAAAGAAGTTTTCGCCAAACAGTATTAGATACAAATAAAAGCAAATTATCATTAAACAGGGGATTACACGAAGTAATCAATAATAAGAATTGACCTCACATTGCATGAGTAGTAGAGAGAAATGACTGCGATTATGATGATAAGAATTGATTAAAATGTTATGGAATTGCCTGAAATTGTGAAACAAGGTGTTTGCATTTTAATTTGACTCAAGCATTTTAATTTAGAATTTTCCATAACATCCTTGAAATTGATCTTACTTTAAAGATAATTGAAAATAAAGAGTATTGTTCATTCTTTATTTTCAATAGAATATCCATGTTTACGGTTTGAAATCTTAAAGAAAAAACTACTTCAGCACCGATGATCTATCATGACTTGGAATATGATATTATATTACTAGACTTATGATTTATTATTATTTGAATAGTATATTAAGAACAGATTTCTCAATAAAAACAAAGCATATTTATGGAAAATGTCAAATCAAGTACCTTGTGTCATTATAAATAAGGAATAAAAAGTCTTATCAATGTTTTGAGATCTCAAGGATATTATATTATATTACTAAACTTATAGGATAATAAGGGAATTCGTCACAATAAAATCCAAGTATATTTATTTAAAATCTCAAATTATTAGCCTTAACCCATTAACAATAAATAAATCTGCTTGTGAATTAATAGATCACGATCCTCAATGTAGCAAATAAATTTTTCGATGGATGGTATTCAAAATTTGGCCAATTATATTTTATATAGAGTAGTTTACACGAATTTATAAAAAATAAGAACTGACAAGTATATAATGGAATTGCCTGTAATTTGTGAAACTCGAGCTTTTAATTTGGAATCTGCCATAAAAACCTTTAAAAATATATTACTAAACTTATGGTTTATTTTTGTTTTAAAAGAAAATGACAAAATCTCACAATAAAAACCAAGCACATTTATGGAAAAAATCAAAGTAATAGGCTTGAGCCATGGAAAATAAGCAAAATAGTCTTGTCAACGTTTTGAGATTGTAAGGAAAACATTAGTTCAACATGTGTAATTCAAATACGCATAAAGATAAATTATAATGAGCAACACAGAGTGGATTATATGAGTATCTCAAGAATAAGAAGTGACTAAAATAATCAGGAATTGCATGTAATTGTGAAACAATAACTTCGTGAGGGTCAAGGCTTTAAATTCGGAATCTTCAATAAAATACTTGATTTCAATTTTTTTTAAATAGATCTTTTTATCTTAGAACTAGGCTACAACACAAAACCATGCACATAACAAAATGTCTGTCATCTCAGTCTACAAGCGGATGTTGAAGTCACCGGGGCATGCGAACTGGATGAAAGTGAAAACTGGTCATGCAAGGAGGAGTCAGAAGCTTACCTTCCAACCGGACTACAGAGGACTACAGAGGAAGACTACATGCTAGCACTGACGGGAGGTTACGAAAGGAATCGATACAGGTTATGTGGGACAACACCCCTCGCAGACTGAGCAGCCCGCTGTGTTTTTACCTTTTGCCGTAGAGGGAGCTCCGCTGGAGATCTAGGTACCACTGGCCCGGAGCCGGAGTGAGAGAAAATAATAATAAAATACAGAGAGAGATAGAGAGAGAGGTAGAGAGAGCGAGAGAGAGAAGGAGGTAGAGAGGGATAGAGAGAGGGCGAGTGGAGGGGATGCGGCGCGCAGAAGCTTGCAGTTATGGAGCAGGGCATTGGGGAGCGAGGCATCAACTCCCTCCACCGCCGACCGCCTCCTTATCAATTACCTAGCTGCCTCTCAACTTCTTCCCCTTCAACCTCCGAGTTTTTCAAGTTCTAGGCTCATAGGTATATATGGATAAATATCTGGTTAAAAAATTTAATATATATCACCAATATCCCAAGTAGGAACCTTCAGATATAAAGAAATTGGTAGAAGAAATCTGATCTAAGAGATTGAATTAAATTAAACCTTGGCCACAAATTGAGCAACTTTGGTTTCCTGAAAGGCCACATTTCCGTAACTCTCAATAGCTTCAAAATGTTTCAGTGCGAGTCTTATATTCTGCCTATCCATTTATAATTAGTAAGGGATCTGTAACCATTATCGGACAAAGCACAGGTTCGGTAACCACATTTTACGTCTCTTCTGAAGGAAAGGCATATTTCTTTACTCCCTTTAAAAAACCCTTAAGCCACTTGCCGTGCTGCGAATCCTCGATCTTGGGAATAGAAAGTACTTATGCTAACCATTACACCACACATGACTCCCATTTCTCATGGTTTTAGTCCGGTTCTGTTCCAGAAGCATAAAATTGATTGACTAAACCAGAAAAAAAAATGAAATTTTGGATTTATCCGCTTTTCTCCTGAATGCCTCAAATTATAAGAAATTCGTAAAATTCATCTCATCAACGAGATTAATTAAACATTGTTACTTATAGAGGAGCTAATATTTCCTCGAGCGCTGCATCATTTCATATGGATAAGATATAACTCCAAAATTTCAAAAATTGACTTTTCCACCTTTTTCGCCAGCTTAGTCTAGAGATTCTGTGTAACACGTCACTTTGTTACCTTATTCTCATGGTCTTAGTCCGCTTCAGAACCTGTTCGAAAAACATAAAACATTGCTTGACTAAAGCAAAAAGAAAATTTTTGAAATATGGAGTTATCCGCGTTTGATCCGGAACGCCTCACATATTATTTTATTTCGGTATGCTGGACGCGAAAAATAGTTTCTTTCTTAACCATGAAGCTAATTCACCAAATTTGTAAGACAGGAAATTGCAAAACATCATGTATTTTGTTATTTTTGTTTTATATATTTCCAGATTTTAAGTCTGTCCATTTCTTTTTTTTATTTATGGATAAAAATCTGGGTTAACCCCATTAAAGTATTTCTAATTCAGTGGTAATGAAAATGTGGTAATTTCAGTGGTTATGAGACCCTACAATAGGCTAGGAAAATTGTTTGGCTTAGTAACGGTCCGATCGGTAAACGTCCCGTTTTATTATGTTTTAATTCTATATCCAGTAATTCTGTTACCTTATGAATTTTGTTATTGTCTGTTAGTGGATCTATGTTATTATATCTATATTTCTTTTATGAAAAAATTAGTTCTTCTATATTGAGACGGTTTAATTTTTATTGCATTATTATGGCTATGTATTTTTTAATTATAAATAGATTCTTTGGTATTTAATTTATTTTTAATATTTATGATAGTCTTTTTTATTATTAATTAAATTGTCTTGTTTATGCCATAATTCTTTTATTAGTTTGATTGGAAAGGCATTATTCAGAAGGATTTTGAAAATTTTATTTTTGTTTCTTTTATATAAATATAAATATAAATTTCTAAAGAAATCAGTCCAGTTTATAAGATTTTTTTTTTATAAAAATGGGCTAAACGTTTTCATAATTAGAGAAAACATTTTCTTTTCAAAAAATCACAGTCTTCCTAATTCCTATTTTTGTTTGGTTGACATCGGTTGTTATACCCTCGTTCCCTGAAGAGACCACCCAGAACAGAGAATGTAGCAGATGAAGCAGTTGATCCAGATAGATGTGTTGTCAAGCGCCAGGAAGCAGTTCCCACCCCCGCCTGTTGCCTCTGTCATCTGTCACAGGCCTGGGGTTCATCTTGTATCTTGGAACTGCGATGGGGAGGAAATCTAGGGGGCTGGAATTTGTCGAATCAGAGTAATTGTACGAGTCACGGTTTGTAACTCAGATCAACACTGAGTTTTTAACTTTTCTTTATCCTTTACGTCATTTAACACGAAGAAAATGGCTTAGCGACCTTCATAACTATTTTTTTAAAAATTGATCTATTGAAATTCACGACTTCATTATATTAATATAAAACGTGAATAGAATGAATGACACGTAATTGCATGAGATAAAGGCAAGGAGAAACTATCCTCTGTTAGTACTCAAATATCAAATTAAATTTCATCACGAGACTTCTTTTTTTTTTTTCAGAAACCTCGGAGGTTTATTAGGAATTGGAGAAATTTGGAACTAGTGGGTTTGAGGGGGGATTAAGTTTCTCATGAAAGGATTTATATCGGGTTTGGGCCAAATCAGTAACAAATGGGACATTGAGGTCATTATGGATTACCTTGTTCGTAACAAATAAATGAGCACTAATGATTTTACGAAGGATTTTGGATTGCAAGGATTGGATACGAGAGGAATTCGATGGCTTAGTAGAGCGCCAATGCTCTACTCCATAAGTCCAAATAGGTCTTATAATTGTCTATCATGTCTACAAGTGCTTTGTAATTCATTGGGTATATAGAGAGGGTTGGTCTAATAGGCGTTGAAGTAGCCTTTTCAGTCAAGTTTGAGGATTCCAAATTTTGTCAAGAAGTAGTCCGAGCTATCGGATCATTTCTACAGGAATCAGTGTGATATGGGATACGCCAAACGTTAAATGTGATTTAAGTAAATTACATTTTTTTTCAAAATTGTTTTTTTTATTTATCAACTCCTTGCACTGCCGCACAGTGGAACGAACCAACGCATTTGTTGGACATTGGACCAATTCTCTAATAACTAAATTTGTCCTTTATTTTGATTTTAAATTATACTTTATACTTCTTCTCAACAAAATCCATAGATAAATTTATTGTGAAATCAAATCTTATATAAAAAATTCTGAATTGAAATATACATTTTTCTAAAAACTCATATTTTTAAAGCAATCCACTGTTTGAGGTAATGCATTAAATTAATCGTGCACCTACTGGAAAAAAGCACATCCATAATAAGATATTTTAGGCCAAAAAAAACTTGGGATTATTTCAAACGTCTAGGATTTTTCGGGGAAAATTGGGTGATAAAATTAAATAATCAATTGCGAAAATCGCTCAAAATCGCCCAAAAAACTACCTTCACAGTAAATAACTAGAATGTTTGAAGTATTTTTTCCATTAGTCGGATTTTGCTACTAGGTGCTATTTTCCGAGAAAATGATTTTTTCTTTTTATTTTATGGGCCTTGAGAATTAATTTGAAATAATTTCTGTTGATATTGGCGTCTACTTTTCGCAAGTTTTCTTTTTTTTACCAGTTTTTGTTTACATTCATTTATCCGAACAACCCTCATCTAACATAATAGTACATATTAACAATGAAACTCAGTTTGCGTGTGGTATTTGAACGACATATGTGTAATGGTGCACGTAGGTGCAATAGTCCCTACAACAAATCGTCAAGTTTTTAATTTTTGATTTATTTAATTTTTATTTTGTTATTTAAATAAAACAACTTTATATAGGCACTTACATTTGTTATAATTTTGATGTATCAATTATACCCAGTTTATTATTAACTAACAAAAGTACCTAATTATCAAATATTTTATTAATTTTGTTTAATAATTAAATTATTTGATTTGTTACTTTTTCCTTTGTGTATTTTTATTTAATACCTATGTATCTGTCTTTCCATAGAATACTGTATTGTACCTATTCTCGTAGTATGTTGGTACAATAAATGGTACAATGTTTGATACTAAATAATCTAACATCGAAATATTAAATCTAGAATTTTTACACGTTTATCCTAAAAAGTTTGATCCTGTTTACCATATAATTAAATAGTTCCTTCAAAAAGCTTTAAAACCGTAGCAATAGCCTTATTCTAGGAGAACCAGAAGTGGAGATATTAATGAATGTCCAGGCCTCCCTAACGCTCGTTCCACTGTGTGCCGTTGCCCTAATGGTTATGGCTTGTAGTGGGAAAAAAATCTTTTTATTTACTGATCCTGAATTTTTCCATTATACTAAAAATTAATAATATGTCTGCGAAATAGTCATAAATAAATATTACATATAATTACACTGATTTTATTAGCATCTCCAATGAGATTTATATTGAAAACGGTTCTTCATTAATTTAGTGTGATATTGTTTTGAAATGAGATCAAAATAAATCATGGAATATTAAGTGGAATTTCTATGAAAGTTTAATATAAGTCTGAAAATTCATTTCATGTTTCAAGGGAAAGGTTTGTGCTGCTTCCAAATTTTTTAAAAAATTTTAATTAGATAATAATATTTTAATGATAGAGTTTTCAAATACCTGAATAAGGTCTTTTCTGTTATTATAGAGACTCGAAGCTTTCTGTTAGGATTTTTTTTCTATTTTTAACTGATTTTTTTATATCTCGTTTATGCTTTTCGTTTCTATAGTAATAAATTTTAATTAAGGTAATATATATTTCTTATTTTTAATAGTAACAAATGTATCTAAATACAGAAATACATGTTGAATACCACTGAATCATAAGAACATGGAGATCTGTTGGCTGCAACGTTGGATGTCTTAAAGTTAGTATTGGCTCGCTTCTGAAGTTAAAAATATCCACCCAGTTTCCCTAGGATAATTCATGGCTTCTGCAGTTGGGAGTTCCAAAGGGTTCCAAAACCAACTCTATTTTAGTGAAGTGAAACGCATAACACATCATGCTGTCTGCTACAGAACCAGAAAAAAACTAGAAAACGTCTGTTTGTATTGTTATAGGTTTAATAAAATGTATATTGTGCTGGCCATAAGATAATAATGATATTTGTTAAAAATAACTACAATAAATAGATCTATACATGAAAGAAATGACAGGATACCTAAAAAAAAAAATTAAAAGTATATATTTTCCCCTCATAAAGTTATACCTAATATTT
Source organism: Troilus luridus (assembly GCA_964056705.1). Lineage (NCBI taxonomy): Eukaryota > Metazoa > Arthropoda > Insecta > Hemiptera > Pentatomidae > Troilus > Troilus luridus. The sequence goes on from OZ057416.1 coordinate 48,858,189, forward strand.
TGATCATAATTTCATGTAATTATTACATGAAAAATATAAAAAAGCGCACTTTAAGTGTTGAAACGTACACTTCTTCGTTTTGGTATTGAAAACATTTCCATTAGAGTAAACATTCCCTGTACATTATTAATTTCCTGTAATGTTTTCTCTCACTGGTCATCCATTAACAATCTGTTTATAAAATGTTTGTATCAATATGATTTTCATGAAAATATTTGGAATCAGTTCCGGAGGATGTCGCTTCGAGTTGTGTTACAAGTTTTTACTGTTTATTGGTTTCATTTTTAATATTTTCCAAAACTACAAGTTGTCGTGAGCTCTAGTATGGAAAAGAGAATTTAATTGTGGGTAATAATTTCATCAAGAAATAGAACTTTCAACTAACTTTTCGAAGTATATTTGATAAGTGTTTGTTGAAACTTTTATTTCTAAATGAAATGATTATCGAGTTATACCCATTTTCCATATTTACATTCGTTTTTCCTTATTAAAGCTCATGATAAATTGTATTTTTGGAAAAAATATTAAAAAGGAAACGAATGAAAAGTTAAAACTTGTTGCGGCTCAACTCGAAGCGACAACCTGCGGAATAATTACCAGAAAAAAACTTGTACCAATGTAATGTGTACATGGTAGAAGCTCTAATGGAATGGATGTTTTGCTACGGAGGGTTCCAAGAATGTCATGGTATCTAGAGAAAGTCCAGTGTACACTGAGACAAAAAATAAAACTATACCGCTATAACCCATGAAGGGTCTAGGGCTCAGCATAGACTGCAGGAATTTCACCTGCACAAATAATGAACTCCTGCACAAATTTTAAAGAGTGCAGGAGTTCACCTACCTCGGATCCCTCCTAACATCGACCAACAACATCTCCAAAGAAATAGGAAAACGGATTGCGGCAGCCAACCGTTGCTATTTTGGCTTGAGTAGGCAGATCAGGAGCCATCTACTCACGAGGCAGACCAAAGTACGGTTATATAAATCGTTGATCAGACCGGTGTTAACCTATGCCTCACAAACATGGACGATGAATAAGGCTGATGAGAATAACCTCCTTATATTCGAAAGGAAAATTTTGCCACGAATATACGGCCCCGTATAAGAAGGAGAAGCTTGGAGGAGACGGAACCGGGAGTTATAGGACCTGTATAATGACTTGAACGTCGTCGACTTCATAACACTGGGAAGACTAAGTTGGGCCGGCAATGCGAATCGGATGGAGGAAGGTGGAATTCCTAAAAGAGTCCTTGAGGATAGGATTGACCGTACCAGAAGGAGAGGCAGACCCAGACTGAGATGAATGGATAATGTGGCTACTGACTCCAGGCTACTGCTAGCACACCGAACTGGAGAGCAGTAGTAATGGACCGAGCTGGATGGCGGAAGCTCCTAGAGGAGGCCAAGACCCACCCCAGGGTTGTAGCGCCATATAGATAGATAGACTTCGTATAGACTGCCTTAGCCCCCGGAGGGTGCTAGATTCCACATGGCTGTTAATACATTAATTAAGTTATCTGCTTCAGCTAGATTTGGATCCAAGACCATTAGTTTAGCAATTCAGGACTCTGCAAACTGGGCTATCCCGTTCCTATGACAAGATAAAAAGACATGATATAATTCTTTTAAGAATATCATGATTAATAAACTTCACCTCCGTAAGACAATAATATAAATTCTTCTTATATCTTCTATATAATAAAAATGAATCGCCATTTCCTTGATAAGCGCAAAGCTCGAGAACGGCTCGACCAATTCGGCTAATTTTTTTTTCATATTTTTTTTAAGGCGCAAAGAAGGTTCTTATGGAGATAAAACCAGTAACAATGACGAGGGAACCTTCGGTGGCCGAAAAACCTTGAAATTTTCGGATTTATTTCAGTTTTTGCCCAGTATATCCTAAAATATAGGTAACCATTTTTAAAGTAGATCCAATTTGCTACAATTTGAGCCCAACTGCAGCTCTGTAGGCCTAATAGATTCCGAGTTCGGTCCCTATCATATAATAAATAACTGGAATCTAATCTATCTTCTATCTATATAATAAAAATGAATCGCCATTTCCATGTTAACCGCAAAACTCAACCAGTTCGCAGAGCGGCTCAACCAATTCGGCTAATTTTTTATCATATATTTTTTAAGGCGCAAAGAACGTTCTTATGGATAGAAAACCCTAAAAATGACGAGAGAAATAATAAAAACAACAATTTTCTTTTCCCATACAAACCACTCTGTTCCCAGCTGTCAAACATTTGACGTCAATCAAAGCAAAACAAAGGCGCGTTAGTTGTTAGTAAAAGTTTATTAGGGTGCAGTCCCTATCATATAATAAAATAATATAAGTTTCTTTGTAAAAATAAAACTTTTCTGTTTAATTTTATGATACAAGGCCAACTTTGTTTCATCAACAAAATGAATTGATTTCATTGTTTATAGCTACGCTGGATCTTATGCTATCCGGTAATCATAAAATTGTAATCAGAGGTGATAAAACTCCTGTAGGAAAACATGCGAGATGTTTCAATGCACCAACAATCGATGAAGTTGCCATTCAAATGGTTGGAGAAAATTTGGAAGCCCTTTTTTTAGTATAATAGGGCAGAACAACTTCTGCCGGGACAGCTAGGACACTAAAACATATATCACTATGTCGTTGATTAAAAAAAAAGGAATTTTCGCAAATTCGGCTATAAACGTTATTTGTCAAATTTATCATTTGACGAGAGAGAAAAAAATTGTTTTCCTTGGAAAAATTGAATGTCCTATGTAATCACCTGTTTTGAATTAGATTTCTATCTCTCAAACGTGTGATATTGTAAGCTAACACAAGGATACGTGCCCATGAGACTAAAATTAAATGGAGTATTTTCCACTCTTAGAAAATTTATTTTTAATGGTTTTGTCCATGTCACGTTCTCATCTGTCCAGAACAAAAGGTTTAAATTTCTATTAAAAGATAAATACCATTAAAACAATTATTTTCTTATGAAAAGGTAAGAGAAAAAGAAGATGGAAAGAAAAATAGTTTATTATTACTGAAAAAAACTTTAGTAAATAACGTATGGACTGGAGTCACTGGTTATGCAGAAGAAAAATGGAAGAATTTAATCAGCAAATCAAAGTTCTACAATAAAAATTAAATAAATATGAGCAACATGGAGACATGTAACGAATATTTCAAGTATAAACAGAATTGTAAGTATTCTTCCGCGGGTTTTATTTATATAAACCAGAAAATCCCAATAAAAGGAAAAATCTTTTAGTAATAACACGTGAAATGGAATCCATAATTTTAATAGTAATTCAACAGTTTGTATCATCAGTAGTGCATGAAATAGTATACGGGTGATTCTACTGTTACTGTTACATTTTGATTAAAAAATTAATAAATTATTACATGAAAAAATTGAAAAATGCAAAATACACTGATAGTTCCCACCAATTGCTTTTTCACGTACACATACATGCGTCTTATAGCAGGTATAGTGTTAAAATAGATACTTCATTGTTTTAGTAGTGAAAACATTTCTGTATGAGTAATTTCATTCTAACAGTGTTCATCAATGTCATGGACTGTTTTCTCTCAATGATCATCCATTAAAAATCTATTTATACAAATTTTGTATTAGTATGATCCTCATGAAAATATTTTGTATCGGTACCGCATATTGTCGCTTCGAAGTTTTAACTGTTTATTCGTTTCCCTTTTAATATTTTCCAAAAATACAAGTTATCACGAGCTTTAGTATGGAAAATAAAATCTAATTATGCGAAATGTGTATACTTCGGTAATCACTTCATCTAGAAATCAACGTTTCAACAAACATTTATCAACTATTTAACAGTTAAAACTTGTAACACAACTCGAAGCGACAATCTGCGGAATAATTACCAAATATTTTATCACTTCTTTAGTCAAATATAACTTTCAGACCAGAGAAAGCTTACAGTTTATCACTTAAATATCACTACCCTGCCATGTCCATTTCTAGAATTTACCAATGAATTCCTCTTTTTATTTTGTTGCCGCAGTTAAAAATCCAATCTAATTAGCCATAAATCGTAATGTTCGATTCATAAATAAATTTAATACTTTTTCTGAAGAATTCCTACGAAATTTATGGCAATACCGTGGATGAATGAGTCATTACCGAGGCACGGAAAATTTGAAATTTGATTATCAATCTCGATATTTTCAGCGAAATTTTCACAATAAAATAGAATAATAATATGTATGAATAAAATAGAGCAAAAACTCAAAACGAAACATTAAAATTTATTAGAATGCAAATGGAAAAAACCACAAGCAAAGCCTTATGTTGCTTATTGAACAAGACGTTCAACCCAAAACCATTAAAATGTTACGTATGACTTTATTAAAGGGAAGATATATACTAATAAGTTTAGCTACGGCATTAAAGAAAAACTGATTATAAAACAATTAGGTTAATGGATAAAAATTAAGAGTGAGTAAAAATTACATTAGATATCCTGATTTTAATTTTATAAAAATAAACATTTTATAGTAGGTATTATTGATATATCTGTCTTAATAGCCCGAGACACTAACCAGCTGTGAAGGCACTCCAAATCTTTCTGATTTTTATGTTTATCAATGTACATTTTACGCATTTTAATTGAGTATTGATGCTTGAAGATAAGGTTTTTTTATTATACAATCGGGTGCAAATGAAATACTGTAGTAATTTATTAGTGGTGCCATAAACATTTGATCATGCAATGGAGCTGGCACGAGTAAAAAGTATTCAGTCCACATCGATGGTAAGCGCTTGAAAGTCGCACTTCACTTTAGGGGCTAAGATTTTGTTAAATAGATTATAATAAAACCACTCTTAATACTTCTTTGGTGAATATTAAAAATGTATGAACTTTAATTATGTTAATACATTAACTGCAAAATGTAATAAAACAGTTCTGTTACAGCCACCCTTGCTTACATTTCCTCCCTTCAAGTAGAAATTCAACAATCTCTATAGAGCCATATTTCACGGAGAGGTTTAATTATCTCGGCAACAATAAATAATTAATTAATTCCACCACCCTCCAAGTAGAAGGCCGCCATCCTACGGAACTTGTACCAATTTCAACCCTTCCTCGATTAATTAACGAACCGACAAGTGCTCTGGTAGCCTGCGCACACGACCCGAACACATATCCAATTAACGGCGCCCTGTTAGTTGAGTCCATAAACAAAGGTAATTGAATTCTGAGGTATGACCATTCATGCAAGGAGCACTCCTATCGACCAAGGTAGCTCTGTTCTGATTGGTCGGCTCAGGGGTTGTTCATCCCCACTACTCCCGCGGCCATCTTGGGGGTGACCGAACCCCACACCGCTCCCATCCTTCCAAGAAAGTGGATGGTTTCTCCATTAATTTATGTTTCTGTCTCTTTAGTCTTACGGAAACTAAATAGTTTCGAACAATGATAATTACTTTATTTATTTATTTAGGTAAGATTCCTACGTTGTTAATAAAATGAACAAACTAAAGTTATATACTGCAAAATTATAAAGGTTTGAGGCGTTGACATAGAAAACGTTAATTTACAGGAGAAAATTGTTTAAATAATTAAAAATGAGTTTCAATTGGAAAATAGTAACTACCACTGTTCATAGAAACTTAATCACTCCCAGTTCAGACTTAATTCTCTTTCTATTTTATTGCTATAATTTATTACAACCTTTTATATGAAAAAAATGAAAAATATTTTTTTTTACTTAGGTACAATCTTTTCCATGTCAACGCCTAAACTTCTGAAAATGTGAATCAAGATTTTTAATATCCCCCATTTGTAATATTTTTTTAGATGTCCTTACATGAAATAAGAAATTTTCTGTGCTTTAATCCTTTAAGAATTAAATGAATGATAATATCCAATGACATGTATTCAAAATTCTGGAGAACTATGCACCAGATCATGGTCCGTTACGATAAAAAAAAAAAATGTAGTCAAGTAGGGTTTTTCTTAGAAAAATAGAAATTTTTAATGACGAATCAAAAAAAACCAACTGAAATTTTCGAGGATTTTTCTCATGCTTTTGAATAACGATTTATCAAATTAACTATATCTTTGCGATCATATTTTGTAAAAGTGAATGAATACCTCAATAAAGCCACTGTCGTTGTTTTTAATGTGTCTCAAATCAATTCGTTTGAATGAAATAAAAATTATTCTCATCATTAAAATCTAATCATATTTTCTTTTATTTGAAAATATCACTTAATTGGATTGGCAAGTCGTCATGTTAAATATAGCAAATTTTTATTCCAAAATATCCTATGAGACTGCCGTCCAACGCTCTAGTTTGAAAATGATCAAGTAAAAGGATGAAAATGCCATAAATGTCCCAATTTATAATAAAATTTGAACGAACTAAAAATTAGGACCTGAAAAAAAAATTTAAAAAGTTGAAAATGTTTTATGTAGTAGTATGATGTCACTGGATGGATTCGACAGTTACCTGATTACGTATTATGAAAACTACCTGAATTATTCTAATAATTATACTACATGTATTTATTCTATTTTATATAAATGTACATATCATATACATAATAATAAATTAAAAAATCTTTGGTTATGACGAACATTTTTTTAATTTTTGAGTGACTCAAAATGTTATTGCTATATATCTAAAAGATATTTGAATTCTTAAACATGGTGATTATGTAAAATTTATTAATTAATAAACGCAGACGTTTGCGTTTCAGAGCACATGAGTTAAAAAAACTTTATTTCCAAGCATTGATCCTGTGTATGTGAAGATGTACTTTTCCGTGTCTGTGATTGTTATTATCTCTTGAACAAATAGATCGATTTGATAACTTATTTTTCATTTTTTATATGAGGTTCCTAGCCCTGATGTATTGGCGAAAAAATATTTATATTTTTGCCTCATATGAATTGAAGATAGTTTTGCATGGAAATAATGGAACTAGCATTCTTTTGCTCAAATAAATATATAAAGTATGTGATTAAAATAGATAGAAGAATTATACTATAATAGGTACTTTAATAGAAGCACTCCAATATTATTCTAGTAATTATAATTAGTAAAATATGAATACTTTAGTATTGTTTTAGATATTGGAAATTTTGCATAAAATAAAGTAATGGAATTTTTTAGATATTTTAGAATTATTTTATAGATAAAAAAATAATTTGTAGTTTATAAAACAAATCTCTTCATCTTATTTCACTACTCTCTCATTATTGTAATGTTAAAATGGAAGTATTGGGATAATGTGTAGCTTGATTTATTTCTGAAATTGATACATTCCCTTTTACTATTTAAATTCAATAATAATTTATGTCAATATCTATATCTATTAATTTTAAACGTTCGATCTAAGTACATCGGTAAGAATCTGCACAGACCTGTAGAGACCATTGTTAAAAGTACAGAAAACAAAATGGCTTCTGATAATATTTTTTTATTGTTGAAATACATTTTATTTTGAAATACGGAGCAATTAAATACATAAAAATCATTTTACATTATGTAGTGTATTAGTCAAACAGGAAAAATTAATTATTAAGAAGTCACCTCGTTTCTTCTTGTAAGACGAAACCCTTGGAGATTGCTTTGATAGTGAACTACAATAATTAAATCATAGATTCAAGCAATCACTTTAAGAATTACTTCGATAAACTTCAGATCATACCTCGGTCAACACAGAGAACATAGCACTGCCTATGAACCTGCACAAACCTGTAGAGTCCGATGTTCAAAGTAGATAAAATAAATAGCTTCTTGTTATATATATGAATTTGCGAACTATAATGTATTTAATTGTGCCATATGTGTAGTAATAAATACCTTATAAATCATTATACAAAACAGGATGTATTAATTATTTAAGGAGTCATCTCATTTCTACTTGTTAAATGAAAACTGAGGAGATATCTCTGATAGTTAACAATAGTTAAATTATATATTGAATAAACTCGAAATATAAGCTACTATTTTATGAATTACTGCGATACACTTCGGTTCATAGTTCGGCCAACACTTGAGAACTCAGCACTGGGTACAAACCTGCACAGACCTGTGGAGTCCAATGTTCAGAGTAGAGAAACTAAAACACCTTCCTAGGACATATTGTAATTTACAAAACACATTTTATTTAAACATTTAGATAAAATAAATAGCGGGTCTTTTTCGGAAAACGCATTCAGTTTATTTTTTAGATATCAGTTATTTATGGTATTAAATAAAACACACATAACTAAACATGTGTAAATTTATAAATAACCTCAAAACAAAACAATTAAATTTGAGGATAATAATCAGCAATGCTTCCTAATATCTTATTAAAGAAACATTCTTTCTCGTACCTTCTCCTCCATATGAATTCGCATAAACATGAATCCAACATATTATCACTCTTTCCACATTCTTTTTTTTTTTCTTGTTTGACTGAAGCCCAAAATGATTCCACCCTCTGGGTATGAGCACCTGTGTTCATGTCAACGAAATCTTTTGAATGGTAAATAACGTAATGTTTATACTTCATGCCTTCAATTTGCTCTAATCCCTTATCCCTTCGAGCAATCGGAATGTATTGTTGTCCCAGGTCGTATGGCAGCTTTAATGCAAGAAGTCAGCATTCCATCTGTTCTGGATGGGACAGAACATAGGAAACACACCCTAGTTTCCCTGCATATGCCTACGAACACCCATTACTGCGGGTATATCCTCCCCGCAGTGTATTTCCTTTTGGAGAAGCAGGATTCATCGATTTCAACACTAAGACCTTCTCCTCCAATCATTATAGGCTTTGTTAAGATATCATTTGCAGACACTTCTCTGATTTGCTATATACTAACTTATGTTAATTAGGATTTATAATTAGGTCACATGTTAAATTTCTGAAATATATATATGGAATTCTTTCATATAAGTAATCATAATTACCGAATGCATGCGTTTTCCGAAACAGACCCTAAATAGCTTCTTGCTATATATTCTATTTTACATACCCTAAAAATCATTAATCATCTGTAGTGTATTAATCAAACAAGAAGTATTAATTTTATAAGAATTCACGTCCTTTTAATTGTTAAGATGAAAATTGCGGAGATTACTTTAATAACAAACTGATAAAAAAAGATTGAACAAACTCGAAATATAAGCATTCATTTTTAGAAATACCTCAATACACTTCGCCTCATAGCTCGGACAACACTGAGAACTCGGTACTGCCAATGAATTTGCACAGAGCTGTAAAGCCTAATGTTCAATGTAGAGAAAATAAATAGCTTCTTGCTGTATATGTGTTCTAATTTTGGAACAATATTTATTTAATCATTTCATTTGGTAAAAAGTTGTAATAAAAACCTAAAAAATTAGTATTAATTCTGTAGGATATTAATGAAAAAGGAGGTATTTCTTATTTAATACAAGAATTATTACTTCATTTCTACGTCCAAGACGAATTGTGTTAATTTCTTTTGTGATTATTAAATACAATAATTTAATATTAGAATGTATAATCTAGATATATAATTATTAACTATAAAATGATTCATGCATTCATAATTTGGTCTACACTGAGAGCTAAGTAATGCGTTCGAAATTGCCCGTACCTGTAGAGTAACCATTTAATTTTCCATTGCATGGTAATAAATGCTATAAAATCATTACACAGGTTGTAGTGTATTAATCAAACAGCAAGATTAATTACATAAGAAGTCATCTCATTTCTGCTTTTAAAAAGAATATAGTAGTGATTTCTTTGATAGTTAACTGTAATAACTGAATTATAGATTAATAAACGCGAAATATAAATATTTATTTTAAGAATTACTTCGATACACATCGGTTCACAGCTCCGCCAACACTGAGAACTCAGCACTGCGTATGAACCTGCACAAACTTGTTAAATCCAATGTTCCAAGTAGAAAAAATAAAATAGATTCTTAGAATATATTCTAATTTAGAAACTCTTAATTTGATATATATCGTATGTAATAAAAACACATATATAGTGTGTAATAAAAACGTTAAAAATCATCGTACATATATGTCCTATTGGATCGCTAATTCATTCAATTGCACTAATCGTTCAAATTGTATAAACGTATTATTGTATTATTTTTTTAATATAGCATAAGCATGAAAAAAAAAATAATTTTTTTCACAGAAATTTAGTTTATACATCTATTTAGTATTACCTCTTTTCTCTAGCATATGATATCGACGGTCCCTGCGTACAAAGCGAAACGTCAAAAACTGAGGTTTACAGGAGAGCGTAATTAAGAGTGATTTGAACTTTCATTACGCTCTCCTATAACCTCAATTTTAGGCATGTCGCTTTGTACGTACGGACCGTCGATATATAATATTATATTTGGTCGTTTCATATCAAATGCCCGTTTTCAAAGGATAGGTTAATTAGTAAAACAACTTAATGACATAATTTTATGATAATAAAAATATTTACTCTTATTTTCTATATATGTTTCCAAAAAAGATAAGGTGATAAGGTGAAGGCTCTTTAAGATAAGTTGGATGTGGGAGAACATTGATTCTTTCCTGTCTGTCGTGAAACATGAGGTCTAGCTCATGTCAGAGAGCAGGTCCCCACCGATTAACTAATGCAGATTGTTTTTTGATAAGTTTCTGTTGCACTATGTAAATATCAATTTAGTACGATGTGGATATGATGTTATCATATTCGGGTAGAAAAGACAAATGAATTAATAATTTTTTTACGTATAAATCTGTCACCAGCTGAAAATTTCTCAAATCAACGGAGAATAGTTCGTTCGTTGCAACACCCTCTCCTAAACGCAATGGTAATGTTTCTGGGCGTGGGGTGCCGAGTGTCCAAGATTAAGCTCATAAAAAAAACCACATGGAAATCACGAGTTTCCATGGTCGTATTTGATGGAATACTTAACAATGTTCAATCTCTCAACAAGCACTTTTTAATTTCTTTCTCGTCGTCTTAGGCATTTCGATATAGATATATTTATACCCAGCATGGTTAGCGTACACAGGAATTATCATAAAATCTTTGAAAATGAGTTGCCTATTACAGAGTGTATGTATATATACCATTTTATTACTCTCATACCAAGGGTCATTCGGTATGAATGAATGATTTGTGTAAGTAGGTTTATTCGGGAATACCATCTATAGTTGAGTTTATGTCCACATGGGTTTACGAAAGTTTTTTTAAGCATTTGGAAAAAAGTAAAAAAAAAAAAATAGTCGTCAACACGTATATTTGTATAAGTCGTATTTAAATCGCTTTCTGCAAAACGAAAACTAATCCTGCTTTTGAGATTCTTATATTTAAAACTTTTAATTTTTACCAGAGATAGAAAACACTGTTAAACACCGAAAGACCATTTGTCCGCAAGGCACCACAGTCTTGACAACGCCTTAAATTTTTTGTTTGCTGCAGATAAAAAACAAGTCCAGGACAAGATTAATTTTTTTTATCTCTCTTATAAAATTTAGATAAGTGGGACAGTTGTCTTTCTACAGTTAACGATTCATTTATATAGGTGATTTTGTGAAGTTAATCAGGATTACTTGGGATCTTAATTTTATGAGAATTTTTTAACGTAAGCGAGAGTAACAATCATTGTCTATTTGTTAACTGAGATACCATGAGTTATATTGTATAGGTATTAATAATGAACCTTAACATACTCCCACCAACAGTGGACGAATCGAAGGAATCAATGGGTGTGTCCAGCCGAAGTGATAAGAATTTATCGAAGAGGAAAGTTCCAACTCTTGTTGTAGTTCTCTAGAAAAGAAATCTATAACTCTGTAAAACTGATTGTCAGGTATTATCTTTTTGTTTTTCAAGTATATTCTTTATTAGTTTACCAAATACTTTGAAGCATAACCTTAAAGGGTATTAAATGCCCTTAGTATATTTGTAATAAATATTCGTCAGGAGTTTTAGAGCTTTCCTGGTCATCTGTTGAAGAACTTTGGCAGTTATTAAATTATAATCAAGCACATATATTATTCTTAAATTAATCACTTTAGATTAGGACTGATACCAATTTAATAAATTAACTTTGAGTCTCTCGATCGAGGAAGGTTTAATTCGACAATTTCGCCTTGGGTTGGTCTCGTTGCTCGCATAGGGAAGCCATGCACTTTCCCCCACAATCTAGCTCGCTTCACTCGCTCGTTGTCCTCAACTTGGCTATAATTATAATTGGCTATAATATTGAATGATTAAAAATTAAAAGGCTATTATTGCACCTGAATTAATTCGGTATCAGTGAGAATGGTATTGGCACTGCACTTCTTGATACAGGAATATAACCAAGAGTATTATACACTAATATTATGAAGTTGCTAACCAGTGAAAATTATCTACCTCACTTCCTCTGAGCAACCTCCAATTTTGCATAAGGTAATTTTCTTAATTGTGACATAAGGTATGCTAGAGGATTCTGTAATTGTGTAAATTAATCTTTATTAAATATCTTTTGATCCTTAGCGCAGCAGAAAATCATAAGTTAGGCAGTTTTAATGTCTCATGTCACTATGCTATTATTTAAATTTTTATCTATTTTAAATGATACATTATTATAGATTAAAATATTAAAAAAAATTAAATTAGGTCAAAATTAAAAGGTTGAAAGATTGGTACAAACATCCATATAAAACAATGAAACAAAACATAAATAAATAAAAAATTTTTTGAAGTTTAACTACTTTCATTATGCATCTAGGAACACTTACGGTCTAGGTCCTAATCTGAATGGCTTTTGTTGTCAAATCTTTTTTTTTTATTAGCAGACTTCATAGCTGTTGAGTCATATGAGGTCTTTGGGTGAAGGGGATTTCGTGAGGGTAGCCTTTTTAAAATACCTATAATTATAGTATCTTCTATTTATTTTAGTTTATTACGCAAACATTAAACTAGCCATTATGTTACGGAGCATAGCGCACACATGCTGCGCACCTTATTCTGTAGAGTAATAAGCTGTCATATCTCACTACTATCCAGTCCTACTCACACACATAATCTGTTTGCTTCGATCTGGACTTCTTGGTTCTCGACTATCATCATTCATTGGTTCTCCTGGCATGTTGGTTAACATCATTTTCTTTCGCGAATGATGGCTTACTATTGTCTATTTGAGGCCTTTCTGGCTTAAAATTCTAACGCTCTTTTACATCCCTTCATCACAGGGGAAGAAGAACTCTTCTTGAATTGAATTAAGAATAATTATTTTCATATGTCAAACAGGGGAAGTCCAACACTGACGAAGAACCTGTTTTTATTGTCAAACTGGCTCAGTTTTATCCGCTATGATGCAAAAGAAAACAGCAAGGTGGGCAAGCTGTTACTATGCCGAAGTACTTACCATCTTCTATTACATTCCCGAGTTTCATTTTTAGAGATTATTAGCGTTTGTTTACTCCGTTTCACGCAAGAAGTTAATGCCCCTTAGCAGAGCCAGTATCAGCTTAGTGACTGGTCTCTTCTTCTGCTCGTACTCAGGTTCATAACTCCACATATTTACACCAGGGTCACCAACAGAAGCCTCAGAAAGAACCCCAAAATACTAAATACTTTACAGAGTTCGTTTAATATCAACCACTTCCAGAGGAAATCTTATCAGTATTGGCTGTCTGGACTGCGCCATATTAATTAATTTCCTTACGCACAACTCCACAAGAGACCTGCACTTTTAGCTGTTCAATATGGCTATGTGTTTCTTGAGTCTGGATAACTGATAGGTAATGAAACAGAAACCAACTCTTGTTTAGCTCCCAGAGAACCTTGAAACATGCCAACTTCCTTTGTGCTTGGTCCAAGACCAAGGCCTGAGGGTAGTCTCTTGTTATCATTCTTACCATTTTGTGGTATCCTGACGCTCATATTACTAAGATAACTATAGATGAAGGGAAAAGATTGTTTGGAGGAAGAACACTTGTCTCTGTTGAAAACAATTGATATGTATATAAGGATCAATAGGAAATACTAATCCATCCTCCATCCAAAAGAACCATACCCACCTTCAGTCATGCATCTACAGTTCCGTTACCGAGGATGACCTATAGCACTGATGATCTGTACATTCCTGATTGCAACCCTATCTTGTGGATCAATCTCAATCCCTTCACGTTGTTTTCAGAAGTTTTTAGTAACTTGCTTAGCTTATAGGCACCAACTCTCCTTTGCAGTTCTCTTATTAACTACGATCTTAATTTTGTATTTTTATTTATCGGAAAATACGTAAATAAACAGTGAGGATAATTTGATGGTGTTCTGTGTTGTTAAGTGCAAATATGTAATTTTATGTGTACGAATGTTTGCGTCACTTCACTTTCCCAATTCTTAGCATTAAGCTGGAAGATCCTTTAACTAGTTTGGATGTCTGAAAAATATTTTTCTCTATGTCACTTAACTCCTCCTAAATGGTTGTACTTGATTAAAAAAACGTTGCATTTTTTTGGGTCGAATGGGTTCGAGAATTGTGTAGGTTCACTATTTGATTCGAAATATATTATTCTTAAATTTATTTTTCTTTATTAAAAAAACATCCCTGCCATAAAAATATTTGAGTTTTTTATTTCTTGCATTCAATTAAAACCGATTTAAATTCATAATTAACTCATTTAAGTCCTCAAGGTAGTAAGTATCCTTGGCCCAATCCTTTATACAGTTTATACAGCTGACATCAAACTCATCCTAATACTATCCTTACCACATATGCTGATGATACATGTGTATTACCAGTCAATACCAATCCAGTTATTGTATCCCAAAGCCTCCAATCCCATATCACTGATCTTGAAGAATGGTGCCAGAACTGGAGAATTAAAATAAATTCTCAAAAATCACATCAAATCACTTTTGAAACCAATGACTTTCTGCCCTTCGGTATCCTTCAATAATATCCCACTTGTGCCTGTAGAACAGATCCGAAACTTAGGGTTGCATCTCGACAAACGATTAACCTGGAATCCTCATACTAGACTGAAAAGACAAGAAACCGCTCGACGTTTCAGGCTACTTCAACACTTACTAGACAAACGTTCTAAGCTCCCAATTAATTACAAAAGACTCATCTACATGACCATCATACGACCTATTTGGACTTACGGAGTAGAGCTTTGGGGCTCCACTAAGCCATCGAATTCTTCTCGTATCCAATCCCTACAATCCAAAATCCTTCGTAAAATCCTCAACGCTCCTTATTTTGTTAAGAATATAGTCATCCATAACGACCTTAATGTCCCATTTGTTGCTGATTTGGCCCGAACCCGGTATCTATCCTTTCATAACAAACTTCATTTCCACTCAAACCCTCTAGTTTCAAACCTAGCTTCCTCTTCAATTCCCGATAATCCTCCGAGGCGTCTGAGAAGAAGATGACCACGTGACCTTCTTAGTTGAACATGCGATTTGAGTACTACCAGTGGGTAGTTTCTCTACTTTTCATTATGTATCACTCAGCCAATTTACTTGTTATATTACTGTAATATAGTTGTAAATATCAATAAATAAATAATAAAAAAAAAAGTCTGCAGTATACAGATATACTCACCCGTAATTGATAGGAAACTGTACTGTTGCGTCAGGTATTTTAAAATATTTACATTACATTTAATATTACGCCCAAGCTGAGACGTGGAGTGATCCAGCCTCGACCCCATATCAATCAAGTGCTGCATCCATCCAATTCCTGGAACCAAGCTAAGTCCTTGCATCATTTGCGGAATCTTCCCACCTATGTTTTGGACTACCAACTCTCCAAGATCAATACAGCCCGTTCCCATAAAACCCTTCGTGAAATTTCACCAGGGTTTATCTTTACTTCACGACATTATCTTGCTAGTTCAATGACAAGTTTTTTTTTGTATATTTTTTTCATTCATTGTATATTATGATTCCGCACATGTATATTTAAAGTTGTACAATTGTTTTTAATTTGAGACTGGTCTATTTGGTACAGCATGTAATTTTTGTGAATTGAATCAAATTATATAAGAAATAAATATTTTTTTTTTTAAATGACAAATTTTCATTAAGGTTACAAAAATGTTTTTTATATTATTCGAATAATGAGTAGGTAAAATAAAGTAAAATAAAATAAAATAAAAATTTAATTAGTTTAAAATTTAACATTGTTGAACCAAAATTATATGAAGTCTATCTATGAAATTGTTTTTACATTACAATATTCGGACTCTAATCGGGTATATATTCCTTTGGGCATATTTTTTATTTTAAACTTATTATATTTAGAATTAAAAAAATTTAAATAATTAATTCTTGATAGTGCGTTCAGTTTCGTGGTCGGGCTTGTGTGATATGGGCTAATGTTATGTGATGGCCTGTCGGAGGGAATCATGTTTTATAAAAACCGAAGGGCAATTGTTTTTATAAAGCATGAATATAATGTTAAATCATAAGAATAAAGGTATAAACAACATAAATGAGCTTTAATATTTTAGATTGGGGTCAAGAAGTATTGAAAAACTATTGCGCCAGAACTTTTCTTTTATTATAACACTGTTGCCTGTAAGTCAATTATAGAATTGGGCATTATAATAAGTATAGTATCAATTTATATTTAATAAAATTAAATATAACTTTAATGAATATTTTCAGTTTTATGCTAAAGGATAAGAACAGAGGTATAATAAACGATATAATATTGATTTCTTCTGTGCGGCGATGCACTGCAGGGGTATAGAAGAAGTATATACACTCGATACCACTCATTAAAAAATCCTTTATTATTTTATTAAAAAAAACATTAACTACAAACAAACTAGAGAATAGTACAAATAAATCGGAGGTTGGAAACTAGACAATGATAGCTCTATTGTTTAATATTTATTGAAATAATTATAATCATCCGGTAAATATAATTTAAGTGATAGTGTCGCGAAGGTTGAAAAGGGCTCGTAAAGTTGTTGGGCTTCGTACCGAACGGATTCCTAAAATTTTAATCAGCTCTGAGCAGACTGTTAAACGCTCGAGGGTTAGACCGAAACGTAGGTGAGAGGATTGGAGGCTTAAGAGTGGTCAGACAGATTTGGGTTCAGGTAATAATCCGTGGACGGATGTTTTTATCAGAGATTAAACAATTAGTAGAGATGGTATCGGCTACTAACCTTCGGGTTCTCTAAGTCTTATTATTATTACTGTAATAATCTCAGATCTTCAAATATGAACATTAGCTGTAAAAATAATGTGTACCACTACAACCCATGAAGGGTCTTGGAGTCGGCACATGGTTGAGACTACAGTGTTTCTAAAACAACTGTAGTGCAGGGAGGTGTTAAAGGTGGTTAGTTGTTAATCTCCTCCTATGCACAAGGTCGCGGGATAGCAGCTCGACGGGTGGCCCTTGGATTTCTTAAAAGCATTAAAACAGCCATGGTGTCCTTCGGAAAGAACGTAAAGTGGGGGTCCCGAGCCGGTGGAGGGTCAGGTACTCGTTAAGGATTCTAATAATTCCTGGACAGGCAAAATTTAGGACTGTCACTGTAACATATTGTGACGGACATGTTACATAATGTAACATAATGTAATGTTACATAATGTAACAATAATGTGACGAAACAAACAACTGTAATCAGAATTAGGAAGATATTTTATAAAAATATAAGTTATACTGGAGAATTGCGGTAATGGGATCGATTGTAAGTCTATTGACTTACCCTCTTTTCTGTTAGAATTCTATCTACTATGGTTTACCTTGGTTTTTATTATAAACTTTAGTATCTTTTGGTGTTGTACAGGTTTATGTGTGGTTATATAAATAAATAATTACAAAAATATTAAATTCAAGATTTTCATGGCCCTTTAGTAATTAACGCAAAATATTTATAAAGCTAATAAAAAAATTTAAACTATGATAATGTTCAAATTTACAAGTAAAGTTTTACATCTTCGTTTTTGTTGGTAATTTAACATTTCTAGGTTATAATTTATTTTAATTTTTTTCAATCCCTTAAGCCGTTTTCAGTGAATTCATTTTATTTTAATCTATAAAATTGACAACAATATACAGGAAGATAAACCACCCTTTTTAAAATTAACATATAGACACAATTTATTTGTATTGAAACACTCGTACTATGAATCGTAATTTAACCATCATTTTTTATTACTATTATATTTGATCTTATCATTGCATTATAAGTGCGGTAATATACAAATATTAATATTTCTTTTATTGTTCTGTATGGTCTTGTCTGTTACTCACCTTGTTTGCGCCAGTGTGCAATCGTCCGTTACCTAACATGTACAAAACTAGAGAATCGCAGATTTTGAGCATTCTTAAACACATTATATGGGTGAATCTCCTCAATGCTTGTGTAAAAAGTGATAGAACACAATTTATTTTCCTTGTAAAAATAAAATTTAAATTTCAAAATGTTATTTAACAAAACGTTACTGATCTTTATAACATTGAACCTTGATGTAGTAACGATCTTGCATATCCAAATGAAAAAAAAAAAAGCAAGTCACATAAATTTTGTTTTCTATTTTTTTATATCTATTACCTCTGATATGAAAATATTGAATTCATTATTTTATTTTCAATTTTAAATGTATGTAAAACAACGATTACGATTTTTTTCTATGGTCATGATGTTAATTATTAAATAATCATTAAGCACTTCAAATTGTAATATGTTACATTTACTCTCTAAGTCATATATCAATTTTACTCTTATTATTAATTATAATTTTATCGGAATGTAATCTTAATAAAAATAATTTAAATATTTTTTTTCATTAACTGTTCGTTTTATAAAACTAGTAACGTTACATAATTTTTTTTATTTCGATTTTTATTTATTATAGTAATTTAAGTTAATGAATTATGTATAATTCTATAAACGTAAAAAGGGGATCCTGCCATATGACATTAAAGAGATCAAAATCTAGGATTCCCAATTCGGTACTGCTTCCAAAATTGCTGTGACGAAAAGGGGAGAAAAAAGAGAAACACATTCATATATTTAATTATAAAATTATTGTAAATGAAATTGGTATTTTGTAAGTTACATTTTTTTAAATTTTTATTGTGAAGAGGAAAAATAAAAATATTGAGTAAATTATGGCATTTGTATTTAATTATCATTTATTCAATATTTTTAACTCTATTAGAGTAGGATGAACCTTTACTATTTACAATAAACAAATGACATGGCCAAAAAAATGACACGACACAACCTTCTCACTACTGCCCTAAAAGTTATATTTTCATTTTATATGTGATAGAGAACATCGTTACAATATATCCACCACACAACTTTAATAACAATAAACAATAGCGTAGACGCATAGACAAAAATTTCGTGGTGAATTTAACACATGAAAATTTTTTTAAGAAATTAACTAAATCTTAAAGGGTCAGAAATCTAAAAAAGGTAGTTATTACATTTTTTTGGAATTAAAAAGGGATCATGCTTATTGTTACTTACTTTTTTATATTACACAGTTCTATATTTAAATATATAATAAATATTTTTTTTTTGCATGATCACGTAATAATTCCTGAACTGCCCTCAATCATGTTGAAGTTTTAATGACAATATATTCTGTTCTAGAATGAAATATACACACACTTTGAACACAGTACATCTAATAGGGCATAAAATATATTCATATATATTATCTATTCAGTTCATGGTAACCCTATTTTTTATAATATTATATCTTATTGAGAGAATAAAAATGATAAAAATAATAATCATTAAAAAAATCGAATTAAAAAAAAGGAAGTAAAATTTTAACAATAACATTGTCCAAAAACGTTTGTAACATTTGTATCTTCAGTTTAAAGAAGACAAAGATACATATTTAATTTTGATGTTTTAAAATACAAATTGAAAATTAGGAAAAAATAAAAAACAAAAACAAAAACTCTTAAGCCTAAATCGTCCACATATTGCACTATTAAATCATTTAAAAAAAACAAAAAACAATTCAATTTTAATTACACCTTTAATAGATCGTAAATCAAACCATTTTGATACACATCATCATATTGAGCAACATCTAAACATAACAAAATTATACAATGGAAAATTCAAATAAATAGAGTTCTTATAACATAATAAATCGGTTTTTTCCCTTATTATTATTCATTATATTACCATATATAATTTTTGTAAAATTATTACAGAAGCTGTTAATGAAGTACGTTATTATAACTATTAATAGAAACATTAAAGTTTCGGAAATTGGACATATAAAGCTATATTACAAGCGTTTACGCATTTATATAGACACCTATATTTGTACAAAGTCATTATAAATAGTTATTAAAATTGTCATTTTTCAGGAATAAATCCGGTAGTTCAGTAAACTCTACAAGAACATATTTAATTCAATATAATCCAAATGGTGTAGGGCCATCGGACTTATCATATTTATGATAAATCTAAAAATAATCCATTTAAAAACCCTTACAGAACAATTACAGAACAATACATTTTTTTTATAAACGTAACAAGAAATAAATAAAAAATTAAAAATTTTCTCATTAAACTTAAGGAACATAACAATGCAACTAATCTAAACTCTAGACGTCTAAGATTTTATCAATAAATCTTTTATTTTATTTTTTTCAGATTAAAAGATAAGCAGTTTTACAATAGTAACAGTCAAGAAACACGCTAACTCCTTATACATACAATAATATATATTTATTTATTTTAAAGCATTTCCAATGGACAACGTCTATATCATTACCACATTATACACATTAACGTTCGAATCCAATCGGCATATGCAAACAGATAAGACACTACACATTCTTCTATTATAATACATACAAGACAGAGTTCGTTTCTCTCGCATTCTTCGGGTGCATCAACAGTCGCACTGCGATCTCTGGGGTCGGCGTTGGGGTTTTGGTAATATTTCTGTATTGCGGTTTGGAATACAGCAGTAACAATACCAGCTATGAAACGTCAACAAACCAGAAATAAATGTAATTGAGAAACATAATGTAAAGATAAGTAAAAAAATTCCAAAAAGTGTTGTATGTGAGGAAATTCGGTGCAGTAGAACAATATCTGACTAGAAACGTAAATAATTACCGATCCCACAGCCATATTTCTGCATATTCTTAAGAAGAGACTTCCAAAATGGAACTATTCCGGGTTGTCGCTTCGAGTGTCAGCTATTCATTTGTTTCCCTTTTAATATTTTCCATAAATACAAGTAATCGTGAACTTTGTAATGAATAAGAGGATTTAATTGTGGGAAATGATTTTATTTCAATAATCATTTCATCTAGAAATGGACGTTTCAACTAACATATATCACAGATACTTCAAATTTGGTTGAAAGTTTTATTTCTTGATGAAATGGTTACCGAAATCTACTAATTACCCATAATTACATCCTCTTTTCCATACTAAAGCTCACGGTAACTTGTATTTTCGGAAAGTATTAAAAATGAAACGAATAAACAGTTAAAACTTGTAACTCAAGTCGAAGCGACAACCTCTGATCCAAAAAGTCAATCCGTGATCAATCAATCAATTAAATTAAATTATGTAGTATTTTTAATACAACATTTTTTTTTTCATTGATAGTGTAATCCAAATAAATGGAAGAATATCTATGACTATGGCTGTGGATTCAGTATTCAGTGGCAGCAGATGGTGGCTATGTCTGATGAGTTCACGTGGTGACGCCGTGGTGATGATGGTGGTGACCGAAGACGACCCCAGAGAAAGGCGAGGGTCACTGATGATGCTTGATGGCCCCGTTGGCAGGGTGGTGGTTGACCAGCTGGTGGTGCGAGTGGTGGTTGGCGTTGTTATTGTTGTTGTTGGCCGCCTGTGCCGCCTGCCTTTGCGAGTTCTTCTTGTTCTTCATCCTCCGGTTCTGGAACCATATCTTGACCTGCCTCTCGGTTAGGTTGAGGTTGCGCGCGAGTTCCCATCGCTTTTGCTTCGATACATAGGCGTTGAAGAGAAATTCCTTCTCCAACTCCAAGGTCTGAAACTTCGAATAGGGCTTGCGCTTCTTCCTCACCGTCCCTTGCCCCGTCCACTCCAGAGGGTTGCTGCTCACTCCCATTCCAGTCATCCCGACGCCGCCCAATGAGGCTGTAAAAGAAAAAAAGTGTCTTCGTTAGCTTGAAATTTAACTAAACAACTCGCAATAAACTCGCAATGTTTATGCAATATATACGAAGTATGAATATCAAGTTTGTTTACTGAGTATATATAAACATCAACATAGTCTTGAATTGAATCAAACCCAAAGTGATTTAGGCTGATATAAAACAAATATATAATCCATTCAAATATTATCTTTTAATTAATAATAAATATAAAAATTGCAGCACAGAGAGATCCCTTCAGAAATATAGTGTTAAACTTGGGATTCCAGGATACAAACAATAAGGGAATAAGAACGAAGTGGCCGGAAGAAAGAAAAAAGAGGCAAGGTGAAAAAATGAGAGAGTATTGGAGGAAAATAAAGCAACAAATGAGAAGGAATTGACATTGGAACGAAAAAATAAATAATATAACAGTTAGGTAAAATGATAGTTCTTTAAAGAAATTTTAATACTTTCATTCTAGTGAAAGAAGGAAATGATGATTATGTAATAAAACCTGTTTTATTACCTTAAAATTAATTATATTTTTTAATTGATCCGTAGGTTATGTAATATATAAAACAATAGTTTTTTTAAATACATTTTTATACTGTCATTTTGTCATTTATCATTTTTTTGTAATATATTTTTTCCCAGGTAAGCGAACAATCAAATCGTTAAATAACACACTGAAGAAATTTTTATTTTAATATAACTTGAACTATAGTTTTACCTTCTCGGTTACTACAAAAAGTATGATGAGACGTCTACGTAAAATAAAAAAATAAAAAATGAAGCAAGACATCTGTTGTTCTCCATCATGTTTTAAATTTGCAGCAATAGTGAATAATTGATTAAGTCTAATTTTGTTCTGAGTGAGGTGATAGTACTGAGGGAAACGGAATCCTGGCATTCTGATATTTTGTTTCTTGAAATGGTGTTGTAATATAAGCAATATTTCAAACCAATGCCTGTATCATATTCTTGTGGAATTATGTTCTACAAGAATAACAAGATTATGCTTTCCTTATTGCAAGAAGCTCATTTTGGACAAATTTTGACTTAGCTAGTCGCGGCAGATGGCTTTAGTATATTTTAAAATGAGTTAAAATTCCTTGGTTATGCCGCCATTCGGAAGGGACGTAAAATGAGGGTCCCCAGCCAAGTGTAACGTACTCTTCTTTTTATTATAATTAAACTTGGATAGACAATCTTTAGGACTCCCCTTGTTGCATCCTCCGATTGGACATAGCAAAATAAAGTGACGGTAAATAAATAAAGAAACAAAGTTAAAGACTAACTTCTTTACTTAGTCATCAGAAATATCATCTCTGCGCAGTCGTAATATATTATAAATAAAAAAATAAAAAAATAACTTTTTTGGGGGGGGGGGGGGTCGGTATATGACCCATGGTTGTAAAAGCCCGAAAAAAAACATTTCAAAACAATTTCCTGCATAAATTAACGAAAAGATAAAAAATAAATAAATTGAATAAATATTTTTACTAATGCAAAGGCTATTAACTGAGATTAGATTTTTTTTAATGAAGGCCATGAACGGGTCTGGAGTTCAGTATATAGGTTATTTTTAGTAGGTTATTTGTCAGACATAAGCGAGAAGAATAGAATTTGAAATATTTTAAAAATTATTTTCCTACATGATTCGGAACCAAGTTACCTACGACAGTATCAGCTGAACTAGAAACACAAGGTTGTGCGATAAGACTCCGTATCTTGAGGTCACGTAAGAAATAAAATTCACAGGTTCTGAGAGTGTCTCTCATGATTCGAACACATCATTCAATTTCAGCCTGATTTCCTCGACAGGAAGTCTCGAAGGATGTGCCGCCTCTTGCATACGACTTGCACCATTTTCTCCAGATGAGCTGGAGGGACAATTCCGCCTTCCGCTCGCGTATTCTGACCTCACCAGCCCTGGAAGGCTCGACTAAACAAGGCTAATGGTAGAGTAATTACGCGTAACCGCCTGATCGTACAGGCAGTTGCACTATTTCCATTCCAACATAAAGCAAATATATATATCTACATGAATCGGTAGAAAAAATTATTTTTGAAGTGAAAACTTCTTTATCCGCGTTTAGCGACTTTTGGTAGGGGATTTCTTTATCTCTTTCAATCTCTTTTACAATTTCTTTTAATAAACATTAGTTTAATGGTTAGAATACCATTTATATAAGAATAATTATATTTATCTAATTAATTATATTCCTTTAAGTCGTTTAATAGTGATTATAATAACTTAAAAAATCCATGAATGGTTGAACTTTTCGTTTCCCCTAAAAGACTTAGTTTGCCATAGTTGAATGTCTTGTTTTATATGGAATGATTGAAAGTACAAAAGATCTAAGTGTTGCTGAACATAGCAATGAAAATAATGCTGAAAATAAAAATAAAATCAATGTAAATACAAGGCCTGAATAATATAACTGTATATTAATTATTATTTCATTCAAATTATTGATCTTGATTATTGAGCTTGTGATTAATAAAAAAACTATGACAACGTATATAATTATTTTTCGGAATGTTCCTATTTGTGAACCAGATCAATGTTAATCTACGAATTTGAAACTTAAACAATTCATTCAGACTATAGATTTAGAAATTCAAGAAAGAACGCAGTTATTCCAAAGTTTTGAGTTTGCACATTTGTTGAGACTCATCTAGGAATAAACTAGGACTTCCTATTTATTTTTTTTTAAATATGCTTTTTGAAATTTACAAGTATATAATAATTTATCAAGTGAGTAGAATGAATGTTACGAAATGAGATAAAGGCCCGCAGAGAAACTATCCACTATATATACGATACACTATTAGGTAAAAAAAATTAAATGAAATATTACACTACTGAAAGGCTGATTGTTAACAAATTGTTTTCGAATTTTAAATAAATTACGATTTCAAGAAGAAAAAAAGGAATCGGTGCGGTGATCCCACGACCTTGGATAGTGTTATCTATTGCATTTGCAAATGGTTATCAGTTAGTATTTTTAGGATGAGTTTTTAATTATATCTGTAAGGTTTTTAGGATATAAAAATATTTATTATAGTTTATGTCAATTGTATATGATTTACAAATATGGCAGTATGAAATATACCAATGCCACCCCTATTGAAAAGGAAAAAAAAGTATGTGATTTTAAAAAAAAATGATATAAATAAGAACATTGCAGTGTAATACTCAAGATTACACGCACTTTTCTTATTCAAATATTCATCCCTAAAGCATTAAATATGTGTTCTGTGCAATAAATTTTGAGAAAGGATGAATTTTTTAGTTTAAATAATCATTGAACAATATTCAATGTAATAAATTATTTTTTTTTGTCCATGGTATACATGAAAAATCCATTGAATACATGAAAAAATGAATTAATAGAAATATTTTACAAAATACATTACAGATTATAGCATTGTATTATAATTTTGAAATAAACATGAAAGTCTTATATTTTTAAATTATATTTCAACTGCTGACTGACAACTATTTTGGAATAATATTTTTAAAAAAAGTTTTAGCGTATAACCTTGCAACTTCGTGTTTATAGTTGAACTTAATAATTAATTTATTTCGTTAGTATTTTATTTATTTATTTCATAGTGACTCGTTTTTATCTTTTCTATTTTTACCTTTTTTAAATTGAAACAGTCAGCAATTGAGGATAATTAAGTTAGTCCATAAAATCAGTAAATTATCACATTATAGTCTTTAATTACCAAAAAATTTCTTTTAGAAAAGAATTTTAAAACATATTTTTTTATTTAGTCTTCTTTCAATTCACAAAACTTTTATATTTTTCATTATATATATATATATATATATATATATATATATATATATATATATATATTATACAATTTTTAGTATCTTCATAATTGATTAAAACTCTAATTGGCTCTAAAACTTTAATCTAGCTCAATTCATAGATCATCCTTGAGTGATCTGTAATTTTGTGTCTATAAAAAAATAATGTAGTCGCAGAGAAAATTCAGGGGGAAAAATATTGGTGTGGCGAATTTCGGCTTGTACGTAGGTACCCTTAATTTTTGAGTGATCTCGCTTCTTCTTTTTAGGTAGTTAGAACATAAGAAATAATTTTTAGTTAAAATCCTTTCTTAAGCTTGTTATTTTCCGCAAGCAAAGCTCGGGCAGGGAATCGAGGTCAAGGATGCGACGAAGCTGTTTATCTGCAAAACATACACTTCTTGTCTCTTTCAAGATTCATATTTCATAAATGCGACAACTCCGGGCATCCGAATGGCACTATTATGTTAACTAGACGTTTGTGAAATTTCGGTAAACAAACTGGAACACGCAACAGGTCTCCCGAAGACTGGACGGAGGTAACATAAAAGACGAAAGGTAGGAAGGATAAGACAATTGGTATTCACAGGGTCGGATACATACATCGCGGAGGAGAGCTGATGTGAAGAAGATGGTCGAGGAGATAGAAGACCCGAGAGGAGGTGATCAGCGGCCAGAACTCGAGGGCTTGAATGGGAATGACCGACTTGTCCCGGCGACGCACACTCTTCGAATAGTTGAAGGTTTTTACCGCGTTCTTCGTCATTAGTGAAGATGAGGAGCCTGTAGGAGTTATGACAAGATATGTTCAGTCCTTAGGGGCAGGCTAAAAATCTTGATTGTACAAAGTATTTCTTTGTTGATAATTATGTTTAAATATATTTTTTATTGTATTAATGCATAAATGTATAGAAGAAGACTGCTCGAACGAGAGCTTTCAGGAACTTAAAACGACTGAAGTTGTAAAAAATCGTTAAATAAAATAAATTTTTCTTATTTTCAAATACCTCTATTTTATTTTTCCAACCTCGTAGTTTTGCATTTTCCAAAAAATAAAATTTGTTACTAATGCTACTACTACTGAAGCTAAGCAGAAGATTGTAGAATAAAACGGATATGAGAAGATGCCAAGATATTATTTATAATTATTATTTTCTTTATTTATGAAATTTTTATTGTCATAAATTCAATATCTATCATCTCCTATTTTTTTAGTCAATTTAATTGTGAACACTCCTTTTCACTGTTCTTTTTTTAATATTATTAATATCGTCTTTTTAAATTACAGATTAGATTAAACCGATGACCTGAGTTTATTCAAAACCTATAAGATAGTTTTTACTATATTATCTGTTTATTTTTTTTATTCTCTTTATACTCGAAGGATGATATTTTAGTTTATCAATGAAATTTTAAGCACTTAATAATAATCATAATAATAATCACACCGTTAGATAGGACTTTTTTATAACAATAGAGTTAAGCCGAACTGTCAAAACGAGTAAAGATAAATTAACCAAAAACATTATTAAAATAATTTAAAAATGAAAAACATAAAACCTGTACAACTACAACCCATGAAGATTCTTGAGTTCAGAACGTGATCGAGACTACTTTCTCTAAGAGAATGGTTGTGATAAAAGTTAGGTGATATATCGTTCCGAGATCACGCTCGATCGCTAGGTTTTTTTCCCACGAATAAGGAAACCCACTTATAAAGCCTGGGTGAGCTCCAGGAGGGCCAGTAGATCCCATGCAGTCTACGCTTCGCTACTAATAGATTGAATAATTTATCTGTCACAGCCGGATTTAAACTCGTAAACAGAAGCCTAACAAATCAGTGAGCTGCCCTACTCCCTTAATAATTGTTTAAACCATCTTAAAATAAACAATATTAGTAGATTACTTTTTATTGTTTTATAACTTTTGTTGCATAAGATTACATTTGCTGTTCACACCCAACAGAGAACAGAATTAAGTTCTACATCATATTGTTATAGCCGCGTTTCCCAACCACTAGCCGCGGTCTTCATAGGACTGGGCTGCGAGCAGTCGATATTGATGATAAAAGATAATAATTTTAATCATCAGTAAATAAAATAAACTTTTTTCTGTAGAATTTTTTATATCAAAACAATTCAGTATGAAATTCGAAAATATGTTCAAACATTTTCATCAGACGTCTATTGGTGTTACTGTATTTATTGTAAATTTATATTTGGTTAGTGGGCCTCGAAGTTTTCCTTTCAAAATTGGTGTTTAAGATAAAATATTGTTTTTTGAAACTTCAAGAACTTCCTTGAAAATGCCGCAGAGGAAATAACAGACCATGAAATCACTGAGTTAAGTCTTAGGCCTGTGGGAACTATGCCGTATTTGCCAGTCGAAAAGACTTATGTCAATGGTAAAGTATTCGGCTCTGGTCTTGGAGCGGTTTGTGAAGGCTTGCTTTGAATAACATCAACGCCCGTTACACTGGTCTCAGCATATCCGTGTGGCTACCTCGTTTGTATGGAAATTATATGACAACTTATTTATCTATACAGAGGAATAAATTCGCATCCTGTAACTGACAGCAGTACACATAGTTCTGCTAAGAAGCATATCTCATTATTATTTCACGTAATCATATACTAAAGGCATTGAATCCTTAGTTATTTGTTTTGACTAAACTCGGTTCTATACCCTGATTTTAAAAAGATTTAAATTAAATTCCCTACAAAGCAAAAAAAAATCTAAACAGGACCAGTATTATGTAATAATAAAAAAATGTACCACAAGAAGTTGAAGAAGGGACTGTACTGTTTCCAAGACAATGGTTGTACAGAGAGGTGATTAGTCCGAGATCACTCTAAACCGTCAGGTTATTCCCCTAATTAAGGATACCTACTTTATAGTGGCTGGGAGAGCCCAAAGAGGCTCTCCAGATTCCACTGGGCCCATATGGCTCATAAAATATTAAATTAAAGCAAATATAGAGCGTTTTGAAATTTTTAAATATTTTTTATTATAAATATTCTGTGCATTTGAATGCGGGGGTTCACATATCTAGTATTTCTAAAGTAACAGAAATGAAAAACCTTTCATTTTTGGAAAAATGGTAAAAACTATATGTGAGCTTGGAATTGAATTATGACACTAAGAGTGAGTGACACAAGTGCCTTCTGGCAGGCAAGCTCTGGAGCTAGGTTAGTTTTAATGTGAGATAAAGATATATTTACCTATTTTTAAATGGTCATAACTCACCACAGAAAAAACATCGATTTTTGAGCTGCGTCACTTTAGTGCGATAGGATTAGTTATTTTTTTCTAATAATTCATTCACTCAATGAAAAACCTATTTCCAGTCGTTTTTTTGGCATATAACTTTATTATGTGGATACGTTTCGACTAATTTGTCATTTACAATCCATCAAGAACTTCATTAACATCTCAGAAGAGTTATAAGTCATCTTTTTTCTGTAAATTATTAATTACATAAATCACAACAATATAACAAATATACATTTCTTAAAATCGTCCATAAATAGAAGTAAGTATAGATACCTTTTTTTTATTATTCATGTCATTAGCTAATCAAAAGACGATTAGAATGTAATTAGATAATTAGAATGTAATTAAAAGACGATTCCTTGAAGCATTATATATCAGCGACAAAATAGATAATGTGGTGAATGATAGGAAAGAGGGAGGAGAAATTAGCAAATCATATGCATCAGTTATTTTGAAGTTAAAGACAAAATAACAAATGGGATGGTCTACTTTAAAAACACAGAGAGATAACCTAGCACTATAACCTCCCAACAGTTACCTAGATATCCCAATTTTCAGTCCTATCTGATTTTTTAAATTAAGAACCTATAAAAATATATTAAAAATAAAATAATAAACTTAATAAATTTTACTTATTAAAAAATTTTTGATTTGTAATTTAATTATGATAGATTTAAATGAGAAGGATTTTAGTATGTAAATATAAATAAAATATAGTATAAATAGAGACCAAAGTTTAAAATATTAACAAAAGGACCATGGAGGACAATGGACCTCCAAGAAAAGATTTTAGCTAATGACATGAATAATAAAAAAATAAAAATAAAAATTAAAAAAAGGTATCTATACTTACTTCTATTTATGGACGATTTTAAGAAATGTATATTTGTTATATTGTTGTGATTTATGTAATTAATAATTTACAGAAAAAATATGACTTATAACTCTTCTGAGATGTTAATGAAGTTCTTGATGGATTGTAAATGACAAATTAGTCGAAACGTATCCACATAATAAAGTTATATGCCAAAAAAACGACTGGAAATAGGTTTTTCATTGAGTGAATGAATTATTAGATAATGCAATCCAGTTTACATCCTTTCAAAATTATTTTTTTCTTAAACCAATATTGATTTTCAATTAAATCATATTCAATCTAACCACCTACAATACTGATATTAAAAAAGGAGAAAGAAAAAATGTTAGGTTCTCTACTATTAATCAAGACTAAGCAGACAACTTATAATTAGGACTTGCAATTTAAGCTGTAAGTAAAGTCGTTTCTGGGCACACCAGATATATTTTAATCTTTTTTATGACACTCAATTTGTTTTTAATAAATCATCTCATCAAGTTCTTATGATTTACGATTATGCGCAACGGTATTATATTTTTTCTTATAAAATCTTCAAAATTAAGAAATTAATCCTTGAAAGAAATAAATCATTGATAATTTAAGCTAGCGACACTTTTATAAAGCGATTATCTAAAATTCCATCGCTTTTGCCTAATTGCTCGACTTACATGCTAAGCCTCATGATACGGTTCTCTCGAACAGCGTCTTGACGCAGTTGATGTATAACGCAACACCAATCCCGGATTTGCATCTATATTGTCATATTAGAAACGCATCTGACGATCTCAGGATCTAAAATATTCACACTTAGTCGGATCGTAAGAAGTTCGGATAAATTATGATTTCAACACCTTCCTCGTGTTGTTCGAAGGTAGTAACATAAACATTGAAATTTAATATAAATTCGTTCCGTCTTAATTATTAAAAATAAAACCTGTACAACTACTCATGAAGAGTCTTGGGTTAAGTACGTGATGGAGACTGGGCGGCTTCTAAGACAGTTCAGGGAAGTAGTTTTTCCTAGATCATGCTCAACCGCAAGGATTTCCCCCTTATTATAGAGGCTGGGAGAACCACAAGAAAGTGCAAGACCAGAAAGGATCTTGCCGCTCCGTTTTAATATAATTATAAATTTTTTTAATAATTTAAAAATTCACCTAACTAGTTTTCATCATCTTTTTTTACAATATTAGTAAGTGCTGGATTATCCGAAATGTTAGTTAATACTAACTTTTTTCATGGCTACGTACAATAATAAGTTTTCCCATGATTTGATTTTGTTTAATCTCCCACGTCCATTTCGAATTCAAGGCGACTAAGTACACATTAATCGTGAGATCAATTGTTTAAAATATGAATATATTGAAACAAATAAGCACAAAGAAAATGATAGTCATTCGTCTAGGATCATTCATTGTAGTTGACTTGTCCAGAATGACGCTCAATCGCCAGAATGAATACATACTATAGAGGCTCGGTAAGCCCAAGGAGAGAGTTTGCAGATCCTATAGGGTCTATCTATGGCTGTTAGCATAATAGATAATCCATCTGCCATAGATGGATTGAACCCGGAACCTTCAGGACAACAATTCAGCGCTCTACACACTGACACATTTCGCGTGTTTTGAACTAAATGTAGATAATATCTAAATTATTGTTAGTTATGAGCTATTAAAGATCCGAAGATAAAATAAGATCGAATGAGAAATGCAGAAGTGAGATAAAGGTAGGTCGTAAGTCCCTTCAGAGGCGGCACCCCTGCCATCTAGCGGAGGCGGCGTAAACTTCTTTCCTCCGTTAGCACTTACGAGTCTGATATATCTCGGTTCCTTATTCTCAGTTCTTTCTCTTCTATTTCTAAACATACCATTTCCAAATATTCCGAAGCCTCAAAACAGGCTTGAGGTTTATGTGAATTTCGCAATATTAATTAAATTTTAATTTGTTAAATATTAATAATCATATTAACTCTTTTTTTCTTTTATATATATTTATGGAAATTTACAACTGTATACAGAATACATCCAGTAAATATAATGAAAGATAAATCATGCCCTGACATAAAGGCAAGTAGAGAAACTATCCGGTGGTAGTACTCAAATAAAAAGTTCAACTTAGAAGGTCACGAGGCCATCTTC
This sequence comes from Troilus luridus, assembly GCA_964056705.1. NCBI lineage: Eukaryota > Metazoa > Arthropoda > Insecta > Hemiptera > Pentatomidae > Troilus > Troilus luridus. Next base: position 48,890,391 of record OZ057416.1, read on the forward strand.
TTCTCAGACGCCTCGGAGGATTATCAGGAATTGAAGAGCTTGCGAGGTTAGAAACTAGTGGGTTTGAGTTGAAATGAAGTTTGCCATGAAAAGATTGATATCGGATTCGGGCCAAATCAGCAACAAACGGTTCATTAAGGTCATTATGGACTACATTGTTCGTAACAAAGTAAGGATCATTGAGAATTTTAGGAAGGGTTTTGGATTGCAACGATTGAATACGAGAGGAATCCCAAAGCTCTATTCCATATGTCCAGATGGGTCTAATGATTGTCATGTACATGAGTCTTTTGTAATTAATTAGGAGCTTAGAGCGTTTCTCTAGTAAATGTTCATATATTAACACTAAAAGCATTTCACTGATGATCTCTATATGGGTGATTCCATTCTAACTGAGTATATTAACTTTCCAGTACAGCTTGCTCTTACAGGTCATCTGTTATCTATTTATAAAATTTTTGTATCAATATGATCCTCATGAATATATTTTATCACTTATTTCGTATAAGTGATTAAATATATTCGACTGAGAAACTTATAATGAATAAAGTCATAATATAACTATATTACTTAAATGTCAGTACCGTGTCATGTATATTTCTAGAATTTACCTATGAATCAATATTTGTTTTTCGCAATAAATGATCAGAAGTAATTTATCCATAAATCTTAGTATTCAATTCATAAATAAATTTAATATTTTTTTCTGAATAAACTCCACCAAATTAATTTTATGGCAATACTGTGGATGAATGAGTCAGTGACGTGGCAAGGAACTTTGACTATCATTCCATATTTTTAAGAAGTAGCGAAATTTAAGAAGATTTTCATTTTTACAATAAAATAGAGTAATGATATGCATTAAAAAACTAAAAAAGTTTAATTATAGAATATAGAAGTAACAATTAATAAAAGAATCACCCATATTTCCGAACTTGAAGGAAATCAATTTGTTTAAGACAAACTGTGTGTACAAGTGTCATATTAGTGTTTGATTTAATATAATTCACTGAAAGCTTCTTTTTTAATTGTTAGGGCGTTATTTTGAGAATAATATAGTCTCTAAACGTCATCAAAAGTTTAACGAATAGACTGAATTGTGAAAACTTATTTATTAAGCGCTAAGAAAGTAGATATATAGTAAATATATATATATATATATATATATATATATATATATAATAATTCTGTATTATTATTTCGTTATTGATAATTACTGTACATTTTTTTTTACTATATAATAGAACTAACTTATATTCTTCTATGATTATAAGTCGAGGTTTGGTTCAAAGAGTAAAACAGATGAGAACGATTGGCATGTTACTTGAAAACAAATGTAGCGAGGAAAAGAAGAAATCGAGACCTATCTTCGTATTAATCTCGATTTTAATTAAGGCACTATCAAGGCCAACTTCTTTCTGTTTGAGTTAAGTCATCATTTAGAAGTTTAATATATCTATGCAAGTTAAGAATTTGTGGAGGGTGTATTGATATGTGTAGAGCACTGAGTTGCTGGGCTGCAGGTTCAATTCCCGAGTTCAATTCCAGATGTGGCAAATAAATTATTTAATTTGTTAACGACCATGGTTATGCCCAGTGGGATTCGCACAAACTAATGAGGTTCACCCAGGCTTTATAACTTGGGTATCATTAATTGGAGGAATTACATTACACACTTCTAAAGTCTAATTAATTGATTTTATCTTATTCTCTAGCTTTGAAGAAAATCGTAAAATATCTTATTGCACTTTTTGTATATTCCTGTTGTTTTTAGAAGTTATAGTTAGCATTAAAGCTACACCATAGCATGCGCTTTTAATAGCTATATGATTCTGTTAAATGATAAGCAGAGTCGAATTCAGACAGTATAGAGCCTGTACCAAATTTGGTATGGTTATAAAACAAAATAAGGAGCGGAGTGGCTCAGTGATAGCGTACTGAGTTGCCATGCCGGAAATCCTGGTCCAAATTCCGGTGCAGGCCATGACTTTTATTTAGTCTGTTTGCAGAGGGAGATGGATCGTGAGGACCCTCCTGGGGCCAACCCAGCCTCAATAAAATATTATAAAAATAGGGTACCCAAAATAAGGGGGGAAATCTGGCGGTTGAACCTGACCTAGGAGAAGTCACCTCCTTGCAGAATCGTTGTCTATGAAATAGTACAGTCTCTACCATGTACTGAGCCCCAGACCCGTTCACGAGTTGTAGTGGTACAGGTTTTTTTTTGGTTATAAAACAAAATACTATTTTTCTAAACAGACTTTTCTGGATCTGATGTGAGAAAAGTAAGATATATCAAAAGAGAAACTCAAAGTCATTCTTCTAAACTATTGTCCGTTCCTTCAATGTTAATTTTTATTTTATTCAAGGTTTATAAAGGATAGGTTACAGACGACCTTGTCCAATGAAATCCCTTCCTATAAGCTTCAAGATCGAAGAACTAACAACATTTTTTTTACACTAAAAGTACGCTAACGTACTGCTACAATCCATGAAGGGTCTTGGGTTCAGTACATGTTAGAAACCTTACTATATTAGGGACAATATCTATAAAAGGATGTGGTTTATCCAAGATCACTCTCAATAGCCAGGTTTATTCCCCATGTTTGAGCTCCCTACTTGTACAGACTCGGCACCCTCTTAGAATAGTAATAATAAAATTTAAAAAAATTTGCCAACGATAAAAAAAAAAATAATGTTCTGATGTTAATCGTAAACCATAAACATTATCTCCTTATTATATAATTTAAACAGTAAATTATTTGTTACTTAAATATTTCACCTTGAATAATAATAGTTGACCATATATATATATATATATATATATATATATATATATATATGAAGAGAAAATGGTCCAGGTGGAGAAAGTTGCTCATTAATAGGGAGAACTGTTTATTGGAGGGCCAACGTTTTATGCTTATACCTTGCATTTTTAGCCCTGAGGAAGACCTGCAATGTGGGTCGAAACGTTGGCTCTAATATAAACAGTTCTCCCTATTCAAGAGCATTTTTATTTACCTCCACCTGGACCATGAGCTTTCTCATAAGTATTTCACGTTTGTCATCGTGTCTATGCTAATATATATTTTAATAATATCCTATCAATAAAAAACTACCAATCATTATTCAAGTAATCAATGTCTATCAGTTCAATCGTAGACATGATAGAAGCAGTCTTTCGGCTAATAGTTGTACTATTATTTTCTGTCGTGCGTTCCTAATGTATCGTACCGTCACGGGTAGCGGGTTCGAACAAACCGGAAAAGAGACACTCACACAGGCACACACTACACAGAACACACATGCACACGCTACACTCTTACACAGCTGTGGACGTTTTATCAAGATGGCATTTAGTAGCCACTTGGGTGGTCTCATACCTCCGCCCCACAATTATCATACTTATCGTAGCCGCTAAGTTTTATTATTTATAATTAAATTGTTAGTGTTTCCAGGAAATATATTAATATAAACTTAAATTGACATAGCTTGCATACGGTTGTGCTCCTCTGTGAGAATATATGTATTTAGAAATAATTAGGGGGAAATTATAAGTATTACAAATTTATACATTCTAAAGAATAATGATTTATAATTGTCTCGGGCCATCCAACATATTTAAATACCTAACAGAACCGAAGAAACTATATGAAGACATTAATATTTTCTGCATCGATTACATTATTGATTCCCAAGCACGAAGAAAAAATCTTTTGTAGCGATCTTTAAAAAAAACCATCGAAATCAAAAATCATCTTATTTTTATTCCTTATTTTAATTTTAATTTACAGTCCCTTATGGTTCCGTTACTAATAAAACTATTATTCGCATTATGAGTTGAATAGTGCGAAAAATTAATTTCCAAGGAAATACAGCTATTTCGAGAACGAACTAGGCACAATCGTAAAAGAAAATTACAACCTAATTAAAATGTAATAATTATAGGTTTTATTAAAACTGTAAAGGCATATAAATAGATTATGGATTGGACTGTTTCTTAATCATCAGATTCAATGCAAAAAAAAAAATATCACACAAAGAACTGATGTTGATCAATCCTACCTAAACAAGAATATTTATGCACTAATTATGGATGATATTATAAAAGAATGCACTTGCATTGTAAACAATTTAATACATTTTAAATAAGTATTTAGTATGTAGAGAGAAGAGTTGCTTTGCTAAGGAAACTGGGGAGATATCAAATTCGGCTGGGGCAGATAAATTATTTAATATATTAAATGCCCCAGGCCATTTCACGATCTACAGTGTCTCACCCAGCCTCTAGAAAGTGTTTACCATTAATGGGAGGCAAAGCAAGGGGCCTTTTGAGCGTGATCTCGGACTAGTCCACGTCCTTGAACAACCATTTTCCTAGAAGTAATACAGTCTCACCATTTACTGAACCTAAAATTATGTAATTATTTTACTAATATTATGTTACCCCATATTAAACAAATATATTCTAAAAATTATGAAAATATTTATATTATAATTATTCATTATGATGATTATATTAATTAATTTAGAAGCATACTTATTTAATAGTAGTTCAACTTTATGCCAATTTGAAGAGAGGGCGTGTACGTTGAGAAGTGAAGAGCTTTTATAGTATTTTTTAGTAAAATTATTATTAAGTAAAAATGTTATCCATTGTTTATTATAAATAAATTTGTGATTTGTTAATTATTATAGAATTACATGTCTGGATATTTAAAGATTTTGTAAAGTTTATTCTTCTATATATTGTGTTAGATAATGAACTAATTTTTTTTTTTTTAAAGTTATTTCCGTAATACCTTGAGTAAATTTTATTTTTCTAAGTTGTGTCTGGAAACCCTCTTTAATTCTCAACAGAGTGAGCTTGTAGAGTGGAAAATATAATAATTTTATATAAAAATATTTATAATAAATTTTAGGAAGGAAAAAATATAATAATTTTAGAAAACGATTTTTACAGCAGATTTTAAACTTTTTTAACAGGTACCTAGCTGTACTATCCTCCGAGAATACCCAGTGCTGGAAGGTTTTCTTGTTCGTAATAGAATGGACCTATGACAAAAACTGTCTCTCCCAGCAGGACATTTCTGTGTCAGATCCTTATCCCTCGTGTGTCCTGTATCCTGTGTTATTTCAACACCTCACCTGCCAGATCATATCAATCTCTGAGCTATGATGGAAATCCATGTTTGGATATCTTACTCCCGGAATCTACTTATATAAGTGTGATTTAGACAAAATGGGTGTATTATGGATACCACGAAAAAAAACTTAATTAGTCAGGTATTTCTTTAAAAATATAAACAAAATAAACTCCCAATTAGGGTTTCATTATAAAAAGCTAAAAACTTTCATTACATTTGTTTATTTTTAAAAAAAATAATTTTTTTTATCTAAAAAAAAATATTCCGTTATATTTTAAACCACAAAAACGAATAAGGGAGGGGTAAGCGCAGCGGTGTTTTGAATTCATTATGTTACCATGGAGAAGGCCCCGAGTTGGAGATAATTTTTTTCAATTTCTTAACAGTCGGGGATGGACCCTGTGGTATCTGCAGACCCTCCTGCGGCTCACTCAGTCTCTGTAAACTGGGTACCCTTTGTAAGTGATCTATGACAAATCACCTCCCTGCACAACAGTACCTTTGTTACCATGTACTGAGCCGCTGGCACTTCAATTCAAAACATTTGCGTAACTAAAGAAATCCGTCATTATACTCCAAATAATAGCATTTCATAACATTGAATTAAGAATGCGTTTCATTTTATAAATTACAAACATGTAGGTTCATTGACGTTTAATGAAGTCATTCATTCATAAGAGACATTACGATCCAGGCAATTGATATAAATCATTTTTATTATGGATAATAAAAAAAAAAATTAAGTGTCGATTTCAAATGCATATTTCTATCGATCAGTTTTCCTGTTTAAAAAATATATATTTTTCTGCCACTTCAATTTAAATCCATTTTCTCCCATTACTAATTATTTCCTTACATATAATATCTGAACTCATTAAGAAAATATATTTTAAATTTAAGGGATCGAATTCCAAGTTTCAGTTTTTTTTTGTTCTACGTTTGCTACTTAAGGATGATTCCATTTTATATATGTAGGGTTCTATTCAGTATAATCTTTTATCTCTATCAATCGTTAGCCTTGAATGAAATGGAATATAATTAACAGTAAATAAACCAAAAAAAATGTTTTTTTGTTTATTTTTTTACTGATTCGTTTTCCTCATCATAAATTGAATCCTCATTGTTAATTTATTCTAAAATATTGCATCACTCCATAGCTAATACTATTGAGACTGTCTGAACATTTGTTTCAAATTAAGTGCATAAACATCAGACTTTAACTTGAGAAAGACTTAAAGGAAGCTCATTCTGTTTAACATATAAGCATAAGAAAGCGAACAGCATAGTTATGCAGTACGCATTGGACAGAAGTATGTGCTATAAGGTGTAATTTATGCATGCATATATAACAGACTGCAGTTTAATCAGTGATGCGCGAGTAGATCAATAGCTATAAAATTTTCCTGTTGTTAAATTTAATCATCATATTCGATTATTGCCATTATCAAAATTTACAGGTGCCAATGAAGAAATAAGGGCAATATATTATAATTATAAATTATTAATTAATTTTTAATTTTTTTTATCCGTTATATTTCAGTATACGATTTTTTCTTTGGATAAATATACATCAATCAATTCTCAAAAATTCTCAAACCATGGTGAAAATATTATTTATTATTGGAAAACCTATTTATAATCTATTAACCTTCCGATTATTAAAATCGGCTTAATTGACTATAACACGGTGCGTTAAGTTAACTAATCCTTAAATTTATAATGAGAATAATTAAAAAAATATTATATAACAGTTTATTTTTACTTTTTCTTATTGCTTTGAAACAATGTTTGTTTTTCGTTTCACCTGTATATTTTTTATTGATTTCATTCAGTCGTGTATTTAAAATCATGTATTTCAGTAATTACTGAAAACCTAACCCTGGCACTCAATATTTTTTCATTGTTTCAAGAAAATACGTATATGCATTTTATGTTTCTACACATTAATCGTTGGTAATTATTTAAGGTATATTGATTGTTTGCTCTTTTTAACCTTTTCATCATAGTGATTCATGACATTACTCTGAAAAAACATGAGATTATTTTAAGTCAGTCGTGTTATCTAGCTGGCCTTGGTGAATGTTGAGAACAAAAACGTGCGAGTCTGTCAAAATATTTTTTTTAAAATATTTTCATTCATCAAATATTTTTGGAAGATTATTTAATTATAAGAATTTTCAGAAAATATTTTATAAGGAAAAATAATATAAATCTACAAAAAAAAAGAAAGAAATGAATTGAATGAATTTAATACGGTTACGATCTAATTTTCGACGGATTTTGTATTATGAATTATAATATAATAACCGTGGTAATCTCAAACTAAACCTACCTAGTCGCACGTGATTAATCGATTATTTCGTGAATCGATTTTTCGCTTTAAAAGACCAAGTCTTTATATGCTTAAAGCCAGATAGTTTATTGAGTTATTCCATAAGCTAAATGATTTAGTGCTCACGAATTTTAAATATGCTATTAATAAATGTATCAGTTAACGGGAATTCAATAAACAAATTTATAAATTGATTTATGTACTCATCTACTATCGAATGTTAAAAAATTATTCAGTTTATGACAGCTAATAATACTTACCTTCATAGTTAATAATTTTAAAAATCAATTTTTTTAATCAATCATTCTTCTTATCAATCATTTTTATTTTTTAAAATACACAGAAGTTTATGAATTAAAAAATGATTAATTTTGTATAGGCTGATTGTATAACATTAAAAAAAAGTCCTATACTTAGGATTTTATAAATTAATATTTCAGTTGTCAGAGTCAATTCGTCCCAAAGATTTTTATTTTATTTCAAATTACTGAGGAGCATAGTCTGTCGAAAACCATTTAAAAATCCGTGTCAAATGATTATTGTTCAATAAATATACTCTGTTAAACTTTATATTAAGGTGAAATATAATTAATTAATTAAAATATTTATTTAATCAAAACTTCATTGTACTTTACTCATTTACATTCGATACGTCTTCATAATTTTTTAAATTAAGATTTTATTTTGTCTACGTTGAAATTGAGCAACATAATATATACCATTATAATATTAATAGTACCTAATTATATTATAGTATACCATTTGGCCTAACTCGTAAAAAATACAAACATTAATCATAATATAAAAATAACTTACTCAGTTAATTGAATAAATGATTATTCCTTTTAATTATTCTAATCAATATTCTATAATGTTTTACAATAGAAAAAAATCGTAAAGACTATGTTAATCATGCGAATCACCAAAAAAAAACTTTTTTATAAGAGTGGATTATAATTGTGATTAACCTATTAAATATTTGGGTACATAAGTAGTTGAAAAAGTATATACTAATATTTTCTTACAAGAATATATTGACTGAGCGATTATATGTTTTACAATCTTTATAGTGGTTTGAAATAAATAAAAAAATAAGAAGATATAAATAAATGATTTTATGTATGCGTTCATTAGTATTATATATCTTAGCTTTAAATCTGTCATTGTTTGTATAATGTGTAATATTTGACGGTTGTATAATGTTGAGTGGTAGAGCCCTCAGTTGCCGTGCCGAAGACCCGGGAACAAAGCTGGCCGTGACAGATTTTATTTAATCTGGTATCTGAAACCCTCTTTAGGCTCACCCAGCATATATATAGTGATAAACCTGGTTGAGTTTGTCTAAGACATATCCTATCCTCGCACAACTGTTGTCCAAGAAACATTTCAGTCCCTACTTACACTGTTCATGAATTGTGGTGGTAGTTTTTGTTTTTTTTCATAATATTGACAACTTTTCTGTAAAAGAATATTTCAATATTGAGATGATTTAGAACACAGTTTCTTCAGAAATATTTAATGCCAAGCATAAGTACCGAAGAGGAAATGGAGTTACATTTCAATGGATTGACTGATGCTATCTCCAAGGACTATGTCAAACAAGATTTTTTTTTTGTAATGCCTTCGTAATTGGAAACAGAAAGAACATAGCTAAAATATCTGAATCCAGAGATATTGATTCGTCCGAAAACTTAGGTTCTCGAGATCATCAGAAGTCTATTAGGATGTAAATCGAATGCTGGGAGCGGTGTTTTTTTTTTTTTTTAACATGTAAATTCCCGATCGGCCGTGTCCAGATCCTAAGATGCTGATTTATTGACAGAGAACCAGGTCAAATGGCTATTTAACGGATTTCGGAACATTTTTTTTTTATTATTGTTTTTTATTTTAATAACTTTAGCATGCTATAAATTAAGTTATTTCCATTCATACTCGTGCCGATTTCCGGGAGGTGCTTCTGAAAAGTCTGCTTTCTTTTAAAGGTAAAAATATTTTTCAAAACATTTCGTAGAATACGATATTTTTTTTTAAATTTAAGTACCCATAAAATTTGTGGATTAAAAAAAATCCAAGAATCTCAATCAATGATATTTTTTAATCCCCGCGTCAAGATGAATAATTTCTTCGATTTTTTTACCTAGTCCATTAATAAAAATTTATTTTAGGCAAGCAACAATTTTTTTTTATTTCACGAAAAATGTTAGATACACAAAAAGACAAAATCGAGTCAAAAAAACTATATTAGCAACATTTTTATCAAAAATTCACCATTAGTAACTTCCGGTGTTATTATTTTTAAATTATGCAGTATAAAAAAAAGTAAAATACTCGAATATTCAATTCTCATTTTATATATAACATACATATGTTTGAAATGTATTTATTGAAATTAACAACTGCATTATAACAATACAAGTAAACAGCATGGAAGAAGATAATATTTTAAAAAATATTATTAAATTAAACAAATAATGAAATACTCACAGAAATGGAGTAACTTTGAATACATCGTAATCCGAATCGAGATAATTATTTTACTCAATTTCCATACATTAGCAATGCTTAGTATTTTATTTTTTCTCGTTTTATTGTATTAACATTCAATAGTATTTCGGTTAATTTTAATTATTTACTGAAAAAGAGAAAGGTCAACAGAGAATAAAATAAATTTTTCTACTGATGTATTTAATTATTTACTTTTCAATTATGTTTGTAGTTTGATAAAATAATAAATAGGGATTATTTAAGTTAATATGTGTAATATATATTAAAAAATGTATACAGTAAGAATTTATAAAAATATAATTTTATATTTGATTTTAATATTAAATTTATTCAGTTTTTAAAGTAACCATACCACACCGGGTAAGCAAACATTTAAAAATAAATAATCAAATAGTAGTCAATACAATGTTTTACTTAATTATAATTTTTTCTATTAAAAAAAAGTTTTAAAATAAATAGATACTTCTATTGAGTCTAAAACAAATAACATCTGTTTGATATAGCTAAATAAGCTTTATTGAACTAAACATGAATACATATTTTTATGTATATAGTTTTCACTTCTTATAAGTAATAGTTTAAAAACTTTAATTATTAATTTATTATTTAATTAAACTTATTATTTTTTACGAACTTCTAATGATTAATTATTTCTGATCTCTAATAATGAGATTTCGTTTATTTTCTATTCTTAAATAATTCGTTTTTACTCATACATTTTACTGCTCTACGTACCTAATAGAAACATATCAAATCTAACAACCTCAAAAAAAAAAAGGTTTCCGAAATAATTGGACTCAACTGATAAAGAACGGAAATTCTTGACATACAGATTTCAGATATCGACGTTGGAGACTTGGATGTTGAAATAGTTCAGATTTTTCTTCGTACTAAATAAGTTACCGTCAAAGATCCAAGAATTTCTGACCAATGAAAGTTCTACATTTCATCACTAAGAATTAGAGACCTGTGGTTGAAGACTTTTTCAATTGAATAACAGATGAGCTGTTATTTTTGAAATTGGTGTATATTTATTTTAATATATCATTAAATATTTATCATATACGATATATTAGTATACATCAATTTAATTTAGTTTTTACCATGTATCGAGATATTAAAGGGTTTGCATTTGAATTAATTTTAAAAATGTGGACAAACGTAATGTTTTAACGTAATGCACTTAGTGAAGTTTTAAAGACTTTAAATTAAAGGTTTTTAGTGTCTCAGAATAGAAAAATGCTTTTTTATTATTATTTAAGTTAAAAATTATTATTATTATTTATTATTTAACTTATAAATCAATATATAGATTGCATCACAATATAGTTTGCGATTAGAATTAAATAAATTGTAAAATAACTGATGTTTTGTAACAAATGCTTATATTTATCGAGTTAAGCGCACTTATTACGTAGAAAGTTAAAAAAAATAGATAAATGAGTATTAAAAATCAAACTTGGTGGAATCCCATAAAAGGAAACTTAATAAAAATATATTGTTTTTGGGTCAGTTTAAATTTCACGTTTTTAACTAGAGAAAAATATTTGTTTTGTCTCTTGTAACTTTCTTTTCCCCTTTTTTCGTCATCTGCTACGAGTTGGTCAAAGGGTCTAACAAACCATAAAAATGTTCCGTTTTCAACAGAAGCTTAGGTAGGAACGGTTCGTTGCCCAGCAAAAAACAGATATCTTACGACCTTAGGGGTTATCTCTCTTTTCAGGGGAGACAGCCCCATAATTGTAGAAATTTAAATTCAAAGAAACATATTATAAAATTCACTATTAAATCAATGTGTATAAATAACGTGTATTCCATTTTTTCATATTCACGATATCTAAAAATTTCAATATGAATTACGTTAAAAATATAGGCAAGTTGTTATCACTTAGCACTTAGCAAAGTGTGAAATTTTAAACCCTATACACCTTTTAAATTGTATTACGAAATAATAATTATTAAAGCCAATTATAAGAATAAATGATTTTTCTAGATCACAAGGGACCTATCCCACTTTCAAATATAACAGCTCATGTTATCCTAAAATATCAAATATAAAATAATAAAAACAGAAACATTAATGTTTATTTTATTGTATTCCCTCTTAAAAATTTCAATATCTATGAAAAGCTATTTTAAATAATGAATTAAATTATATGGTAAATATTCCTTAAATAACCAAAATAGTAAAAGTAATAAAAATAATATAAACAGAAATATTTTAATTTAAAAACTGTGAACACAATTTTTTTTTGCCTTGGGAGCCATATTTCAAAAACAAATATCGATAGTATAATATATTACAACATAATAAAAACTACAAGAATAGTATAATCTGTAGCTTTCCTTCTTCTCTTAATAACAGTTATCCGTTTTAATCAGATCATAATTATGGAATTATTTCAATTAATCCTGAGAAATTATACTTAACAAAAAATTACTCAATGATGTATTTAATTAAAAAGGAAAGCTGAATTTTAGAATGTGACTAACAATGCATCATAGTTTAAAGAAACTAAACCAAACAAAAAAAAAACTGTTAATCAGCAAAGAAGAAATAGGTCTGACAGGAAAACAACTTAATTTAGAATGGTTTCTTTCATTGGCAACAGGTCAATGACTTCTCATTCCGATAAATTCTTAAAGAAAAAGTCAATGAATTTCCCTGTTCACAAATTAGAAATGAATTATGAATGCTGGAAAATTGAAAAGTTTAGCTACAATTGTCCATTGACGTATTCTATTTGTGAATAGAAAAAACTTGTGTGCAGTGGTCATTCAGTCGAATTTTATTTAATTTTTTAAAATAATAAAAAGTGAATGTTTTTCTCTAGTCATAATGTGATGTAACACACTACCAAATAAATCAGTATTATTAAAAACTATTTATTTACAGTGTAATAGTGCTCCATTAATAAATTCGGTTACTTCTAAAGTAGTAACAAAGATATATTTTTTTTAATGTACTGAATTATATTAATTTATATTGTTGTAATGTATTTTTCATAACTTTTTTGAACTCTAGAAATTTATATTTTTATATTTGCTACGATTAAATTGGAATTAGTTTTCAGCTTAATAATTATAGTACATCATACGCAACATTTATATAGAATATATTTTTATATATAATAAAAAAATATTAAGTGCATATATATTGTTTCGACCCAATTGGAAAAAATAAATGATTATCATATTTTTTTCTAAACGCTAATACCTAATATTTCAGTTAAAATACTTATAAAGTTGACTTTTGAATAAATTGGAATTCTTTTATTTCCAAAACGATTGACAAAAAATATGATTATGCCATAGTCAAGCCGATTATAAAATTCTCAAATATGAAAAATATTTGTTGTTATTTTTGAACGTGGTTAATATATCACTAAACAGAATATTTGATAAGTTGATAAATATCATTTTAATTTAGTTTTTATCATATATCGGGATATTTAAGGGTTTGCATTTAAATCAATTTAAAAATATGGACAAACGTAATGTTTTTAAGTATTTCGCGTAGAATGAAGTATACAACACCATAAAATAAAGGTTTATAGTGTCCCAGAGTAGATAAAGGCTTTATTATTTATTATTACATATAAGAATCAGAGATTGATGTAGTTACAAATGGTATTATGATTATTTTATTCTACTTTTTATGAGGAAATCTTTCTATGAATGGAATGGAGACACTTTTCACAGCTTATTCAAACTTATACTGACATTTTCCATAATTGTAGTTTTCATTTAAAAACCTTACAAGTTTATTCTCTTTCGCTTAAATAAACTCGCCATTATTTTTTTTTTTTGTATATAAAATAATCAAATAAGTCTCGATGACTCTTGGTTCAAATTTGCCTTTTATTCAATTATGATAAAACCCTCAAGATTCCCCTAAGAAACTAAGAGATAAAAGTTGTGATGGAATGCGGGGTGGCCATACGAAGGTAGAAATGTTCCAGGTGAATTGGCCAGGTGTTAGGAACCCCTCACCCCTGCGACTCACACACATCACCAACGTACTACAGCTCTGGAAAATGTCTGCATAAGTCTGAATGAAAGGAGTGGAAAATGTCCTACGCCATTCCACGGAGATTTCCTCGAGGAAAAGTAGAAGAAAATAATAATAATACCATTTGCAACTGCACCATATTTGATTTTTATATTTAATAATAAATAATAATAAAGTCTTTATTTATCCTGAGATTAAAGTCCATTTAGAATTATAATAACATAAATTAAATATGAGGTATAATAATTTAGAGTCAGATACAATCATTATTTGATTAATTATATGAAATTTTAAGTTAGCTCCCAATAGCAAATTAAAAGAAAGAAAAATAAAAGCGATAATAATAATTATAAACCAAGGAGCTTAAACTTTTAGTGATTTTTTAGCTTTAAAAATTTAATTTGATACCAAATATTACGAAAAAAAACCCATTATTTTTAACTTAAGCTAGGAGTTCATAAAAATTTAATAAGATATGTTGATGTATAGAAAATTGAATTTACTAGAAAAAATGATATATTTCTGATTATTTGAATCAATCTATTCAATTACGTATGGCATTATAATTATTTATAACCTAACTGTAACTGGATTTAATTTTTTTCATAATGTTCTCTACTACTGATTTGAATATATTTTTTTTAGGTTTCGTTATTTTAAAAAAAAATCAATATAAATAATTATTATTTACGAAAGATAATTTAAAATCTAAAACCAGTTATCGCAGTTTAAAAACATGAATAATTTATTTTTATTTTTGTATTAGTTAATGTTAGCCGTATTTATATCTATGTATTTTTGGAAAAAGATGTTACTTGTTTAGAAAATTGATACTCCTCAATCGTCTATAATAACTTATTAATAGAAAAACATTTAAGCTTCGATTTATTTTTTTTTCATTTCTACAATTACTACTTAATAAAAGCCAGCGAAAACTCTCATGTTCTTACCAACAACTTTTTTATTGGGGCCTAAAAAAGTCTAATACAATCTATTTTTATATGGATAAATATTTTGGGCGTTTAAAAATATGTAAATTAACTTAAAATAATATGAATAAATAAAAATTGGAATTGAAGAAACTATCATTGATATCTTAAATCTTGTAGTTAATTAAAATTAAAAACAAATATTATAATTTATGTCGCATTAAATCGCAATAAAATTAATCGATGAAGCAATTAAGATAAACGATCGCCTGAGGTTAATGCTCATTTGCATAATTGGATAAAATCATTTTTAGAGAAAGTCTATTAAGCTTTTCAACTTTCTTCTGATTAATAGCTGTTGCAAACGCTAGATGATCAGTTAGTTTCGACTACTCTATTTCAGATTTTATCATGCAATAATGAAATATTTCGTATTGTTTAATTATTTATAAAATAACCATAAAAATAATTAGCATTTTTTATTTGTAATGTAAATTTTAAAGTCAGATAAAATCATTATTAATCGATATTTGGCCATTATTTCTATTCGATTGATTATAACTTTTTCGATAATTGTATTTATTACGAAATAAACCTATTTTTATTTCATTTTAATTTTTTTTTATTACCGAGGCTTCTTGTATTGTGTCAAGAAATTCAAGTGCTCGACTCGGGTTGAGAGTTCCTATGATAAATTCATTCCGGTAATTTCTTCATAACAACCAAGAGTTGAGTGTAATTGTTTAAATAATTTTATTATTCTTAAACGAAGTAATCACCAAGAAGATAACTTGTATTACTTTACAATGAACTGTTCAAACTGCGTGTAAGTACAGAAGTTATTTATGCTAGGAACAGAGAAGAGTGAATGACTTCATAAAAGTCGACGACTAGTAGACGAGTCAGTTACTAATAAACGGATAGTAAAATTAATATACAACTTAATTACTATAGCGAAATGAGTTTTATGGCACTCTTTATTACTTTTCAGTATAAAATGAATTATTTAAATCCAAAAGACTACGATGTGCCATAATTGCGATATAAAAACTCAATCTGTCATTTATTACAGAGCTCTAAAAGTAATAAAGGTATCAATTAATTGTTCTATATGGATAGTTAGAAGATCGAGATATTTTTTTAACCGCGAATTTTTATTTTCCAATAATTATATCTTCTTCTTTTCAAAATTCATTATAAGCTATTAAATTATAATTTTATCGATAATCATTCCTTAATTACTCGTGTTTTGTTTTTGTATATAAAAAACCTGAATTTCTACAGCCCATTGAGGTTATTAGGTTGAGTACGCTGTAGAAACTGTACCGTTCCAAAGACAGCGTTTGTGCCGGTAATTGATTTCTCCGGGATCACGATCTACCGCTTGGTTTTCCCTCAACATAGAGGCTAGGTGATCCTCAGAAGGGTATTTAGATGCAACAGGATATATTCGGGGGGAGGCGGGATTGAACCTGACACCCTTAGAATAACAACTCAGGGCATGTAGATTTGGCACTGAGAATTTTAAAATAAATTTTCCTTTAGTAATATAAATTTCAATATTAGAATAAGGAGCCTTAACATTGCTCAGTTTATCTATGAGTAAGATATTAGCCAATTAATATCCATTAACCTATATTAATTATTTTTAAAAGTTATTATTATTTTAATAGTTTGTAACAAGCAATAACTATGTTTTAATAAGTTTGTATTGAATTCATTGTGAAATAGGAATTAATGATGTAGTCTTTATGATATTTTTAATTACCTCACACTTTTTGCCGTTTTGTTTTTGTGTATAATTGAAAAAAAAATGAATCACTTGAACCCATGAAGAAGGCTCTTGGAAAACATTTGTTTATATTATTATGTATTAAATAAATTATAAATTGTGCCTACCATGAGGCAGTAATGATATTAAAAGAAAAATTCATGAATAAAATAAATCGATCTTTATTCACAAAAATAATGACAAAATAAAAAATACAGACAAAATTTTTAAGTCAGCGGCTGTGGGAGGTGGTTTGTCTGAAATTAATGGCACCCACTTATAGAGGCTTTATAAATTCCATTTTAATAATAATAATTAATTTTTTTTTTATAATATAACAATATTTGATGGATCAAGCTGACGTCTGATTATAGCTAGGTGATAATTAAAAATTAGTAATCTAGCAATCAATAGTTTTAGTTATATAAATTTTAAAGTTAACATTTAAAATATAATTAAATAATCATTATAATGGCTCTAATACAGTTATTGCCAGTAAGGGCATAGATCATGAATTGCAAAGAAGCCCTTAACAATGACGCACTCTTAGTGCCCCCCCTCCACTTATTGACCGCGATGGGTTCGGAGGGTCCAACCCACAAGCAGGAAAGGATGTACCACAAGATATCCTGTTACAATGGAAAAACACGCAACTCCTGACTCCATCACGAAAGATTCGACAATAAAATAAAAGTTATATAAAAGTTATACATATGTAAGACAGCTATAATTATTATTGCAAACATAAAACAATATTAAGCGTATGTTGGTGGAAATGATTTATTAGCTTCCGAAGAAAGATTCAGAAATTAATACAGTCGAATCAAAAATAATATATTTATATTTTTCCAATGGTTGCTAAAGTTCAGAAGACCTGAATGAAAGAAGGAAAGTTCGAGTTCAGCTATGACAGATAATTATTTAAACTGTCATTGTTGGGTCTATATCCCTTACAAACTATTAACACAATGAAAAGAAAAATGGCTTTAAATCCGAATTTAAATCAGAAATTTATTTCTATGTCTTAAAATTTGAGAGTTCAAAAAGGTTAAATGTAACTTAAAAATTCTGACTACAAAAAAGTATATAATATAATACACAAAAGGCAGAAGGATTATCCCAAAGTTTATAACGCTGAGTTGCGGTGCTGAACTTTAATAGTCACGGATGGATCTTATGGGACCTTTAGACCCACCTGGAGCTCACCCAGCCTCTATAAATTTGGTACTCCTAATTGGGGATAACCTGGCGAATCAGCGTATTCTAGGATTAATCACCTCTTTGCTCTCTTGTTTTAGAAATAGTACAGTCTCTACTACGTACTGAACCCAAGACCATTCATGGCTTGTAGAGGTAGAGGTTTTATTTTGCAGTGGTAGCTTAGGCAAGAATTTCGAGACCTAAGTCTGAATCCAGCTATTGCTGATGGTTAATTATGGTGTTAAGACCCCTGAATTGGTCGTTTTATTTCGTGAGACCTTATTAGGGTTTACCCAGCCTTTATAAAATGGATACTCATCACTTTGGAAAAACCTCTTGGTTGAGCATCCGGCCCAAGCCAACTCCTTACACGGCCGTTGGCCAAGGTAAGGCTAAGTCTTATTAAAAATTATTAGACCCTACAGGGATCATAGTGGCAATGTTTTCTTTTGCGTGACATCGCTTCACGGATCGTAAAGGATGTTTTGTTCCATGTCGCATCCATTAATGATGGTAACGCTTGGGTAACCCCGATATACAAATACATTTAGCATCACATGTAAATACATTACTTGCTTATTGATTAAATACATTAATATTCCACCAGTTTTTATGAAGTTATTACTCGTACTACTCTTTCAGCTTGTATACCAACCTACTGGTTTTGCTCCCAAGTGCGATGCGTTCCACCACGGAGAAGAAGGCAACCGAGACCATCCTATCCCCGGATCTGATAAGACATCCTTCACAACATTTTACAACGTGTCTGGCGACTGTCCAACAACAGCCTCCAAGAATCATTCTCTACCCGCGGCTCTCGTGATATATATAACACGGATTTTTCAAATTTTCATCTCGATAGCATTATCTGTTGGAAATAGAATGGTATTGCGCGTGTGGGCATAATCGCATTGTGACTTCATTTTACAATAACTTTATTATCATAATTCCATGCCGACTATTTATTAGCCAATATTGTATTAGGCTGATTATTTAGACCGATCGTATTTGGTTCATTAAATAGTAGGGTCTGTATTGTATCAGAGAGATAATTTGTCCAAGATCACTTTTTCTCCAATGAAGAGTACTTTATAGAGTCTGGGTGAGCCCCAGGAGGTTGGTCAGATCCCACAGGGTCCATCCACAGCTTTTAACAGATCATTTTATCTGATACATCAGGATTTAAACATTGTTTCTCGACCTTCTTATTTTATTTAATTATTATTATTGAGTTAAGCGATTAATAGGACTAAAATATAATTATTGAAAATAAAACAAACCATATCAATTTTATTGTACAGCTGATGTCTAACTCTTCCCTTCTAAAAGATATTGATTTGGAGGGTGTGAATCACACGAATACTATCTGCCTTGACGTTGCACCCATCACGGCATTAGATCCACTGATGTATTTTTAAAATCTATTTTGTTAAAAATGTAATAATTATTGAGAATAAATGGCTCAATACTCCAATAGAAGAAGGACAAGGTAACGCATTATCATATTATTTATTTTATTTAATATTAAATATTTTAATTTTAAAATTAATAAACATAATATGACCAAAAATGAAACGTTGAAAATTACGAATTCATTTACTTGAGATGAAATATGCTCAGCAATTCGATTTCGTCATCATAAATAAACTATGTTTTAACATTTTAAAATTCAACCCCTTCGAACCTCAGAACAGAGACGAGACTTTAATATATTTTTCTGTTGATACCCATAATTTTTTCTAGTTTTTTTTTTTTAGCGCTGATTAGCCTTAATTTATCCGTCCATTAACCACCACCATAATATTTGAATCACGTTTGTTCAGTGTTAGTTATAAAGCTAATTTACGAAACTAAAAATGTTATGAAATTTGTTTCATAAACATTTTTGAATAAAATTAGATTGAAATAAATTATTATCATCAGACGATTTGCACTAAAAAATTATTTAAATGATGCTTTAATACGATTTTCAATGCAAAGAAACGTAAGACTATAAAAACGAATATAGGCGATAAACTATTTCGCGGGTGGCCTTTTATTGTATTTGTTTTAGGTTCAGTACGTAGTAGAGACTATATTGTTTCTAAAACAACGGTTTTGTGTGGAAGTGATTCGCCTGTGACTTTATAGATGCAATTAATCTGAGGGTGTTAACAGATTAAATAATTAGTCTACAACAGCCGGATTCGAACCCAGGACCTTCGGCACGGCAGCTCAGCGCTCTTCCACTGAGCTACTACGTTCCCCAAGAAATAATAAAATAGTTAATTTTTTTTTAAATTTCTTTAAGTCGGATTCTCAAATAATATTTTTGTATAATGCTCCAAATCGCTCAATCTTGGATGCCGAAGACACGACACTAAAAGATGCCCTATAAGACGGAAGGTACTACAAGAAGTAGGTCCAAAGACTACAAGTCCCACTGACGATTTTATGACCTCATAAATTAACAGCGAACTCTCGGGCCTTCTGTTTTTATACTTCCCTGTCTAGCCTTACCCTACCATGTAATATACCCCTTCTTCACTGCTCCTATTATTTTTATATCTGTTATTACATTAATCGCTTCTGCGACTTAAATTCAACGTATTTTTTTCTACTAAAAATTCAAAAAAAAAATTTTACTTAGAGACATCTTAAATCGTAATATGTCCCTGATATTCCGTTTTTTCGCTTAAAAAAATCTTTATTAGTTGGTTTATTCATTATAAGTCACTTCGAGCAGATATGGCTGATCGGACACTGGTACAGTTGAAGTCCTAAATTTTCCCTATTGCCTAAGTTTATTTAGGAAAAGTATCCGAGTACCCCCATTTCTTCATCTGAGTATTCAAGTTCCTTAGAAGGACAACGTAACTAAGGATTTTTTACTCCCTTTAAAGACATCCTACGAATCCGCTATCTTGGGCATTAGCTAGTTTTCATTTTTTTTTTTATTTTGTAAATTAATAATATCTTATGTTACACTATTTTTTAAAAAATAATATGGAGGAGCCAGAGCATTTTTTTAAATTGTAGTTTTAAATATACCACATTGTTAATTTTAATTATTTAAAAAAAAATATTAACTTTAGTTTTAATAATAATACCAAATAAAAATATCATAAATATTTGATGTATCGTTTACATATTAAACATCAAAGAATAAATTCGATTTACTCACTCATGATACTTGTACTCAAACATTATTTGGCGACACATTAATATATAAAGATGCATTCAAATCCTTTTCACTATATTGGTAACTTATTATTATGTTTTAACATGAGTTCGTCAAGAAACGGTAACGGGTTAGCACAGTTATAGAGCGCTGAGTACCTGTGTTCGAATCCGGCTGTGGAAGATAAATTATTTAATCTGTTAACAGCCGGAGATAGACCTTGTGAGGTCTGGAGAACCTCCAGGGGCTCACACCCATCCTCTATAATCCTGGACAAATGACTCAAGCCCATCACGGGCTATAGTTTCTTCTCTTTCTACCGGTTTTTTTCTTATTAGTAAAAAAAAAAGTAGGTACATAAAAGAGATATTTCAAATTGTAATAATTTTACCCCAACCTCCCGTGTTCTCGCTTTAAAAAGTCATAATTGGTTTCATTACTTTTTAATTTTTTTTTTTTAAAGAATTAATATTAGTTTATGTCATATTTTTTTTTATAACAATAACTATTATTATATTTACTATTTTTTTATATATAATATGTAGTTTTTAAATACTCAATGCACGCATAAACTATTATTTTTAAATCTCTTATTACTGTAAATGCTTCTGCGACTTGAATACGGCGCAATTTTTTTTTTTTTTGGTAAATTATATTTTTTTTAGTCTTGTCTTTAAAAAAAAAATAGGAATATATCAAATAGTGATAATGTTTTCCTCATGTTCCTTTTTTTCGCTTTAAAAAGTCTTTATTGGTTTCATTATTATTAGTTTTTTTTTGTGAATTGGTAATTGTTTATGTTACATTAGTTTGTGTAATAATTATGAATATCCAGATCACTTTTTTAATATGTAGTTTTTAAATATCCCATGTACGTACTTATATATATATATATATATAAACTTACTATAAATATATATATCACAAAAGATGTAAAGGCGTATTAAAATGAGAACCAAGACTAATATATTTTAAGAAATATTGCTCCAAATCTCTCTACATAGTTCTACAGTTCTAGATTTAATCTCACCAGAGCAAAGAGTAATATTTAAATTCCTTATTACCGCTACTCTCCCCTTTTGACTTTTATTCCTATGAATGCCTTCCGACACACATCGTACTAATACCAAAACGGCTGACCCCATTTCCATTTCCTGGCTAGGAAGGAAACATTCAAGATGATCTATGGATAGGAAAACTGTTAGACGGCTTGGAGGTCCCAGATGAAGAAAACCAGTCTTCCACGATGGATGGAATTTATCGGTCAATCTGTCGGAGAGAAAAAGCGGGGAAAAAAATAAAAAACCGGTCTCACCCGGTATCGTAATGGTACCATTTTGGTTCGTTAACAACAAATCTGAAGGTAAAAACTACAATTTGATTAGAACGACAAGAACTGATAATGCCAGACAACACAGAAGGATAGCCAGGTACCTATTTAATTGATTCATTTCCTGGAAGTTTACGTTTAGGTACATATTTAAATTAATAATTACTAATAAAATATTATGTTTCACTTAAATTTATGTTAATAAAAACAAATAAATATTTTTCATAAATATCATAAAATATCAAATATAAAATCAATCGCTTCATGCTAAAACGTTTTTGTTTAATTTAAAAAAACATTTCTATCTCAAGAACTCTTCGTTAATTACAGCTTTAGTTATATTAAAATTTGTAATTTGTAAATTATTTATAATTATAAATTAATGAGAAACACTGACAATTTTAAGCTTAAAAATAAATTGTTTATCGACAACAACCTTTTAGCACGAAGCAACTCAAACAGCATCAATCTTATGTTTGTTTGTCAAAAATTAAACCTCAGATTTATGAATATAATAATCATAATAGTTAAAAAAATCTTTTCGTTCAATAACTAAAATCATTTATGATATTAGTACTCAAAAATTAATTGACACTCACTATATAAATTTCTCTAAATATGCATTCAATTTCTTTTCGCACAACAACTAACTTGAGACATTTTAATATGAGTTCTTCAAGTGAACAGAATATTTCCAAATTTTAAATAAATAATAAACTTCACTGATTAACAGAAATTGTTTTTTCTAATTATAAAAAAAAGGAATTATATATAATAAAAACTGAGTATAAATTTAAAATAAGATGCAAGAACAATAACACTGGGTCAACTTTAAAATAAAACAAAAACATATTGTAAAAATCAACAATCGTATAATGAATAGTTAATACCGAACTATAAATAGAATCAACAACAATATCAACGAATGTGCAAAATTTCTAAATAGCCTGATGTGAGTGAATGGAATAAACTGGTCTTGAGAAAGAGTTGGAATCTTTTTTTTTTCTTTTATCTTTTTTTTCCTTCTATCACTGACTTTTTTATAGCTGCTATAACCTTCCTTTTCAATTAAGTATATAATCGTTATAAGTCAAGTCGCTACACAAAATTCGCATCTTACGAAAATATGAATGATACTGACAACCAATATGAAAATATTACTTTAAAAAAAATATTTGTCAACAAATGTTTAAGAGATTTGGAGAAACCTCGGAGCATAGAGGGTTGATAACGTTTTATATACTATTGTCTAGTATCAGGGCTATTAATGTCGACAGTGAAACATTCAACAATTAAATTTAATGTTCATGATAACAGTAAATAGTTAATTTCTTCAATTGTTTGCAGCATTTAACTATTTTAAAATTATATCGGGCACTTCAGATTGTTGAAAATGTTTCACTAGGGGGATGTTTTACTTGCGAAATATATATTTTAATAGTTTATGAATTTTTTATATAATTGTTTTGGACGATGTAAGAAATATGACACTTTGTTATTTATTTTTTTATCACTGATAACACACATATAAGCCCAATAACCTTACAAAATATATACGAAATATTACTAGAAATGTACAGAAATGGTTTAGCAAACGTCTCAAACAGAATATTACAATCTCTACTCCGAGACAGCGGTACGAGGGGCTCGAATTATGTCGGAGTTTCTACTGTGTTTCCCTGTCAACAAGATTCCCGCTAATCCCCAGTCAAACAGCACTTTGTTACATTTTTTAACCTTTATTTTTTATTATGACACTATTATAAAACATTATTTTTATTTATTTTTGGACTGTGTTATGTTCACTAATATATGATTTTTTTTTAAATGCTTTCGAATTAATTTTAAATTTTAATTTAGTTGAGAACAAATAATATTTTGTTAAAAATTTAATGTGTTCTATTTTTAATGATTTTTATGATTGTATTTGACAACACATTCTTTATTTTTGTTTGAAAGAAAATGTTTTTGTCTCTACAGTTATCACTTTTACTGTTATTTCACTGAGCGAACGTCACTTTTCCGAGGTTTCACCAAATAGTGTCGTAAACATTGCCACTTCTATAGGAAGCCAAAGGGTAAAAAGATTTTTTTTTTTTTTTTAAAAAGGGTAAAAAGAGAAAGCCTTACCTGGAGGTGGGTATGGTGTGGACGGCACGGGTTCGTGCGGTGGGTAGTTCCTCAGGGGGTACGTGTCGTGGCCGAACCCCGCTGCAGTCTCGACCATCGCCACCCTCCGCTCTTCGCTGGGCAGGTACGGCGCCTCGACGTGGTGCCTGGAAGAGTACGGTGAGTAGTTGCACCAATTCTGGCTGAACTGATGGCACGTCGACACCGCAGGGTCTGTCGACGTGCCTGGCGTCACCGGACTCGTGTACTTGTAGTCCTGCGATGCCGGACTCCAGAACAGCCCCGACTTCCTGTCCCTACCGTCCGGCAGGTTGTAGTACGTCGGTTGCGAGTACTGGTCGTACTCACCAGAGGCGGGGTAATTGGCCCAATGGCCATGGTGAGAGTGTCGGATGACACCCGATCCTTCGACGCACTCGTAGCCCAGTCTTTTGGCTGGTATGTGAAGAGGTCCTGACTGGCTGGTGACGGGCGATGTGGATGACGCTGAGGATGTGGTGACTGGTGTAGAGCTGGGCGAAGTCTTGATGGGCGTGAGTGCGGGCTGGTCCTCGTAGACGTTGCCATTCATCATGGACCACCAGGCGACCCCTGGACCGGTCGGGTCTCGGAGGCAGGCTGGGGTCGCCCCGGCATTGTCGAACGGAGCGCACCCCTCGGCCAGGTCGCCGAGAATGAGAATGTTGACGGATGCGGTGAACAGGAAGCACAGGACCGGGAAGAGAAAAGAGGCCGGAGGACGTTAGTGAAGGTGAGGCTACATGCGTGACGATCTTTTGTCTCGAGGCTGAGCACACCCGATCGGGACTAGAGCCTGAGGAGGACTGGCAGGAGCGGCCCCCCCTCGGAGCCAGGGGCACGCGCGCGACATCTTGCGACCACTGCCACAACCAGCTCTCTCTCCTCTCATCAACATAACCACCGCCGAACTGATTTCGTAATTCGGCCCTACTCCTATCTCTCATATCGTCTTGATAACTTAACTATTTATCGTACATATCTATTCCAAGTGGCCTAAAATCAGTTCATACAAAGAGAACCTAGAGTCAGTAAGCAAAAAATCACCTTACCTTTTCAAGTTAACAGCCACCCTTTGTCCCTTGGGAAGGTCACTTCCCTCGCGTAACCGAGCCATCATATTGTCCTTTCCGATAGGTCATTGCCTCGCTAAGATAAGGTTAAAAATATTGAATTTAAATCACCTATAACCCAAAACCTATTTTGTATTCATTCAGGCAAAAGTTTTTATTTCTATAAGTCCCATTCCCTTCTCAAAAAAAGTAAACAAAAAATTATCCCATAATTATTATTTCTAGTTTTTATTCTCACTTATTTCAGAATGTGTATTTAGTGTCCAAGAAACCTGTTATTTTTTAGTTTAATTAAGAAGATATGATTATTAATGTCCTATTGGCCATGGTGCTTAAACTAAGGTCATTCAATTAAAATGTATTAATGTATGTAACATAAGTAGTATCCATTATTAATATTAGAAGAACAATAAAAAATTTTAAAGAGCAATAATAAAAATCACTTCATCTTATGTTAAAAAGGAATATTGTTTTCTTCATTCTCGTCAAGAAAACTATTGGGAATTTTGGAGAAAATAGCGGTGGTTCAATGCATTAGTAATCAATTTAAATAGAATGCATTTTTATGTAAGAATATAAATTTGTCTTTTTCTAATATTTTTGTTCAAGATCAATGTAACGAAAAAAAATAATTATTAAGTGAATTATTATTAAATTATTAACTAAATCATTAATCACTTACAAATTAAAATTGGTCATTTACTTTTTTTTTTGCACCCATCCAGAGATTAAACCTCTGTAGTAAATTAAACGTGATTACTTTTTTTAAATATCAAAATAATAATATAAATAAGGCTTATCCGTTGATACAAATAATGTTTTGGCTCTAAAAGTGCAAGATAAAAATAAAAACTATAAATCTATAAAAATCATTTTTACCATAAAAAATTTAAATACGCTCAACAACTCTTAATTTAAATATTATAACAATGGAGTTTTCAGCTACTTAAACGGAATTAAAAAGCAATAATACAGAACCATTAAATTAATTAATTAAATCATGTAAAATGAATCATAAGTATAATTTCATGTTTTTCTTTTTATACTGTTTTTTTTTTTTACCAGTACTTCTAATGCGACGCAAACCTTGGTTCTTATTTCATACAGCCTTGGTTCAGTTACCACAACGTTTGTCATCTTTTGGCTTCACGTCACTTTCACGAATATTATTGCTAAACGTAATTACATTCTCCATTTTAGGTTTAGCTAGCGCTGGCGGATACCATATTTGAGAAACCACTAATTAAGGAAGAGATAGAAGGATATTTTTATTTTATTTTTTAAATTTGAAACAATATTTGCATATTTTTTCCAATATTTTTATATTGAGACACGTGTACATTTAACGTTATTATTGAAATTCCGCTATTAAAATTATATTCGAAATAATTTTAAAACCACTTAATGGTAGGCTGCTTCATTCTAGGAGGTAGATATTAATAGTTTTATCATTAAATATGCACATTAAAATCGGTTGAAAATCAAAAGATCGATATAGGCCTTGTATATCCGGACAGATTGGAAAAAATGTATGTAGTTTTCTTTGTAATTCGGAGAAATAGTCTGGTGATCTATTCATTTAAAAAATATATTTTTTATTCGCAATTTCGAATTTATTCAAATTTCAAGTTCGGATTTTTTAGGTCAAAAAGAAGTCAAATATATACTTAATAATGCTTTAACAAGGAATAAGTTCATTTTTTTAAATTGCTCACTTCTTATCTTGATTTCAAATATTTTTTAATTTATTTGAAAATCTGTATGCAATCAGCAGTGATGAAATTTTGAAAAATGTTGGCACCCTAGCTGCTTAAGAATGATCCATGTTTGATCGAATGATTATAATACATTTAAAAGATTAATTTATAACAAAACTACGAAAAAAATAATTTAAATATTTTTTATCTGTTTTCCTTCCGTTTAAGATCTTCCTAATGCTATTATCATAATTTTTAAAAATATGCCATATAATATGAAAAATTTCCACTTTTAAGTTTCTTCAGAAGCAGTGTTACACACAAAACTCTAAACCTCAGGTGTTTTTTTTTATATAGTTGGATAAAAGAATAGCCAATACCAGATCGATACTAGATGATTTTCTCCAATTTTCTAATTATGCCTAAATGCGATTTTTTTTTCAATTTTGTCTATAAAATTAAATATTAAAAAAGATAACCTTTTACCAATGCCTCTCAAACAGTATATTTTTGTTTTATAATTTTTTTTTGTTTATTCAAGTATATTGTTCCTTAAAAATGCATTGATAAATCAGAAGTATACTATGTGAAAATTATAGTTAGTTAATGTATATAAGGTTTATAAGTAACAACAAGATTTTTTTCCTTATGGCTTTACATTTTAAAAAACTATTTAAGATAATAAGGAATGCAACTTAATGCAACGTTTTATGCCTAGAGGGTTGAACAATATGTGTGGTCTATCATGTTGTCGGTAGCTACCTATACTTCAAACAACAGATTAGAATTCGCATTGCAACAGCGTGCACTTCCAGCATTTGCAATGTGACAGCGCATATCTATAAATGACAATGTGGCCTTCACATTGACAAGTCAATCTGTAGAAACATTTAAGGATGGAGGATTTAAGATACACTAAGTCATAGCTTGGCTTCAAGGATTCTAAGGAGATATTTACTGAGCGGTTAGGTTTAAGTCAAGTTTTCCTACTTCGATTTCGTAAGGGAATATTTTTTATCAATCACAGATTCACACAAGATATATTACAGTGACGTTACTTTAAATAAAAGAATTATGCGTGTCAATCAATTCATAAACACATTTTATTTTATCGTTTTTGGGAGCAAATAATTTTTCCCCAAACCAGATTGACACACTACATAATGCAGCGATTGTGTATAAAAATAGGTATAGAAAAATCAATCGAAATATGCATATAAATTATTTTAATACCATTTCTTGATTAGTTTTCATACACGTATCCATTAAACAAATAAATTTCCAATCAATGACCATACGTTTAAAGTCTCTTCTCCATTTTTTTTTATTCATGAACTGTTAAAAAAAAAAGAAAAAAATGATTTTTACGCTAATGATAGTTAAACGACTAACCTTATTTTTAAATAATGAAGTAATTACAATTTTTTTTTTTTATCTGAGGACGCTGGTGTATAAATTAAATATACTGATTACGAAATCCCCCAAAATATTTTTTCCAACCTGAAATTAATACAATTTAGACTACAGCGACAATACGTTAAATCTTAGAAATGTGCATATCATTTTTTTTATAAATATCCATATACCTATTCAGTATATGGATATTGATCGAATCAGTTTGTTCCAACCTGCGACTTTATGTTCGTGGTCTCTCCGCCAATTTATTTATTATTTAATTTTTTTATGGAATTTAAAAAAAATAACAGAAAAATGTTTTTTTATGCTAAAATAGTTAAAGGTCTAAATTCATTTTAAAATCGTAAAACATTTCATAATGTATTTTTTTTATCTAAGGCCAATGATATATAGCTAAAATTTAATTCATGTGAGTTCATTTTTATTTTATTTTTTAATATTGTTTATTGACATTACACTCTAATAAGTAAATAAGGCTAAGTAAATAGACACTTGATTAATTTTTCTTTAAATTTATAATGGCAAGACTTAGGAATAAAACTGTTCATTTGGTTATAGAAGAAACTCTTTAAATTTAGAAATGTTTTTTTTTTTAAATGACCCTGCTGTTTAAAATAAATATATTACTGATAGCAAAACTACTCAAAATATTATTTTCCAATCCCAGATTAACAGAACATACATTGCAGTGGCGGTATATAAATTAATTGGATAAATTGGATTACCATTTTTTTATTTATTATTGTTCATAAACATATCCATTATACAATTACGTCCCAAGTCTCTTCAACAATTTATTTTTAATTTATTTGAAACTTAAAAAAAGTAAAAAAAAATTATTTTGAATGCTGACGATCGTTAAACGAACACCAACCTTATTATAAAATTAAAATGTTAAATCTTTTTTTTTTGTCACAAGAATATAATACCATAAATAATTAAAATTATTTGCTTGCCTATTAATAAATTTTCATTTTTTTTTTTTTGATGAAATTGTTTATTGACGTTACATTCTTGGCTATTTATATAGGTCCCTGAATTATTTAGGAATAGAACTGTTGATTTTTATTATACATGAAACTCTTTATATTTAGAAGTGGTTTTAGAAAATACTACCCTGCTGTTTTAAATAAATTTTACTGATTGTAAAATCTCCAAAATTAGGTCGATTACGTTGAATAACCGTAATCTCTTATTACGTTGAATAACCTATGATTACTTATTATTATTATGTTGAACATATTATTACGTGACCTCTTATTACGCTAACGTTTTTCCTTCTATCAACTAGCAAAGCGTATGATAATTCATATTAAAATATCATGTCGAATAACTGGTATGAATAGAGATTACAAATTAATTCTGCACTTTCATGAATAATTTAGCCTCTTTAGAATTTTAACGGCATTCAGACGCATAGCCTTCTTTCGTAATTCACCAGGATCTAAAAATAATTGGGAATAAACTTATAATAGGTAACTGAAAATTTTAAAGTTTAAAATGACTACATGATAGTCAGGCCTCCATCAGATAGGTAATTTATATGAGGAAATTAACAAAAAAAAATATGATAAATATTTAACTATTAATCATTATTTTTTTATTTTTTTTATTTGTCAGTGAATGAAAAAGGCAATGGATTACTCTCTCCCATCATTACCAAAATTTATCAACAAATATTTGTATATTATCACATAAGATTTTTATTTTGAGCAAGCATTTTTATATATACCTACATTTTTTTTTTATTTAGGATTTTTTTTTATCCTGATTCATAGAACTACTAGGGGTTTTATACTAATTAAGGGTATTATAAAGGGCGTTTCATACTTATATTACAGTGTAGGAAGAGTTTTTTTTTTTTTTAAATAATGACAGTCTATATTCACTTAGTTTTATCGGTGAGCTATAAGAATGAGAGTTCAATTTTTTTTCCTGTTCAATATTTTTAAGATGGTGGATATTGGCATCTAATTAATCCATAAAATATATAGAAACTTTTTCATTCCCATTAACACGCGTAATTTCAGTAATAATTTGTTGAAGTTTAAAAAAATGTTTGACTCAATTTTTATCCTTATTCATAAAATTATTAAGGGTATATATAGGAGGAGGTATATATATTTATATATGTAGGAATGGAATACTTTTCAAAAATATTTTATATTCGAAATAAAATCTATATTCGCTTTGTTAAATATGAAAATCATTGGAATAGGAATGTAATACGTTTTTTTTAATTAAATTTTTTTCAGATCGTGAATATTTGCTTATAAAATAATAAGCACAAATTATTTGTCGGAAATAAAAATACAGCAGTTAAAGACAGTAGACAACATAACCACCCATCGCATCATTCTCAAAATTTATGAATAAATATGAGATTAACCAATCAATATAAGAATTTTATTTTCAGTAATCATTTTTATATTTAAAAAAAATATTTGGCCCTATTTTATGCTTATTCATTAAATCACTACAGGGGAATGTGTGTATATATGAGTAGAAGAATGCTTTAATGGAATATTGACTTAGTTAAAGGAGAAAATTATAAGAATAGAAATGCAATATACTTTTTATTGTAGTTTGCTTTTTTTCTAAGATTGTGAATATTTGCGTCTTACATTATAATTAATATTAGAATGCAAATGGAAAAAACCACAAGCAAAGCCTTATGTTTCAAATCTGGTGTAAAAACAAACAATTACCAGTCGACGTTTCGCCTATTCAGGCATTATCAAGACACAAAAAACAGTAAATAAACTCTAAATTAAATAAACTGAGTTTTGGGTTGAACGTCTTGGGGTGGAGGTGCGGTCTCAGGTTATGAGCCTATTTGAGCGATTATTCGTTGGGATATATTGCACTTCTTCTTTGAGATGTGATTGACCTTACTCTTTTTTGTGTCTTGATAATGCCTGAATAGGCGAAACGTCGACTGGTAATTGTTTGTTTTTACACCAGATTTGAAACATAAGGCTTTGCTTGTGGTTTTTTTCTATTTGCATTCTAATAAAATATTAATGTTTCATTTTGAGTTTTGGCTCGATTTTATTATAATTCATAATTATTTTAAGAATTTCGAATAGAATTGTGCAAAGTTTCATCAGGATATTTTTTTCCTCCATAAACCGAGACTATTACATCAACAAAAAATTAACATTGATTAATAGTCATAGGTGCCTCTTCTAAAGAAAACATTATTTCATCTCTGGAACCCCATAATTATATAATAAAAAAAAAAGCATCCCGAAGCTATCATTAACAAATTACCCAACTCCATTGCAGTAAGTACAGGACATTAACGTCTAGAAAACATTGATTGCCCTGGCGCTAAGAAACTTGCGTATCTACTTGAGGGATTTAAGGATCTTCCATGGCTTTCCCCTTAGAAAGACTATCCTCTGTAATTTACTAACAACCAGTCTCCAACTTGAAGAAACTCCACAGCTCGCCTGAGGCAACTATATAATTTTCTTCCTATCTAAATGAAGAATTTTCTGAAAAAGGCAAGAGAGAAATTGGACGAGATATCTCGAATAGTATGACTATACCCTAAAACCGGAAAGTAGTATGTCGTCTAGTGTTTGCGAAAAAAAAAATATATAGATGCAGTTTTCTCAGAAATTCGGAGGAATAGTTTAGTGATTTGTTTAGTTAACGATTTATATTTATTTCAAATAAGATTTTTTAACAAATTTTCACCTCGCAAGGTCAAGTAAAACTCAAAAATACTTACAAATAATTGCTAAAGTAAATATTTTTTTAAGCAAATAATTTTATAACTTTCCTCCAATGGTTAATAAATATCGAGCCGTATAATTTATACGTTTTCTTATATGTTGTAATTTATAACATAATCTTTGGATCCCTGATCATAGGATGCCGCCGACAACAGATTTTATAGTAATTTTTGATTGGAAATTTTTAATTAATACGAAAAATTTAGAACTTACTAACCTCCTTACTTGAAACTTTTTCTCCGTCTGAGAAGATTTAAATTTTTTTTCTAACACGACAAATTTTAATAGGGTCTCAATTTATATTTGAACAATTACTAACAATATACCATACACACACAGGTTGGTAGTGCGAATATTACAAAAACTTATTCGGATGATACTAGAAGCAACAAACTTCCACAGATTGCTTAATTGGTTGAATCAGAATAACATTATCATTGTGACGAAATATTTTAATAATTTCAATTAAATGGACTTAATCAATAAAAAATTGATGACAAATTTAATCTCTTTGTTTAATTTTCATTCTTATTTGGCACCATTTAAAACTAGAGAAAAAATAATCAGTAAGGTGAAAGTAGGGGTAATATATAATATAAAAAAATCACACAGTATGACTGTCAATGGCGCTATGTCAGGAACCTTTGTACAGATTAAATTGCTATTATATTATCTGAGTGCTTATTTTTTTACGTTACTCAATACAATTTTTGGATTATAATACTGTCTTTACTGAAAAGTACTTATATTAGGAAATGTATCATCAATATTTTTCTTTCATCTTATTATATTAAATTTTTAAAGATTCTTTTAGTAAAGACTGGAAAATTACTTTTTAATAAAGTTTAATGGTGATCTATAAACGACTAGATCGTTAATAGTTCAGTGATATTGTTAATGTCCTAGCATGTTATCTTTAATTAGAAGCTTCACTAGGCCCCAAGTGGCCCTCGAGTGCTCCATCTGGAAAAGGTCTCTTGGACACTTAATACACATATATTTTTTCCTCGTCCCTCTACCCACTACAAAGAAATAAATTGAGCTGTCCTAACTAAATTAAGATTTGGTTCTGACCAACCAGGTGGCCGGGCTTTTTTTTACCTTCATTTAACTTTTATGCCTTTTTTTTTTTATTCCTTCTGCGGCTTCGTCCTTCCGCGACCGGAATCCTCCTAGTCTTTTTTCTCGCACGAAAAAAGAAAAAAGGAATACCACTTTATCACATGCCGGGGTGAAAGAGTGATCGCAAATCAGGATTAAGAAACAAAGTAAGAAACTTCAGGAAAGGTGTAAGGCGTCGTTTGGTTCCTAACTCTTACAAGGAGCTAGAGGAAGAAATATAATGGCCAGGTGCATTTTATATTTTTTATGCGGTGACACTTTTACGTACCTTGTCAGGTATGGCGTAGCAAATGAGATCAGACGATATTTTTAAAATTCAATATGGAGGAAAGAGCGGTTGTGGCAGTAAATGGATTTATGATTTTATAATACTTCCTCCCCATTTATTATATGTATTAAAAAAATAATAATAAATTGATTTATTTTGCGGGTGTGCCTTTCGACAAAGATCGTCACAAAATTATCAACTAAAATATATGTTGATCACACATTAAAATACACTTAATCTAAAAAATAAATTAATATATTACATATTTATTTTCACCAATTTTATTTTGATTATATAAGAAGAAACTCATATAAAATATGTTAATCGCATGGATCTATTGTAGACTGATTTAGGATATTATTTCAAAAAAATTACCAACATGCAATTTCATACAAAAATATACAAAAAAAAAAGGTGAAAATAAACAAATTACAGTACACATGTAATGACTTTTTCTCAAAATATCAATAAATTTCCTTAAGTGAGAGTTTAAATTATAATTCTAGTAACAAGACCCTTTATGAGTTTAAAATAAAAGTTCTAGAAAACTTCATATTGAATTTTTTATATTTATGATAACTAACATAAAAATAATAATATCTAAAAAAATTAATAAAAGATAGTAACCTTGAACACTTGCCAGTGTGATGGTAGGGTAGAGGCAATGGAACCTGAAAAAATTTAAAATTCCGATGCAATAATAAATGTATGTATAACATACAAATGTATAACATATATGTATCTATATAGTTGGTACTAATAAAATTATACTAAATATATTATTTCAAAAATTAAATAACAAATAAATAAATAATTTAATTATGTCCATCTCTAACAAAATAGAATGTTGAAGGAGAATTTTGATCCTAAACCTTTATTAGAAGGTAGGTTAACTGACGAGAAATTTGTGTAATTCTCTTACTAATTTTCCGATTTTTTTGTCATTTGTATTTTATTAGTTTTTTGTTAAATGTAAAAAATGTTAAATTAACAGGATCTAACATTAATACCTAATAAATTTTAAAATGTCAACAATGCTTTTCCAAACTCATTAATTTAGGTTGATATAACTGATTTCAGTCGGAATTCCAAAAGATATCTCAGGATTTTATCTGGGTAGATAAAAACTTGGCATGCTACCAGTCCGGAAATTTAAGAAGAGAGGCGGATTGTTTAGTGCTTTAAGATTTTTCGATTATAGCTCGAAAAAGAGTGGGTTTAACCTAGATTAAAACATTTTTTAGTTTCTTAAACTTACATAATGTTACAGAATCATACAGTTTTAATGAAGGAAAAAATAAATATTACTATGCTACAAATAAATAATTGATTATTTTATTAAGATAATTATTTATGTTTCATTCAGTAAGAGAGGGGTTATTTGCCTATTTATAAACGATAGAATAGTATTTAAATAGTTCTTACTTCTCAAGGACAACTTAAATTTTGTTTAAATATTTATTTATTCATAGATTTATAATGACACACTTTCAGTTTATTTGACTTAAAAAAATCGTATTGACTTATACAACGTGCAAAGTTAAGAAAGGATAATTAAAATTAATAAAATATTATTTTCTTAAAACAATTAATTATTATCCCTTTATTAAGAACGGATGCACCTTTAGCATACCATGGCATTGAAAATGGATTTTAATCACAAAATATTATATAAGTAGTGTTTACCCCTTAAGGACAATTTACCTTTTTTTTATATCTCATATTTATTTATTGTTACAATTCATATTTATATTTTCCCATTTACATATTTAAAATTATTTTGGTGTGAAAAATTCATATACACATAAATAGCGTGTAACTAACAAAAATATTATTATATTAAAATTAATAATATATAATTTTATTGATATATGTAATTATTATTCCTTCAGTCAGAGAGGATGTAACTATGTTATACTTTAATAATCAAAATGGACATAATTGGCTGAATATTATTTAAATAAACCATAAAAATAAAGCATTAATTTCTTTACTCAGATTTTTACTATTTAGCTTTTTTTAATGGTTTTGGTTTGAAAAATTCTTATAATCTTATATAATGTACAATGACAAAATCAATCAATTATTAATTCATTAATTATTATTCCTTCATTATGAGTGGATGTACCTATGGCATACCTTCAAATTGAAAATGGCGGAAATAAAAATGGTGGAATGCAATTTAAATACCGCTTACTTCTTAAAGACGAATCAACTTTTTTGTATACATGATATTAATTTTTTTTATAGTTGTAGTTAAGTATGTTTGGTTTTATAATAAAGTATAATTAATGAGCTAACAATGTCCGTTAAGAACAGGGTTGCTATATTGATCAATTTAGAGAAGAGATGAAGAGGGCTGGGAGGGTTAGTGCGCATGCGCCTTGGCGCCCACCCCTTGTTATTCAAATCCCCACCCTCGCCCGGTTGTCATGGCTCCGCCACATTCCATTGTCCTGTCAGATTCCTTTTCTGTCATCTCCACATTTCTTATCAGATTTTTTCTATCTCATGTCGTTCTCCTTCTGACAACATATTTGTGGCTCATCAAGTCAACAAGAAACTCCCATGAATAGCTCCAGTTTGAGTTAGATATGAAAATATATTAATCAGAAACTAAATAATCAATACTTTATAATATAAACACTACACACACACACTAAAATATTTATATAGTTAAATTATTTCCAGTAATTACACTTTAAATGTAATAAATATTCTTTTCATTTGTTATTTTAAATACTACAATTTATTTATTTTATTATTGTTAAATTTATTAACCTGTTAGATAGGTGTGTGGTGATAGCAGAGGAGTCCACGATTGCTGAGTTCAATGCAAAGGGTCATCACAAAGTCCTGATATTCAGCTTTCTTCTGTTCCTTCTGAAATAAAAAAAATTAATTATTTAATATGTTACAAATTATATGCAATTAAAAAAAAAAAAATCTTTATGTAGCTATATTTTAACTGTCCTATTCCTATTTTTGAATAGTGATTATAAAAGAGTCAAACGAAATAAAAAAATTATAATTTCTTTAATAGATTTTAAAGTAGTCATGGCACCTTCAATCAATTCAATATTTTTCAACAGTCAAACACATTAAACACTCGATCTTCAATTATGTAAACATCTATAAAATTCTATAAATAATTTCACTTCTATTTTCAAATTTTGATTTATTTTTTTGACATTTCTTTTCTTTTATCTTCAATTTGAATATAAATTTGATATTTTATTATTGCATTATTATTTATCTTATAAATTTACATGTAGTTTATAATTAATACATAATTTATTCCAACAGTAATATTATACATTCTTAAGCCACTAAAACCCCTCGTGTCAGCGTTACTTTCATGTTTTTTATTAATATTATCAATTTATGACGTGTTTGAATGGTGTACCCTTGGCATTGCTTGAATTAATATGATTTTAAACATTGATGTATTATTTATATTATTTTTTTCACTAGCCATAACCCTACCAGATTACTAAAAATAGTTTTGGTTGGTATTAAAAAACCTAACAATATTTATTCATACAAGAGTCCAATCTTGACACAACTAGAAAATAATAGAGTATTTAACAACCTTTTAAACCGTAAGCATTCGTTTTTTGTTTTACTTTATTGGTTTTCAGTGTTGTTATTCTCTAAATGCATGGGACATTTATTCCATCCTCGACTAAAGTATATATATCTTTTATCTGTCCACTATTCATAAAATAGTAAAGATACACAAACAAGAAGTTGCTCCAGATTCCCTTCACAATAGGACCATAACCGGACGGCCGCATGGGTCATTTGCAAGACAAACGAAGTCAGTTGAGGTTTATGCTAGCGGCCCTATCTCCTCAGTCCAGGCCATTTCTCCCCAGAAGGGCAGTAAACATCTTCCTCCGACGGACCCCTCTGGGAGCACACAATCACTCTGATGTATTTATGCCCTGCCTGTCCTTTTAGCTTACATAGGGGTTACATAATAACATAAGGGCGGCGATACATCACTCGCTTATCCGCCGGAACAAAACCATTTTCCGGTCCAGTAATCATCAAATTCATTCGTCGTGTAATTGTGCTCTAGTTGGATACATGTGAATCCTTGAAGGGGAGATGAAAAAGAAAAATAAAATAAAAACTCTTACAATCTCTGAAGTGAAAACTTCTCTAGGCGCGTTCAGCGACTTTTGTTAAGGAATAAGCTAATAGCTTCGCGTCAGCAAAATGCTCGAGTCTGGCGACGCCTAGCAGCCTGTGCATGAGTTATACAATTTATTTTAATCTAATCTAGTTTAGAGTTACGTTAAGGGAGCGGAAGGGCTCAGTGGTAAAGCGCTGAGTAGCCATGCCGAAGGTCTTGGATTAAATACTTTTATCGTTTTATCAAGTGCTGCTAGCAAGACTTTTATTTAATCTTTTAGCGGGCAAAGATGGATGCTCGCCCAGCCTCTATAAAGTGGGTATCCAATATAAGGGTAAAAATCTGACGGTTGAGCGTGATCCAGGACAAATCACCTCCCTGCACAACCGTTGTCCAAGAAACAGTACAACCTCTACCATCTACTCAACCCATGAGTGTTCACGAGTTGTAGTGGTACAGGTTTTATTTTATTTTTTTTAGTTTAAAGGTTTGAATTCCATAATTATATTTTTAAAGGTACCTATAAGAACAAATATATTTATCTAAAATTCGTTTAATGGTTATGCATTTGATGCTATTAATACATTTAAACATCAATAACTGGTTGAATGTTTCTTTCCTCTAAAAGATTTTATATGTCAATGTTTAATGTCTTGTTTTATGAAATTATTAAAAGTACAAATGATCTAAGCATTGTTGAACTCAAACGATGATAATAATGAAATGACGCTAAAAATTAAAATAAAGTTCATTGACGTTTTGTAAATACAAATACAAGGTATAAATAACATAAGTATATACTAATTTTTATTTCAATAAACTTAATGATATTTTATATTGAGTTTGCGCAGCCAATCATCATATGTTTGGACTAATAAATTTCAACTACTTGAAAATGTAAAAAGTTATTGTTATGGGGGCTCAATAGATGCGAAAACCAGATTAATATTTAAATTTACAAATTTGTAATTTAAATAATTCAGGCTAATTGATTTAGAAATTCTAAACACAACATATTTATTCCAAAGTTTTCAGTTTTCACTTCTGTCGGCAGTGGAAACTCAAACGCCCTCATCATTGCATGACTGCCCATATAATTTTTAAAAGATTTGATTATTGAAATTTACAAATTTCAACAATTCAAGGTAAGAACAGTCTAATGTCTCATATTATTAAAATACAATGTATTCATGTAGTAAAATTGATTTGAATAGGAAAACTATTTCCAATTTTATTTCTTCGATCTGATGGAAATTTTGTAGTTACGTAGGTAGTACTTGTTTTTCTTTTATGATTAAATAGTTAATTGATTTTCCTCAGTGAGCTAAGATGAAGTCTATGGACGTAGCTAGAGGAATTTTTCAATTTCCTGACGTCGTATTGGAAATAAATTATTCATAAGAACAAAATGGACTCAATCGCTACGTCGAACAATTGCGAAATTATCTTGTTCTATTAAAAAAATTGAACGTTGATTTTAGAGCATAATTGTTCATGACGTAATAATGAAGTTTTAATTGATTTTTAATGATTACATTAGTTATTATAATTAAGGGGTTGCGTTTATAATTTGAAATTGACGATTTATAATTATTTATACATCAATTATTGGAACAAGTTAAATCGAATTTTGTGTAAAATCAGTTAATTATATCGAGGGAATTGGAATCGTGTTGTTCTTGTAACACAAAAGTGATGAAGTCAGGCAATGGCTTGAAAATGAGATATAGCTTATACCTCCATTTCTAGCCAAAAGCTACAAAAATGACACCGTTCGGCTTTTTCCAGTAGAAACTAAGAAAGGTATTGGCTTTAATTCTTTTTTATTACATATGTTAGTTTATTTAATGATGGTCACTTTACTATTAGGATGCTTCACTATAATCCTAAGTATTCCCTATCCAGGTTTATAAAAAGGAATCTTGAATGAGTAACTTGTTACAGCTTGGGGCCAGAGCTCCCATTTGGCATATTTTCCGAAGGACAAAAAAGCAAGAATTTTTCACTCCTTTTAAAAAGTCCTAGGGTCAACTGCCGGGCTGCAAACCCGCGATCTTGGACATGGCAAGGTTATCCTAACCATTAGACCACCCCATTGCATAATGTTTCAGCTGTATAAAAAACATTAGTTTATTTATATCAATAATATAGGTAATATAATAATTTAAAATGCAATAACCAAAAGACCTACAGGCAATGAAGGTATTCGGTAAGTGTTAATTACTGTCAACGTTTGATTGAGCAGGTACGTGCCTGGCATCGTATTGTACTCGTAGCAATGAAAAGAGACATCGTATAGATCGCACATGGCCTGCCCCAAGGAAGAGTCATCAGTGCATTAATACATTTATAATACCGGCCATTAAATTTATAGAGCAGATAAAAATCCACTTGTTTTGGTCGTAAAGTTAAAATTTACAACCTAAACATTGCGGCAAGCCCTCAATGACTGTAGGCTCTGAGGAGTCAATAGATCATAGGGTGTGAAGTACTGTTATATTTGTAATTTATTTATAAATTAGGAATGAAATATTCTTTGTAGTATAAAATGTTATCTATTTCTGCTTATAAAGAAAATGTTTTAGCGATTGTTTTACATAAAATCAGAATAATGTTATACCGTTTTATTTATCTTTTTTTTTTATCATGGCTTCTATTTCCCTTTCTGTTTTGGCTTCATTACTAGTCTTGAAGAAGACCAGTGATTTGGGTCGAAAACATTGGTTTTTAAATAAATAGTTCTTTAACATATTTAAGAAATTATTACTCTGACTTCTACGCGGACCATTTTTTTCCCTATTTTAGTTTATGATTGAATTCAGAAAATTATCTACAAAATAAAAATATTTATATTAAGTAAAGATCTATGCATGTATGTATTAACTAGTCGCAACCATTCCAAATTTTTACATGTGCTGTATTCTCCTCTATCACTATTTCTTATTTATGTCAGTGAATAATTACATGTAAGTTATGTGAATTTGCACAAGAATAATTTTATGTTAAAATTTTCTAGTTTAATGCTATAATCTCAGAAGGAAATCAGTACATAAGAATCAGTTAGTAGTAAATAACAAGAATTATATAAAAAACTAAGGTTTAGAAGGAGAAACATAGTCACACAAAAGGTAAAATAATGATAAACATATAAAAATGAGTTAAAAACATAAGTATTTATACTAATATGTTGTTTTATCCAAGTCCTGACTGAAATTATTATAGTTATCTCTTTTTTTTCCATATATTTATTTTTATAAGTTTTATTTTATAATTTATTATATATGTCCATATGTTTATTACATTATAGTAAAAAAATTTAAGTTAGAATTTATTTACGTTATTAACAAATTATAAATCGATTCTTTATAGTTGAAATACATCTGGACGATTTTTATCAGAAAGAAACCCACAAATCATGCAAAAATGATTTGAATGTAGTTTTGATCATAGTAAATTTAACAGAAAAGGACCATTTGGTTCAGGCGGCTAAAATGGCAAATATAAATTTTTATAAAATAATAAATATTTGACTTTTATATTTCGTTACAATGAGTAAAAATACTTAATATTAACAGGTTTAAACGTATTTCATATTGTTCAATAAAGTTAGTTGTACAGCAAAATTTGCCTAATTCAAGAACACTTCCGAATCTCCCTAGGCCATTTAATTTAGTATTCATTTTTACTCGAAATATGTGAAATAAGGGTTGATTCCTTTCTGTTAAATTCCGTTTAATAATTTACATTCAATTGTTATCAACATTTTTTTTATTATTCAACAAAAATAGTTTTTTAGAATGTTATTTTTTTACACTAAAATAACTACACAAGTTTCAGTTAAATATATTTTTATGCCCGTATATTTTGCTCCGAATACATCCTCAAATCCATGGTCGCCTACAAACTAATAAGATACGCATGTCTACACAACCTGTGTGGACACCCCATGCTAGGACAAATTGCTCCAGAAATCGATATTCCCAACATCGACTTCCATTAGAGGAACACCAGCTGGACAGTA
This sequence comes from Troilus luridus, assembly GCA_964056705.1. Lineage (NCBI taxonomy): Eukaryota > Metazoa > Arthropoda > Insecta > Hemiptera > Pentatomidae > Troilus > Troilus luridus. Next base: position 48,932,406 of record OZ057416.1, read on the forward strand.
AACAGGGATTACAAAGGCAGAGGGGAAAACTCTGCAGATTGTTTAGAAACAATTTCAAGAAATGCTCTAGCAAACATTCCATTTATGTATTTGTATGTGGAATGAACCTCAAATAAAATGCTTCTAATATATATTAAATATATCCTGAATATATTTAGTTTGTATATAATACAATGTGTAAGTTGAAATAAAAAAGATGCAAAAATGATAACATGTTTAGATACTACGATTTAGGCCATGGGAAAAGTACATCAGTTACAAAAGAATACAAGAATAAGTTAAATATATAAAAAAACATAAATAATAAACAAAATATTCGTTGAAAACATAATAAATCATTTCTATTACTAACTTTCCAGCAATATAGTAATTTTATCTAATTAATTTACAAAAAAGCTAAGAGACCTTCCAACTATTAATTTTTTTTTACTCATTATAATTAAAGGTACTTAGTGATTTAGATTTAATGGAATGTTTTCCGGCATTGTTTCAAACCTTACCACTGATAATTCTGATATTGATAATATCTGCCTTTTTATTTGTATTGATGGAAATTGAAAAATACAACATCTAATATTAAAATGCTAATTCTAGACCCTTGACGAAAATATCTCCATTTCATCTTCTCATCCATTGATTATTTGAAAAAAAAAATCCGTTAAATAACCATTTCAAATAATTTGATGGTTGGAATGATTCCGAACTTCTGAAAGTATTTTACAGATTTTTCTTCCATAGGCGATAATTCCCAAACCGTTATTCTGTTCATTTTGAACCGATAATAACATTATTAAAAAGGCTAAAAAAACTAATTAAATAAAATAAATAATAAACAAAATTGTGCAGACAAAAGCTCTAAAATATAATAAGGAAAACATTTTAACAACACAGACATAAATAACCCGAACGAGACAAGTGATAAAAAGATGTTACACGAGATAAAGAAGTAGGTTTCATAGACATCTACTAAATCACAAGTACCTAATTTTATTATTTTAGAAACTCTATAATATTTTATAACTAATATTTCTTTTAAATTTAACTTTAATACTCTATAATCCTACTGGATTGACTATTTGCAATACCTAAAGTTAGTATTAAATAATATTTATTCATATTAAATTATACTGCTATCCCGGCCAGGTCAAGTCTTTTTTGTTCAAAACTATTTAAAAATAATTACCATAAAAATAATTAATAAATATATAATATATTATACTGCATTTATACTGCAGATGCATTTTCGTGCAGACTAAGTCCCGTTTGGAAATCTCATTAACTCTCACGAAAGACATGCAATTTTCATAAAGTAAATAGGTCGACTACATAAATTAACTCTTTAAACATTTCTTGTGTACAGAAGATAAAATCGTAAGGAATTAAATAGTTTCATAATCGAATTATCAAAAAAAGGTATACGATAGATGTAATCGTACCAATCTATTCAGCGTGAAAATAAAAATAAATTTAAATTAAATTAAAAAATAAAATGAAAGTATAAATTGAAGAAGTTCTGCAATTTATATCGAAAGGTCCGTATAATACATAGTTTATAAGTATTTAATAAATAAATTCTATGATCTCTATCCGGACTATTTTCTTCCACCTAAAGTAAAAACATATTAAAATGGTACAATAGTAATAACTTTAATTGTATTCATTAATAACTTCAATTATTGACATCAATTGTATAAAGTTAATTAACTAATTTAGTAATAGTCCTAAGTTAGTTGATTGAATCAGGTTATAAGAAATAATTATTTATAGTTTGGATGCATTTTTGGACTGTAGATGGTTTAATAACTAGAACGGTCGAATTTTTTTAAACAGTTGTAAGAATAATTTTTAGGTATAAGAATTCACTAACTAAAAATAATTAAAAAAATATATCCAAACTGATGTAACTCATAACTTATTCATAAGCTCCTAAGAATAAGTGGTAAGTTTAAAGTTTTTTCTGTAATCATTTTCTTGTACTTATGGAAACGGAATCAGTTTAAGTTATTTTTGTCAAGCATTATTGCTTATATAACAACTCCATTTCAAGCCAAACCCCAAGAGAATGCCATGATTCCTAGGATTCATCGATTCCTACGATTCCGCTTCCCTAAGTAAAATAAACTCATTTTGGAGATAACTCAACATAGCCACTTACTCACGGTGTGTGATACAAAGTGCGCAAAAGTGAATAGGGATACCACTACTTTTGTAGTATTTACATTTTATTTACATCAATTTATTGCTAATTACAATATTAAGCATTATATCAGCTTTACTTTTATAATTTAATTTGTACTATTTCGAATAATTATTATGATTTGTATAGTTAATGGGATTTGTTTTCTTTCACATTATTGTTCTTCCCAAAATACGTCAAGATACATTTTATAATTGGATATAATTTTGTAATTTTATAATTAAAAATGGTAGGTTCGCCCCTTAAACGAACTCCGTTCTATTGGACTTTGCTCTAAGGGAGGGAAGTTATGGAGCAGGAGATGGAATCCATTTAGAAGGGTTGCAACCCCTCTTCGCCATTATGCAAATCCCTTCAACCCTTCACTGTCCTCCCGATGGCCATTTTCCAACCCCTCCGGATCACGTCCGTATGCCAGGCATTGTCTAAGCTGACAAAAGGACGGTTATAACAGAAGGGGTGTTCTTTACCAGATGATTTTAACACGTAATTAATATTGCGCGTAAAAAATATGGATTTAATATTATTATAGGCTGAATATTATATACTTTTTTGATAAAACATTTAAAATTCTAATATTTTTTTTATTATTATAGATATTTAAGAAATTTAAATAGAATAGTTAATTATTAATTTAGTTAGTTAATGTTACAAATAGGAGGGGGTAGATCAGTGTTGTAGTAGGCTGAGTTCCTGTACTGAAGGTTTCAGGTTCAAACCTGTCAGTGGGAGATAAACCTGTTATATATAAAATATTTAATCTCCTCACAGCCATCGATGGACCATGTGAGACCTTACTGGGGCTCATCCACCCCCTCTGTAAAATAAGTACTCTTAATTGTTGGGAAAAACACGGCTATTGGGTGTGATATCGGCCAAACCATCTTCATGCACAACGTTTAGCTTAGAAGCCATGCACTGAAACCAATATTCTTTATAAGTTGTAATAGTAGAGTATTTTTTTATATTAATATGTATTTACTTCATGATTCAGATCAAGTTGATCTTTCTAATAACAGTCAGCCATTCCATGTATTTATGTCAGTAATTTACTCCCCATTAAATATCTTTGGCTCAGTGCAAGAAATAACTCGGACAGTTTCTAGGCTAACAGGTTTGTAATTTGTTTAATTTAGCCTAGACCACACTCAACAGCTTGGTTTTCTTCCAATTATAGGTATTTGTTTTTCAATGGCCTTACAAGTCCTTCTAGGGTATATCGATTCCCAGAATATATTTTTAATTATATATATATAATTAATAGAATATAATATATAAATAGGAAATCCACAGCAACAGTGATTACTGTGTTATTAAATTATTAAATTTACTCTGATTAAATAAATAATTAAATTTAAGCACAAAATTAAAGTATGGTCAGTAAATGGCCGCTTATTCATTAATAAAGATCATAAAAGATTTTGATAATAGAATGGGTAGTGGAGCGTTTTGGAGTAAGGGTTCTGCGTCCATTTGAGTCTGTTAGAACTGTTAGTGTGAGATGTGTTGCACTTTGTCATCTACAATATGAATTTTTTGGAGTGTGTACTAGTTATGCCAGAATTGGCGAAACGTTGACTGATTGTTTATTTACAGTATTTTAGAGATTTGAAGCTTCGTTTTTGAGAAGCACCTCATGTCCATTTTTGGCCAAAATTGAGTTAGACATATTAAATTGTTCGTGAAGGCTAGACTAATCCTATACGCATGATTGGAAAATGTGTAAAAATTATTTGAAAAATAAAATACTGATTTTTATCAATAATTTTAATTGTTTTACCTTTTATTTCATACCTGATAACATATCGTTTAGTCAGTAATTTGAGAAACAACACATCTCCAACAACGTTTATAATTTTTTGAAATATCAAAATAAAAATAATAAAATTTTAGTTTGGTAGAATTAGCTTACCAAACCCCTGTAGAAATTTATAAAAAAAATCCAAAAATATATTATGTTAAATTATGGACCAGCGGAGTTTTTTTTTTATTTCCCGAAAGTTTACTTTTTTTTATATGAGGTGTTTCTCAAATGACCGATTCAATTTATGTATAGGAATAAAGTTCAATTTAATCCTGGTTCAACTCTGGGCGTATCTGATATAGGCTCAGGATGGAATTATAGAAAAAAATGAGAGATAGCAAAGAGTGGAACGTAAAACGGGACTGGGGGTCAGGAATATTCATAAGTCGACCCCAAAATTGATGGGGCGGGCCGTGCATTAGATTGGATCTGGAAATTGACCCTCTCGTTCATTTCTGGCAACGGTCGTAAACCTAAGCCTCCTCATCAACTCGCGTCTTTGTTATAGGACTTATTATGAATAAATTTATTCATGGACATCGTTGTTTGGTTGTGGTCTGTCGCTTCTAGGTTTTAAATTGGGTTTTAATATTTCAATAATAATTAAGAATTTTATTAAATCTAATGACTAGAAGGAACCAATAAAAAGAAACTGTATATGTATTTCAAGAAATGATTTATTAAATGAATTTACTCTTCAATAATATTGATGCAAAATCGATGTGGACACTGGACGACTTCTCTATTTACCTACTACAACAAAAAAAAGAAAAAGTAGAGAGTCTTAGAAACGTGGTAATTTGTCCAAAATCACGCTCAACCGCCAGGGTTTTTCCTAATTAAGGAAACCTAATTTACAAAGGCTGAGTGAGTCCTAGGAGAGTCTGAAGATCTCACATGGTGCATCCGCGGCTGTTCAATTTAATAATTTATCTGCCACAGGAGGGTCTTCAGATCCTGCAGAGTCATTATAAGCCTGTTTATTGATTATTAATTTATCTGTCACATCCGGATTTGAACCCGGAACCTTCAGCATAGCAACTCAGCACTCTACACACTCAGCTACTCCGTTTCCTGAAATCTTCATTTAAAATTTTAAAGTAGAAAATCTGATTTCATAACGTCTTACATATTATAAACCAATACAACGGTTTTTAAACATATATTTATAATAATACATAATGTAAATACAGGACAGGAACACTCCAAGACCTGGGGGAGTGACCACGAAGACAAAATGAAGGACTTGAGGCCAGTGACCTCTCTTTGGATTCATCTCCACATCTTGTGGTTGGGCTCTTGCCAATTCCTCTCTTCATCTTATTCGTTTGTTTTTTCTCGAAGTCTATTTCAGTTTCGTTCTGTTGCTAAGACTGCGGTATCTGATTACTCTGGATTTAGACACGAAAAAACATTTCTTCTACTTTTCAACAAGTGTTTGCAGCTATGTAGGATCCATCAGAGTTACATTTGACCAATATATCTTCAGTTCAGGTGAATAAGTAATGCTGAATTTTTCCCGTAAAGAGTTAACGGTATTGAGGGAAGCGGACACTTATCAGTCTCATAGTTTTGGGCCTTAGCCACTTATTCACTGCAATAACAAGATTTAACTTCCTTAAGTACTGGAAACTCACTTTGAAGAAACATAAAACTTATAAAAACTTATTTGCCAATGCTGTATATATATTTTCTAAATCAGTGAAAATTTATCTGAACTTCCTAAACTTCCTAAGATCTACTATTACTTTCTCCACAATGCCAATTACCGCCAATTATAAATTGTCATGCATATGGAAGAGTTATTGAGAGTAACAAATGTGGCTAAAGAAATTAGTGAATAGATCCATAAAATTTGTTTATTAAATTATTTTTTATTGAGAGTTACCCCATAATTGGGGTTTTTTCGATAAGATAAAATCTTAAATTCCAGTCTTTCAAGAAGATCTTAGTTTTCTCATTCCCTCTGAGCAAGATTGTGTTTACCTTGATTTCCGAAAATAACTTTAGGGATCCATCATATTTCAAATCTCAAGAACCAAAAAAACCCTTGCATCATGACCTCAACCTATATTCTTCCATCCATCTCTTAAGTACGAGATCTCATTTCGTATCATCATTTTATAAAAAATATTATAAGCTTGATATAGTTATCCCTAATCACTATTCACAACAGTTTAAAAGTTTTTCTGGTTTAATTCTGATTTCGAAAATATATTTAATCAGATATTTTAGCAAGACAATGCAAGAAGTTGGTCATAATATCGTATCTATCACATGACTTATGATAACTTTTAAAAAGTTCTAAACGAGACACGTCAGTGTCAATCAAAGTCTTGAATTAGTATTTTTTTTTTCTCATCCTCCATATTTTTTTACATAATTACGATATATAAAAACTAATCCTAATGCAGTACAACTTTATAACCTTCCTTTAGGTATTTTAAGAAATCAGTAATTAGTAATTTTTTAAATATTGATTTATTTATTGGTTTTATTTTTTATTTTTGAGTTGGGGGGAGTGGAAACTCTATACTTCACTATTATATTTATTTCATCTTTAGGATTAAATATGAAAATTATATTTTTTCACACTTCAAATATAATAAGACGACGTATTTGGCACGATTAATATTACGCTATAAATATCATTTATCAATTTAACAACGCAAATTAAGTTCGAAAAGTTTCTTAATCTCAAATATCATTCGGAATGAGGGTTGAAGAAAACTATAGGACATGTTTTGTAAATCACACCAATTCAGAATATCCAATCTCCAGTCCATTCTATATTTGAAGCGGGCTTTGAACCAATCAACTTTTATGTCCCCGTCTACTAAATCCGTTACTTTCCATGCCCCGGATTGCATTCTGGAATTATTCGTTATTGGTGTAGGAAATAGAATTCGGAGTGGATTTTGCTGAACCAGTTGTGAGGGTTTATAAGGGAAAATAACGAAAACAAGCGGTTAAGAAAAAATCCATAACGAGAGGAAAAAAGTATATGGAATGAATATCTTAACATTACTAGGAAAGTCATGGTTCGCTGGATTAACGTTGAGAAGAACCAGAAAAACATCTAAGAACGCTAACCTTCAGATCATTGTACGGACGAGTGTGCCGCAGGTGTACGTTCACCTGCTATTGCTTCAGAAATATATATTTATGCCATAAAATAGTACGCAGAAACAAATTATAAACTCTCAACTTAAAAAAAAAATCCTGAATTTGAAAAAAAGTCCAAACAACCATTAGTAAAGCGAAGAACCGTATGTCAGAAAGTTTGAAGTATATCAAAAAAGTACCTAAATCAATAAATAACTATCAATATACTCTAATTAGAGTATAAACATAAATTATTCTCATTTCCTATAAATAAAAACAGTTTTTATTAAATAAATACAAAAGAATTACAGAAGGGCGTATAGTATTGCTCTGAAATAAAAGTGGGGTAACTGTGCGCATCGCAACAACGAAGTTTAATCGCTAAGAAAGCATTTGGCAAATAAGTCATCAAACCGTACTATTATGTTAACTAGGGCTGAATTATCCTAAAATGTAAGTTTTTGACTTCCTGGTACAATAGGAAACGATTTTTGTTTTATCGCTGTAACCCACGATGTGTCTTGGGCTTACAGCATTGTAGAGATTGTGAGGTTTTTAAGACAACAGTCTTGCAGGAAGGTGATTTGGCCGACATCACACTCACTCGCCAAGTTTTTCCGCAGTTAAGGATGCCACCTTTATAGGTAACCCCAGCAGGGTCTCTCCCGCTGGGTCCATCCAAGACTATAAATAGATTTTAGCTACCCTCCCAACCATAATATTAAGCTATGCCTTCCACAATGTTTGTATTACTTAATTATTCATATTTACAATCTATGATCCTCTACTGATTTCATCAAATGGAATAATTTAAAAGCTAGTCAGAATTTGATAGGGTAGAGTAATACACTAGCATACTTTGGATGTTGGAGGATGATGGAGTAACTGTTCTGTGGAAGACACGATACGCCCAATAACAACTGAGGGTATTACATTTTAGAAGCCATTGAAGTGTTTTATTCCTTCCAATACTTTCTACTGGCTTCAGTTTCTTACTGCATTCTTAGCTGTAGCACTAAAATCCACGATTTGTAATATGTCAATACATGGTAGAGACTTTACTTTTTCTAGGACAACGGTTGTGCAGGGAGGTTACTTGTCCGAGATCACCCTCAAAGGCTGGTTTTCCCCCAATTAAGTATTCCTACTTTTCAGGAGGGCCCCCAAGGAGGTCTACAGATCCCACAGGGCCATACATGACTATTAACAGTTTAAATAATTTAATTGGCACAGCCGGATTTGAAACCTAAACGCTCTACCACTGATATACCCTATTCACTGGAGTGAAACTAAATAAATGCATATAGCAACAAGGATGTTTTTCTTAGTCCCTATATGCTAATAATTCTTTTTGTTTATTTCAGAACACATTTTATAATAACAGATAATTAAAACAGTAGTCTTCAGAGCTTTAGTAGAAAAAATATATTGAGGACTAAATATCAGCAAAAAATAATAATGAATTTACAAGAAGCAATAGTAGAGTCGCTAAGTGGTAGAGCGCTGAGTTGTCATGCTAGAAATCCTGCTTCAATTCCCGCTGCCGGAAAGATTTTTATTTAGCCTGTGAGCAGCCGGACATGGACCCTCCTAGGGCTGACCCAAACTCTATAAAGTGGGTATCTAGGACAAACCATCTCCCTGCACAACCGTTGTCCATGAAACAGCACAGTCTCTACCATTTACTGAACCCCAGACCCCTCCAATGGTTTTACTGGTACAGTTTTTTTTTTTTTAATTGTAGAGTACTAATATAGGAGTTGATGAACTAAAGCATGAACATACTGTATTAAATATAAAAACTAATATAATCTAATACTGTAGTCAATACATAAAAATTATAGTAAACACTCCAAAGTATTTTCGTTGATAATATCGACGGAGATCAACGGAAACCGGTTATGTATTCTCTTCATCAGATATTCCCAAGGTACCCAAGGATTCCTTCGCAATAAAAAAAATCAATTTAGCATTTTGATTAGTTTCTTGGAAATTTAACGAAGGATGGAGAGAGACTGAGCTATCTGAGAATTTATCTGATGCTCGAAGCCTGCCTTGTCCACTCTTGACGTGCCGCGTCACATAATGAGCTACATTTATAAGACCAGGCCCTTGCTCTGAATTAGTCCTCATTTCCATATAAACTGTTCTTGTTTCACTTCCACCTCTCTCGGATTAAACTCGGAGCCCATTTGTATGTATTAGAGCCCGGACGAGGGCGTATATTATATAAAATACGCTTATGCCTTGAGTTTTTTATTACATTCTACCTCCTCTTCTTTATGTATCGGGTCCGGCCTGTTGAGGGATACTTAATGTATGCGCGGTATAATCGGGAGGGTGGGGATAATACCGAATACGGAAAGTCGCCTTAGGCCTGGGAAATAGTGGATAAATAGCTAGGCTCCACGTGTTAGCCATTGGAGTTCCACGTGCACGCCACGTGATTTGTTCTAGAAGATGGTATTTTTCCGATAAAATCCTCTAAAAGAGGGGGTTCGTTCCTTAAAGTAGCCTCTAACTTCCGGACCATTTGTTTGATTGGTCCGAAGATTGTCTTATTTGTACTTTTTTTCAGGAACAGCCAGCATCAGTTCGATTGCGTATAACTGTAGTCTATAAGAAAATTCTTACCATCAGAAAAACTGATAAATTAAAATTACGAACAGAATTATGAATATAAATTTCAAATAATGTGGGAAAATATTGTGATTTACACTAGAAAATAAATATTCAGGACTTCGTAAACAATATTTGTTATTACTAAAAACTACGTTCTTAACTACGCCCATAAGAAATAATAGATAGAGTTTTTTTTCCATAAGTTTATATAAGGTGAATCCTGTAATGTTCATAGAAGAATCACAATAAATATTTCCATGAATTATTTTTCTACAGGCCCAGTTAATAAATGTTTTTTTCCAAAATGAGCTGGTATTAAGGAAGCGGAATCATTTTATTTTACTGGTGTATAAATGGTTAAACCAGGCATTGGCTTTAAAAAAGATTCATTCCTTGTATTAGAACTCCATATCGAACCAAAACTACTAAACCAAATTCGACTTGAACCACTTATTCACTGGGTCAGCAGATAAAATCATACGAAAATTTACTTTATACCATCGGAATGTCGATTAGACATATTGTGGCTATTATATCAACATTTAACATATCCATATTCAAAAACATGATTTTTTTTTATGGATTTAAATTGTACTGATAAAAAATATTTAATTTATTCAAAGTCCTAAATTCCAGTTTAAAAAATAAATAAATAATGGAGGATCATTACAAAAAAGTTGCATTATTCACTAAAAATTGGTTTTGTTTTACGGGAAATGAAAACCCTACAAAATAAAAGGTTGTATGATGTGAGTAAATCCAAAATTAATCTAAAAAAGCCTAAAGTCTCTAAACTAAAATTAAGAAACAAAAAAAAAGTCAATATTTCGCCCATCCAGACATCTTCGGGACAGAAAGAGGATAATGGCAAAGAAATAAAACGAATAAAGTGCATCCAAACCTCAAAATGCAACAAGACAACAAAATCTCAAAAAACTACAACCAGAGGAAGCATACCACAACCTCCAAGAGCCACATGCAACTAGTTGATTAATTTTGTTTATGTTTTATTTATTCGAGCCTCAGTTGAAATTTACTGAATTCCTTTTCAGTAATTGGTTACATTAAAATATACAAATGGTTGAATGCGGGCCTACTGCAATACCTAGTAAGTCAGAAATGTGAAATGATAAAAAAAGTTATTAATAAATTATATTGGTGTATGCCATAATATATTTCTCTTATATTATTACATAATGCTTTTTATACTGCATTCTTATTGCATCCACCCAGTTGAAGTGAAAGTTCCTAAAGCAACAGAGGAATCTACTTCTTATAAAGAAGTCCCTGGACCAGGCCAAGATGGAGGTAGCTCGATGCCTCCCCTCCATAGATCATCTGGTGAAGATTAGGCCTTGCAGGTCCCATCCGTAGTCCTCAGCAGCTGCAACCATCATGTTTTATCATCGGCTACAATCAAGACGTCTACAGTTCCGTGTACCTTCCTTCTTTGTTTTAGTCCTTTTTTAGGACTAAAAATCTTAATTAAATTAAGAGTGGAATTTCCAGTGACTCCAAACCAAATACAATAAATAACAAAAAAAAAATTAAATATATATATATATATATATATATATATATATATATATAAATTTATAAAAGTGTTTAGTTGCTTCTAGCCTTTACATCCCTCTGCCTTAATGATGGCCTAATAAAATATGCTGAATAATTTGTACTTATTGTAAGTAAAATGCATTGACTGCATTCCCCGACTTTATTAAAAATATCTCGAACTATAAATAAATTTTCCTCAGTAAGCATTCCCTCTGCATAGGCGTATTCATTTTGTATAGTCTTTAATATTTATTAAATTAGATTCGTAATTAAAATAAACAATAACAAATTATTGTTAAGACATTAAAAGTGGGAAAATTAAAAAAAAAAAGCTTTAAGTCTCTAGATTAACAAGAAATTAAATCAACTGGAAGTTTCATTTGGGCCATAATAGTGATGGGGTGTTTTCTCTGGTTGATATCTTGGTACATTTTGAGCTTGGAATGTATTTTCTGTTTTTTTTCTTTTTTAATATTATTCCCTCTATGTCCTGATGACGGCTGAAATTGGCGAAATATTGACAGTTTACCCAAGTCAAGAAATATTTTTTATCTGTTATGAAAAAAGATAAACGTTCTTCAATAAATCAATAAGAACTTGTGTATTAGCAGGTCACAATAAAACTTACCTCCCCATCTCGTGTAACCTTTTCATATCATTCGTCTCGTGAAATCTCGTTAATTTTTTTTTTGTATTTTTGTCTTGTTATTTTGTTTATTGTCTATTTAAATTCCTGTATTTCTTATTAAATTTACTTTTGAGTCTGGTCTTATTCCTTTTGTTATTGTCTAAATGAAATGAACAGACGATTTTGGAAACGTCGTTCTTAAAAGAAGAAGCTGCGAAATACATTCAGAAGTTCGGAATAATTGCAAAGATGAAATTACGCGAAAACAACCATCAAACGGATTTGGACAAGAATAGAAATGGAGATGTTTTCATCGAAAGTTTAGGTAAAATATTTATATAAGAAGAGGAACGTGGCTAGATGGGTCTAGAATTAGCACTTTAATATTATTATCAGTATCTTATTATCTTATAATATTATTATCATTATCAGTATACTTTTGTTATCAGTGTCAGAACTATCAGTATTCTGGTAATAAACTTGGCGGATAACAGTCCCTGGGAGACTGACTAATATACAATTATTATACTTAATTAAATAGTATTTTACTGTGTAAATAAGTATATAAATACATGTACTCTATACATTTCTATTGAAAATCACTATATCCCCTGGTGTTTCCGTAAACACAACAATGACATGCTAGGAATGAGGAAGTACAATGCCCAGCAGTAAATCTTCCGTGCTACTGTCTTACTTTAAGTGATTAGGGGACTAGATCTCTCGTCCAGCCCTTTTTCAATTTTCTCCAAGTGCTCTCAGGCACGTTTTTTTCTTCTTTTTGTAGTAGTCTTTTGTCGTGTACGTGTGATTTAATGCATTACATTGTATGATAAGTAATACCTTACTACATAGTAGCTAATCGATAGAAAGATATGTACCTATTCTCAAACTCGGAAAAATAATTTAAAATGTTTTGTATTAAAACATGAGATTTAAGTTTTAGCCCAAATTTTAAGCACAGAGACATTTGTTATTCAATTATTTTGTTTCCGGTTTAATTATTTCATCCATATGCATGTTTATCAGAAGGGTGCACATGGGGATCGCAACGGATGGATCCTGTGGGATCTAGAACCTCCGGGGGGCACACCCAGCCTCTACAACGTTGGGCATGATCTAACAAACCACCTATTTTTGCTTAAAAACAGTAGTCTCTACGGAGTATCAAAAATTGACTTTTTCACTTTCTTTGCGAGTTTAGCCAAACAAGTATGTGATTTCAGTTCGGTTCTGAACTGAAGTTTCGTAATCATAAATCATTGCTTGACTAAACTAGCTAAAAATGTGAAAAATATTTGAAATTTGGAGTTCCCCGTTCCAATTTGATTCTAAACGCCTCATTTATTGAATAAGTTATATGTTTAGAAAACCTATATCACTATAACGTATGATGAGTATTGGGTTCAGTACGTGTTACGGCTATACTGGTTTTTGGACAACAATTGTGCATGGAGGTGATTTGTCCTATATCACGCTCAACCGGCAGGTTTTCCCGTCTACTTTGGGCACTCATTAGAGCCGTGGTGAACCCGATGAGAATCCCAGATCCCAAAGTAACCATCCCCGGGAGTTGAGAGATACCACTGAGCCACTCCGTGAACTAATATTTTTGGGTCTTTTTAACATTCATTCCATCTTCTTCTTATGACTGATGCTTAATGGAATCATTAGCAGGGTATATCCGGCCATTTTCTTCCCTTCCTCCATCTCAGTTTTAAAAGGATTTTTATGGAATAATAAACCTGCGAAATGAAAAAATGCACTGATGACTCTATTACGCCGATAGATATAAAAATAAATCCTGATAGTAAAGGAAACGAAGCGATCCTTTATAGGATTGGAGCTGGGAGTGCTTTAGCCCGTACCTCGCCCCTCCTCCCACGAAGGACTGCCTCCTTACTTCAGCCTTACTTAGCAATCTCATCTCTCCCCCTTTACATTATTTATAAAGGGATCAGGTGTCCCGTCCTCAAGGATCCTGAGAGGTTTGAGGAAGGGATCCAATATACTATAGAATAGTGTTCGAAATATAATAAATAAATGATATCCTTTTATCAAGCTAAGAGCTTCCGTCCATCTTTGGATCCGGAAAATAAAATTGGCTAGATTGGAAAAAACATAATGTAGCGACTATTAGTAACTTTCGAATCACTAACACCTGAAAAGCATCTACTCCAATCTTCACATTTATAAGAGACAACAACTGATCAACGCATTATATCAACACCCCGGGGATGGGGGGGGGGGGGGGGGGCAACCTCTAGTCTAGTGGTTCGTACTTAGGATTTTTTAAAAGAGAGTGAAAAATCCTTGGTTATGCCATTTTTTTTTTATTCTCTTTATTTCCAGATCGGCTATTCCTAGCCTTACATGGTTTTTTTAATAATGAATTTTAAGATTTAACACAAAGTGAAAGTGTGGGTTTCGTCTCATGCAAGAGACACCCCTTATCAGATTATTTACAGAGAAGATGTAAATATATAATAGTGTTTTTTCATATAAAAGTATGATAGTAGTTTAAATATAAAACATGTAAATAAGTAAACAAAATTAAAATTAATGTAATAATAAACAGAACTACAGTACTATAAAACGGAAAACTAAAAGAAAACATTATTATATTACATTTTGTTAAAACGATTGGTGAGAAACGTTATCTATTGAGATCACATCAGAATATCTTTCAAGAGTCTTGGTTTTAGTCTTGGGGAGGTTATGCCATTTTTAGAAAGGGATGTTAAACGGGGGTCCCGAGTCTGTAATATGTCGGTCAGGTACTCGTTAAAAATCCATATCCTTATTAAACCTGGATAGGCAAAACTTAGGACTCCAACTGTCACATCGTCCGATTAGGCATTGCAGCACAAAGTGGTGTTAAATAAATAATTGAATCAATCGAATCAAAAGCAGATTCCAGTTATTTCCGTTAAGTAGGGCTAAGTTGAACATTGGGTCGAAAAATGAGTTATTGCTTAAATTACAATTCCATTTCAATCCAGTTAACTCTCTCTGGACAAAATTTGACATAACCGCTTATTTACCGGGGCTGTAGGTATAACTGCTAGTTATTGTTTCTGAGATTTTTTATTTTATTTTAAGATTATAATTACTTATAATGGCGTAATTAAAGACGCTTACGCTTGGTGGGGGGCATTTTTTGACAAGGACTTGTTTTGTTTCTGTAGTTAAAAGATTTTATTAGGAATCTTGTTGGTCAATAAATTTCAAGGTCGACTTAATTAAAGTTATTGGCTTACCCTACAAATTATAAATGAATATTGTAAACTGTTTGGAAGAATATTTTTCAGTTATAAACGTTTTCATGGCAGTAGTTATTGGCCTTGAAGTGATTGTATTCCTAAACGCCATTTCGTCTCATATCTCATATCATCCATTTTTTGTCACTAGTAATACAGCTGTATATGATTTCTTCGGTAGGAGGACCTCATGGTTTTGTTGCATGTCTTAGGATGAAAGAATCGTTTGTTCAACCCGAAAAGTTCACAATCCACTGAACACAATGTAGAACCGCAGTGGATAAAGACAATATTCAATATTCTGATATGGTGAATGTTGTATCAATGATTTGGGGACATTTTTGCCGTATGAATTGTTGCTCTAGCTACCAGTTCAACAAAACAGTTGTTGAATAGTTCAACAACTAGCTACGAGATCGCTATCACTAAAATACGGTTTACTATAGGAGGGGATTTTCTTCTGGATTAGCTGGAGGTTTTGTCGAGACTATACTACGAGTATCATGCAGACAAGTGCACTTTCGGCATTAAACGATGGGTTTTGTCTGTCAAACGTTTTCAAGGAAAACAAATATAAATATCAAAAGTTTGACTAGTTGCCCTACTGCGGTTTGCGATTCATTTGCTTCCGAAACTTAAGCCTTTTGTGTGGAACTTTTCCACTTAAGTCTTAATAAATAATTTATGTCTCATTTGAACCTTCTCATTACTGTAGTAAATTAACAAATCTACAAGTTGCCTCGCCATTTGCAAAAAGCTGATGGGGACGGTTTAACACTATTGAAACAAAAAAGCCTTTTATAAATTTAAAGTGAGATAAAATTTTTAAAAATAGCTAACAGATATAAAAGGTTTCTTTAAATGTAAAGTAACCAATTTTTTAAGAAAATATTATAAAGAAACAGAAAAAATAGGAATGTAGTCATGTTTTCGGTCGGCCGTGCTCTCCTTAGTTAATCACGTAACTAAAAAAAAAACACGAAAAAACTTGACACCTTCGAGACACATAACTGAGTAGATCTAGACTTTATCCAGGCGAGCTAGAGTGTTTTTCCATGTCCGTCCACAAAAAAAAAAAAGATCTGGAGAAAAACATTTCGGTTCCCCGTCCACCATCCACCGACCGCCATGTTCCCCACTAAATCAGGAGACCTGGGTAACCTCAGGACCGAAACTTAGGTAAATACACGCGCGTGTATTTACGTCAAGTTCCCATGGGAGTGACGTGTGGTTTGGGCCGTATCTTATCTTAATGGAGACGGAAATATCCCGGGGGTGATCTAGAGTGTTTGGCCCCACAAACCTCAACGATATGTCAAACGTCTACGATAAACAGGGACATCATAAACCGTTTACGGCTGGCGATAAATTATTGGGATCTCGACCTCATAATGGCTTTATTTGACGTCTTTACAAGAGGATAATGTTACGTTCGTCGGGCCAGGCGTTTTTCCTGTATGTCACAGGTGTTCATCATCATCACCATCATCATCGTGGAAAATATATTACATGTATTCAGGTATTAAATTATTTATGATGAATACATACAACATTTAGGCTTCACCTAGTCAAATCTCATAACAGATTACATAGAAACTAAAAAATCGCTTAACCATTTGGTGTAAAATTTGTTATTTCTAAATCCATTACATCATTATGAGCTTATATAATACTCTCCTTCCAATAAGCTTATTCCTAAATTTTTGAGTTTTGAGGTTATTAGCACAAGATTTCAAAACTATCAACATTTAAATACTTTTAAATAACTAATCATGCGTTAGGACTACCCCAACTCTAAAACCTGGATTAATTGAACCTTCCAAATATTTCATATCATTCGAAAATAAAGAGAGTGAAATAATTTTTTCCTATAAATTATAATTTTAAACTTTTTGGAAAACTAAATATTTCTGGGAAACTTTTATATTTAAAGAAAACGTTATATCTTTTTATGAAAGATAAACTCAATACAAAGAATTTAGTTTTTGTTCAAGACTATTCTAGTAGCTTGTTTCGCTAACTGTTTAAGACACTTTATTATATGTATTAAGGAGCGGGGTACCTTAGAGTGTTGAGTTCAAAGTTGCTATTCTGATGGTCCCGGCTTCAAATCCTGGTCTGGCAGGTGAGTTATTTAGTATGTTAACAGCCATAGATGGACCCTAGGGAATCTGCATAACTCCTGAGGCTTAACCAACCTCTATAAAGTGGATTCATTTAATTGGGGGGAGGTAAACCTGGTGATTGATCGTGATTTCGAATGCATAAACCTAATCCTAGAAACGTCTTTACGATGTACTGAACCCAATACTGGATTGAAGTAGTATATATTTTTTTAAATTATATGTAATATATGAAAAATAACTTCTAAATAAATAGAAAAGTATGCACGAATGAGAATCTGAACGCCTAGAAAATATCCATCAGAAATCCTCAAATGACAAGCGGTTGTGAGAGGATTGTAAATCACTGAGAAGCGGCAGTACTATTAAAAGTAGATGGGACATTTTAATGATTGCGTTAAACAAGCAATTAAGATTTTAATCTAGCGGTATCGCGTGCTCCTATCGGAGCCATAACTGAAGGATATAGCCGTTTAGAATCCATTAATTTCCAACACAGTTTCCATATTCCTACGGCTACCCGCTCACTGATTTTATACTTAATACTTAGTATTTATTACTCCGCTCTTAGTAGGCCTCCGCGGGTATAAATCTAATTTTATTGTCTACTCCACGCTCAGATGTAAATTACCGCTAGTGAATGAATGAGCTTGAAGAAGAGACGTATCCATTCATACAGGCAGTCGGAAAAATAATTGTGCTCGTATAGGAATTGAATTTAATACGAAAATATTCTTGCCGCAGGGGTAAAGTCCAAAAATATCAAAATTTATAAGTTTATGAACATGTCAAATCCTTACTTCATAAGGTTTGTCAAGTAGAGGTGTAGACTATTGCCAACGCATTAAATATGAACCCAGAGCTTTAAATATGAATTGTTCTAATTGTGGGCTTTTAACTATTAAAAAATTAAAAGAAGTATGTTTTTATTTTGAAAAGAAAAGATTTGCCCTGGCCGGGATTCGAACCCGGGTCGACCGTCTCTCCGTGACAGCACTCTACCATTTGAGCTACCAGGAGCCGCCTCACAGTCAATACAAATCCAGGACTGTGAGGCAACCCCTGGTTCATCTCAAGATCTCAAGAAGATCGAAAAGCGAATATTAAAAAGGATTTATGGCCCAAGAATGTCACATGGAAGCAACAGATTGGTTTCAAATGAACAATTTGGTTTCAAAGGATACAAGACTTGGAAATAACACTGTGGAAACAACGACTAAGTTTCTCCATGCACATGGTGAAAGAGGATCCCAGAAGGTCTAATTGGGAAATATTCAATAAGATATACAACCTGAAAAACCAGAGTGGTAATGGTGTCATTTAAGAAGAACTTAAAAGACTTGGTAATTATTGATGAAGACTGTCTAGTGGTATTTAGGAGCCGACTCAAAAGCAATAGGGTTCTTGTGGAAGAGAGAATGAATCATTTGGGTGGATGGAGCAAAGGAGAAATTCGGAGCGAATGAAGGATTATTAGAGGAGAGGAGAGAAAGAGGTAAACACTTCATTTCTGCGTGGTCTTTTGTTCCCCAGTTCGCAAAAAAAAAAATTAAAATTAAAATAAACTTAGATAATGACTTATTATAATATAATTAAATATCTGAATCTAGAGTTTGGAAATATTAAAATAAGCCGAGAGTTTTTATCCCGAGCTCTATAAAGAGAGAGGTGACCATGGCTGGAGATATAACGGGCCGCTGGAGAACTGGTTCTGGAGGGGCAGCTCTCTCGACCAATCAGGAGCCTTCTTTCACTCAATTAGCCTGGAATCTTCCTCCGGCCCTTATTAGTTACCAACATCCGGATCTTAAGAACAGGGAATTCGTTTCTCGTTTCCGTTCGAGGAAAATGGTAGCCATCGCGAGTTATGGCTTCATCTATATAAGCACTAATACTTATTTATGATGGTATTCAATTACTTTTTTTCCTATCCGTTATATAATTTTTCTCAGGAATTATTAATATTAAACTATAAGTGTTCAATCCTTACTATCCAAAATACTTTATAACTTAATACGGAATATTTAATTAATTCTTTTTACTTACTAGGCAAACCCTATAAGCTCCCAATTATTTACAAAAGACTTATATACATGACTATTACGGACATGACTGTTATTAGGAATTACGGAGTAGAGCTTTGGGGCTCCACTAAGCCTTCGAATTCCTTTCGTATCCAATCCTTTCAATCCAAAATCTTTCGTAAAATCCTCAATGCCCCTTACTTCGTCACGAATAAAGTCATTTGGCCTTCGTTTCTTATTAATTGCTGATTTAGCCCGAAACCAATACCAATCTTTTCATGAAAAACGGCATTCCCACTCAAACCCACTAGTTTCAAACCTAACAACCTCTTCAATTCCTGATAATCCTCCAAACCAGGCATTTATACAACCATTCCCTTCACAGAGAGACGCATTAAAAATATATTTTAAAAATATACTAAAACATATATCCTAAGAAAATAAACTATTTTTAAATTTCTCTATATTTATAGCCTCCAGGCTCGACCTGTCACATCTTACAGTCATTCGTCATAGTTTCTCGAAGTCGTATAAAGAAACCTTTAAGGGTTAGATTTACCGCCGCCACCGAAACACAAACGGTCCCAATAAAAAGGACCATAAAAGCCTATTGAGCTATGCAGGCCTGTTGGGGCTAATGAATTTATGTTACCAGTGGACCAAAGAGGACGTGTAACACGGTGAGTAGTACAGTTAACATTGGGTGGACGACTTGTAAGAACAATTTATATTTATATATATATATTTTTTTTTTATTGTGATTATTTAAATATTTTTATTTTGATATATAAATATTTCTAGTTATATTGAGCATATACAATATAGATAGATACACAAGAGACTCTAACTACGTGACTTATTACTATTGATTATCACTATAACTTATTGACTACTCTACATCTAATTTAGATATTTCTCTCCTTACATACTATAAACTAACTACACTTACTCTCAGCTCTCTAATCTCTCTCTCCCTTCCTGATCTTTGTGCTAGTATAAATACATAGAAGAGTTGATGTCAAAGAAGTTACATTGTTGACAACTCATTAGATATTTCACAACTTAGGGGGCCCTCAAGTATACACAATAACCTTAGGGCATCAACCCAATCAATCCGTTGACTGTATGATTCCTGAAATGGGGAAGAGATGCTTTGTCGTTTTGATCGTAACATTAAAAATCGTAATTTCATATTAATTGCTAATCTGGGATGATTTTGGCGACATAGCTTATTATAACTAAAGGAAACAAAAATCAAAAGAAACTAAAGCAAGAAATCCTTTTAGTCTTTACGCCTCAGAACATATTATAAAACAAAGTCCTCGGCCGCGTTTGTTCGCCGTAAACTCAATAACTACTGCACGGATTATCATGCGGTTTTCACCAATAGATAGAGTGATTCACCAGGAAGGTTTAGGTATATAATTTGTCGAGGTTTTGAGTAAATAGGTTGGAATATCGATGGGCTTCACAGAAGACGGTGCCTAATCCCGTACAGTACCTAACGGACATTCGTAAATAGAAATATAATTTTGTTTTTATTTTTATAATTTCTATATAATAAAGTACATTAGCTGAGATGGTTCCCAAAGAAGCCTAACCAATAGTATTCACATGGTCCATAATGGCCGGTACGTGTAAAAAAAATAAATACATTACACAGACAAATTATGTAGGTATAATATGCCTTATTACCCGAGCAAAGCTGGGGTGGGTCGCTAGTATTTAATATACAAGAAAACCCTAAAGCTATCAAAATAAAATAAGAAATTAAATTTTAATTTATTAAATTTAAGAGCAATAGATATATTTAAGAATATATTAAAATTTGGAAAAGCCATTTTTATGCTTCAACATTGTTTAAATATACTCATCAACCTCTGGCTGATGCCGAGGAACTTCTGGATTAACTAATTTAATAAAGTAAAGAAAAATCTGGAATGAGACCTAAGGCATAACTTGTTAAGGCATGAGTGGAAAACTTCTAAACTAAATGCCTTAAGTTTCTGGAATAAGAACAGGAAAAATAATATCTGGCGATGTGTTTCCTAATTAGGAATCTTAATAACAACAGAAAAAGAATAATAACGAATAAAATAAATAAACCATAAAAAAACGCATGGCAACCAAAAATGGAGTAAGACATCAACCAAACGAAACACCCCACTACAAACAAGGCCCAAATGCAACTATTCCAAAGTAGTGGAATAGTTCTCTTCTAAACTTTTGCTCTTCTGGATTAATATATTTTGTGGAATATTTTCAATTTCGTATTAAAAAAAAAATTAATGAATATCCGTAATTGGGGTAGATCGGCCAACGGTTCATTTCCAAATCCCACAACAAACTATCGATTGTATAAGAAAAATACTGATTTTTTTCCGAAATTTATATCTTGAATGCATAGCAATATAATGTCTTTAATTGTATAAAAAACGAAGACTTCTTGATTCCATTATATTCTGAAAGCTAAATTCGATACTCTCACTCTGTGGCTGTACAGAATAATTTTCAGAACCAAACCCAAGCCGATACTTAACAACGCCATTTCCATGGAAACCTCTTTTGCCTCGAAAGATGTTATTGGAAACGACTTCGGGAATCGGCATGGAACTATGAAAACCCGAGAGAATTGCACACGCTTTCACGGCTCTTAACCTTTAGACCTCTCACCCACGGTGCAATTTAGAAATCCCCGAAGCGGATAAATACCACAGGGTTCTAAATTATAATAGCAAGGACTGCCGTGGCAAGGTGTGCGAGTCGCGAGGTTTCACAATCTTGTGCGGTTTATAAGTCGCTCCACTCTCTGCCGAACCTCACTGCGCAATTTTAAGTGGGTATTTTGCGCAGGGTGGTAGGAGTCCAGTCTTAACTTTTCCTTATGCTTTATACAGATTATTTAGCAGCGAGAAAATTGAGTAATTAGACATATAAGCTTACGCAAGGAGATTCCACTAGACTAAAGTATTATCCTTAATTAATATTTTTGGTAGTGGGTAGAGTGCTGAATTGCTAAAGTAAAGGTTGTGGTTTCAAATTCAGCTTTGGTAGAGGGACCCAGGTTATAAATGTGGTACCCGAAATTTCGCGGGTTGAGCGTGATCCAGAGAAACAAAACCTCCCTGTACAACCGTTGTCCAACAGTACTCTGAACACAAGACCCTTCAAGGGATGTAGTGGTACATGTTTTTTATGTATTTGCAGCATCTTCAGATTAGCCAGACCAGCTCAATGTGCCGTTAAATACCTAGACAAACAGTGTGGCTCCTACCAAGGCCTAAGCGCAAAATTCTTCATGAGTTGTAGTAGTTTTTAAAAATAAATAAGGTAAATGTGGTTCCACTACTCTGTAGTCCTGTAGTTCTTGATACCTCGGAATAAAAGTAATAAAATAGGTAATATTCTACCCGGAGGTGAGAATACGCAGAAAATGAGTGATTCAACGTACTCTTCAAAGGATGAAACGAAAGAAGACAAAGATTTTAATCGAGCATTTATTTTTGCAAATGTTACGTCAATTTAAGTCCATTTGGACATTAAAACACCTTTTATTCTTTTAAATTATTTTAATGATTATTATTTATTTATAACATTAAAAAAAGTGTATAGAATTTTAAACATCACTCATCGCTAAGTGCTAGGTGATAAAAACATTTGCCCTTTTACCCATATTTCTAGTGTAATTCAAAAGGAAATCTTTAGATATAGAGAATATGGAAAAATGGACTTAAGAGTATACCACCTTCAAAAGAGCTCAATTGATATATTTATGTTCATATATGTAAATAGATAGCTAAAGTTAAAGTTGGTTTACTTTTTATTTTAAGTTTATATGTATCTGTTACTAGAAAATATTGTTCTAAAACCAACTGTAGGAAAATACATCGCATCAAAGATAAGAGAGAAGTTTTGTTTTTTTATATCAAAAGAAAGATGAATTCCCCGGAGGAGGATAAAATCCGACGCTACCTCCCTAACTTTATTAAGAATAAGAGGGAAAAGTGGAGGTAGAATTGCGCTAGGTGGGGGGGGGGGAGATTTCCATACAGAGTGGAACCTGTGAATAGTTAAAGAGGCTTGGTTTTATAGCGAGGGGATGGGAGGTGGGGAACCAATCAGAAACGAGTAAACAGCTTCGGTACACAGCCTGGAGGAGTCTGCTCAAGGTACCTCAAGGGAGCTTTGTATACCCTGTCTTTATTGGGTCTTGTTTGTTATGAGTGGTCTTGCGTAAGAAAACCTGAGGTTCCTTTGAAATAAACCGTTATAGAAATTAATTAAGGTAACTAAAATATAAAAAAAAGTAATACACGAACTATCATTCCCATTCATTGTTTAAAAGATAAAATAAAATTATTTATAATAATTAATCATCACTGACTTATATTAAATTATGGGAGCAAAGTAGCACAGTGCTGTGCCGAAGGTCTCGGGTCAAATCTGGCTGTGACCGATAATTTATTTAATCTGTTAACTGCCGGCAATGGATCCTGTCAATGGGGGAAAACCTGAGAGGGTAAATCTCGATCAAATCACCTCCCTCCAGAACCTAGAAACAGTACATGGTAGACTATGTACTAAACTCGAGACGCTTCATGGGCTGTGCTAAAATAGTATTTTTTTATTTTTAATGAATATGTTATGCTTTTTTGTTTTTTTCGTATTGGCCTACTAAGGACCACGTTTTTTCAACTCTTTTTTCTCCTTCTTGATATTTGCCCAGCACTCCCTTCTTCGTCGCCGATGCTGCTCCCTTCATTCTTCTGGCCATTTCTTTCCCGTCTTCAGCTTTGGTTTTTATTGAAAACCACGTAAGTATCCAGTTTCATCCTGAGACGTTTGCTTTCCAAAACATCCTCGCAGGTAATCACCATCTCTTGTTACCCCTTTCTACCTCTTATATGTTATGCTTTATTGTTACTGTATTTCATCTTTATATTGATCAAATCTTTTATCATTTTTTAATTATTGAATCTGTCAAATAATATTAAACTACTAAATGATACAATATTTATATATACTGGCAACGAAAGTAAATAATATTACTATAAAAATAACAATTAATAAAAATAAATTATAAATAGTATATTGACGTAAGTCAACAAGATCCTAATTAAAATAATGTTCAATGAACATTCTTCCCCGAGTATTTATCATAAAAAATGCGAGAACACGGGAATATAGGATCGGTGAAGAGAACGGATTTGTCTGACTGGGGTATGACCCCTGTTAGCTCAGTGGTTAAGAGCACTACGGAGAAGCAGGCGACCCGGGTTCGAATCACGGCCAGGGCATACATTTTCTCTTTAAAAAAAAATTTAAATAATATATCTCGTTATATTATTATTAAGATATTATTCACCGCATCACTCACTACGCATTACTCGTAATTAAGTCATGCAATCTTTATGGTAGTAACCGCGTAAATATTATTGAATAAGAAGATAACAAGGAATAGTTATTATAATTCTAGAATTTCCATTTAAATGCAAATCTACAGACATTACTGAGCTGATGAATGTCTTAATGATCTTAAACAACTTGATTCTATCTCATTAAGTTGTTCTGCCGTGTATTTTATTAATGTTTTATTTTTCCAGGATGTGTTTTTTTTTAACTACCACTTAAATTTATCTTTATACAACTTTAAAAAAACAAAACAAGAAATAATATTATTAATTCGTGATTAATAAAGAATTCAAAACTACTCTTCTGATAAGAAATAATACAAGTTCATTCATAGTTAGATATAACGGTGTATAAACCGTGTGTCAATAACGTTGATATGATTAAGTGGAATATCCATAATTTGAAGTTTTATATTGCAATACTTTATTATTTACCGCACCAAAATATAAGAAATAAGGAAATAATTTAATTTAGGGAATTATAATAATATTTATTATTAATATGGTTACTATTATTATTATTTTAAGTTTACCAATACGATCCTCTCCAAAATCGATCAGTTTATTATAAGTGGTCCAGAAAAATATAATCAATAAAAAATTACGTTCAGGAAAATTCGAATCAACACCTTAATTAATCTTTAAAAACATAGCTTGCACCACTACAACCCATGAAGAGTCTTGGGCTCTGTACAAGGAAGAGACGGTACTTGTGTAGGGAGGTGATCTTTCCGAGATCACTATCAACCACCAGGTTTTCCCCTTATAGAACCATGTTATAGATGATGGCCCTGGGAGGGTCTGAAGAACCCGGAGGGACTATCCGTGACTGTTTACAGATTAAATAATTTATCTGCCACAGCCAGATTTGAACCCGGACGGTGTAACAAGGAACATTACAGATTTTATATGATGAAAATTTCTTTTATAATTGATGAAGAATATATAAAAACACAAAATATAATTTTCAAAAATGCCGCCCGATGTTGGTAATTATCTAGTCTAGTTTGGATGCGCCATGTCGGTACAGGTATTTTGCAGGAGTAAGTGAAGGCTTATTGTGCAAGACAAGTATAAAAAAAATACTTACATGGAAGATAATAAGCTAGAGAAAAATTGTTTTAAAATTTAGCAAGAAAAATATCTAACTTACCTCAAGGCAATCTGTGGTCTAGTCTCTATTTCATCATAGGCAACGCAACAACTGGGAACAGAAAGAAAACCGCTATTACTCATGCTAGTCTACTTTCGTACTTGAAGATAATAAATATGTTTAAAGCAGTTTACTTCTAATGAGGTCATGTTTAGAAAAATAAAATATCAACAAACAAAAATTAAATTGAAATAAGTGCATATGCGTGAATTTAACCTAAAAACCATCCCTTTGACGTTTGAAACTTTTCCTCTTATTTGCTATAAACGAAAAATAATTATAATGTTCCTTTCTTGCTATAGTAAAACATTATTTTATTTTAAATACAATTCACAAAAATGACTAAAAAATAAAACCTTTTTTAAGAATAACACTTATAATTCTAGTAATTAATGTATATCACTTAAATTTTAATAACTAAAATAACAATATTTTAGTAGAATGCTCCGTATACACAAATTAACTTAAGAATAATGTCTTTGTACATAATGTAACAGAGCTGGCTTAAAGCTTTGTAATGTCCCACACATTAAACCTGTGAGTAGTTCCAGAAGTTATTTACCTTAACTACTGTATACAATGCACATTTACTTTAGCTTAATAACTGAATAAAAGTTGAGATAATAGAGATTACCTTAAACTTACAGTTATATGGTTTCTAAAAATAGTTAGCACATACTTAAGCAAATAGGTAAAATCAGCTATAAAAAACACTGAAGTAATAATGATAAAAATTTAAAAAAAGTTGAACCACTATGACCCATGAAGAGTCTCGGGTCAGTACATGGCCTGACTGTACAGAGACTGTACTGTTTCTAAGTTATGCAGGGAAGTTATTTGTCCATGATGTTCAACCCCCAAGTTTTTCCCCTATTTTGGATACCCAATTCATATAGGCTTGGAGCATAGGAGCCCCAGGTTGATCTCCAGATCCTTAAGGATTCATCCACGGCCGTTAATAGAATACATAAATTATCTGCCACAGGCGGATTTGAACCATGGACCTTTGGCACGGCAACTCAGTGCTCTTCCAATGAGCTACTCCGCTCACTAGAAGTATTATTTTTGGTTCTTATTAATATTCATTCCAATGTCTTCTTATGACAAATGCTAAATGGAATCATTAGCAAGGTATATATTATATTTTTTATATAAGTTCTTTTTTGTACTTCTAATTTTTTGTTTCTTTTACATTTATTTATTCCATTCCATTCCTTACAATATCCTAGTCACATACAATAATCCTCCAAGTACCAAGGATATTTCGGACTCGGCTGTGACAGACAAAGTCGATCAATGGAGTGCCCGAGCCCATCCGCTTCAGAACGTGGGATGAATACTCCAGGAGCCTGGATTTAGAGGGGCTTTATGTCAGCTCTTCGCTGGAATCCTCCAATCTCCTCGAGAAGAAAGGGTTCGCTTGTATTTGAAGAGCATTCTTACACTAAAGCGAAATCAATACCAGAACGACGTGCCCTGGGGTTTATGGAGTCTTCCTTGGCCTCAACAAAAGAATTGGAAGGGCTAACAGAAAACAAATATTTCGGTGGAAGCTATATATAAACCCACATGAAATTCCTCCATTAAGAAGTAATTATTATAGTTTTTTCTAAGTGAATTAATTTTAATAATGTAATTTTTCTAATAAAATGTCCAATTTTTACTAAATAAACTACTCATGCTTGAATACCTTTTCTAATTTTTCTCACGTCACTTAATGCTGGTATGGCTAATCTGACGATGCTACGGTGGGGGCCCTAAATTTTGGCTATTCAGTTATAATTAGGATCGGAATCTCCATTTTAGAAGCCTTCGAAAGGACGGCATAACTATTGGGAAACCAAAATAGGGGGGGGAATCTGGCGGTTGAGCATGATCTAGGACAAATCACCTCTCTGCACAACCCTTGTTCTTGAAACAGTACAGTCTCTACCATGTACTGAACCCCAGACCCGTTCACGGGTTGTAGTGGTGCAGTTTTTTTTTTTTTTTAGATATATAGTTCAAGGTTTTTTAAATGTTATTTTCTTTAAAACGTGTCATACTGATATGTATAAATTTTTTTTACGATTTTAGTATTTTTTAGTCCTTTAACACGCCGAGCTCCGAATCCGCTTGTTATCCTATGTTATTTTGATTTATGTTATCCAAACCGCTAGGCCAAATTTTACCCTCTACAAGAAAGCTCTACTTATTTATTATTGAAGTACAGTCACCGTTACTTTATACATATTTCACAATTCATGAAATGATTTTCATACACATCAACATAAGGAAAGAATTCTAAGTATTCCTTTTGCAACAAATGACGTGATGTTATTTACAAGTAATATAAAGAATAAATTAAATCTGACTGCCGAACCATAAAAACCATTCTTATTGACTTTATGAAGTGCCTTCTGCTTAAAATAAATTACGGTGAATTAGTGGTTAAGTCGAATTTATTATTCTTATGCACTTCGAGAATAACACGATTCTGCTTCCTTAAGGACAATAATTTCATTTTGGATAAAAATCGACTTAACCATTTACTCTTTGAGTTTGCAGAAATAATAAAATAATCATAATAAATATTTCTTTTACAAGTCTCAAGCGCGGTTTGTGTGTGAAAAGAGAATAAAAAAAATTACAAGTGTTTTTAATAAAAATCAATACATATAAATTGAAATACGAGTACTAACAAAATAAACCATTCCAGCTAATTAATCATTGTGGATGACAATGTATTAATTTTACGGCAATAAAACTGATATTGATTAATATTATAAATTATGATAAACCAGGAATTACTAAACCATTCGACAAGTTTCCTAGAAACATCCAATCAACTTAACTCTGAGTCTAATTGATTTATTTTTACCCACATTTGTATTTTAATTAATTATAATTAAAAATTATAGTTATAATAAATTATTATAACTAAAACCATATCACAGTTATAAATCTGTATTTAGTTCTTAATCAACCCTCAATGCACCTTACTCTATTACGAATAAAATCATCTATAGTAACCTTGATGTCCTACTTGATGTTGATAAATATTCGGAATAAATTCTTCTGCACAATGATCTCTGGATTACTTTAATCAATCTTTAAATACAAAATGCCTGAACTCTGTTAGCATATCAATGATTAAAAACGTTATGCATTAAGGTTAATTCAAATTTATAGAGGAAAGTCAGTATAATTTCACTTAAAAATATGTTTGAAAACAATTAATACTACTGATTTTGTATGTTTGGTTAGTATTATGGCATTGTCAGCGTTATAAACTTATTTGAACTCCCATCTTCTTTTAAGAGCCTACATAGTAGGGAGATGTATGGATTGATTTGTATGAAAAGAGAGTAATCGCTACAATGTTTTTAAATTACAATGTTATTCCATAGTTAATAACTCTACCAAGTTAGTTCATATAAGAAGTCCATTTCTATATATATATTTCTTACAAGTAGTCTACCGTTTGATAATTACATGAATAAGGACAAGAATAATTTAGATTGTTTGAACATAAGCTAAACAAGACTAATTTATATCGCTCTCATATGATATTATGAGTGATATTCTTGACACTACGATGGAATATTTATGGATTTTTTAATGCTTGCGTGAAGGTAACGCTTCCTTATGAATATTAAACCGTCAATAGAGCTCCTTTATCAGCCATTGCATCTTCGATTGAGGTGGAGATGCATCGCTTGTGGGATGCATCGGAAGGCGAATGCAGGGGACTGCGCGCGCCTGGTTAGACTAACCCGCACTACATCTAGCCGACCTCCCAGCCTTCTCGACGGTGAGCTCCTCCAACCTCCTGCTCTCCTGGTAGCTCTTCTATTGAAAATGCAATATATTTTAAAAAAGCGGCAAACCTGGACCCAGAGGGGCGAAGCCCCCCGTTCCTGCAGGCCCCATGGCCCACGGGCCATGGTACCGAAGGAGGTGGTAACACTTTTGGCAGGCCACGCCCCCTTCCATGATGACGTCATTGGCCCACCATCAGATTTCGGCAATGGAGCCGGGCCTAGTGCTAAAACCCGAGTGGTGGGGGGACTCCCGAATTTTTCACCTAGACCGCTGCAGTTGCCGCGTCTCAATTGTTTATATCAAAACCTAACTGACTTGAAGTGAATTCTATATGAAAATGCAATAATGCACCACTCAATTGAAAGTGCATATAGAGAAGTGCATCTACGGGATCATTCACCTTAAATTAAGGCAGGTATGTCCGGACAGCCGAAAATCACTGAACGCAAAATACCCGACTTATAACAACTAAAACAATATTTTTATACTCATATGCACTTTAAAAAAGTCCTACATTTCGATAATTGCCGAAATATTCCGAATTAGGCAATTGGCCAGGTGCCAAAAGTACCGAAATCTAGTTTGGCCCACCCCTTCGCGAGCTTGGGAACGCGTTGACCGATTGTAACAATTTTTTTTCTATAAATTTAAACCGAATGCACCGGATCCCGACGCGGGGAAGCCCGTATGAGTCACAGACGACGTCAGAGAGCAAAGAGTGCATCGATGCACCGACTACGTCAGAGAAATGCACTTGGAGCTGAAGGCGGGAAGACTGGTGGGGGAGACGGTGTATGATCCGAGTCTCTGTACTCGCTACCAGGAGGGCAGCCAGTGCCAGGAGCTCCTCCCCGCCTAGCGCTACATATGGGGCTCACTCGGTCCGGGCTTATCTTACGATGCCTCTAACCATGAAATACCTAATAATAAGGCTATTATAACTATTTTATTATCAATTTTCGATTTTGGATAAATTTAACATCGTCCAAGAAAATCATTAACTATTATAGTTTATTCAAAATAATAGAACAAAAAAATATATTTTTTTTAACTATATAATATTTAAGAATAAAAAAAATATTTATAAGCTGTCAATAAAAATTGTAAACATATATTTTTTAAAGAAACAATTATGTATAAAACATATTTCAGTCAATTTACTTATAATAGGCAATTCCTTATGCTAAAATGATTAAAAAACATTCATTTAATTAATTTACTCAATAATGAATTAACATTTATGGATGAATTAGCCAAAGAAATTAGCCTTACATTTTTTAAAAATTATGTATGTCACAATGTAACACTACACGAGTAAAAGTCAGTACAGCTTTGCTTCAGCCAACACTTCACTGTTTGGTTTTGTTCAGCCCAAATTTTGTTCATGTTTCTGGAAATCAAACTTATCTAGGGTTCCAATGAGTGTGTCATTTATATCACTGTATTATTATTTCGGTGTTTATTTTTAAGGAAAAATGCTCAAGTACATATTTTTCAGAAAATGAGATATTTAACCCAAATGCACAGTAGAGAATTTCACCAATTTTCCATATTCGAGTAGAGTATATATATATATTCATATACACACATACTAACAAATAATATATCTATAATAAGGAAATAAAACAATCGGAAAAAACAACAAATACATCTTTAGCAGGGACAATGGATGATCAAATATTGGTTATTAATTTACAGTTTGTAATGAATTTCACCACTTTGTCGATTTCAGATTTGCTGTCTTTAAGTGCTTCTCTAACATCGGGTGGTATTTTGAGCTGATTTAGTATATTTTTATAGGAGTAGCATTCAAATATAAGTCTGATGCAAAGATTTTTATTACACCTAAGGCATATCGGAGGTGCATCCCTTGTAATGAGATGTGCGTGGGTAAGCAGGGTGTGTCCTATTCTAAGGCGAGGAGCCACCTCTTCATGGCGTTTACTGCGATTAGATGTAGCCCAAGGCTTTACTTCCCTTTTTATATATTTCAATTTACTGGCTGGACTTTCATCCCACATTGCTTGCCATCTTTAACTATACAATCTTTAAGGGGGCGAGCAAGTTCTTGGGCGGTTAGAATAGCCGTGCCTCTACCTGGGAGCAGCTTTGTCAGCCTTCTCATTCCCGACAATACCCACATGTCCCAGGGCCCAGACGAAGAATATTTTTTTGCTTATGTGGTTTAGCATTATTAGATATTCGTGAATGCGTTGGACTATGGGGTTGTGTGAGTATATATTGTTCAATCCCTGGAGGGCGCTAATTGAATCGGAAATGTTTACTATATTGTCGGTTTGTACATTTGTCATGGACAAATGTTGAGCGGATACCATTGGCATTTAGTTCGGCGGTATACACGTTTAATCCAGGATACAAGGACATCAAAAATGATTACTAACCAGCTGTTATTTGTTCTTTTTTGACTTCGTTATCGATACACGTTGGAAGGAGGGGACTCTTTGACCAAACCATACATTTTGTAGGAAAAATATTTTTTCAAATAATTTAGATAATTATCTTGAGATTTAACAAAAAAAAACACAATTAGTAATAAATTTTTGAGAATCAGCAAATCGACATGTTTCATCCTTGCTACCTCTTTTAGCTACCACAATCGAGAATTTTTGCACAGGAAATCGTTGGGTGTCTCATCGAAACGAAGCTATTCACTAAGATTCAGCTTGATACTAATCAAGTGAAAAAATGGACCATGGATCCTGGACTAGTTAGGGTTAAATATCTTCTTGTTAGTGTATAAGGACTTGGTTTTTTTTGCCTCTAAACCGTTAGTATTTACAGTGTTGGGCCTAAAATTCCATCATTATAAAAAAAAAATGGTGATTTTAAATAGCGTAAATTTAATTTAAAGTTTTCTTTAATCGTTTTGAATTTTTATTGTAAACATGATATTACTTATTATTATGAAGAGCTGAGTAGAGTAAGAAACGAGGTGTAA
The DNA here is from genome assembly GCA_964056705.1 of Troilus luridus. Classification (NCBI taxonomy): domain Eukaryota; kingdom Metazoa; phylum Arthropoda; class Insecta; order Hemiptera; family Pentatomidae; genus Troilus; species Troilus luridus. Next base: position 48,965,050 of record OZ057416.1, read on the forward strand.
ATCGGTGTTTAGGTGGTGGAATTGCGTAAAGTGAAACCTAAGGGATTGAGATTTGGTCAGTAGTCTGTGAAGGCAGAGGTTGGTGGTATCTTCAACGAACCTTCTGGTTGTTATTACTGTTATTGTAAATCATAAAGAAGAAAGTATTTACTGCAAAGTTCATGCAAACCGTAGGACAAGCAAACTTAGGTAAACTGATCAGCCAAAACTAATACAAAATGTATTAGCTGTAAAAATAAAAAAAAAATCTGTACTACTCCAAGCCTTGAAGGTTATTGAGTGCAGTAAGTGGTAGGAACTGTACTGTTTCTAGGATAACGGTTGAACAAGTAGGTGATTTGTCCTAATTAATGTTCAACTGCCAGTTTTCACCCAATTAGAGGCACCGACTTTCTAGTGGCTTGTTGAACCTTAGTAGGGTTTCCAGACCCCACAGGACCCATTTTGTAATGTGAAATAATGCTTTTAAATACTTGATGTCTATTCTCATTTAAAGCGGAACTGAAAAAAAAATCTGAACAACTAGTTAAGCTTGGTAAAGTAGCAGAAACAAAATTCGTAAAGAAGTAGCAGGAGCCCATGGATAATAAAATAAAATAAATCCATTAGTTTTATTGCTGAAGACAATGATAGTGACTCCTCGGCTATTAAAAGTTATAAATCAGGTAAGACGATAAAACTAGCCACTAAACCGTATTTATAGTGTGTTAGCTGTCCTAGCGGTTGGCTCAATCATCTCTAGTGCCACCTGTTCATCTGCTTTATCTTAAACTCTTCTCTTCATGTGCTAGTTGCTTATAGTTATAGTATAAATATTGGTACATACTTAATTTTTAAAAAACTCAAAGTACGTTGTGTTCATGCCTGTGCTATAATTATCACTTGAACTAATGGTCCGAATTATCTTAAAATATATTGCATGTTTTTATTTATATATTATTAATATAGTCATTGTTTTACAAGGGGGTACCCCTGTCCACCTTAAGGCAGGCAAACCCACATTCCACAATAATACAACTGCTTATTTAATTGTACTATTGCTGTCTTCCAACAACAGTACTGTGCTTAACGTATTTATGACAAAAAATCCTGTTCCTTTACATGCAGAGTCTAGGGTTCAGAATATAGTATGTAGATACTGCCCATCCTAAATCACGCTCAACCGACGGATTTTTTTCCACTATTTTGGTACCCACTTTTTACAGACTACAAGAGCTCCAGGGGGGTCCCAGGTTCCAAGGGATTCATCCCCGGCTGTTAATTAAAAAAAAATGTGCCAAAGCGAGATTAGAACCCGGGGCCTTCGGTTCGGCAACTCAGCGCTCTACCACTCTTTTTGGAGTTCGACGCAACCACTTATTTACCTGAAATACTGATATAGGTATGTGTATAGGAATTGGGCTATTACAAAAATACGGGAACTGCTTATGGTTTCACCCATTACGTTCCAAACCAATACCATTTCCGTGAGTGTTTTCTGAGATTTACGGACTAAATTGAGACGTTTTCCGACTGAGAGCCCACTTTTACAGCTAAAAGCTCTTCCCCCCAAGTCGGACCTGGAAACGCCGTTAGACTCACTCCATTTGGGGAGCAGTCATATATTTTATGCGCCAGAGTGGATTCGAGGGCTTTGTGCTGTTTGAATAAAACTCCTTGGCGGCCATAATTAAGGGCGGAAATTGAATTTCGTCCGATTGGGTCTGGTTTATACTGCATGTAGATTTAGATTGGATATTGGTATTTTGAGCTATAAATCATCCAATCTCCCTCTGTATTTGAGTGGGGGAGGTGGTCGAATCGATACCTCTCCACCGGCTTAGTATCGATGTACGGTATCGATACCCCAACTCTCCAGCCTCTCTCGTAATTAGCGACTTAAAATATTTTTTCCATTCCACTGGTTCTTGACTTTATGATCGTGGAAAAATGTAATAACCCTGCGAATGTTATCGACGCATAAGTCCAATGCTTCGCCTTGAACTTTCAATATTTCCGAGAATAGTATTTGCAACAACACGCTAAAGTGTAATACTACTCTCTGCGATCTCTCCTTTAATTATTACATTATCATAATAAATCATTTCAACTGTCCTCCTTAAGCCTTGATCTTTGCCCAATAGTATCCATTAAATCTTTCGTGGTCATTTCGTTTCATCTTAAGACAGTTGCATTCTTAAATGCCTTCAAAAGTAATACACCATTTCCTGTAAGTTTTCCACCTCTTCGAACCTGGTTTGGTCTTCTTATCTTTAAAATGAATAAAGATTTTATACTATATTTATTTTCTTCAAGCATTAATGAACATAAATTTACGAATGTGATGATCTTAATTATAATTCTGCATGGTATTCAATTAAACCTGAAAAGACCTATATACTAACATTACTTATGTGCGTGGCTGTTCTAATTGAGTAAAATTAATAAAATATATGTTTTTTTTATTGTATATATGATTTATGGAGTTAATATCATTAGAGATGATCATTTATTATAATTAAATGTGCTGGTAAAAACAGGTCTCTCTCAACATATTCTAATTTCAATACTGGAGTATGTTTCTGGTTAAGAATTTCACAGTCCCTCACGGTAAGTTTTTGTATCTCTGTTTAGGTACGACTTTATTGTGTTTACAATATGAAAGGGTTTAGGTCAGTAGGTACCGGAAACCGGGTCAAATCCAATTTTCAGTGTCGGTACAAGTGTTGCGTTTCTCGGGAACGAAGGGAAAAAATCTTTTTTCTCTCCACCCCGACTTTCTAGAAGTGGTAGATTACCCGGATGGAAAGGGGTGACAAAAACTAGGCTCAAAAGGGGACGAATATGGAGAGAGAGTTGGAGCTCATTATGCAGCAATAAAGAACCCGTGGACAAAAAAAAAATGTGGAGAAAGCTCTAGGGGTAGAATATGATGCAAAAACAGCGCTTTCTAAACTCTGGACCCAGTTGTCCATAGTACCTCTGGTTGGTCAGTCGAAGTGAAGTACATTGGAGACAACACTAAGGTGAGTTCTAATTTATTTATACCGTAACTAAATAATAACCAATAATTATAGTATAGTTTAAGTATTAAAAATAAATCGAACTAACACTGATTGAAGTGCAAATCAACTATTCTGGAAGTTTTGTTCCGATAAAATAAATAAAAATTTAGTTTAATTAAATAATATATGCTTAATAATATTATTAATTAATAATAATTTTTAATATAAATATATAGCTCATAATAATGGCATACTACGAAATATTTATAAATAATTGCAATTATATAAAAATATAAATTTCTATTTAATTTAAATAGTAACATAATAATAAGAAAATAATATTATTATAAAATTATATGGTAACAAATACAATTTACAGTTTGGACGATTAATATTCAAACTCATTATTAAAAATCATAATTCAAAATTAGAATTAAAACTCATCATTTAAAAAATGGGTTCAAGATTAATTATAAATCTTGAACACCAGTTTTTTTAGTTAATTTATTCAGATATAATCTTAATATTTTATTATGTACGAAAATATCTAAATTGACTTCAGTATTGTTTGGTTGCCTGAAATTCTATGTTTTCGATTTATTTACTATCAATCAAGTATATAAATTAACTGTGCGGAAGAAAAGAAAATTAATTATTTTTTAAGTAAAAAAAAGAAATTACCAAGGTAAAAGAAACCACGAGATCATAATGCCCACGTTATTTTATTGTTGTTAACTGAACTATAAATTATAATACAGTTTATAACTTATATAACTACTTAAATATGAAATTCTGGGTTATATGTGATATTAAATTGTATTATTGCCAATCTTTCATTATCCAAAAATAACGTAATTTCATCTTTCATTATCCAAAAATAACGTAATTTCAACTTTCATCTTCTTATATATTTTTTTCTAATATACGAAATTTTATTTGAATAAACAATTACAAATACATATATTCTAAAACATGTGCATAGCTCAAGTCACATTAATATTTTATTTCCCGGCGGTATTATGAAAGAAAGCATAATACAAATTAATACTATGACTTCATTTATAGTATCATTAGATTTTTATATTGTTGTTTAATTGAGTATAAAACGAGGTTTTCTTGGCTATTTTCATCGCGTAAAGTCAATTATAAAAGGAGCGACTAGCACAATTGCTCTTTTAGAGCCGTATTAAAGCAATAGCAATCCGCCTCAAAGGGTTACAATTATAATTAAAATAAGAAACAATTAATATAGGGATTGGATATGTAAATGGAAGGGCTAAGGGCAAAAACTAAGAGGCGAATGGCGAAGGAGAACGTTCGGCTTTCCCTTCGAGTAACGGAACATCTTCAATAAATTTTAACGGTCTTGCGATCGGGTTGTGTCTGCGTCAGACCTTCCGAGATTTACGACGGAGAAAAAAATAAATTAATTCCTAAGTTGGATCATTCATTTGTACGGCTGTGAAAGGAAGATTTAAAATATAAATGTGATAGTAAAAAAAACAGTCTGCCTGCTACAAAAAAATAGAATATATAAACTGTAAGAAACAGTAATTTATTGTGTTTTTACATTTCTTAATGCATATTAAACCTCATCATAGACACGTAAACATATTTTTAAGAGAAGCCATCGATACAGAGATGATATAAGATAAATAAATTAGTATTAATTATAATACAATTCTTTTTAAAATTAAATTTACTTCTAGTACGATGGTTTGTAAATTAGATGAAAAAGTATAGAATCTATGGTTTATTGCTGTTTGCATAAGATGACATGACAAAATTTTAAATAATTTTAAAACCAACATAGTTTTCAGGGTTTTACCACACTGCATAATTTGTTCCATAGAAAGTAGAATATAAATAGAATATATCTATTTATATTTATGTCTCAATATATATTTTTACAATGATTGCTCAAATACTCAAGCATTTTTTAGATAGGGGTTTATTTGAAAATTAACAGATCTACTTTTTTTAAATAATGCCAATAAAAAAAATAAATTATTCACAATTGATTAGACAACCAAGGTAATTTCAAACATAATATTTTACCATTATGTGACCTAATTAATAATTGTGTAATTATATAACTGTAATATAAACAAATAGTGTTATTATTTATACAATGTAATATTTATATTAAATATTTAAAAGAATTACATCTTCATAATCCGATTTTCATTTAGATTATCAAAATAAGTTTGTTTGCGGTTAAAAATCAATTCAACAATAAAACTTGTTTTACTCATTAAAGAATTAATAAATGTATTATTATGAGAAACATAAATAATATAAAACATTAGTAATGATTATGAACTATTTTTTTAAAGTAAAAAATAATTTCAATATGGAACCGAGTAAAAAAAAAATTTAGTTTTTGTTAAGGAAGAATTATATTTTTTGTAACATTAATATACTTTTTTCTAAATGAAAAATTCAATATATTTTACAATTACATTAAAGAGAATTGTTTAACTTAAAATAAAGATCATTATGATCTTTCATAACTATAATCTATTTAATTTCTATTACTGGGTGTAAAATAATTTATCTAATTGATAAATGAATTCAAAATACAATTTTATTTATCTTTATTTGTACACCTAACGGCCATAAACAAAATATATTATAACCACTAAATACTTTTTCGTTATTCAAATTAGGCTTTCCCAAATCCTCAGCTAACCCATTTTGCCCAAAATTTAATGGAACGTGTTTTACGAGCGCCTAACGGATTAATTTCCACGAATCTTGTCAAAAAATAAATGTCACCGGTCGCGGATAAATTCGTCCAAATTTGAATTTATGTCTCTCGATAAATATTTAAAAGGCTTATATATCTGCATAATCCTATTTCGATCTAACTTCGACATTTTTTCGATTATCTCTTGCATAGATAATGTGATAAACAGTCGTAAATATAGTGCACCTGCAACGTAATAAAATATTTAAAAAAACACTTAAAATATGTGATCCAAATTTCTGTGTTTCCATTATATTCACACTGTAACACGAATATAAAATATGTGATGATTTAAAAAAAATATATTTATTTAGTACGCAACTGTTTTTAAAATAGAATGTTATCATTTGTATTCTTAATGTTTAAACATAATGTGTACAGTTATCTTTAAGTATATTTTAAAATATAATGCGATATATTTAATATTTTTATTTAATTGTAATTGTAAGTTGAAATGGACAGATGGAAAATACAAGGAATCAATTTAATTGATTCATTGCAGTCTATATATTTTTATTAGAGTAATTCCCATTATTGGTAGGTACTACTGAATGAAATGAAGCAACATTTTGGTTAATGGTAAAGAGAAAAACTCTGATTTCCGATTAATGCTCCATAACTGATGTGTAAGTATTTTTTCATTTATTTTATGTATTTTTTATATTCATTTATTTTCTTATTCATATATCTGAGATTTTATTTCTTTTTTTAATTAATAATACTGTTTTGATACTCTGAGGCATAAGTATAAATTAAATGATAATTCCACAACTTTTGGCTAGCTTAATTTTTTAAAAATGGTATAATACTGTTTGTTAGACTATAAAACAATAAAGATACACCATTGTATATTGAAATAAATTAAATATTTAAATAAAATAAATATTTATATTTCTTAAGTAAATTTAATGCCAAAGTAGGTTTATCTCTGATGAATATTGTAACATGAACAGGTAAAACAAAAGTAAATATGATTGCACAAAAGACGGTAAAAAAAAACAATGACTATATTTAATTACAAATTTAATTTCTTGACTTTTCATTCTTAACAAGAAGAAATAGTTAACATATATATTGGTTTAAAGTAGCATTATTCTATTATGTTTCTCCCATTATGTTAAATTTAAATAGTAAGGGCTATAAGACCGAAATCAGTTATTATTTTTTGAAATGTTTGGTAATGAAAGAAAATTATGGAAATTTAGTTATATTTTTTTACTATCAATATATGTTTATATGAACAAAAAGATTATATTAAATGTCCATATTGGAATCATTGCGTTTAATAAAATATTTCAATAGAAAATTTAAGTAAATAATATTAGTAATAAAGACAATTTAAAAGTAACTCAGTAAAAATTAGTAGTTACTTCTTTGAAATAGCCGAGTTAAAATAAATTTCCCGTCAACAATGGCCCAGAGAAAAGAAGAAAAAAAAATAAGTTCCATTAAATGTTTTCATGTGATGGAATCTCTTACCATTCTTTGCACGCTATAATTTCATTCCGTTTGAGTTTTATTCATGAACGTAGAATTAGCCTTCAACGTTGCATGGTGTAGTCGATGCACGAAGCGAGATATCAGTTCGGCCATGTCTTCCAGGGCGGAATTTTGATCACTATGATATTAAAAGTATATTTATGTTTTTTTGACGTTTAAACCGTATCGATAGATTGTCTCCTTATCAGTATATTGTGAAATGAGCGTAGCTATACTCGAATTAATAAAGTGTTTTACAGTCGAATATCATGTCCATAAGTAATGCATTAACATAAATAAATTAAATTAAGAATTTTTTTTTACATCTCACTGTATTAAGTTAGACTTATTTTTAAATAGTTTAAAATTGTTAGTACACTGCCTGAAACGTTTTCAGCAATCTTTTAAACATAATTTTGACCGAATATTTAATAATTGCATTGCATTAATAACTGTTTCAATTTTCCAAATTGATTACAATTTGGAAAATTTAAATAGTTATGTATTACAATATTTTGTCTTAATTAATTGGCAATTTATCACAAACCAATGCCTATAAATATTTGATATATTGCAGTATATTGAAATTTACGCAGTGATGGTACTTGATGCATATTTTGTCATCTTACTCCCCAAAGAACGTCAACAAGTTCATCAAATTATTTGAGATGATTTATAAATATCAAACAAGGGCCAAACAAATAATTTTTATCTGAGCTAAAAAAGAAATTTCGTTCGAAATTAGTCGTCACTTAAATTCTTCTAACCTACATTTATAGAACATAAAGCTCAAACTAAGGTTATTATAAAATATTATTATTAGTAATAATATTTATTACTAATTTTATTATTATTACTCATTATAGTAAATATTATTATAATAGTCCATGACAAGACATAATAGATAAATACAGTAGAGAAAATTCAAATGAGTAGAGTTGAAGATTATTTAAGCTTATAATAATTCGAGAGTACGATTTGAAAACTAAAAAAAAATTAAGTCTCTGAAATACTAGAAAAAAGATAACAAGTCAAAGCTTGGACAGTACAGGAATCATCAGGACACTCAAAAAAAAAAAAAGAAAAAGAAAAAAAATGAAGATAAAATGCAGTAGTAATCTTACAACAACTGTTCAAACAGACTTATTAAAGAGAATTAAGGCTTTTTTTGGAATTTATATATTGCATTTTAATTATTATTTAATATCCATTTTCAAGTTTTCCCCATTTTTATTAATCTTACAAAGTTTACAAGAATTATTTGAAGTTATAATTTGAATAAAAGTGTCTGTACTTTATTATTTAATTTTTGAAAAATAAATACATATTTTAACTTAATTTAAATCTAAAATGATCCGTCATAGAGTTAGAAAGTAAAATATCTTAATTATCAGGATATATTTTCGTAATTAGTTTCAGTTTCAGGTGGTTTTATTTTTGATAGCTTTTTCGTGACATCGAGCAGAAGAAAAAAACTTAAGAGCTTAGTAAAAGGTCACTAGATCCCTCAGTTACGTAAACCTCACCTCTTGAATCTGGGTGCACCATCAGAGACCACTATCAGTGGCTGCCATGATGAAGAAGCACAGACGGCAGCCGAGATCTCAGGATATGTATTGCGTGGGACGCCCCAGGCCCACAGATCTAGTCTTCCCATCTTTATCTCGACGGGTGCTTGTTTTTTTTTGCAAAACCTTGTGGGCTTAATGAGATGGAAATGGGAAGATGTGATGACAGCATTATATATACCTCATGATAAAAAATCAGTGTTAAACGAAAATATATTATATGCTTTATGCACTTAAACAAGGAATAATCAAATAAAAAAAAAGGATTCGAACGAATTCTATTTATTAAATAATAGGGAACGATTCCTCAAAGTACTACTTTCAAATATAGTGGAGTGACGACAGGTATGGCACAGTACAGAAAGATAATAAAAATACAATTACTAATGATCAAAATATGGTGGGTCTCCTAAACCGTATTCTATGAAATAAAAAGGTCTCTCTCGAAAGTAAAAAGAAGATATGCCTTGGGCACAATGGTATCATCATCATCATTCGTGGCGCTACAACTCCTGTAGAGTCAAGGCCTCCTGGCACAATGGTATATGGCCCAGAAATATGGTTAATAACGCAACAATATGCAATAAATTACTTGAAAATCGATTTCTGGATAAATTGCGCCAAAGCCAGGTTTCAGAAGGTCCCTAATAATGTTATAAGAAATAAGGTGGGAGCTAAACTCAACATCATTGAAAGAAGATTGCTGTCTTATGGTCATCTCATGAGAATGAATGAGACGCGATGGCCCATTCCAGTTTTTGAATACTGCCCTGAGAAGAGAAGGTGTGGAAGACCTCGGAAAAGGTATCTAGCAGAAGTCAGAGAAGTAATGGCAGCTAGAGGTCTGACAGGCAAGGATTGTATGGACGGGATGGAAGGTAATAATAATAAACGATAATAAAAATAAATATTAATAATTTTGATAATAAACGAATCTAAAGGCTTCGCCATACATCAATCTCCGAATACAACCTTCTGCCCACGGACTACTACTCAAAACCAAATCCTATCAAGATCATTCTTACCGAAATTCCTACGTACGCTTTGGTCTCGGACGTTTACCAGTTAGTTCAGTCCTTATATAATTTCAAGGAATTCTTTCGTTACTAAGTCTATGAATTTCACAAGCCTAGATAAACCTTAGCAACTCCATCACTTCAATAGTCCATTTATCTAAATTCCGCCTTGTGCAATCTTTTTAATTCTCTTGTTGATTCTGTGTATTACCTTATTTTCTAATACCTTAACACGTAGTTAATCATTCAACTTTAACGGCCACGTTTACATCTTTACTAAATATTTGATAACATTTTAATTGCATTCAATCTGTACAATATTTAGTATTAATTAATTTATTATAAACAAATAAAGTCAGTTAGAAAATATTGTTTTCAAGAGTCCAAATATACTTTTTTGGGAAAATATCGAACAACATTTCAGCAAACATTGTATTCTGAGATTATATATTATATTTTTCGTGCCTGTCTTCTCCTGTCACGGGTTTTTACGGTCTAGAAAAAAATGAAATAAAAGTTTCAAAAAACCCGCCATGTAGGAATCCTGTTTTACGCTCCGCCTGGGTGGTCCAAATACAGATACCTTCCTCGACAGGTCATTAGATACATTTCCTAAATTTTATTTATTTATATATTCTTGAGTGTTCTTCACTGACAGGCCTCCCTTGTCTTTAAATACCCATCGTTATTTTCGAATTCTATATTATCTTCTACTCCTTGAGTCGGTGATGCCTTGAATACCACACTCGATATTTACGGAATAAAATACTGTCTACCTTAGGTAATATAGTCTGTGATATTTGATTCGACAAGAGAGTAAATGTCAGAGAAGACAGGCCGGGGAAGAAGACACATTTCTGAGACAGCTATTTTTTCCAAACTGGAGCCAAGAATGTTCGGAATTTTATTTTATACAGCGAGTGAGAGAACCCCGCTTTGCCTTTTGAAATAAACTATTCATAAAACTAAAATAAAATAAATTCCTATCTCCAGAGCAGTCTCTATTTTATTTTTATTTTTTTCATTTTCTCTCACGAGACTAATTTTTTATGCTGAGATTCACACTTAAAGTTGGCATATGCTAAACTGACATATCAATCAAGTCTACTAGTGAAGTTTTTTATTCATTCAATAAATAACATATATTTTATTACACAATATATAAACGTATATATACGTTAATTTTCTTTTTTAAACATGATTTGGCATGTTTATTTATTTGGAACAGAATGAAATAGAAAAACAAGATTATTTTGGGACTATGTCCTATAGGGACATAGTCCCAGAATAATCTTGTTCTTGTAGAGGAAGAACAACTCTGTACAGAAAAAAAACAGATTATACCCCTGCCAAAAGACGGCATAATAAATCTAAAGCCCAAAAAGTGTGTAAAAAAGCAAAAAAAAAAGTTGTAAATACCCACATAGTAACTTAAAAGAAAAATCATCAAACAAGAAAAATCATTATTTTTAAAGATAAATCATAAAAAAGATTTCAATAATGAGGGTAGTGTGTACAAGAGACTAAACAATAAAAGTCATTATTTAATTCAGATCGATTCAACTCAATAATTTACCTGTTTAGGGGGTATCTGCTTGGGAATTTAGATGATGGAAATGTGTGGGTTTGATTGAGGCTACGGAAGAAGCATGTCATATATTATAGATATTATATCAATATCGTGTTGCCACTAATCCTGTATTACTTCTTATGTTATTATCCAAAAGAAATACATCTTTACTTTATACTAATAAAAATGAGGAAACTAAATTGATGATAAACGAATTGAGATATATTAATAAGTATTTTTGAAAACTTCGCTTAACTTAGTTGTACAATTCATACTAATAATTTAAAACACTAATAACTAATTGAACTTTTTGTTTCCCCTATACGAATTTATTTGTCATAGTTAAATGTGTTGTTTTATCGAATAATTGAAATTACTAATGATCTAAGTAACGACATAACAATGCTTAACAATGAAAATAATGCTAAAACGAAAATGAAGTACATTTACATCTATGTAAACACAAATACAATTATACACATACGTTGTATATAAATAATATTGAGCTTGTGCAGCCCATCATATGTTTTGATTAATAAATAAACTAGTTGAAAATGTAAATAATTATAGTTGGGAGTGCCAATATAAGTGAGAACCAGAATAATGTTAATAATTTAAATTTACAAATTTAAAATTTAAATAATTCAGGCTGTAATTGATTTATAAATTCAAAAAAGAACACAGTTACTTCAAAATGTTGGGTTTTCACTATTATTGGTAGTCATGACTATTGCCAACTTAATTTTTCTTTTTAAACAAAACTTACGAAGTTATGAAACAGGATCTCTTTTACGCATCGGATTCGCAAGATAAGACTAAATTTTATATTCAGATTTTCATCCGCTTACAGATTATGCATAATATAAAACCAGAAGAGGGACAGTAATCTATCGAAAAGACGGCAAAAGGAAGACCAAATAAGCTGAGCGGCCATGTTGCCATCTGGCTGTCGTAAATCCGGCCTAAGAAACTCCTCAGAAACTGTATCAAGACTGTTTAGATACATAAACAATATATAAGACTGTTGTATACATAAACAGTATACTTTAGTGGGGGTCGTTTTGCGCCCACAATTTACTCTTTGCGCCGGCTTCCACGGCCGCATTAAGAGAGATTTTTATGCGGCACCTTCCTGATGGTTGGTTAGGAGAGTGATGACCAGTCGCATTAAAATTCCTGTATGCCTCTGTTGCATGCGTCCTGCTGTGGAGAATAAAGTGGAAAAGGAAAAAAAAATACTCACGCGAATAAGCAGGATTATATGCAGTTTGCAGTGGAAGGAAAAATATCACGAGAAATGTATTTCTTACATGATAAAATCTTGTTTTCTTATCATAAAGTATCACGAGATAAAAATAAAAAATAATATGAAGCACGAAAAAATAAAACAAAGCCAAAGGTCAGGTACCAACGACTAACAATATGACTGATATAATTTATTTTCATTTTTTCAAAAAATATTAATTTACATTTCGAGTACTAAGTGGGCAGTTTCTCAACTTTCGTTTATCTGATGCCATTATATATCTTTCATTTTATTTACTTGATGTATTTTTATTATACAGATCTAAAATTCAATAAATAAAAAAAAAATTATAACCTAAGTCTCTGAAATGGAAATAAATTAATAAAATAGAGAGAAAATGGCCCAAGTGGAGGTCACAGAATTAATTCCTTAAATATTGATAAATTATTTTTTATAAACTGACTTTTCGACTAACATTGCAGTTCTTTTTAAGGGCAAGATAGGCAATAGGCAAGATATAACATTAAAATAAAAAATAAAAATTTAAAGTTAAAATAAAACAACACAAAAGTAAAAAAAAAAAAAATTACTCAAGATGAATTAATAAAAATATAGCATGCGATACTGTTGATTTTTTCAGTTATATTTAAAATTTTATCCCGATTTTTAGAATGCTTGTTTGCTATGTGTTATTTGTTATTTGTAAAACGATTTTGATATTATGCCGTCTACATGTATATAAAAGCATGAGGCCCTTTTTAAATACTACATGGTATCTACATATCTAATCTGTAATTTTGTAAATAAAGGAGGGTCAGGAAAAAAAGGAAAAAAACTATTTGAAGGTAACATATGATTTTACAATCTGAATAAAAACTCATTTTTCGTTTATGGTACAATTTTTCGTATTGGCAGGTTTTATTGCTAATTTTTTTCATTAAAACTAACATTGAAAATGTGTTGAAAAAATAATCACCTCTACGCTTATAGTTTCTATACATTAGTTAAGTAAAGTACTACACAACCGATGAACAGGTCTGGGGTTCAGTAAATGGTAACGACTGTCCAATAATTTTGTTAATTTTAGTAATAATTATCTCAAATAATATCTCTCTATCTGTTGGTTTTTCTTCTTCCACCATTTCTGCTGTCTCTAGATAATTATCATATTTGTTAGATATAGGAAATCTGTTATATCTTAGATTTAACTGTACCACTAAAACCCAGGGAAGGTATTGGGTTCAGTACTTGGCAGAGACTGTTTCAAGGGCAACGGTTGTTCAGGGAGGTGATAGATCTCGCTCAACCACCATATTTGCCCCTTTTATTGGGTATCCACTTTATATAGGCAGGGTGAGCCCCCGAAGGGTCCTAGATCCCATATGATCCATCTGCGGCTGCAAACAGACTAAATAAATATCTTGCCTGCAGCGGAATTTGAAACAGAATTTTATGCAAGGCAACTCAGTCCTCTACCACTAAACCACTCCGCTCCCTCGTTTAAAATATACATAGGAACATTATCAAATAATTACATTTCCAGTATGATTACAGAGACATATGGTCAAACTCTCCAAATAATTAAATAATATTTACTTAGAATTAAAAATAGTATTGACGTGTTTGTCATAGTTATCAAACACATTTCGTATCTCTGATTGATACTAAAAACGATTTTATTTACATCAAGGCAATGTTTCATAAAATTAATCATTGAACGCTGATACTGATAATGAGATATACTCGAATCTTTAATATCTGAGTAATAACGTAGCGGACTAAATGGAAACATAACCATAGCTAACGTTTCGAGTTTAGATAAGGCTGGGGTTGTTACGTCATAGGAAAGTCAACTGGTGACATCAAAAGTAACATTTTATAGCCACAGATGGAATTTTTAAATTATTTTTGACCAAATTTATATTCGATCATCAGAAATAGGTGCAAATAAACTGTCGTCATATATTGGTTTAATAGCTATGGAACATTCTAATGAGTTGTAATTTGAGCACATAATAAATAAGCTAATATATAGATAAAATATAGTACTTTAAATATATAACAATTATTATATATTTTCTATTTTTGTAGATGGATCTATTTGCAACCAAACTAGCAACGATAGAAAACAAACTATCTACAGGATGATCTTATTTGCTCCTTGTAAGAAGAAGATACAGTAGCCCATACAAATACATGGATATATTATACCATTAAGTATTCCCAATGGCTATTTAGCTTCTCCAGCATGTATAGACTGACTGCCAGGCCATTTGTCCCAAACACGGGTTGGAAGCTGAAGATCTACCAGAAAATGGTTAGTATTCAGCACAAGCTGCCTGGTATACTGAAGAATATAGAGAGAATCTGTGGGAACGACTGTAGAGGAAATGTATTCGTACAGCCTTGCTTTATTTAACATCTCAATATGCATAAACGCCCTAACAGATTATTAAAAGCCTGTCTTGAAATTAAATTAATTGAATAATCATATATATGTACATTCCATCAATTAAAGACTGAGAAAGCCCAACAAGAATCAACAATCCCCCAGAGGATGTGCAGGCCAATTACATAATTGGCTGGGTAAATTTAAATAAAAAAGACAGTGCTGCTTTGTTAGACCACCTAAGTATTCTTACTGAAACAACCATTTTATAGTTTGTTAGCATAAAATATTAATTATTAAAATATGTTTATTGAATTTTACGGCTTCAATAATAAAAATAAAAAGTTTCGTTCCTGTATTGGATTTTTTTCTTTTTTGTTTAATTTAATAAAATTAAATAATTTTACATAAGGAGAATTTATTGAGTAATGTAATAATGCAATAGCAGTAAAAAACGTTATTTGTCATAATCTCTGTAATTTCGAAACTCCCCCCCCCCCAGTTTCAATATTTTTATATATAATTCGATAAGATTCTTGTTAAATATGAAAATTTCTATTATTTTCAGGATCTGGGTTCACCAAGCAAAGAAGTTTGATCAGAGAAGTTGTAAGCAATATTATTTATATAATTGTAGTCTTATTACTTCATTAATTAATATTATTTATTATATATTATTTGTTATTCCTATGATATTATTATTTTATGTTTCATTACATATATCTTTTTAAATTATATTATTTTGACTTATTCATTCTTATAATGTATCCACCAGTTGGCTCGAGTTTCAATTGAATTCAAGTGATAAGATAAATAACAAAAGATTTATTAAGACGACAATATCAGTTAAATTATTATTAATTAGAAGGAGATAACAAATATACCACTACGATTTTAGGATTTAAATTTTTCCGTTAGAATGTTGCAAGTGGGAGGGGAGAAAACCAACATGTCTGCCCACAGTGTCCACAATGACGCCATTATTTGTTTACAACTAGGATTCACTTTTCTTTAGAGCAACAAAATGTGAGTACATTCTAACAACATGCATATAATTATATTTAAGTTAAATAATTATACAGTTATAATGTTTAATTTAGGTTTTATTTATTACAGTTCATCTTCTTTTTCTCGAACATTTCAAAGAATGCAATGGTTAGTGTAAACATTTGTATATCAGTTTTGTTTTAACATTAGTCTTTTTTAAAATAGATAAAATTGTAACGTAGGAACTACATAAATTGTAAGGTTATTTTGAAAGAAAATGTATTTGTTTATTGTGTTGTATATCTATTATACATTCTTTTGTGATTAGATGGATATCTTTGTTAATAAATAAAAATTAAATATGATGCCCAAATTAAAAATAAATATCCATGAATAAAATTAATGTGGAAAGTTCTATTAACAATAAAATAAACCATATATTTTAATTTGTCCTAGGTTATTCTCTATATATGATGGTCTTATTTTATTTTTTTATCACTTAATATTTGTATATTTTGTACTGTTTATGTATAAATAAATTTAAATATTATGTAAGGAGATTACTAATCATGCTAAGTATCTTAGTTTCAGGAAATAGTTTTTTTATGTCTATGGAAAAGCATAGATTGAACATAGATATTTTTTTAATTTTGAAGAAGAAAGCAGCAAAATGATTTAAAAAATAGTTTCTTAATGACAAAATTATTTTTCTACTATGTAAGTAAGATATTAAATTAATTTACAATTCTAAATTAAGAGTAACTAATAGTTTAAAAAGAATCAATATTTTTATTTTGTTGTTTTATTTAAAAATACAGATTTTTTTAATTTGTTTGATATTTTTTTCATATATTTATTTTGGTGTTTACACCAATTTCATCATTACTAAAATTATATTATAATATACCCTTCTTAATATCATTGTAGTAATAATGCAAACATTTTATGTATTTAATTTTATTTTATTAAATCCATTATTATAGTATAATTGGGTATTGAAAAACATTTTAAAAAAAGTTGAAACGCTGGTATTGTTAAATTAACGATGTCAAATAAATAAAGACTTGAGTATGTGAATATTTTATATCACTAATTGAATTATCAATTATGGCACCGAATGTCATATATTTTTTTTTTTTTTACTTCAAATATTAATTTATCGTTTATTTTGGGAACAATTTCACTTTCTTTTTACACCTTCTAAATATCATTGTTAAAATTTCAATTTTATTGTTTCAGAACTAAATTGATGTCGTTGAGAAAAACATTTATTATGAAAACGTGATAGACGATGCCTGAATATTATTTAGAAAAATGAGAGTGAATTTTGACAAATCTAACCGATCTTTTCCAGATAAGATACATAACAAAATTTGCTACGTTTTTATAAATACGAATTAAGAAATCTGGAAACACATGCTTTCTATTTTTAAAAAAAAACATGTCTGATTATGAAGCTTAAATTAAGTGGATCATCAAGGTACATCAAGTAAGTGGAGTTGATTAATGCACAAAATTTAAAAACAACCCAACTAATTCGGTTACATGTAGGTATTTCAAACATGTCCTTTAGATGTTAGATTCAGATAGTTTGGAAATAAGAATGTATAAATACAGAATAACGTTCTAATTTCGATTTATGAGTCATTTAACATTTATAAAATATTAATTTCGCTGCTTACTCTATTGAACAATAAAGAAGACAAAGTAATTGATGAGATTTTCCTATTTTCTGTGTTTGTGTCCTGATGATGCCTGAGGCTTAGCTTTTTGGGATTTTTCCTACTGAAATAATCAATGATTAAAAATCAAACTAATTTGTATAAGGTAATTTTAATTTACCTACTTTCCTTTCATTTTTTAATTTTAATTTTCAATTTAAAAAAATGTTTGTTACACATTATAATACATTTATTTAATAGGAAGTAAGCATAACTGCAGTTGAACATAAGAATGGGTTTCATCCTAGGCTAGTTGAAGACATCATCAGTTGCCTCCGTAATTCATTGACTGTTTAACTTGTAAATCAGGAGATATAAACTTCGAAATTGCGGAAATATCCTTCGAATGATATAAAAAAAATACAAAAAAAAGAAACCCTTCACCTAATGAAGTAGAGTACAAAAAATACTTGAATTACTCTCGCTATAAAAGGGATAATAATAGAGGGGAAGAAGATGGTAAAAGTAAAAAGGAAACGGAGATATGCATTAAAGAGGGAGGAAAAAATCTAGATACTTGTTGATTTACGGACTTGATTCTTCAGGCTCTAAGTCCGTAATGGCCAAGGCAGTTGTTAAGTCTGATTAAGAAGAGTGCGGGTGATAGGGGTGGGTGGTTTTAACTCTTAGTTGCCTCCTTATATCTATCCAGGGTGAAATTTTAAAAAACTTTTTAATAATTATATGGGAGTGAGGGAGCTCAGTGGTAAAGCGTCGAGTTGCTATGCTGAAGGTTCCGTGTTCAAATCAGGCATTGTAGATAAATTATTTAATCTATTAACAGCCAAAGATGGACCACGTACGATCTGGAGACGCTCCTGGGCCTCACTTAGCCTCTATAAAATAGATACCCTTAACAGGGCGAAGGACCTGTCAGTAGAAACAGTACAGTCTCTACCATGTACAAATACTGAAACCAAGATCCTACATGGGTTGCAGTAGTACAGTTTAAAAAAAATAATTTATTCCATTTTTTTATAACCCGGATTGAATTTTTAAGTCATAATGTTTAATTTATTCAAAATAATTTGCTCAGACGTATATAGAACAATATTATATTTGTTAGGGAGGAGTTTTAAAACATTTAACATCTCATCTTATATAACAAAGCATTATTATTAAATTATTTATATTTCAGACCGAATCTTACAAAAACTAACATGGTTTACTTAAATCCAAGGATGTTCTTTTTATCGATTTGTATTTATTTAGAAGTCAATAGATTTGTATGTATTTTTTATGTGGGTCTCAAATTTCATTGATAACTGTAAATCACAATTTGTTGTACCTGTGTACATCACGTTTAAAATAATAATATACTTTTTTTTTAACTTTATGTTCGTAGGGTTAGTATCGAGGAAATACCTAATTAGGATCTTTTCAACAATCTAATTGAAAAAGAAAAATGGAATACTCACTGTAATTCTTCTTCTTCTTGCATGGCTCTACAGCCCATGAATGAGTCTTGGCCTCCTCGATACGTTTCCACCAGTTTTCTCTGTCATTCCAGTTCCGGACAATTAATAGTCCTTCTGGAGTCCTCACTGATTCCATCCAGCCATCGCAGCTTGTGCCCTGAATCTTTTCATCTATTACTCTTCTGGGCCCTTCAACACTTGCCCAACGCAACCTATCAACCCTTATTGTTTTGACCACATCCGGAGCCTGGAATAGACTTGCCAGCTCCCCACTGGTCCGTCTTCTCCATGCTTCGCCTTTCAAATGCCTGAAGCAATTTTTCACCGGCTTTCTTTATGACCCAGGATTCTGTGATCAATACAGAAGAATAGGGCGAAGGAGCGTTTTATATGGAATCAGTTTTTTGTTCCACGACAAGAGCTCGTTTTTTAAATGTCGATTTATCCCAAAGAAGCATTTGTTTGCCTGAGCCACTCTCTTCTTGACCTCTATTGAGACAAGTAGGTAAAGGAAAACTCCTTCAATATCCAGGTCTCCTATCTGAATAATACCAGTCAGCTCCATCGGTCCTCCTGCGTGCATGTACTTAGTTTTGGTTTGATTAATTACTAAATCCACACCCTCAGCAGCTCTGATCAGATTGAGGAATGCCTCTTCCAGTTCATTAAAAGACCTTCCTATGGTGTCAACATCATCAGAGTAAGCCAAAATTTGTGTCGACTTATGACTGTAATAGGCTCTACATAACTAACAAATATGATTATTATTCACTTCATCTAAAGTCTTGTTTGTTTATTTATTTAACCTGTTATGGCTTAGAGGGCGATGCTGCAGTGGTACTCCTAAATTTTGCTTACCAGATACTATTATATTGGAGATCCTTAACGAGTATCAGATACCGCACACGGTCGTTACGCCCCATTTTTAGTACTTTCTGAAGGACGCCATAACCAAGGATTTTTTTAATATATTTAAAAAACCCTAAGGCCAGGACTGCGAAGCCAAGACTTTGTTATGTTAACCACTACGTCATAGGTGACCCCTAAACATATTTTTAATTTAGGAAAAAATAATTATTAATCTGTATTACTTTTGTATTTTGTTTTTATATTATCAAAAATAAATAGTCAAACTGTTTATTTTTTTTTTTTTTTTAGTTTTACCTGTATGAAATTATTTGATATTGCTATACAAAAATGTTTCATTTTTTTAATTATTAACTTATCTGTTTACAGTTTGGGTAAGGCTGCTTCAAGAGGAAGAGCAAGTGGCTAGCATAGCGAGAACAAATTATTATAATACTTGAAATTTATCTGAGGATGGAGCCCATAACATAATTGTGAAGGATGGATCTTATTGACTTCATTTATACAATATAATAAGGTATACAGATATACAGTTATAATGAAGAGGGAAAAAGAATTAATTGTTCGAAATGACATATAATAGACGATTACTTAGCATTTAGGCTGATGATAAATAAACTATTTAAGCACTAAATGTTTATAACTATAACTGTATAACATTCAATTGTTTCTCTCTTTCTAATTATCATCTATTCCTATGTCTTTTTTTTTTTACTCTACTTTTTTTAAATATTATCATTGGAGGTAAATCGATTTTTTTTTCTTTTTTTTTAATTCTTTCTCATTTCTTAAATTAATATTATTAATTAAATAACTGTAATTATTATATACTCTAATACATAATAGCTTATGTATTAATACGTGTATGTTAATTCTAAAGGGACTTGTCCCAGTATAAGTAAAGACTTTATTATTATTAAAAATGCAATCGCAAGTCACCCTTTCTAGATTAATAGTTTCAACTAAGGAAATTTCCATGGCGAAATGTTATCTTTCTGTTCTAACTTTGTGGTTTCGAATCTCGAAAGCTTCTAGAAGTTTCCCGACCATTGCACATTTCGGGGAGGATTTTAATTAAACTTAATGAAAGGAGTTGAGAAGGGGTAGGGTGTATAATTCCTGAGCAGGCGGGCCCCGCAGTAAACTTATAGAGGCTATTTTAATTAAAGCGACTCGGAAGAGTTAGAGTTGGCTCGACTTAGACCGAGGACTTAGCTCGGGGTCTTAGCTCGTGAGGGCTTTGCCGCTATCTTTAATTAAATCTCTGGGTGATTAGTGGGCGAGGCTCCTTGGAGTGTGCCATCTCGTTATACCGAGGGGTACCAGTCATTTTAATGACAACGTTGGGATGCATCGAGAAATTGAGAGAATATAATTCATTGTAATGAATAGAGAAGATATTTAAACCCATAGAAATACAAATAAAATGAAACTCCATATATTTTTAATTAAGTACTAAGAATCGTTACTGAAACCTTTGATAGTAATACCCAGTCCGAGTTTGATGAATTTGGGCTTTCAGGTTATTTAAATGATCTTTATATCATTTCAGAAAGATGATATAATGATAAAAATATTTATTTAAGAAATTGTACAAATGTTATTTGGCACATATTGTATATGCTATCTTCTTTAGAATATCCCCACTAAAAGATTCACGTGGATGGAAAAACCTCCCATTGAAGGCACTCATAGTTGGTTCATCTCTCTGTACTAGATCCAGAGACGTTTCAGTCTCCTTGCCGGATTCTGTGATAATGTGTCTGTCAGTAATGACTGTACTAATATGTTTGGGTGTTTAGCAAGTGTAACGATTGATATGTTCACTTCGTTGTGTAATGTTTTATTTGTTAAGTGAAAGGGACAATGGGTAATATAAAGAAAGAATTTTGATTGGAAGATTTGAAAGTTCTGTAAGTGAAACTTTTGGTTTGAGCTGCGAGGTTAAAGACCATAGGAGGTATAGGCGGTTTAAGTAGCATGTAGTATATAATAATTTTGTTAGTTAATGACAGTTTGTTTTTCTGGTGAAGTAGTCGTCTTAGGAGTGAGAGTCGGTGAGTCAACCTTTCCTTCAAATTAGTTACGTGTGATTTCCAAGTCAGTCTTCTCCTCATTCTTTGGCCCAAGTATCTTATCTGTGTCTGGGCAATGGTATATTGTAATGTATTAATGAGGGCAGTCTAAACGTCTAAGTGTAAATGTTACTTACAGAAATATAGTTATAAAGCTTTGAGAGGCGGGGTGAAACTTAGGCATCGTTTGTATTGGTACAAAGTGTTGTATCAACAACAATGCTCAAGTATACACAGCTAAGTTTCTGAAATAACGAATGAAACTTCAAAGTATAGGATTCCATACAACATATTCCTAACTTAAATCTAACAAGAAATCTCTAACTTGAGATATTATTTTGATGGTTTACAAAGTACATACTTCAGTGAGCACATTTTATTTCTGCAACTTTATATATAACGAAATTAGTGAATCTCCCAAAATCAAATATTAAGAATAATTTATGGCCCAAGAAAATCACAGGGGAGATAAAGCTTGAGATCAAATAAAGAAATATACGAAAGAACTGAGGACTTGGAAACAATAATGAGTAGAAGAGAACGACGTTTATATGGGTACATGGTGACGATGTATTCCACAAGGTTCAATAAGCAAATATTCAATAAAAGATATACAACCTGAAAAACCAAAATTAACCAAAAAGTTAATGGATTTGGAATTAGTGATCCAACTGCCTGCAAAGAATTTTAGGATCTGACTCAAAAATATTAGGGTTCTTCTGGAAGAGAGAACGAAGCATGGACATGTGTGATGGACGAAGGAGAGAAGAATGGAAAATCAGGGGAGAATTAAGGATTATTGGAGTAGAAGACATGAAATCTGCGTGACCCTTTGTTGGCCGGATCACAAAAAAATAAATAATAAAAAATAAAAAAATGGTGTTTCCTATACTACATGAAATTTTGTGTATTGCAATAATAACTAGAACAGGACCCTCTCATAAGTTCTGGTATAGTTCAATCATTTTTTTCATGACTTGATTCCTCCATTGCAATCTCTCGGGGGCCAGAGGATGCACTCCCTTAACCAGAACGGAAGCCCAGGGATCTTTACGATGTAGGGTTTATAAATATAAAATTGGATAGGTATATACCGAAATATCGATGCAATAAAGCCAGGGTGGCGTGATGAACGCCAATATATATTCAACACGGCCTGAATAAAGGGATAGGGTGGAGATTGCGAATTTCAATATTTCCTCCCCCTGGGGGTGTTCGTGCGCAGCGCTCTAAACCCAAGGGGATTGTATGAATAATGTATGCTGTCCAATATCCGTATCATCAGCCGTATATGTACGTTTATTATTATCGGACAATCAGCATCGCCTTCGTCTGGGTCTCCTGGAGTTTCGACAATATTCAACAGTTAGGAGTGCTTTGAAGTGGTGTTCATCACACAATACAACAATTATTATACCTCCTTAATATCATTAAACATAAAATTCTATAGTTTTAGTAAATCGTTCATTCAGAAGAAACAAACCTAAAACTTGTACCACTACAACCCGTGTAGGGTCTGGGGTTCTGTATATGGTAGAGACTGTACTGTTTCATGGACAACGGTTCTGCAAGGAGGTGATATATCACGTTAATATTAAAATTCAATACAACACTAATTAATATACCCCCTTAATATCATTAAACAAATAATAATACATTATTAATAAATACTACATTGTAGTAGTTTTAATATATAACTCCTTCAAAAGAAAAACGTCATAACTTAGAAAACATATTTTTTCAATAGAGGTATATGAAAGTTTTATGCGAGTTAAAAAAAAAAAACATTTGAGCATTGGTAAAGCAAATCATTCCTGTTGTAATGACTGTATTGGAATTATTTTATTGACCATTAGAAACTTTTTAAAAGCTTGAAACTTTTTTCAATTTAACTTATGCAATTATTTCCATGAAACTTCAAATTCAAAATTGATACAGCTTTGTTAAAAAAAAATTGAATATCTGATATGTCGTTCCTGAGTTAAAAACCTTCACCATTACAATTGCTACTGATGGCTTAACTTAAAAATGGCATATTTTTAGTTATGTCCTTGTTATTATATCTATTGATATACTACAAAATATACTGAAATTTATATGTTGTATATAGAACAAGATAATAATTTAATTTTATATGTTGTTCTAGGTCCATCGATATGATAATGCAGTGTAAGCTTTAAATTATATGAACAGTGACTAGCTAATACAGGATAATATAAAGCTGTATTTAATACAGGGTATTAAGGTATTAAAAAAAATTATATTTAGAGAAGTTTAGTTGGTTTTTAAATTTATAAAAAAATTGTGTTGTAAAAATATAAATTAATGAAAAATTATAACGTAGTTGTCATAAGAATAATCCTACTTTATAATAGCAGTACTATTTATATTAATATGATAATAATATTTATACAACTAATTCTATAAATAACTATGCTATTTGAATAAAGTATATATATATAGTGAAATTTCATCTATATGAAAAATAAAATGATTACAGAATATGTAATCACTTGATTAGTATAAAATAATAATTTAAGATTTTAACTACTTTACTATTGTTTAGGTATATAATTAGTAAATAATGTATTCTTCATTTAGGGCTAAGGAATACAGTAAAACAGTGCATTAATTACAGAATCATAAAATTGATCATCTTGTTTATGCTTTGGTGGATATAGGTCCTTTATATGCCAAACTAAGTAATATGGAAAAATATGATTTTCATGTTGGTTACTTGTAATGCTCTACTTAATATACAATTTACGAATTAATGTTGATTCCTTCGAAGAATTAAAGACTATTAGAGCTATTAAGAGAAAAACAAAAATATTTGTGTGCATTTTTAGTTAGCGTTATTGGTACAATATATCTGTTTAGATTGTTAAAAATGTTATTTTTATGTTGCAGATAATATTATATAAATAATATAACAATAACTCACGGTTAACCATTCCTCTACACCATCAAGTCGGAGACTATTCGCTGAAGCCAGTGCCAGAGAATGTTTTCATAACTATGTGTTTGCCGAGAGAGATCCCAAATCAGACGGATCTAATCCTGTATGAGACTGACGTGGCTAGAAATAGAGGAATACTCTATTCAGCCCCTCGTGAGCACATAAGTCAGTTTCTATTTTTAAATATAATGTATATAAGATTGACATGTTATATCATATAACTTTAAGATTTTGTTGTAAATACATTTATGTAGTACCTATCTATATAAAATTAAGGTTGCATTATGCAGTGACTCACTGTGAAATTGATACTCCCTGTAGAAAGAAGATATAAAAAAAGAAAATTTAAATGGTTACAGGAAACAATTAGAAACACTTCAAAACATTTATTCATAATATCAACTGTAAATGTAATACAGCTAAGATTATTTAAAAACATTAAATGAGTAAATAATTTTAACTCAGTTAAAATGATCAAATCACTTCACATTAACATAGGATTACTATTAACTCATTAATACATTAACTTTTTCTTTAGTTGTTAATTTAATTTAGTTAAATACTTTGTACTTTATTCCACGCACTCAGAGTTTGATTCAATCCTCAATCCCTATCACTCAAATTTTTTCTTGCACTTTTAACTTTGTTTCTGGTAATTCGATTTTCCTTTTTTTATTTCACCACTATAAATTGGACTGTTGAACGGATTTTTTTAAAATAACTTAGATGGGAGCATTAACTAACATATTCATTCAGTACCTATTTTATATTTATTTTTATTTTTTTTATTTTATCTTCAGTTTTTCCAGATACAGAATTTATTCAAGAATCGGATGGAAACACTACACACTTCAAGAAGACTCGAAGATGGTTTATTTTTTTTTAAATACCTTCTGGATCAGGCCAGGCATTCGAATAAAGGAGTGAAGTAACTACATTTTCTTTTATTAAGTATATGGTAATACTTAATGGATAATAATATTGATTGATAATCTTTGTTTTATTTATTTGTAAACACCCTTTTGTTTTTCAGTAAAGACCCTTTTGTTGTTTAGAAATATGGTTAAAATATGTTATTTGGTGTTATCTTTTAAATAAAATTATTTTTACCAAACTTGTTAATATAAACCTTCCAAGTAGTCAATCTATTAATTGTACTTTTTTTTTTTTATTTACTGTGTACCTACCTTAATTGATTCAACGCTTGTAAAACTAAGAACAAAGTCATTTTTTTTTATGTAACCATAATGTTGATTTCTTCAAACAATCGCATGAGAATTGATTTAGGCTAATTATTTAACGAAGCAAACTCGAATTTCCAGTATTCCAATTGATAAATATATTCATATAGAAATGGTATTAGGTCATACACACACAAACATATATATTTTCCTTCATGTAAAGATTATTGCCGAATGATATTTAAATAAGTAGATACTAATAAACAACATAAAAAGATCAACTAACAATATTTATTTTTCTAGGTAAGCATTTCTTTCTATAAATTAAAAATAAAACAACAAGAAATATCAGAATAATAAGCTTAACAGAGGCACAATGACATCTGTTGGGGGTTTCTTGAATTTCCAAGAGACAATGGCTCTTGAAGATATGAATATATACCACCCGGATTTTTTTGCCATTTTATCATTATTAGTTTAAATAAAGAAACAAATTACTTCATAAAATAAGTAATAACTATTAAGGATTAAAATTCGTCAATTCAACGGGGCATTTAAATTCTAATGCGAATGATTAATAATTATTAATTATAATCAAAACCTAGTTTGATTAGAGATTAGACTACAACAGCAAGGGCTATTGTTTATAGTCACGTGTTAAATTAAAACTATACTATTATTTATTATTATTGTAAGATTATCTATTGTAATTGTCTGTAGTTGAAATTATTTAAAAACAAAACAAATATAGCTGTCAATAATTAATCGATGGAGAAGTTTTGAATAGTAATAATTATTAATCAAGTAGTTTCAATAAATATGAATAAAATATTAATATTGTCTATACTTAAGAGAATAGCCAATGTAATTTTTCAAAAATGTACATTTTTTCAAAAATATTACTTATGTTTTAATTTTAATTGCAGGAAACACGTTATCAGTAAAATATGATTTTGAATTAGAGAAATTCATTAATTTTTTTATTCATAAAAATAAAATCGATTTGTAGCAATTTCCATTGATTACTTACTAGGAACCGAGCATAAAACATTAAGTCTATAAAATACCTGGAAGTTATATTTTTGGCACTTTCCTGATATATATTAATGCATTTTAATATGCTCAAAACCAATAAGAAACTGAATTTTTTCAATTTCGAAAAATGATATTGGTATATAGAATGTATATTGGTATATAAAATGTTTCATATTCATAATCTTTCTGAAATATAAATACATACATGTAAATATTTATGACCTATCGGTAATATTATCTAATTTTAGCCCAATAACAATATTGGTATGTGTATAAATATTGGTATATAGTGAAATGTATATAAATTAACTGAAATATAATCCCTTATCATGATATTGAATTGTGTATAAACTACTATATTTAATAAATGTTTTGGTTTGCAGGATACCGAAATTCGATTTACCATACTGCATGATCATGATATGCTTCATCAGGAATAAAATTAATATTTTGTAATAAAGGATAGGTATATTCTAATAAAAAGAACATTTTGATTACGACAAAAATATTTTTCTCTGAGGATAAAAGAACATGAATTTAATTTCAATGTTGTATGTATGAAATATAATGTGAGAAATAATAAATTAAGAAATATCAGGAGTATATAAGTTGTAGTTTGGTCCTATTGTGTTAATGAACCTATTTTAAATGAAATGTATTAAAATTTATGTCAACATGTTCATGTGAGTGTAAAATAAATACATGAAAAACTATTGTTCATTAGAACCCATTCATGTTACAAACAGGAGCAGAGAACATTAGTGGGTTACTTTTAAGAACTGGATGAAAGATGTATTTCAAGAACTTCTGAAAATTTGTAATAGATAATATTCAAGACGAAAAAAAGATATTGAAAAATAACCTACTATGTTGTGCAGATTTTTCGAAATTTTGTTTTTTACTCATTTAAGTTTTAATAAGCATCTAAGCCAAAATAAAAAAATGCGAATTTAAAATAAAATTTGTAGTAGCTTTAATCAATTGCATGATGTTCATTTCTACACTAAACATATTTGATATGTAGAAATAAAATTAATTCTCTGGATA
The DNA here is from genome assembly GCA_964056705.1 of Troilus luridus. Classification (NCBI taxonomy): domain Eukaryota; kingdom Metazoa; phylum Arthropoda; class Insecta; order Hemiptera; family Pentatomidae; genus Troilus; species Troilus luridus. The sequence goes on from OZ057416.1 coordinate 48,993,341, forward strand.
GATTGAAATGTTCATGTATTGACCCTTAAAATATTTAAACACTTTAGTCACCTTGTTATTTCTCAATTTGCAACAAACAAATTAGTTGTTTTACATTATAACTATAAATTGAATTAAAGATTAAAAAGCTTTAATCACTTGCATGATGTTTATTTCTACACTAAATATATCGAAAATACCTTTTTTTTTAAATAAGTTAAAAAAAATCTCAGGTATACAAAATATTTTAGTAACTATCTCAGTTGATCAGTTCATTATTTACAAATATTGAAAAAATAAAAGCTTTTGTGTCTATTAATTATCATTATTACACTATTTTTGTTAAGGGAAGTCATTTAAATCATTAATTTTAACGGAACTTCTTTTTAAAAATACCCATTTCATTTTTTCTTATTTATTCTTTGCATATACAGCCCTGGTCAATTTATATTTAATACAATACTGTAGTTACTTTATTAAAATTCACAATCAAGTATATATATTAAATAAAAATATTAAGCCAGATAAATTTTTTCTAGCTACTTACAAACTACATAACCTATGTATTAATTATATAAAAATGGAAATGGAAGCTTTCTGTTAAGAGCTCAATTTATTTGAGAGCTAAAATTCAAATACTTCCTTTTCTTTTATAAACATGGTAAGTATAATTTTATTAAACCTGGTAAGTAAAATGAACCAGGAAAAAATAAAAATAAAAAGAGAATATTCTCTCTCTCTCTCACTCTCTCTCTCTCTCTCTCTCTCTCTATATATATATATATATATATATAATGATACCCATTAATAATTAAAATTAAATACATTGAATTGATAACAAGTTAATAAAAAATACTACCTATATGTAAGGATATCACATACCTAAATTAAATAATAAAAATTGAGTTTTGGTCATGAAGTGGTAGGAATTTTTCTAAATATTGTTTTTGAGGCACTTTTGATTTATAGAGTTTTCTTTTGATTTCAAAAGCTTCAGTTATCAATTTTCAACCATTGGATCTATTCAAAATCTATTAATTTCAATCATGGATTTATTCTGAAGTGTTTTAAATTTATTAATTACAACTCTTATGCAAAATAATAAAAAATAACTTATAGCTCAATAAATGTAAACAATAGTAAATAAAAATATTCATTCCATACAAAATAGAGTCTGCAGTGCTGAGATCTGTGTCAAGAGTCTCAAACCCTCAGAACAAATCATTTTCCACTAGCGCCCCTATAATGAACTTGAATGTACATTTTAAAACAATTATCGATGAAAGAGAGTTTTTAATAGTATAGACAAATAGTGTATAAAAAATATTGTTGTCCTATTATACTCACTAACAAAATCAATACAGTTTCTATTTTCTTTAGATTGAAACAGTAAATATCTTTAGACTTAAACAGTAAATATCATTGAAACATCTCTCAGTGATTATACTCATTATTAGCCTTATTTTTTCATTTATTTAATTAATGTAAATGTATGGCATGAGTAATTAATGGAGGAAATGACGATTTGTACTTCTTTTGTGTGTATATAAATTATTCATTTACATCTGTATAACCTGAATATTTATCATTTCAATTAATGAGGAGCAATTAATAAAAACTCATTTTCTTTTAAATATCCCAAAAAATAAAACGTTAAATATTCATTCATTAAAGGTTTCAATAAATTATTAATTACTGAAGAATTATATATGAAATGTTGGAATAATTTTTCGCTATATTTTAATGAAAAATAACTAAACCATTTTTTCAAGGATTGATTAAATTAATAATGATTAGAGGTATTAAAGTCAAATTTTATTTGACATAATCTCTTAACAACCATTTGGGGTCTGAAAACTTTGTTGGGGTCACCCAGCCTCTATAAAGTTTACACCCTAAATTGAGGAAAAAGTCTGAAAATATGAGTGTGATCTCGGATAACTCACCTTCCTGCACAACTATTGTCCTAGAAGCAGTACACTCTACTATGAATCTTAGTCAACCGATGCTCCTTCAAGTGTTGTAGTAGTATTGTTTTTTATTTTTGTTTACCTAGAGTCGTTCTTTCAAAAGAACGATTTAATTCCAAAATTGGTATTTTTTAGTTAAGCCCTCAGTTGCAATTGTTTTGGTTGAAGGTTTTTAATTTAGGAATGACATATCTGATATATTTCATTTCCACCATGTTTATTTTTTTAATAAAGTCATATTTTGAGTTGTATCATGTTTAAACTTGAAGTTTCATAGGAATACTGAGATAAGTTAAATTAAAAAAAGTTTCAAGCTTTTAAAAATTTTCTAATGATTAATAAAATAATTTCAATACTATCATTACAATAGGAATACATTATTTTACTAATACCCATTTTTTAAATATTTTTAACTCACTTGGAATATTCAAATACCTATATTAAACAATTATGTTTTTTTGAATAATGAAATTCTTCTGAAGGAGCGATGTACTTCATTTCTTGATAAATAAGATTGATTTCTATGTTTTTCGAATTGTATAGAAGGTTAGTTATGAGATTATTTATCAAAATCAATATCAATGTTCATTATTTGTGACACAAAAATTATAAAAATGTAATAATAATATATAAAAAGTTATTTATTTGAATATAAATGCAATAATTTCCAATTATAAATATTAATTACAATAGTCTGGATTTATTTTAAATAACTCAACTTTTTTTCTTTTTTTTTATTTATTTACAACTATATTACAATAATATAACAAGTAAATAGGCTAAGTGATACATAATGACATGATATAATGACAAGTAGAGAAACTACCCACTGGTAGTACTCCAATCGCATGTTCATTATGGATGACTTTATTCTTAATAAAATAAGGAGCATTCAGGATTTTACGAAGGATTTTGGATTGTAGGGATTGGATAGGAGAGGATTTCGATGGCTTAGTGGATCCCCAAAGCTCTACTCGGTCCAAATAGGTCGTATAATGGTCATGTATATGAGTCTTTTGTAGTTAATTGGGAGCTTAGAGCGTTTGTCTAGTAATTGTTGAAGTAGCCTGAAACGTCGAGCGGTTTCTTGTCATAAATAACTCAACTTAAAAAAAAAATACTCAAACGCATCCAAAAGACGTGTTTTTAGTGTTTGTCGAAATTTAGAAAATCCTATTCTTCATGTATCCCCTTTAATTATTCATTAATAATTTATTATTAGTTGGGCAGTAAATATTTAAAAATAAAATAAACACTGTTTAAGAGTTAAAACTGTTCAGGTGATGAGAGTGTTAGATAAAAGGCCGCTGTCGTGAAAAACTTCACCTTGTATTGTCATTGAGTTAGCATTTTTTTTTCCTACAGTCTCTAATAGCCTGTGAGTTCTTCGAACCAGATGGTCTATAAAAACCAAATGGGAAGTGACCTTAAAGGTTATCATCACGTACAACGGAACAGAAAGGGAAAAAATAACTATTTGATAAAAATAAAAACTTTGTAACACTGCTTATGCTAAACTTTGTAATAATGCTGCTTTCTCAATTATTATTATAAATCATCCTTATAGTATTCAGAAATAAGATCCCGAAAGACTGGAAAGAGTCTATTATAGTGTCTGTCTACAAGAAGAAAGGAGACTCTACAGAATGTAAAAATTACAGAGGGATAAGCCTACTGAATACTGCCTATAAGATATTCTCGATAGCTCTGTATAATCGCCTACTGCCCCATGTTGAGAGAAATATTGGAGAATACAAAGGAGGATTTAGACCTAACAGATCTACTATAGATCAGATTTTTTCCCTCAAACAGATGTGTGAAAAAATGAAGGAGTACAACAATACATTGTGGATGCTATTCATAGATTTCAGGACGGCTTATGATACAATATCCAGGAATGAGCTTTTCAGAGCTATGAGCGAAATGCGGATTCCATCCAAGTTGGTGCGTTTGGTAATGAGCACGATGGAAAACACAGTTTGCAGCGTAAGGGTAAATGACTCAATCACGGAAAAATTTAGGATTAGTACAGGACTTAGGCAGGGAGACTCGCTGGCACCTCTACTATTCAATATTGTAATGCAAAGTGTCATTAAAAGGGCTGGATTACTGATGGAGGGAACCATCTTTAACCGTAGTCTGGGTATTCTTGCATATGCTGATGACCTTGTATTAGTAGGAAGATCGCTGATTATCTTAAAAGAAGCTTTTGAGAGGCTGGAAGTGGAAGCTGGAAAAATGGGGTTACAGGTGAATGAGGAGAAAACCAAGATAATGGTAATGAAGAATAGTAAACAAAACCGACCACCTCATAGCTAAACGTTTGGAAGAAACACTTTCCAACGAGTGTCAAGTTTCCAGTATTTAGGAAGCCGTATAAATGAGAATTTGGATGAGGAGGAGGAAATCAGAGCCAGGATAATATTAGGTAATAAAGCATGTTTTGGAATATCAAAGCTCCTGAGAAGTAAGCTCCTTAGCCTAAAGTCCAAGCTGATGATATATAAAACCGTGATTAGGCCAGGAGTGACATACGCTGGTGAAACCCTCACACTGAATAAATCCAGCGTGGAAAAGCTGAATAGATTCGAAAGGAGATCTCTTCGGCAAATATTCGGCCCAGTTCGAGAAAACGACCAACTCAGGATCAGAAGGAACAAGGACCTGAGTGAGTTATATGGAGACCTAATGATATCGAGCTTCATCAGGATTCAACGCATCAAGTGGCTGGGCCACTTATATAGGATGGGCGAAGAAAGAACAGCTAAAAAGCTGTATAAAGGAAATCCGGATGGAGTAAGACCTCGAGGAAGGCCCAAAGCTAGATGGAAGGATGCCGTCAGTGAAGATCTGAGGCTGAGCAAGGTCTCCATCACTCGAGCATGCGATCGGGACGATTGGGATAGAGCGGTTGAGCAGGCCAAGGACTTCTTTATGAGTCTGTCGCGCCAATAATATAATATAATAATTGTTGAATAATATTAGTTGACTTTATATAATAATAACTTATAATTTCGATTTTCGATTAGGTACATAGTTGACGTTGTAACGTTTATATATAGTATGAATGTCTCGCTTAATCGGCCGTTAGGCACACAGATAAATAGTTTATTAAGAAAGTAAGATTACTACTACATTAAATTTTATGAAATAGATTATAATGTATATAAACATAATAATGTTTTGCTTACATTTTTTTTAAACTTTAACATTAATTATATTGCTATGGTTAAGATAATTCTGTTGTATTATTTCACGCTCAGTTGACCAGACACCATTAAGATCCATTTCCATTTTCTGAATAAACTGGCTGTGCTCAGTTAAAAGATAGCGAAACTAACTAACTTATTTTTTTTTTATATCACGCCAACTCTGCCGAAGGAAATACGGCTTTAAGCGTTTAAATATATGTCATGATAGATGAATTAATAGTTATTTATGCCCTAATTAATTTCCTGTGATAACAAATCCCTACTCCACTTTCCTTTTAGTCTCCTCCTAGTTTTCTCAGGCTGAGAGTCCAGCCATTTGTTTTATCAATGGGTTTGGGTGTCCGTCTAGTTTTTCTTGAAAGCGTTTATAGTATGATCGTATATGTTCATCAAACATTTGTATTTTTAAGCCCGTATGCAAAGTTTTGTTGTTGACATGCCGCGGAGCTTTGGTGATAAGTCTAATTACTTTTGACTGAAAAGTTTGCTGTCGTTTTCTGTGAGTCTTTTTAGCGATCCCGTAAATTTGTAATGTATATGTCCAAACTGGTTTTAGTAAGTAAGAATAAGTGTTTTATTCCTGTCTTAAATCTAATTTGGAGTTTTTCCTAAATAGCGAATACATCAAATTGGGTTTATGATTTAGTGCAAGGTAGTATCCTTGGCCCAATCCTTTATACAGTTTATACAGCTGACATCCCAACTCATCCTTACCACGTATGCTGATGATACATGTATATTATCAGTCAAAACCAATCCAATTATTGCATCCCAAAGTCTCCAATCCCATATCACTGATCTTGAAGAATGGTTTCAAAACTGGAGAATTAAAATAAACTCTCAAAAATCGCATCAAATCACTTTTACCTTACGTCGTAAACCAATGACTTCCTGCCCTTCAGTATCCTTTAATAATATCCCACTTATACCTGTAGAATAGATCCGATACTTAGGGTTGCATCTTGACAAACTATTAACCTGGAATCCTCTTACGAGACTGAAAAGACAAGAAACAGCTCGACGTTTCAGGCTACTTCAACACTTACTAGACAAACGCTCTAAGCTCCCAATTAATTACAAAAGACTCATCTACATGACCATCATACGACCTATTTGGACATACGGAGTAGAGCTTTGAGACTCCACTAAGCCGTCGAATTCCTCTCGTATCCAATCCCTACAATCCAAAATCCTTCGTAAAATCCTTAATGCTCCTTATTTTGTTAAGAATAAAGTCATCCACAACGACCTTAATGCCCATTTGTTGCTGATTTGGCCCGAACCCGCTATCTATCCTTTCATAACAAACTTCATTTCCACTCAAACCCTCTAGTTTCAAACCTAGATTCCTCATCAATTCCCGATAATCCTCCGAGGCGTCTGAAAAGAAGATGGCCCCGTGACCTTCTTAGTTGAACTTGTGATCTGAGTACTACCAGTGAGTAGTTTCTCTACTTGTCATTATCTCGTGTCATTTTGTATCGCTTAGCCCATTTACTTCATGTATTATTTTAATACAGTTGTAAATATCAATAAATGAAAAAAATGATTTAGTGATTGACGTTGCATCTTAACGTGAGGACCCTATGTCATTCTTCGATAAATGATCCAAAAACTCAATATATGAATACGTTATAAAATATAAACCCAAATTATAAAATAGCTTCAAGAATATTTTTCAAGAACGATCTGAAATTTTTATGGTTGTAGAACTACAGCTACACCACCTAGTGTCATTAATCATATTCGATGGGATTTGACTTATCTATTCATCAAAAAAGATTATATATAGGTATTGAAGATTTTACATTGTTTTTTCTATATGTTCAAAAATATTTTTATCATCAACCCAGCTATTTAACCACATAAATCATTTCCTCATCATCTGCGAAAGCACTCAGCCCTTTGTTCATTTCACGACCGCCTTTCTGTCTTTTCTCATTTACTTGGACGCCTAAGGATTGCTTTGAAATAAACTCTTTTGTACCTCAAAGAGCTTTCAGGAGGTTTAGAAGTTTACGACTCAATATTTATATGTTTAGCAATAAGGAAGGAACTCGGATATATTTGTGTAGTTTTGGACTACAAACATCTGAACACTATTGGACTTCAAATATTATACTCAAAACACCCTCAGCTTCGTACTATAATAACAAAAAAATGGTTAATTCTTGTTAATACATATATGATTATATGTAAATACTTATTTATCATAGACTCAAAATAGTTAAGTATGTATTTAATTACAGTGACTTTATATTTCATTTTAGGAGCGGAGTAGCTCAGAGGTAGCGCTCAGAGTTGCCGTGCCGAAGGTCTTGAGTTCAATTCTAGCTCACTGGTAGACTTTTGTTTAATCGGTTAGCGGCCTAAGATGGGATCTAGGGCCCTCCTGGGACTCACCCAACCTCTTTAAAGTGGTTACTCAAAATAGGGGGGAAATCAGACGGTTAAGCGCAATGTAGGACAAATCACCTCCCTGCACAACAGTACAGTCTCTTTGAACCCAAGACTCTTTACCATGGGCTGTAATGCTGCAGGTTCTTCTTTTTTTTATATGTATTTATTTTATTTTAAGTGGGCTTTATGGGGCGCGGGGTAGCTCAATAAAGTAAAGGGCAGTGTTGCTATGCTGAAGGTCATGAGATCAAATCTAGCTGCAGTGGATAAATTATCCAACCTGTAAACAACCGTGGAAGGACTATGTGGGATCTGGAGACTCTCGTGGGGCTCACCTAGCCTCTATAAAGTGTGTACCCTTAATGGGGAGAAACCATAGCCGTAGTCGTGATCTCGGACAAATCAACTACCTCATAACTGTTTTCCTCGAAACAGTACAGTTTTTACAATTTAATGACCCCAAGATGTACTGGTACCGTTGTTTTTTTAAATTGAATTTATTAAGTTAAACTGTGCAACGTGGTGATGAGAAATCAGTAACATACGGTGTGGAGTTCAAGGAAAGAAAATTTTTAAAATCTCATGTCAACAAACTTACAAAATAATTTATTTAAAAAAAATATCAAGTAAAAAATGTTACACTATCATGGACAATTTTTTGGTATTTGGTAATTATAAGAGAAGAAAAATTGCAGAAAAGTGTGTCTAAATAAATTATGTTTACTGTTTTATGAGACCATTATTAATGATGTTGTCACATTATATATTATTTTTAAAGAATAATTTTCCCAAGAATTATCTTCATTAATGAAACTCGAAGTGCAAACAAAAAAACAAGTATAAGATATTTAGGAACAAAAATTAATTTTATATACGTTTATTTATTTAAATCCTATATATAAATACATGGACATGTCTGATTAAAATAACCATGGAAATATAAATAAATTATAAAAACTGAACTATATATGAAACAATCGTCAGAAATGAGATACTAGGTTCATAAAAGTACTTTAATGTATATTATACTAATAATAAAACATTAGTACAATTCTTCATTTGAAGACAAGTGATGGAATTAAGAGCTGACCCTTGAGGCAGGGATTGGGCTACCTATGAGACGGAATACACTTTTATTAGCAACTATATAACCCGAATGTTTGTAATAACTTTCTTTTATGAGCTCTAAACGACCTATTAATCTCCTAATGCTACCATAAACAAGATTTATGCTCGAGGAGAATCTGATTTCTCTTGACCAATTTTATTTTACTTGAATGTGTTTGTTTCTGTGATATGTCATTAAGAAATTAATTAAATATTGTAAAAATCAAGTATTATTTTTATTATCTTATAATTAGCACTTAATTATATTTATTTAGGAATTTATATATATTTGTAAAAAAATTCAATTATCAGTAGTAATATCCCTAGGACATTGATAATAGACGTGATTATTTGATGACAATCGAAAGCTCGTTCCTTGGTAACGAGCTTGCGAAATTTGTCATAAAATTATGAGGCATTTGTCAATGTCCGAGGGATATTTGTCGGAAAATTTGTTGCCAAAAAATTTAAAACTCAACCAAACGAAACATTTATTTATTTATTAAAGGTCCCGTCTTTCTTTCTCATATTGATCGCCCGATCTTTTTATATGCCAATTCTTCTAAGCTTCTATGTTCATTTAATTCATATTCTCGTTAGCAGCAAAATGAGAAAATTTGAATATTTGTCAGAACTATCAAAAAATTGTCATTATTATCAAATTATTTTTGCCAAATTTAAATGTGTACGTAGGTCATATTGATTTTAATATATCCTTTCAAATCTGGGACGAGGACAAAAAGAAGCAGAACAGTGAAAGGATGAAAGAATATTGGAAGGAATGAAAGGGAGTTTTTGTTAAGAATAAAAGCTGAACCAGGAATAAAAATAATGAAAATTGATTGGGTGAACCCTAAGAGGGTCTGCAGATATGAGGAGGTCCATTTAGTTAACAGATTAAATAACTTATAAGCACAGAAACTCAGTGCTCTTTGCACTGAGTAACACAACTCACGAAAATTATAATGGCTGTGTACTACTAATGATTTCTCCATAAATAACTTTAATTTTTAGAAATATTGCTGTATATATTTCTAATTTTTTTATAGAATATTTTTTATTTTAGAAATATATATTTATGACATATTTTATTTGTAGTATAAGTTTATATGATAATATTGCGTTGTCAACAATATGTTAGCGTTTTTCTACGTTACAATTACTATTAAAATTATTCCTTATTTTCATGACAGATTGCTTAAAAGTCATGATTTTTCCTGCATATAATTACAGAGGTCTTTTCAACTCTAACTAAATATTTTTGCTTAGTCTATCGAGGGTCATGTCAAGTACTCATAATTCTAGACAATTTTTTTTTTTTAACAGAACACATAAGTTGATACATCTTAAAATAGGTTTCACTTTTAAGAGCTTGGTTTCTTTTAAACCATCTCATTTCCCCCTTCACTTTCGATTCTCTCCTACAAAAAAAAAATTGTCGACCTTTGAATACCAAAGCTGGTACCAAAGGGGTAAACACAAACAAAAAACTATAATAGGAGATGTAAAAGTGAAACTAGTCAGAGCAAAAACTGAGGGAGTATTGAACTGAACGTACCTGGAATGCTTTCGTTAACTAACTTACAGGAATATTTAAAACCTGGATATATTTAATATTCTTTCTCTCTCTCTCTCTCTTTCTTTCTCTCTCTCTCTCTCCCTCACTCATTCTCACTCTCTCTCTCACTCCCTCTCTCTTAAAAATTAACTTAATTAGTTTCTGCAGATGCTTGTGTTTGATAATTAAAAGTATACAAAACTTTTATTTTAGATTAGGTATAGGTCTTAATATTTTAATAATTATATCAATGTACAAAAACTACTAAATTATAGGTAAACATTTAGAATGATGATAGTATTATTCTTCATAATTAACATACTTTAATATGTATACAAACATGAATTGCTTACAAAGCATTATGGTTAAATTTAATACCATATATCTACAATCTTTATACTTGATTTAAAAATTAACAGCTTTCCTTTTATCACTCATTTCTGGTATTGATTTTTTGTCGTATTATATACAATTATTTACCTGCTGATTACCTTTGAAACATTTTTTTAATTTTAACTTAAATAAAATTAATAATTAAGTTTTTTTGCGTTTGGTCTTCTGGTAATGGAAAAAATGGAGTAAAAAATGTTAATAGACAGACACTTCTAAAGAAGAAAACATCATAAGCTGAGTTGGTCATACAGATATAGAAGAAGTAAAGTTATTGCAAAGACAGTGTTAATAGCGTCATGAGCTTAATCTGAACTCCCAGCTTCAAGGACTCGAATAAGAAGTTTTAATACTTAAGTAACTAATTTAGAAAAAAAAAGATTTTTTTTTAATGGCCTCAATATTCAGTGCATTACCTACTCAACCGTTGTTTTTTTTTTCAATTAAAAAACAATGATTAATTTGGAGTGAAAACGATTTTTTTTAGCAGTACTTCATGTACATTTTATTGATATTTAGATATGAAAAAATAATCAGGAACAGTAAAAATCCTAAAGGTTTCTGTGATAAAAGAATAATTAAATGAGTATAAAATTAATTAAATTAAAGTTTAATTAGAATTAATTAAAGCAATATTTATAATAAAAAATAAATATATTAAATCAATAACTTCTGGCCATAGTTTGAAAAATGTTTGATTTACTTTTTTTTATCTCCTTATTTTTTCCTATTTTAGTATTATTTTTTTTGCTGAATTCAATATATGAGGATACAACACCAGATAACTATAGCAGGGATTATATTTACAGTAAATTAGTAAAATATAGTTTCATTTAGGTTATTCAAGTTTTTTCCAATTGCCATTCGTTTATTCGATACACCCAGATGTAATTTTTTTTTATTTATGAAAGGTCTCATGATCAGTATACCCTTTGTTGCTACTTCTATCATTTATTATATTAACTATATCTGCTATACGTTAATATTTATCGCTTTCAAGTATTTATAATTGGTTATTCAATTAATCAGAACCTAATCATAAGATTTATAAAAAAATTAATGAAACTTGTGGCTAATTAATTAAAATAACAGAAAAAAGAACTACTAATTAAGGATATTATGATTATTGTATTTGGATTTTATAAATGAGGTCAATTTAATTTGAATTTTAACCTATTTTTAGGTAAATTAAATTTTTCGCAGATATCAATCCTAAAATTGATTTATTTTTCATATTTTAGTTATATATTAATTCAATTTAAATTGGTTCAATTAAACGTGAAAAGTCTTAATTTAGGGGCGAAAACAAAATGTAAAATCAATATTTTGTTGAGAATATTTTTAAAACCCAATTACTAGCACAATTGATCCAGCAAGTTCAATTGAGAAAAATTACAGAATTCACGAAATAAAATGTTTGAAAATGACAACCATACAAAGAAATCTAAACCACCATATTATGTTGATAGTAAAATGTTCTCTATGAACTTTATTAATGAATTGATTTGAGGATGTTAAATAATTAATTTTTTAATTATTTTATTTTCTCTATTCCAATTATTTCAGTTTCAATTTTTGTTTCCTTGTCTATCTATCCCTGAAAAATATAATGTTCTAAAAAGTGTTTATCTTTATTTAAGGAATTTGTTTTTTGATCCCTATCAGGGCCATTAATTTCCAATTTCTTTTTTCTTAATTGGTATTAATTAATTTAAAAAAATATTAATTAGATGGATTGCTTCCAATGATAACCAATTAATTGTTTTTTTTTACTTGTAGGCTCTAGTCGCTAAAATGTTTCTGGGAAACGAAGGACAAACATATCATATATCAGCATCATGTTTTGAATTTATGCAATCATGTTTTTGCATGTATTTATTTCAATGCTATAAAAATATGAGTTTTATGAAATAATGATCAGGACGCAACTTCAATATAATAGATTTGTTTTCGTTCCCATTTTTTTCGTGGTTTGGTTATACCTCTCGCCTTATTACTCGGCATATCGACAAAAACCAAAGCGCCCATTTAAAGTAGGATGTAAACATGTCAAAGCAGATTCCCCTTCGTTACAACTTTCATTACAAAGACTTAACAGCAAAAACTGCTCAACCCTTCTCAACCATTGTCATTCATCTAGTGAAAGTTTTCAAGGGCACGAACTCTTCGTCTGGGATGCATAGGGTAGTATGTGGATGGACACCGATCTGTGAGTATGCCCTGAGTAAGATGTACATTAGATATAGATATCATTTTTTTAAAAATGTTTTAATCGATATTTTAATGAGATAAAATTGACATTATCTACAATCACAAATTTATTGTACCAAGTTCGATAATTCCATCACATTTTCCAAAAAATAATTGCAAGATCTGAGAGAGAGAGAGTAGAATAGGAAAGACGATGTAATTACAAAGTTTTGTGAGATTTTTAATCATTGTAATGTAGTCCTACTTAATATAACCTCTGCTTAAACCACAACTAGAACCTACAGAGGGTGTTATTTAAAGGATGTAGTGATTATTATTCAGGGAACGGATTTTGCAGAGCCCTAACTAAACCTCTAGGTATTTTCCCATTAAGGGTACCCAATTTATAAAAGTAGGGTGATAGCTAGGAGGGTCTATAGATCCAGATGATCGATCCACGGCTGATAGCAGAATAAATAATTTACCTCTCACATACCCGGGGCATTACAAAGTTTTAGCAAAACTAAAATTTATTCATATAGCAGGAATAATTCTAGGTATTCGGTGTTCCATGAATAATATTTGTTTGAGAAACCCTAAACATTTTTAATTCGTAACTAAAGATCTTATTTCCAATTTATTCGGACCAAATATAATCTAAATAGTATAAACAATTTAATTATATAAGTAAATTTTTAAATGAATCTAATTTTAAAAATAAAATAAAACCAAAATACTGATTGTATGGGTCGCATTATTATTTGTGTTAATCTATACTTCTTACTTTATTGTTACTAATGGTTAATTGTATTATAGTCCAATATCCTTGTGAAGCTCTTGATTTAAATTATATATCGATTCATTTATCTTTTGTATATTCATTCAAGTTTTTATTACTTAACATGGCATTCGGATAAAAAGGGTCCTGGTACAACATCCGGTTCCCACAGGAACAAATTAGCACTAATTGACTACCCGCATTGTTAACGGATAACAAAGCATGTAGTTAAAATTAATAACACATCATATTATGTCATATTAATCAAACGCCATACTAGTACTATGATATCTTATAATTATAGTACATTATATACTTAACTACATTAAACAGATACTAATTTATATTTCCGAAATCACCCCTTTCAAAGATTGTTAAAAATTAAAAAAAACTGTACCACTACCTGTAAGGCGTCTTGGGTTCAGTGCATGTAGAGACTGTACTGTTTATGGCACAACGGTTGTTAAGCGATGTGATTTGTCACAGATTAAGCGCAACAGCCAGTTTTTCCCTCGATGAAGGGAAATTGCTTTATAGAGACTGGGTGAGCCTCAGAAGGGTCTTTAGAGTTCCTTCCTCTATATACGGATAAAATAATTTAACTACTGCAATGGGATTCGAATCCGAGAACTTCAGTAAGGCAGTAAGGAACTTCAGTAAGCGCTCTACGGACTGAGCCATCCCGCTCCTAGTAATTCTAATAATTATTCTTAATGCAGACTGATTAAAGGTTTTATATATCGACCTTAAAATGTAACGATATGAAATCTGTTGAAATTATATTATCATTTTTAATAAATATAATCTATATAAATGTTTTTTTTTTATATTAATAAATATTCAAATATATCTACAGTGATAAATTGAAGAGCTTTCTTTCCATTGAAAAATCATTGACTACCTTTGTACTATTCTTTTGGTTCCGGGATATTTTAGAAATCGCATAAATTTAAAATTTCTATCTAGAATAACGGTGCACCAAAAGCAGGTCACCAGTTTTCGAAACATAAATTTCCTTAAAGAATATCCTTTTGAAGGCGGATATACTAAATTATGTATTCATAGCTATTTTGAAATACTACACCTAAGGATAAATTTAATAATTTATCACTTCAACCCCGAATCTGAATTTCCAGAAGTGGAGAGATATCAAGAGTTTCGTAAAAGGTCAAACGATAAGAATAACTGTCTAGCCCACGCGACATTTTGAAAGGGTGAGATGCTTTTACTGACATTTTCCGAATAATCCGCCATTTTATGATACATCAAATAGTAATAAATGCTTCTTAAAAAATATAATATTGTATAATAATGGAGTGGAATAGAACAGCGGTTGAGCGACGGTTTGCTACGTTGAGGATCTGGGTTTCATACTCGGCTGTAACAGATCAATTATTTAACCTAACAGCAAAATTTGAGACTGCAAGATCTACAGACCCTCCTGGGTTCACCCAGCCTCTATGAAATGCATAGATCTCGGAAAAGTCGCTTCCCTACACAACCCTTGTCATAGAAACAGTACAGTCTCAACCATGCATCGAACCCAAGACTGTTTATGGGTTGTAGTGGTTCAGGTAGGGTATCTTAGTACAAACATTTTAAGTTGCCTAATCAAAATAAGTTAAAATTATTAGAGTGATTGTACACGAAGTAGTACGTTTAAAATTGCACTAATGGCAATTGAAATATATTGCAGGTACTTAATAAAATACTACTTGGAATAAACAATTACTATTAAGCTGATTATTTCTAAATATACATTTAATTACTTTATATAAATATATGATAATTCGTAAAATAAAAATATTAGCAAATGTTAAAATACAAATATTAAGCATTTTATTTGATAAATTTCCTATTTGTATTTTATAACGGTACCAGTCAAAGAAAAAAAAATTTCAATCACCTACCCTAACTATTATATTTACTTTAATACTTACTAATTAAAGTAAGTAATTATAGTAACTTAATTAATTACTATTAATAATTCAGTGTTGTGTAACTGTTAGTATTGGCTAGTTGATTCATCCTTTTTCAGACCTAATCTTCTAGCGATAGGTACTTTATTTTCGAATACCTTAAGGCATTGGTCATCCTTCATAGTTGGTGGCCAAATTTCACACAAATGCATAGAACGATTATGGTTTTGTAATTTTACTTACTTTTAATTTTCGTTGAACATGTCATATGCATCTAAAATTACAAGCTATTCATTCCAGCGTCTAACTTCATCTTGATTTTTTTTTTTTTTAGTTATCAAAAATCATAAGTAGATACTTAAACTTATTATCTCCTATATCAATATTGCTGAAATCACTGATGTTTTTTCGACTAACCGTTGAACAACAATACTTTATAAACAACACTTTATTTGAATATAATTCGACCACTAGTTCATTGTTAGCATTCATTTAATATTTACCATTCATTTAAATCATAGGTTTAAAGTTTCCATGTATTCGCCCGTCAGAAACATATCATCCCCTAAACATTCATAAGCATATATGTCAAATATTATTTTTTATTATTTCTTTATTATTCTTATAACGTTTCGCTCAACATTGCACAAATATAACCTCAGTTTCTAACATTTCATGAAAACTCAAATCGTGTAAAAGGTTTTACAGTCATGAAGGTCTCTAAGTATCCCGTTGTGCGGGAACGATAGCCTGTCAGGTGATTTACGACAATTAACCTATCAGTTGCTATGGTCGTTAATTTTCTACAGCTGCAATAATGACAAGTCAGGGGCGGAATGACAAATGGTGGAAAATTTACATTCAGAATGAAACTCAAATCCTTGACAGAATTATGTTTTAATCATGCATCTTTCGCGTTGTATGGAAAGAAATGACATTATTTCATTAAATTTTTGGGGTTATAAACATATCCTAATCATAAAATAAAAAACGATAAGTATATTTTATTAATAAATATTGTTAGCTAAATAAATAGATACATAGGGACAATGGCTTTCCTCATTACAACAAGTCAGTCTTTATAATATTGATGAAAAAATAATTTAATACGGTAAGCCAAAATTATTCTAATTTTTTGGGATAAAATTAATAATTCCAAATATCAATTGTTTATCAATACTAAATTTTATTATGTTTCAATAACAAAAAGAAAATTACTAGTAAATAAAATTCCATTTTTTGTAACAGGTAGTTAGAAAGCTTATTAATCGTAATCAAGTATGATGTACATAAAATTTCGGTGTTTGTGCATACGAAAGAAATATTCATACTGGCTTAATATTTAACAAATGAGACCAACCTTTACTAAAAATTAATTTAAGTAATAATACTAACGAAAAACTTCGTAAAATGCCGTAAAAGGTATTTAGTTAAATATAACTAACATGCAAGCAACCAATTAAATAAAAACTATATTGCCAGCCAAATATTTTAGAAGATATTGTGTTATAAAAATTGAAAACATCCCTCAATCGTATAAAATACAAATATTAATGTCACACAACTATACTTAAATACTAAATACTTGTATATAATATCACAGACGGATTATACGTACTCTAGGGTTGTGTAAAATTTTAATAAATTTTATTCGGTATATGTATATTTTTTGTATTTTGTTAAAAATTGTTAAAATGTACCTGTACACAGTACCTGAGCATACGAACAAAATATTCAAACTAGTTTAAGATTTAACAAATGTTGGCCAACTATGAAAAATAATCAATTCAAGTAAAAATATTCTACAGATTTTTTGTAAAATGGCGTGTAAAGTATTTAGTTAAATATACCTAACAGCCAAGGTATTAAATAAAAATTATATGGAATATTGTATAATTTTATTTAAGTTGTATTTAATTTGACGGACGCATTATCCATAGTCTAGTGTTTTGTAAAATTTTTATAAATTTTATTAGGTAGGTATATGTTATATTATTTGGACTTTGTTAAATAAACAAGTTCACGTTCACCCACTTGTATTTAATTAAGTTCTTGAATAAATTTGTCTAAACTAATAAATGTCAGACTATTTTTATAACATACTGGTGGTAAGTTTACTATATCGGATCAAGCTAAATGAATACATACAAAAATAGTTAGATGGAATAAACAATTATGAAACACACTAAAAATGTTACGGGCAATAAAAAATGGCAATAAATACATTAAAAACATAAAATAAATAACTTAGTTTTTTACTGACTAATTAATTAATTCAATAACTTAATTAAATACCAGATCTTAAAAGTAGTTGTTTGACATTAATATGTGTATTTTATATAAATGAAGGTTATTATTTAATTTTTTATAACACAATTACTTGTAAAATATTCGAGTGTCAATAGAATTTTGAGTTAATAGCTGTTAGATGTATTTGACCTATACACTTTATAGGTACATATATATAGACCTGCCATTTTATGAAGTTCGGTCTTATTTGTTAAATAAGAAGCCAGTACAAGTATTTATTTCTTATACAGAAATTTTAAAGACATTTATC
Source organism: Troilus luridus (assembly GCA_964056705.1). Taxonomy (NCBI): domain Eukaryota; kingdom Metazoa; phylum Arthropoda; class Insecta; order Hemiptera; family Pentatomidae; genus Troilus; species Troilus luridus. The sequence goes on from OZ057416.1 coordinate 49,011,404, forward strand.
ATATCACTGTCGAAAATTATGCAATATTTGGGCGTATAAATACTTTGTATTTAATACCTTGCCTGTATGGCATATTTAACTAAGTACTTTACACGGCACTTTACAAAAAAACTGTCCCATATTTTTACTTAAATTAATTTTTTTTCATAGTTGATTCGCATTTGTTAAATATTAAGCCAGTTTGCATATTTCGTTCGTACTGGGTATTGGTGTACCTTTTAGCTATGATCTGGTTGGGTAAAGGGTAATCCAAAATTATGTTTTTTGGTTAACCAAATTCAGGCAAATATTATGAGAAACATGGAAAGCCCTTTTGATCCTTAAGTGGGAGGGCCCTTAAAAACATGGCCGATCCGGATTGGGGGGCCATGTTGGGTTTCGTCCAATCATATCGCAGGCGAGGCAAACCGGTCCATGGTTCCTCCATCTGCTACCTTGGCAACCGCTCCGACCCGTAGCCTTCCTAATTGAATCACCTGATTTATTTTGTTAATTGTAATTTAAGCTTTTATTTATATAATTTTTTTAAATATGTGTCTATATACACATATAAATATACAGACATATCATATATTTCATATGTACTTATATATCAAATATTCATAAATAATATATATATATAATGTATATTTATACGTGTGCATATATAAATAATATTTCGAATGTTTGTTTAGATATATGTTTAAAAAAAAGTAATAAAAGCTGAAATAAAAATTAAGAAAAAAATTTTTTTTTTTTTTAAATTTATTTATTGATATTTACAACTGTATAAAAAAAAAAATACATCTAGTAAATGGGCTAAGCGATACAAAATGACATGTGAAAATGACATGTAGAGAAACTACCCACTGGTAGTACTCAAATCACAAGTTCAACTAAGAAGTCACGGGGCCATCTTCTTTTCAGACGCCTCGGAGGATTATCGGGAATTGAAGTGGAAGCTAGGTTTAAAACCAGAGGGTTTGAGTGGAAATGAAGTTTGTTATGAAAGGATAGATAGCGGTTTCGGGCCAAATCAGCAACAAATGGGACATTAAGGTCGTTATGGATGATTTTATTCTTAACAAAATAAGGAGCATTAAGGATTTTACGAAGGATTTTGGATTGTAGGGATTGGATACGAGAGGAATTCGATGGCTTAGTGGAGCCCCAAAGCTCTACTCCGTAGGTCCAAATAGGTCGTATGATGGTCATGTAGATGAGTCTTTTGTAATAAATTGGGAGCTTAGAGCGTTTGTCTAGTAAGTGTTGAAGTAGCCTGAAACGTCGAGCGGTTTCTTGTCTTTTCAGTCTCGTATGAGGATTCCAGGTTAATCGTTTGTCAAGATGCAACCCTAAGTATCGGATCTGTTCTACAGGCACCAGTGGGATATTATTAAAGGATACTGAAGGGCAGGAAGTCATTGGTTTACGACGTAAGGTAAAAGTGATTTGATGCGATTTTTGAGAGTTTATTTTAATTCTCCAGTTTTGACACCATTCTTCAAGATCAGTGATATGGGATTGGAGGCTTTGGGATGCAATAATTGGATTGGTGTTGACAGATAATACACATGTATCATCAGCATACGTGGTAAGGATAGTATTAGGATGAGTTGGGATGTCAGCTGTATAAACTGTATAAAGGATTGGGCCAAGGATGCTACCTTGAGAAGAAAAAAAATTAAATACGTTTTTAAAAATTATAGAAATAAGAAAAATTCTCTTAAATGTAAAATTTAATTATATTTGATTTTACATGCGAAATAAATATTGATATACGTTTTTACTTATCAATATTTATATGTATTACTAAAAATCCCGATTACTATTTTTATTTTATTTTTCATTTTTTTGGCACTTGTTTAACATCGTTTCGGCTGTTGGCGTCGATTGATTAGGTATATGCGTCTTTATTAAAAATTTATTTATATATATAAAATATATTTAATTTATTCTATTGGTAAAATACTCATAACATTTATAATTCCTATAAAGGTTTAAATATTAATTTTACTTTTTCAATTAATTTTTAAAATTTAATAATAAATATGAGGGTTTACTCTGTAGAATTATAGTATTTATAAATTCTTATCACTTTTTCAATTGTTATAAGATTTTTTAATAATAAATCAGTGCGTGTGTGGTTTTGAATTATTAAATACTTTCATACTTTAAATACAAGTATATATAATGCTTAATATGAAAATGGAAATATATTTTATGTATGTGACCAATTAAAAATCATAATTTAGCCCAAATCGTTAAATGGAATTTGTTCAAAATACATAAAGCACTAATTTAAATTAATACCTTGATCTTGATTGATAAACCATGATTATAATGATAATAGTGTAAACAAAATCATAATTATGTTTGATACTAATACAATATTGGTTAAGAATGATTTTTTTTCATGCGTGTATATTAACTAATTTGTAATTGAGTTCCAATTTTTTATTTAATATTATTTTTTATTTACAAATTTAATTTTCTTAGTTTATGTTAAGTAATTTCATTAGGGACCTACAGAATATGCATAACTTCGGAGAATTTAAGAACAGAATTATTTATGCAATACAGTAACACAATATATGCAAATCTCCAGTCTTAAAAATATTTATTGTTTTAATAGTCTGATTAATTTTGTATCCTTTAATTAAGTACATCAATATTTCTTGTGTGTAAATATTTTTACATCTTAAAATGAACTGAAATGGAGAAATTGAAGCCTCTTAAGTCATCTTTAAAGTGGTAATATCTGTAATCAATATTAAAGAAAAAAACCGCTTGTAAACAAATGATTTTAATAACAAATATAATTTAAACAATTAAACCCCATACTATTTACTAATTGGCGGAAGGCATAGTGGTAAATAATGGAGACAGTGATAATCTCCCAAGGGTAATAAAAGATGTAATAACTAGATTACAGTTTGCGGGGGGCAACGGGACTTTATTACAGCTATTAGTGAGGTAATTAAATCTCATAAAACTATTAGGAATGTCTCCTCAGAAGATACCTCTCGTTTTGTCCTTACACTTATTAAACCCCTTGGTGAAAATTTGCAATAATTTATGGCGTATTATTGTTCTTTGCTGAAAAATCTTTTTTGCTTTGCTTTAACTAATGATTACTATTGCTTTAACTTATGATGGATAAATATTAGTTGTACAATGAACTGTATCATCAACTAGCATGACTATAATAAATAAAAAAATGTATTACATTAAATTGTATTCATACATGAAAACGGATATATTTTTTTGAAAGTATATTTTCATTAGTTTGTAACATTTTATACTATGTTGATATCTATTATATGTTTATTATTATTATTATTATTATTATATTATAAATGTTTTTGCATCATTTTATATTTATTTTTAACATTAATAAATGCTTATTAAACATTTTATTGGTAATAATTTTATTTTTTATAATCATCAGTTGTTACATTTTTATGCTATTGGTCTCTAAGCTATTGAAGTTATTATATAGAATGAGGATTTAGTCCCGATTCGCTTTACATAAATTGATCAATAATTTTTTTTCGTTAATTTGAATATCGGTCGATTTGATAATGCATGTGAAGAAATGCATTTTGTGATAATTACTTATAATTACATAATAATTATTGGGATTAGATATTATCTTCTTTGTTTTTTACTACATTTCAAAGCATATGTTTATATCAGATACAAAATTACTGGTTTTATCACTGTCTTGTAGTGTCTTTTTTTGCGATAGAGGATAGGTTCATCTTATTGTAAATATTTCCTTTGCGATGCTTAGTTTTTCCAACTTAGCGACCGTGAGTTCCGGTTTTATTATATTCATTGTAATAATCGTAAACATATGTACGCCCTTCGGAAGCATGTATATATATAGCGAGAAAGCCCAAGCTAGGACGTTGGACCTTGCCAAGAATACCACGGCTCATAAAACACGGAGCAGTCAGACCAACTGAAATTTATCGTTTCCTCTTCAACCTCTGACGGACCCACACATCCCCGGAGTGAGGGTACAGTCGGCCATCTCGAAATACATCTTGTCCGTGGAAATTGGAGACCTTCCTGGGAAACATAGAGAACATCTGGTAGCGAGGAAATTGTTTAACAGAACGGGATTGTGGAACCTGCCTTACTTTCATTATAAATAATTCGCTAACATTGAACTTAAAAAAAAATAATTTCCAAATATTATGTATTATTACATTAAATAATAGATACATATTGATATCATTTGATAAAAAAAATAGTATGTTTTAATTATTTAGTATTATAGTATTTTTTTCAAGTATCTTCCAGAGGATCTCAGATTATCCCGGTGTTCCATTGTGTGTTTTAGTTATTAATTAATTTATTTATTTTTATAAATAAACATAGATTTATATATAGACCAGATACACATTTGATTAAAATCGTTTGGACTCATTTATGTACACAGAATTATAAGAATAGCCTTAAGGTATTGGTTTTATTATATATCACGTTTATACAAAAGTTTTATCGGAATTTTAAACTAATAAAAAGCCATAGTGGAATATACGATTTTAACTTATGATGCTAGCAGGTATTTCACATATCTATAGATTTATTTTAACAATTACTGTTTCATTAATTATATTAGTATACTCAGGATGTACTATATTATTTTAATTTAATTATCTTATAGTGACACTCCAATGTTGAACTTTTATCAAAAAACCTTTTTAAATAATAAATCCGAAATAATTTATTTAGTTTTTTACACTCACATATTTTCAAAAAACATTAAAAAATAGACTGCAAATTATATTGTTTATGTATTGAATCTATTAATATACACGTCATATAATATAACATATATATGTAACGAGCTAGATCAACTATTTATTTGCGGGCTTTTCTGCTGAACAGTACTTTTTCATGCTTTCTGATATTTTCTTATTCCGTTAATACGATAGTTTATTTCTGGTATTTTTTTGGGCTTCTTGGCACTTTTAATTATTGGCACTTATTTAATATTTCTCTTTATATACTACATATGTAATACATATTGCAATATTATGCTGAATATTTATTATTTATAATCTTGAAAAATTAAAAAAATGCTTAGTCTCCATAGTAAACCAAACCAACTTATTCTCTTAAAAAATCCATGCGATTCACAATCGAGCACTATCAAATCTATTACCATTTACGTTTTTTTCTCATCGCAATGCAGATTAAAAAAAGAAAATCGATTTAAATTTGCAATTCTAAACGACCCATTACCAAGCGGCGACAAACTAGCTTAGCCTATTTCAGCACTGTCACCGTCATATTTTTGAACTTGAAGCTTCTTATCTGGCCTTCAACAAAAATTAAGCAGGGCTTCTCTCTGTGTCATGTATTAAATACAATGGACAGAAGTAATCAAAATTATATTATCATTCAAAATAGAGTTACCAAAATTATTTCAGTACCCAAGTGATACTAAAATAAATTTCTAAAAAGCTTACATTTTGATTTTTCCCCTCCCATAAAAAAATATATATTCTCTCAAATCCTCTGGCAATAGTTTTAAGCGACTTATCTATATATTTATAAGCAGAATTGTAAAAATCATTATTGTAGTTAAAAATATTATTTTATATCTTGATGCTTTCCATAAAATATATAATTATTTTATTTGGTCTTTCTTCATAACTTTCACCTAGGAACAGATTAAATCATTTATTTATTTGCGGACGTTGTGTGCTTTTTTGTCTGGGCAATCAATACTTTTTCACTATTACATTGTATCCGTTACTCCGTTAGTGTTGGTCTTTTTGTAACCTTTTACATTGATTATTTAATATTGTTGATAGATTTTCTCCATCCATGTTCGGAGGACTGAGCTATAGAGAGCTATATAGATCTCAGCGCTTCTCTCCCAGCCGCGTCCCTGAATTTTAGACCAGCGGAGATTTTGCATAATAAAAACAAAAATATATATTTTCCAAAAAATCACACGTAGATGCCACATATTTTTTTGTAATATATCGCTCCTTCAAAAGAACGACATAACTAAAAAATTGGCATTTTTTGGGTTAAGCCTTCCAAAGAATACCTACTGGTTGAAGCTTTTTAATTTAGGAAAGACACATCTCCATTTCCAGCATGTATTTTTGTTAATAAAGTCATTCTTTGAGTTGTATCATGAACTTCTACTTGAATAATAACATGAGTTAAATAAAAAAAACTTTTAAGCTTTTAAACATTCTATAATAATTAATAAAATAATTTAAATAACATCATTACAATAGGAATGCTCTGCTTTACCAATATTCAAAGGTTATTTTTTTAACGTTTTAACTCACATGGCACTTTCAAATGCCCCTGTAAAAAAATATTTTTTTTGAGTTACGACATTGTTCTTTTGAAGGAGCGATGCTGATATCTCATTATTCATCATGTTCTTCCAAATTGTCAAAGAATGGGGAGCCCTTAAGTGCGGCGGAATCCACAACAACCCTTGTTGTCCCCGACCCTTCGGAAAATAAAGGGGAAGGAGCCATAACGGAAGGAGCTAACCCTATTTTAGGACCCTCTTATAACAAGGATCCTGAGGAGGAGTTTTATCAAGGAGGCTGTGTTGGTCGGTGGCCATCTTGAATAATGTATGGCAGACTCTTAGGCATTTTATGAACCATCAACGACTCCCTAGTCCGTAGTGTACATAATTGTCCTCAGCCTTTCCGGAAACAATGTCTTGTACGTGTCTTATCTCTCCGAGGAACAACTTGAAGTCTTCCTTTTATAGCCGTTTTCTCGACTTCACGGTGAAGAGGATATATAGCGGTGAATTCCCGATGATCGGCGGGGGGTCGTGGTTATATGTCCGTACTAAACTTCAACACTACTTAAAAAGCATGTATCGTTTTTTGGATAACGGGAAGTTAAGTTTGGGTTTTCCACCCTCAATCCAATGACGGGGCTAGTACTCACATTAGAGTGCGCTCATGACTTTGCCAAACTTGGAAAATGAAACGTGTGAACAAGATGGACTGACTTCTCTGTGGCTCATTCGGCCCTTGCGGGAAATGTGCATCCACAAATTGGTTAAGTTGAAGAAATGGAGGAGTCAATTTTTTCCTAAATGAATTAGTACTGAGGGAAGTAGAATCGTGTCATTCTTATTGTATTAGCATTGATATGGAGTTATAAAACAAGCAATATCTCCATTTCAACCCAATACCTGACTTTGACACTGACAGACAAGAATCCTCTTCCCTAAGTAGAACTAAATATTTTTGAAAAAAAAATCGAACGAACCACTTATTCATCGTGGATACAGATATTTTGTATTAGGCTATAACGGTGTGGATGTGACTATGGGAGGGCGGTGTCGCTAACTGTAGAGTGCTGTGTTGAAAATCCCGGGTTCGAATCTAGCCTACAGCCATAGATGCAACCCCTACGAAACTGCAGAACCTCATGGAGCTTACACAACCTCTCTGTAGTGAGGAAAACCCCTTAATTGAGGGAAAACTTGTGGAGTAGTTGTTAGCTTAAAATACTATTATTCCCAAGGTCGCGCATTTGCAGCCCGGCATATGGCGGAATTTTATTGAGAAAGTATAGTAATGCCGCCCAACGGAGGGGACGTAACGTGGCGATTCGTTGACTGTAGGATGTCATTTTACTCATTAATGACCCCTATCCTAATTATACCTGGATAGGATCATCGTCGCAATAGTTCAAGGAACATCGTCCGATAATTCTTAGCACCATAAAATTGCTAAATGAAACAAACTATTTATCAAGAAGTTGCTGATAACTTTTAATGCCAGACACATCTTCAGCTCATTAAAAATAATTTATTCCCTCTGAACGGGCTATTCGTTCGAAGGAAGCTCCGAAATTTTGGAGATTTATTCATATATCATTAATAATTTAGTGGTCATTATGCTAATTGGGCGATATCAGTATTACATGTGTTTGTGTAAAAGCCTTGAGCACCTGTACTCTCGAGAGCACAGACCATAAAAGAGGCATTAGAGTCTTGAGTCGTAAATCAGGCAACGGGCCAAAGGTTTATATTTTTATTTAAGTGTGAGATTGTTGAGAACGGAGGAGGGGGCACTTCAGCAATAATATTTAACTTAACGAGCAACTCTAAACTACTGTATTAAAGCTAATGTCTTTATTGAGTTCCCATCTCATGCTAGTCACCAGGTACAGTGCAAGAGCAGTATATCAAGTTTTTGTAATAAGGGATGAACAAGCAATAATTATTAATAAAATGGAAACGAAGTATAATATCGATCATCCTACATATAAATGAAATCTAAATAATATTATCCAAACAAAAAATAAAATATTTATATTTACACAAATGAAAAAAGCAAACAATTATTTCAATATTTTAAGGGTTGGTGAACTTGAGGATATGTCTTATTGGTCAACCGAAATCTTATAATGTATAGAGCGATTTTTAAACAATTTATTTATTAAAAAACATTTTTAAAAAATCTATAAGAAGTATCTTAGGAAAAGAGAAATGGTTATAGTATTGAATAATTATGATATCTATTATTATTTTTTTTAAAACCTTTACCACTATAGCACCAAGAAGGGTCTAAATCTCTACATGGTAGAGACTGTACTGTTTATAATTTCGTGATTTCTTTAATTTCTGTTGAAGATTTCGTCCGAGATCACGCTCAGCCGCCAGGTTTTTCCCAAATTAAGGATACCCACTTGAGAGAGGCTGACTGATTCTACGAGGGTCTACAACTGTTAACTAATTAAATACTTTAGCATAAGTGCTGCTCTAGGAAAAAAAGTTACTGAGATGGTCTATGGGAGAAGAGCTGACAGGGTAACCAGAATAGAAAGAAGGACTAATGCCGAAATTAGAGAACGGATGGAGATTCAACAAAACGTCCTCTAAAATATAGAGAAAACAGATTGGAATGGTATGGTCATCTCAGAAGAATGCAGGAAGAAAGATTGCCCAACTTAATTTTCTATTGGAGAACTGAAGGGAGGGACTGGCGAGGAAGAACACAAACAAGATAAATAGAAGGAATCGAGGAAAGTATGGACGGCCATGGTCTGAGTGAGGAAGATATACAAGACAGAAAAAAGTGGAAAAATGAATTAAAGGAAATTTTTGGTTGAAGGAAACCTCAATCTGAGGAAATCGTTGGAGAAAAAAAATCTGTATCACCTTGATTTAAACCCGGGACATGCAGGACAGCAACACGGCGCTCCATGTACCTACTAAGCTACCCCGCTCACCATTGATTTATATATATATGAAAATAAAGTTAATAAGTTTGAACAGTAACTACCACTCCCCTGGCAAATTAAAAATAGAAATAAAAAATTCTGCTGTATAAAAAACCCTACATAAACATTAGTTAGTTCGAGCCATGTATTAAATACAGTTCATTTATTAAACAAAAACGACTTTCTTTCCCTTTAATTTTAACCAATTAAGAATTTGATGACAAAAATCTACTTTTGGTTAACAATTGTAACCAATTAAACTGATAATTCTAATTTATATTGCATATCCGATTACTTTTTAACAATGAATTAATTTAAGTAGAATAAGTTTGATATACGGTTAAATTGATGGGGAATTTTAATTATTTAATATAATTTAAATTTTGCATTATTAAAAAAAAATCTTACCTTTTTCTGGATATATTTGTTTCTCCTTCTAAAAACAGAAAAAAAATATATTATCATAAAAAAAGTATTTTAATTAAATTAAATAAGATATATAGTTATTTCTAAACATAAAATTTAATATCATATTGATATTTTGCTAAGCATTCTTATATTAAGGTTTATCTTAATAGTTTTTGGCTAATGAAGTTTATTGAGTTTTTAATCAAAAATGTTATCATTTTGTTGTATATAACAAACTAAATTAAATTGAATTATAGTTATATTCATAGACAACATAACAATATAGCATTCGCGGTTTAACATTAGTATATCATAGTATATTAGTATATTAATATTTTTTCCCTTTTTGGATGAGAACCCAATGCATCGAAATAGCTGACAAACAATATTCCCCTGTTTATGGATACCCACATCCAACAAAGACAACGATATATGGAAGATGTAAAGACAAATGGACGAAAAGAGATCTGATGCTGGATGATGCAGAACCAGTTATTCATATCTTGTGCCGCCTCACAACTTTTACGACCCAAGGGTTTCGAATCGCTGTAGGGGGAGTAGCTCTGTAGTTCATGCTTTATAAAAATGACTTGGTTACAACTTCAAGGAAGAAAGTAACCATGATATATAAATAATTAGTTAATTCGCAGCAAGCTGAGCATAAACTAACAATTGAATTTCTGGGCTCATATAAATGTTTATTAAAAATTGACCAATTTTTTTTTAGTTACGAAATAGATCAATATTTCATGAGCAAGAACTGCATATATATATTGTTGGTCATAGTTGTTAAGTATACATAGAAAAGAAATTCGGTGAAACTTTTCAAAAAAATATTTTTTTGTGGATAAAAACTCTTTCGGAGAAAAGGTGATTCATCACTATTTAATAGAATTAAAAAAAAAAGCCTCCAACGGTTAATCGGACGATGCTACATTAAGAGTCAAATTTTGCCTATTGAGGCATAATGAGGATAGGGATATTTAACGAGAACCTAACACTGCCTAATCTCAGAATCACCATTTTACGTCCCTTCCGAAATTTAAATATTTAAAATTTTTAACTTAAAAAAATTCCAAGGCCAGTTGCCGAGCAGCAGAACTGCGATAGTAGGTTGTTTATTTAATATTAATGATTCTCCTACACATATTGTATAGGTATAAATACCTATACCTATATAGTAATGAAATCATTCAATAAATAAAACAAATGCTATAAACCACCTGCATTGTTAAGATAAAATTTTAAAAAATATATACCATAAGCAAGAAAAAAATAATCAGCAATAAAAATCTTGTAACGTGTCATGCGGGAACCCCAAATCTATTTTAGTACCATAAGAAAGCAATCTTGAGAACACAAAAACTTGAAGGAAAGATATAGCCTTCAGCTGTCAGGATACATGAAGACGTAGAATCGTGAGAAACACAAGACGGTAAATCACCATCAACCACAGCTTGCCATGTCGGTACAGTATGCATAATTTATCAGTTTCGTGGTAATATACTACTCTATTCTTCCCAGGTAACAGGTCCCAGATAGAGTCGAGAATTATGAGCGAAACGATAAGATGGAGTTTGCGCCAGGTAAATGGGCATAGGTGGTAAAAAAAAAAGCAAAGTAAGTAGAAAAAAAGAAGCTGTCGGGACCAGGTATCTCCCTCCATATAGAAGATCAATCCATAAGGCAACATAAAAAGTATGAAGGGAACAAAAAAACATAAATATTATAAACAACTTAAGGTTTAAGTGCCAAAATTATTTCTGTAAAAAAATTTGTTTTATTTGCATTTTTTCTTCAAAACAAAACTACAAGAACGTGTTATATAGGAAATGAATGTTATTATGGAATAATACCATCCTTAGAAAAACTGAACTTCATAGAGTTTCACATGTGAGCAAGAAGAGAATTCAGGGCAAAAGTTTGGAAGGGTTTCAGGATGAAGAAATACCAAGGTTAGATGACTTTGGTCAAAAGATCAAAGGAAACAAGCCAGTGAACGCATGAAAGAATATTGGGGATAGAGAAAACTCTAGCAGAGGAAGATTAGAGCGACGAGTTGCTGCGTCCAAGTTGAAACCTTGCTATGATTGATAAATTATTTAATCTCAAAACAGTTATGTAAGGACCGTCTAGGATCTGCAGAGCCCCATGTGCCTATAGAGCCTCTATAAGTGGGTACTCATAATGGTGGGGGGGGGAACCTGGTGCATTATCTCGGAAAATCACCTTCTTGCACAACCGCAGTCTTGGAAACAGTACAGTCTCTACTGTTTTCTGATCCATGACCTTTATCGGCGGCTATATTGTTTGTTTTTTTTGCTAGACTAGTGAACAAATGAATCATATGTAGCTAGAAGATTCCAACTAACATAAATAATTCTAGCCCAAGGAAAACACGAGGAATGAAGTTCCTAGTCGGTCCCCAGCGAGGCAATAAATTCAGCGACGGCCTTGCAATTCTTATCTCGGAGATATCCAAGTATCCCACATGAAATTTATTATATATACCTTATCTCTGCAATAAATCCACTGTTCCTGCAATAATTCCTGTGTCTTGAGGGCCACGTAGGGTGCGGTCTGCCGGAGCTTGCGTCACACGTGTTATGTGTCCTATTTTTTCTATTGTCGACATCACGGAATTGAACGTTCAAAGAAACAAAATAATGAGAAGGTATTTGTAATTCTAAATACACTCGCTGTGACAAACCAAGCTCCTGAGTCCTCAATACTCACAATGTGAGCATTGAAGTGCTTTCGAGGCGCAATAATGGGAATAAACTCTCTTACAGAATAATAGCTTCATTATAATGTAACTGTACCACAAAAGATATTTTCGAAATCTTTTGTGGTGGAATAACACATAACTACTCAAGAATGCTTTAACGACAGGTTAACAAAAACAAGATGATTAATGTATATTGTTTTTATTTTGTTGATTAACGAAAAGATATTTTTTATTAATGCCTAGTCAATAATGTAATGTTGACATAGTGACAAACATTAATACATTTTAGGTTTTCCATAATTTGAAGATATTATCATTTTTCCTTGAAGAAAATAATTTATTAAACAATTTTTTAGCTTGCATAACAAATTATTTAAAAAAAAACAGATTCTATTTTTGAAAAAGTAATACAAGTATGTTGTATTATTACATATTGTATTATTTTATAGTATACGTGTGGTCGTAACATACCGGGTATGATTAAGCCAAACGATTAGGCTCAAAAAATGCTATTACTGATTATATGATTTATTGGGGTTACAACGAAGTTCAGTCTTGCAATTACAGAATTAATTTTAATGAGTGGTTTTATCTATCGTTCCCAATGCCTAATAAAACCTACTGAAATAGAAAACTTTTAATTTAGGATATTAGTACGATCAATTAATGAAATTCATTCATTTACAATAAAATTAATAATACTACAGTCGTCGACCTAGTTATTTGTCTGATTTAAGTATCTTTAGTTGTTTGGTTTTAAGAGCGAAAAACTATTCATGGTTATCATAGCTCTCATAACTAAAAAAAACAGATTTATTATTTTTATACTTTCCTTTTTATCATTATAATTTCATTTTTGATTCATTATTTAAGGGGGAAAAGTTAAACTGGGGTTTATAGAAAAAGGTAACTAAACAATTAACGAGTACAAATTAACTGAAATATACGGCTCTTTGATAAGTTTTAAGATCTTGTTAATAGTCTATTGGGGAGCGGAGTCGCTCAACGTTTGGAGCGCTGAGTTGGTATCCCTAAGGTTGCGGGTTCAAATCCGGCTGTCTAGTATTTGAAGTGGAAATAACAGGTTCCGGAGCAACCTATAGAAGGCCACCATACTAAATCAAATGCAGATTCAAGAAACACACTTGGTGGGGGATCGGAGTGACCAATAAAAATCGGGCGAAGGTTATAAATATTTATCAGGCTCCTACGTAATGGCCGGTGGTGAGGACCTCTGTATACAAATGGCTAACTTAGAGAAGATAAAATCCCGCGGTTTGTATGCGGAGGCTGGTTGGCTCGCCAAGCGAAGGCGTGTCCCATCAAAACCACTCCACTCTTCTACCCACATATTTATCCACTCCTTATAACAGTTTTAAAGAATTTATTTATAATAAACTTATATTGTTTATCAGAAAGAATAATAATCTATACAGAAAAATAAAAGAAATCAAAATTATTTAAACTTTGCTGGAGATGATTTGTCAATCGCCAGATTTCCCCCCTATGTTGTTTACCCACTTTATAGAGGCTAGGTGAGCACTAGGATGGTCCTTACTGAATACATCGCATAGGATTTATCTACGGCTGCCAACAGATTAAATAAAATCTGCCAGCAGCCGGATTTGAACCTTCGGCACGACAACTCATCGCTCTACCCCTGAGCCACACCGCTCCCCCGCAAGAGCGGAAAAGATTATAAAATATTAACTCAAATCTTCAACTTTAAGTATTCCTCTTCATCATCATCAGTATAACCAATTTATTTTTTAAAAAGTCGATTAATTAAAACTAACAACTGTAATATATCAATACAAGTAAACAAAATCAATGGTACGAACATGGGTGAGATAAAGGAAATTAGAGGAACAACCCAGTGATAGAACTCAAATAATTGAACTTAAAAGGTCACGAGTCCATCTTCTTTTCAGGCCCTGAAATTTGAAACTAGTGGGTTTGGGTGGGAATAAACTTTGTCATTGTAGGATTGACATCGGGCCAAATGAACAGCTAATGGGACATTAAAGTCATTCTTTATGACTTTTTTCGTAACAGATTAAGGAGTATTATGGGTTTTACGAAGGATTTTGTAGTAGAATTTATTAGTCTTTTGTAATTATTTGGTAGCTTAGAGCGTGTGTGTACTAAGTGTTGAGGTAATCTGTAATGGTGAATTTGATAAAATAATGTTCATCTTTAAGGTGTTAATAATACAAACATGGCAATACTATGGCAATTTTAACTTTGATCCTCCGTAGTAATGATCTAAAATTTCATAAAACTTTCTTTAAGTACACCCAGAATACAATTAATTAGAGGAAAAATTCGGCCAAAAAGTTGAACTTTTTTTTGTAAATTTGGCGTTAATTTTTAAGGCATTTCCCGTTATAAATGAGAGGTTTCATTACATTTTTAAATTATTTTTTTTTCAGTTATACGCATATTTTTACTTTAGAAGCGTCCGGCTCTAAAGTAAAAAAACAACAACTGAATTTGTAATTTTAAGCACTAAAACTATTCTGGACTAGGATTTTCGAACTAGATTCCTGATGGTTATTAATTGTTAGCAGCCTTCCTCTTTTGTAATCCGTCATTCATGACTTTTGTATTATTTTATTTATTTTGGGAGGTATAGGTATTGTTAAAGGATAATATGTTATTAATAAGTTTTATATATTATATTTTCAATTGTATTGACGATACAAAAGGATGTGTAGGTGAACCCACCGCGACCCACAAGACATTTCAAGGTCTTAACGGCTGCCTCCTCAATGCACTTCTACATCTAAAATTATGGCTACATGAACGCTAATTTCTCACACGAAAGTTATGTAATCTATTATATGTAAAGATTTAAATTCTAGAAAATGAAATAAAAGAAAAAATATATTTTAAGCATTTTATTATTGAGAAAAGCGACTCAGCCTGTGAAAAAAACGAGTCATGCTGAAGTGCTAGAGCAGCTGCGAGACCTTGAGCGTTATCAGCGAAGATAATTGAACCACCTTCCATCTGCGGGGAAAGGTAGGGAAGGGGAACCGAGTTTCTCATTTACAATGCAAAAGAAAACCTCCGGCAAGAAAATATAAAAATCTGTACCACTACAACCCGTGAACGAGTCATACAGTAGAGAATCTACTGTTTCGTGGACAACGGTTCTGCAAGGAGGTGACTTGTCCTAGGTTACGCTCGACCACAAGATTTTACCCCTTATTTTGGGTACCCTATTTTTATAACATTTATAGAGGCTGGCTGAGCCTCAGGAGGGTCCTAGATACCATCTGACCCATCTCCCGCTGCAAACATACTAAATAAAAGTCTTGGACTCCAGCGGGATTCGAACCAGGGTTCCCGGCACGGCATCTCTGTGCTCTACCACTGAGCCACTCCGCTCCCCCAAGAAAATATATATGTTTTAATTTATTTATTGAAATTAACAACTATTTTCTACTAGAACAAGTAAATAGAATTAATGATATATAATGGCATGAGATAAAGGCAGGCAGAGAAACTACCCAGTGGTAGTAATCAAATAACAAATTAGACTTAGAAGATCGTCTTCTTAAAAAAAAAATTAATCGTTAGGTAGCAGTCATTTTATTACCGTCAGAATTTCCCGAAACCTTGACTAAGAGAAAAAGGTATGAAAAAATACTTAAAATTATATCACTGCCTGGAAGAAATCGATTCTAAATCATATTAAAAATTTTATGTATGTACCTAAATTTAATTTTATACAAAAATTAAATACAGATAATGAGCTCTCTAGGAATAAATTTTGAATTATTAATGGTGATTTACCCTACCAAATCTTGAATTCAGTATACCCGACCACCTTATCTCAATAATCATTGAAGTTTTTATTTTTCAATCTTTATCTGTCACAGATTTGTTCGCAAGATAAGATTATATGAACAATACGATAGTAAAAAAAAAAATCTTCCCTCTAGTAAGCCCTAGAAAGCAGGAATCTTCTCTATTGAAAATGAGACATTGAGTTTCGAATTGGAATCGAAACTCAATATCTCAGTCTTGAATATCGAAGTCTTGAGTTAAAATGTTTAAAACCCTCAGAAATAAAAAAAAACATAATTTTTGTGGGAGAGAGGTTATAAATAAACAATAGGATTTTAGGAATTAAAACACTTTATAATTTGTTGGTACCTGTAAATCCCGTAGAATCCATCCCTGGCTGTAAACAGACTAAATAATTTATTTACTATCGCCGGATTTGAACCCAAAATCTTCTGCATAGCAACTCAGTACTCTTCACTATGCCACAGCCAGGATATTAAAAAATAGATAAATTCTTCCATACTTCCTAGATAACTTTATATTTTTTAACATTTCAAAAATATTTTTGTAAGTTTAATAAGAATGTGTAATTAATATCGGCGACCACCCTAGAGGGTTAAAGTTAATAATAGGCTGAGGTTTTAATGCGAATTATTGTGAAGGGGAATGATGATTAAATATAAAATCATCATAAAAAACAAATCACTTTGCAAATATAGGTACTGTACAAATATATGTAATGTTAATTAAACACATTTCCAGAAGTTATGGCCAAATTTAAATTACTTTAGGAAACATTTAATGTTTTTCTAGACAAATGTACAAAAGTAAGCTTTATTTGTCTAGAAAAACATTAAATATTTAGTAAAGTAATTTAAATTAGGCTATAACTTCTGTGAATGTGTATGATTAAAATTTCCGAGATTTCGCCACAGCCAATTCAGTCACCGTGGATACATTATAGGATACCTCTATCGGTTTTCTAGAAGCCTTTACGACCGTTTAACTGCCATTACTCATAAATTAACTGTTATTGAATAAGGTCACAGCACCTGAGATCCGTGGAGCCATAACCCAGCGACCCAGTTAGCTTATTAAACGCATAATAAAATCCATTACGACACCGAGACCTGATCGGGGAAATGGGATCGACGGAGGAGGTCCCGATCGGTAAAGAACCTCTGGGACATAAATGATAATTGCCGCCGCCTGATGGTTCAGGTTGTAAAGTCCTCGCCACTTGAAAGGAACCCATAAAGGGATTTATGAATGGAGCGAAGAACGGTACAGTTTCATATGTCACTGCACCTTATAGTGATCTTTCTAAGTCGATTCATCTTCACATCCTGGTTTCTTCATCGATGATACACTTATAGTCATACAGTTGCTATCTTGTATTGTATTTTTAAAAAAAGTTTTTAATCCATTAAATTTAACTATTCCGCTTCATTCAATATCCGCTCACCAATGTTGCATCTACAGCCCAAAATTATAAGTGTTAAAGTTGAATTGTCTCCAAAACGAAGAACAAACGATAGTGAAGAAGAAAATATCTGAAGTATAGCTCTATTATGTTAAATATCACATTTTTACAGCCCCGGTGAATGAGTAGTAAGTTCAAATTTTCTCCAAAACGAGTTTCTTTTTACTTAAGGAAGCGGAATCGTGTGATCTTCCTACTAAATAAAAAGCTAAGTCAGGCATTGTTTTGAAAAGGAGTTATTTCTTATTTTTAAACTCCATTTCAAGCCAAAAACTACGAGATTGACACGATTCCGGTTCCCTCAATACAATTAACTCTATCTTGAGAAAATTCGACTTTTCCACCGAGGTTGCAGGTATAAGACCGTTTCTGAACAATACTTATGCATTTTAAATTTTAGAAGCATGTATAAATAATAATCTATCCAACAGAACACTGACAATCTGGCGTAGAATACTCTGAAGTAAACTTCTATCTTTGAAATAGATAATTCATTTCCATGTACCGTAAGCTACAAAACATCTAATGCATTTTCTCTTAAGATCCCATTCTGGTTAATTATAAAATGTAAAACGATTTATAGTCCGACACATTAGAAAACGACCTTTTGCGAAATCGGAGCTGGGACTGAGTAGGTTTGGTGGGGATTTGTCCATAATATATTCCTTTATCAATGCCCTCTTAATTAGTTCACATATAATTATTGTCTCATGATTTTTTGTCAAATAATATTTATAGCCTACTATAATATAATTATAGTCACGATGAGAACAACACCTGAGTGAAGCGAGCTAGGTAGTGAGGGAAACGGCGTGGCTAGCATATCTGCGGAAAAAACAAGCATCCTATGATTGCACGCGATAAATTGTAGTGTTATATTGTTATCATACTTCTAGATATTTCCTACCCCCATTTAATATAAACCTTGAACAATTTCAAACCTTATTCAATAACGATTAATTTATCAGTAATGACACTATTGCATCCACAGTGACTAAACATCCATAACTGTATGCTAAAATAAAAACAAGAACAACTAATTACATTTTTAAATAAACCGATCATGATTAAATGCTTACATATCATGTAATAATTATTTTAAAATATTGAAAACAAAACCGTTAACGAATTTATGAGTAAATATACGTTTTATACACGTTTCTTTTTACATAATTGTAAAACATAAATATTATTGTAAGACGTAAAAATAATATTCATGATAAACAGTTGTTTTATATCCATGAGGCGCCACTGTGTGGAAGAAAGATTAAGTAATTTTTATATGGCTGTTTGTATAATTAATAAAATGTAATTTATTTAACCAATTAATAATAAACAGTAATTGACACAGTGTACGACACAAAAAAAAAATGAATGGGATAGATCATATAAAAGTTGGTAATGAAGATCATATATAGCTTATAATTCATGTTTATTGGACCATAATATTGAAGAAAAAATACAAACAAACAGTTTATCATGAGCTCTGATTATCATCATAACAAACATTATTACCTATAAAAACCATGTCGATTGTAATTTATTCGAAGTCATTAAGTTTTATGAGAATATTCACTTGGATAAGGATCATACGAAATTCCCTTACACTAGTTTAACGGAAAGACGGCTATTAGGTAGTTTTAGTTTTGATTTTTCGACTGTATTTATAATAACAACAAATGTTTTTGTTGTTATTATAAATACAAAAGATGTCAATTAAAAACACATTAGCCACTTTTTATAAAAAGTAATCAGAAATAAAAAGTGCAATTTTCTACTGCTGTAATACAATCAAAAATACAAATCGATGGTGAAAATGTTGTCAACAATTTTGACTCTCTTCTTAGATGGAAACAGAGCTTTTAGCGTATTAATAAAAAAAAAAAAACCTATACCACTACTACCCATGAAGGGTCTGGGGTTCAGTACATGGTACAGACTGTACTTTTTCATGGACAACGGTTCTGCAAGGAGGTGACTTGTCCTAGGTCATGCCCAACCGCCAGTATTTCCCCCTAATTTAAACAATAGAGAAATTCAGAGTAAAGGATGAAAGTGTTACTGTGAAAACTGAACGATACAGAGAATTTTGTGCCAATACCCATACCCACTTTTTTGTTAATAGAAACAATAACTCAATCGGCCAAACAAAATGGCTTACTTTCTAGATAATTAGAAAGGCTAATAGATATAAATACACATAGATAATTAGAAAACCAATCAAAAGTATGTAGAAAGATATATTTTCAAAAAAAAATAATATAAACACACAAGAAATCATAAATAATTATTTCTCGAAATCTTGAAATCGAAAATTAGTCGTTAATGGCAATTTTATAAACGATTTAGAATATAACATGAAATTAAATTTAGAATAACAACTTAAGCAACATAAGGGGAGCGGAGTAGCTCAGAGGTAGAGCACTGGGTTCAAATTCCGCTCGCTGAGATACTTTTAGTTAATCTTAGGCCCCTCCTAGGGCTCACACAGGCTCTATAAAGTGATACCTAAAATAAGGGGGAAAATCTGGTGGTTGAGGATAGGACAAATCACCTCCCTGCACAACCGTTGTCCAAGAAACACTACAGTCTCTACCATGTACGGATCCCCTGACCCTTCACGGATTTTAGTGGTAGAGGTTCAGGTATTTTTCTCTATTTTACTGAAGCAATTTTATTTAACACTACACTTTGCCGCTTCACCTCTTCTGGTTTTATTAGGGTTCTGAATCTGGAGTTTCGGCAACATAAAACATTGCTTGTTTAAAAAATCGAAAGAATTGAAAAAATTAATTTTTGAAATTTTTAGTTGTTTTTTTTTATGAGTAACTTAGTTCCATGTTACTGTTCCAAACTTTTACCTGACTGAAACACTTAAACTATCTTTATTATTATTTAATTTATAAAAACATTTTAACTAGTTCAATATTCAGCAACTAAGAAAAGCTTTTGAGCCATGAAACTAAAAATGATTAATATAATAACAATAATTAAAAAAATAAAATAATCAATATTCAAAAGTTGCCAACGTGTCCTATACATATCGAATTAGAAATCTGGAGCAGTCATAATTGTTAGTTCTAATT
Organism: Troilus luridus; assembly: GCA_964056705.1. Classification (NCBI taxonomy): domain Eukaryota; kingdom Metazoa; phylum Arthropoda; class Insecta; order Hemiptera; family Pentatomidae; genus Troilus; species Troilus luridus. The sequence continues at coordinate 49,032,126 of OZ057416.1, forward strand.
AAAATAAATCACTTTAACTTTCCATGCCTGTAATTTATAATATCCGATTTAAGGGCCTCAAGAAGAAAAGTTTCACTACTTAAACTTCTTTTTATTTTTTTGTTTCTTTTAATAAAGGAAAGAGCAAGAAAGGATTATACCTTTCGTTATTGATAGCAACTTTATTTTGAAGGAATGTGAATGAAAATCTATGAATCCACTGCCTTCACTAAATAATTAAACTACCTTCATTGGATACACCCATAGTTAAATACAACTTTGAAGGCAATACATGAAAAAATTATGGGAAAAATATGTTCCTTGATATTGTAATAATTGTTTAAACGTTTATGAAAATTACCAATTACTTTATAGCTAGTAACAATACTAATAATGATATCAACGGTAGTAATAATAAGAGTAAACATATATTTGTAAATACATTTATATGTATACAATTTATTTATACAGTTTGATAACTCCATCAATAATCAACAGTTTAAAAGAACTTTTAATATTTTAAAATCTATACATATACAGTTGTACGTTTCCAGAAGATTCCATCATCCAATATTTTCTTTGCACCCATCATCCAATATTATTAAAAAATGCACAAAATATTAGAGAAATTCATACTTAAGTAGATAAAAATAAAATATGAAATATTTATTTCAAAAATAAATTTATGATTAGTACGTTCAGCTATAGATTAAGATTAAATAAAAATATAAAATGTGTATAGCAGACAGGTTATATACGTGATACAAAGTTAAAATATTAAATAAATAGAAGATAAAACTAATATAATCTGATTTAAAACAACTTAATACACTAAAACAATATTATAATTAATATCTTAAGTAAAAAAATATTCCTGTTAGTTGTGATTATTAATTTGTGTTATATAGTGTTTATTAGCTCATAACATTGTAATAAAATGACACTTCAGAGATGTTTGGTTTTAGTGTATGGATATTTTTTCAATAAATATGTTTTTAAAAACAGTAATCTTGAGGAAAGCATGTCAGGAATTTTGAAATGCCTAAAATTAAAGTAAAATAAGTTTAATTTTTAAGCATTAGCTTTTCGAAATGAATTAATAATTGTAAAATAGGCTATAGTTACTAATTTAAAGTGTTCATTTTAATTATGTTTATGATGTCACACACCCCATTGAAGGTTTCTCAAAATTTTTTCATTTATTGATTCATATGTTGATTATAAATGTACCTATGTTAATAAATTTATATATTTTCAAAATTTATCAAAACTTTCTACTTACGAAAATAACAGAGGATCTCATTAACACAGTTCGTGACTCCGGATTCGTCTAAACGCACAAAATAAAATAAAAAAAGAAAGGAAAAGTGAGATAGAAGAAATGACCCAACGAACTAAAACATAAATGATCCGTGTAAACAAAAAATGTCAAATGCAGTTTTCGTGGGCGTGTCCTCGCAGGGGGTGTGACAGTGGGCGGGCTTTTACTCGATTAGACGTGTTTCGAAAACCCGGACTGTGTGTCTCAGCCAGCTATGACAGATAAAACTAATGAAGATATTTGTCTCACAACAGCAACGTTGGCTGGAAAGGATGGCGGCCATCTTGCAAGATGGTTGGCCGTCGTCATGGCAACCAGCGACCAATCAGATCGCCCCACGCCGGTACCTGTTACACCGGTCCAGGCAGTCTCTAGTCCTGATTTGCCTCCTGTGTTGGCTTTCTCGTTTGACTATTTAATTTTATCATCTGTATTTTATAATTTATTATTATAAATTGCCTAAATAAAAAATAAGCTTTCTTCAAAAACAAATACGAAATAAAATGAACATAATAAAGAGGAAAAGAAGACTCCTATCTCTAAGTGATATAATCTAACACTGTTTTTTTTGTCTAGTAAGAAAAAAACTCAGTCTCAAGAAGAATTATTATTAACTAACGCATTATTAATGATTTATAAGACAATAACTGCGCTCGAGTTTAATATATGTAATCATATTATATAGTCACATAAAAAAAATAAAGATATTATAAGTATATGCCTTTAGTCATTGATATATAAAATCATCAATTAAGCGTATGATTTAAGAAAATTAGTATTAATAGGCCTCTATTCATACATGTTTTTATAAAATATTGAAAACATATTCTATTTTGTCAATATTTAATTAGTTAAAATTTATTTACATGTTTAGCAATTCTTTTTAATGTAGGTACATGTAAAACATTCTGCACTAATTATAAACGTTAACATGGTTATTTTATTTATTAATTCATTGCTAAAATGTATATAATTAAATCAAACTAATGACAGATTATTTTCCAAAGAAAGTGAGATAAATTTAATCTCCTTCACTTGATATTTAATTTCGGTCTGCAAATGTAATACTAATACATATGTATAGTAATGCAAACATAGAAATAAAACAAACATTATTCATAAAGAAAAACAGAATTTTTAAAACCTGACACCTAAATATTAGATTTTTTATTAAGAATGTTAACACTAGTTAACTATAAAAATGATTATAAAGACAAATTAATCCAAAATGAATGAAACTTGAATAAATGAATGTTCTGACTTACATTCAATTAAAAACACAATTATATATGTTTGACAGAATGTGGCGTATTTCATCATTCAAAAATAAATTAGTACATCTTTTTAGAAAAAAGTTAGTCATAAGTTTTATCATACATACACTAAGTCTAGAACAAAGCGATCATAAAATAATATAAGTTGAGTTCTTTTTTTTTTTAATAAGTATTTTGATTCCTTAAGACTTGAAGAGATAAAGTAACCTGTATTCTCAATATTTTATTATACCAGGTATTGAAGTAGCTATGGACCAACAAAAAAGAAATTAATATAAATTTTATAAATCCATAAAAAATAATTAATACAAGGAACTATACAAATAAAAATTAATATTAGAACTATCAAAAATGTGAGATAGGAAATGAAAATCCGGCAACAAGTTTCTTAAAATAATAAAAAGAGGGCAAAGCTGTATGTTAGCGACTGTTAAAGGACTAAGTGCCACTTATATAACCTTAATTGGCCATAAAACACGTAATTGGTAATTTTATGTTCTCAAATTAATTTACAAGCATCTTTAGCGAACCAGCAGCATTTCGGTTTACAGGCTATCAATGTGTTTACTTGAGTTCAAGAACGGTAGAGTTTTTAGGAACTAGCTGGTTCACAATATTTTTAACATCTTTATATTGTAACCATGAAACATGCATTAACAAAATAAACATCATATTTATTGTTTATTAACATCATCTATTACATTCCTTAAAATGCAATAAATTACCATAAATACAACAATCAGAAGAACTAACAAATTATAGAACCATTTTCACATGAAGATTTAAAAAAAAAACTATCACTGAAGTAAATCCTATCTCTATAGATACTATCTTAATATAATATTTTTCTTTTCTATAAATTTTTACTGCATCAAAGAACAGTAAAATCAATGTCTAAATAAAACATAACTAGTTGAATTTTTTTTTTCGCAAACGTATATATAAAAAGGCAAACTATTAAAGCAAAATAAAAAAATGTGATTATAAAAAAGAAAAAGAATACAGTTAAACTGTAATTTTTGCAAACATATTCATTGTTGCAGTTCATTTTATAAGTGATACAAATATATTTATGATCTAGCGTTGATAAAAGTTTGAAATTATCAATAATTGCTAGTTTTTTTTATTTTATTTTATGTATAGAAATTTTGAATACTACCACTAAGTAGTTTCATTATTTGCCTTTATCTCTGCCATTATGTATCATTCATTATGTATAATTGTTGTTTTATTTTAATATAGTAAATACATGACCATATGCTATAAATATATTTTTTTAAATTACAGTAATGAAAAACTTACACAAATTTTATTTGAGAAATCCTCTCTTTGGAAACATTGCTGATAATAAGTTTTACCTAAAAATCTACTATATTATTCCCAATTTTCGCTTATGGATGCCTGCGTATCGCAAAAGCGTTTCTGTAAAGCGTTAAACCGGCACTTGGTCACGAACGGCTGTGCCGTCGCGGATCGCGCTCAAGTTATCTGCGACTCCGACTCAAACGGTCCTGACTTCGCATAATATCTCCCGTTCCTCTGGTTCAATGATCATAGGTGCTTGGGGCAAAACTTTGGTTAGCTAACTAGCTTTTAGGAACCAAGTTAAGTTATGTATCAACTGTAATCATCCAAGGTAAACGTTTTTTTTTCCCTTAAGTCACACAGTTAAGTCCAATCATGAATAGTTGTAATCAATGACTGATGGGAAGAGACGACTTCCAATTCCGTTTATAATATTATCTAATTAAATTACGTAATTTTGATGGAGAATTTGAAAATGGAAGGATTTTTAGGTTTTTATAATGAATATCAAGGTTAGTTTAACGTCAATATGTTTATTTGAACTAAATAAAACATTAACTTCAAAAACTTCATTAGTTGGTGCATAAAATAATGTGGCTGATGTATTTACAGTATTTTTTAAAAGTATAAGAATCAGTTCTTTTTTCCTTCTAAATCGTTTCAAGGAATTTTATAAGAAAGTTATAAAGAACTTTAGAAACCAAAGGACCGTTCAATAGTATAAATAATAAAATAATTAAAAATGTAATTTATATTTTACATAAAAAATTTAAATATTATCTCTAAATGTTTTTATAAATATCATTTCTAAATTTGTATAAATATAAATAGCAGATTTTTTGTTGGATTCGATTCAATGTAATAATTTCCTTCGCCCGCCAACGGTTGTCCAAAAATCAGTACAGTCTCTAACATGTACTGAACCCAAGACCTTTCATGGGCTGTAGTGGTAGATACAGGTTGTGTTTTGTTTTTAAAAGGGAAGCTGAGTAACTCAATGGTAGAGTATAGACCCAATAAAAACTCCCCCTCCCACCAAAAAAATTAAATAACTGATGAGACCCCTAGGATATAACTACCCATTAATTAGATCCCAATCAATTAGAGTGACTTAGCCATCGGCGACCATATCCTAGCTCAGTCCTAAAGACTCCATTAGGTTTAACGCCTGATCCGACCTGGCCAATACCATTACCCTCTCTGACCCTCAATAAAACTTCCACTAGCCCCTTTTATCACGGCTATAAAACCGGAAAGAAAATATATATTTATTTCCCCGTTTTCCTAGATCTCATCTAGGAGAGATCTCGCAATCCGTTTTATCCCCGACGGAGAAAGAGGTTGAGGAATCGATAAAAAAAAAATCCTTGAGAAAGAAGTAATATAAGAAGAAAGGGAAAATGGGAAAACGGTAATAATAGCGGATTTATATTTAGCGAATAAACTTTATCCCTTTAGATTTCGAGATAGTTCTGTAAGAAATTGAGAAGTTAAGGTATATCTATTGGGTAATTTCTACTTAAACCCTTCTTTACGAGACTGTTCAATCCATTCCATAAAAAAAATTTAGATCATTGCCCCTTAAGTCCGGGTATAAAGAAAATTTACCTGAGACCGAGAGAGTAAATGAATTGAAGAAATAATTAAGGTCCCAGAAAGTTTTATTTTTTCCCGATTCGAAACGACTTTTTTCATCCCTTAAAAAAAATTAATCATGAGGACTGCCGGCAGAAGGTAGACTGTTGAGTTGCCGTGCTGAAGGTCCTGAGTTTAAACCCCGCTATGGCAGATTTTATAACAGCCGGGAATGAGAGATTTGAGACCCTCCTGGGTTCATCCAGTCTCTATAAAGTGAGTACCAAAATAGGGGGACAAATCTGGCAGCTGAGCGTGATCTAGGACAGATCACCACCCTGCACAGCTATTGTCCGTGAAACAGTACAGCTTGTACCATGCACTGAACCCAAGACCCCTCATGGGTTGTAGTGGTACAATTTTTTTTACAAGTTTTTTATGCTACTATTGCAAGTTGGACGACGCAACAGCGTGAGTCCCAAACTTTGCCTATTATAACCGTACACGCCCATTTTACGTCCTTTCCAATTTATGGCACTACCAATGAATTTTTTACTCGCTTTTAAGTGTAAAATTTATACTATTTAATTACATAGGGAGAGTTTTATTTAAAAGAGAGTATTTTTGGAGGAGGAATGAACATATTACGAATTGTATTCCAATAGTTCATTAACAAGCAATAAAAAAGTGTACTTTCCTAATTGGCTTTAGAAGAAAAGGTTATTGAAATATGATTTAAAATTGAAGAATTCTTTTCAGTATTGTTCATGATGGCTAGGGAGCGGAGTGGCTCAGTTGTAGAGCACTGAGTTGCCATGCCGGAAATCCTGGTTCAAATCCCGCTGCAGGCAAGACTTTTATTTAGTCTGTTTGCAGCCGGAGGATCTAGGACCCTCCTGGGGCTCACCCAGCCTCTATAAAATATTATAAGAGTAGGGGACCCAAAATAAGGGGAAAAAATCTGGCGGTTGAGCGTGACCTAGGACAAGTCACCTCCTTGCAGACCCGTTGTCCATGAAACAGTACAGTCTCTACCATGTACTGAACCCCAGACCCGTTCACGGGTTGTAATGGTACAGGTTTTTTTTTCAGTTTTGTATTGAACTTTTCACCAAGTGAATAAAAAAAATTTAAATGGCAGGCATGAGGACTGCCGACTGAAGTAAAAACTCAAGACTTTGGAATAACTGCATCCTTTTTTGAATTTATAAATCAATTATAGTCTGAATTTTTTTAATTTAAAATTTGTAATTTTTTAAATAATTTCTTCATTGAAATTTGCAACTGTATTATAACGTTATAACAAGTAAATGGCAGGAATGGTACGTATTGGCATAAATTAAGACAAGTAGAGAAACTACCCAGTCATAGTATTCAAATAAGAAGTTTAACTTTAAAAAATTTTAAATTTAAATTATTAACGTTAATCTAATTTTGACATATATTGGCACTCCGCCCGCACATTATACATTTTCAAGTAGTTTATTTATTTTTCAAAATATATGATAGGTTGCACAAGCTCAAGCTGAAGACAATATCAATAATTTAATAGAAATAATGATTAAGATACAGTTATATTATTTTTAACATGTCTTTGTACTTACGTAGATTTTTTTTAACATTATTATCTCAAGTTCAAAAATACTTAGATCATTTGTACTTTCAATTATTTAAAAAAAAAAAGGCATTTAACAAAAACTATTCCAAACAAATCTTTTAAGGCAAACGAAAAGTTCAACCGGTTTTGATGCTTTAAACTCCGTTAGGTGTCGCCAGTCTCGAGCATGTTGCTGACCCGAACCCATTATACCATCTACCAAAAGTTGCCAACCGCCGCTAAAGAAGTTTTAACTTCAAAAACATGTTACATCATACATTAACAAAAACGAAAAAAAGGTTTTTATTAATGTAATAATTCATCGGCGTTGCTAAGTAACGAATCAAGAAACTGCTTTTTGTCATGCCTGATCATTTAAATTATAAAACATTTTTTAAAAAGTCTGAAACCGCAAAGCTACTGTTCCTGATTTATTTTATCCGTCACACAAAACAGCTTTTTTATGCACATGAGAAAAAATAAACTTAGGTTCCGAATAAATTTATTCGCTTGACTTCCGTAACTCTATTAAATAAAATAGTTAGCGAAATAAACCATGAATTCATATCAACAGGCATTTTTTCTTTTGTTTTTATATCCACAGCAATTTAGTACAATTTTCTAAGTTTATTGCTTGTCAGGGTGTTACTGACAATATAACTAAGTTTAAAGTCTCACCTGTGTCGCTCGGTTTATGAGACGCACGAAGCCGACAATAGTCTCCAACTTTTTTTATAAGCTTCTGTAAACTAATTTTGAAGTGTCATAAAACTAGGAATAAACAGTTTAATGGCGATGTGATACTGTTGCCAACTCGGATGAATTTTCCGTAAGTCCTTACAACGGAAAATTTTATGAGCCCGGGAAAAAGTTAACCCGTAAGACTGGACACTCAATAAATTTCAATTTGATTATTGACAGCTAACAGGATCATTTATACCTTAAGAGAATAATTTTAATTACTCTGTTGTATTTCGTTTAGTAAAAAATATTAAAACATCATGATATTTTCATTTCTAGTCGGTATAAACAATCTCATGTAAGGAGCATAATAGCTTCAATAAAAAGTTGTCTACCATGCGTTGGTTTGTTTGATTTTTTAATGCCAGTTTATGCTAATATGGCTTACAGGACGTTTATTTGCAATGTTAGTCCTACATTTTTCCTATCCAGGTATAATTAGGAAAGGGTCTATAAGGAATAACTTGCACAGCACAAGCTCGGGCCCTTCAATTTACGTCCTCTTCGAAGGACGGCATAACCAAGGATGGTAGAGCCCGCGTCTTATGTCTATTATTCTATGTACATGTTCCATAAGTGAATAAAATAGAACTAAAATATAGATTTGCTATATCCAATTTTTTAAAATTCTGCATGGAACACCGATTTTGCGTCATTTCGTAAAAAGTAGTATTATCTGGCTTGATAAAATGATTTAATACGGGAACTATCCGCTGCGTAAAAACAAATTAAGTTGTATTTCGAAACAATAGAAAACAAATTTATTGAGCATTGATAGAGACCATTTAAAGATTCCTGCGTCTAGCCTATTTGTTGAAATGTATTAAAAGATAATTTATTTGAAAGTCGATTCAACCAGAATATAAATAACCCTTAAAATACCCAAATATAAAATAAGTCCAATTTCGTCCAGAGTGAATTCTTTTCTCAACATACAGTATGATGTTTATGTTTATGCATTATATATATGCATACATATACATCACTGCAGCCTCGGTGAATAAGAGATAAATCAAATTTGTCCAGAGAGAGTTAACTGTAATGAGAAGTGGAATCGTGTCATTCATGTCGTTTCTGGTTTTATATCTTTTTTTTTTTGTATTGCTTAATATTTTAATAATAACATTCCCATATTAAATTTACTTTTACATTATTAAACCTTTTTTTTTTTTTATGAATAGAGGCATTATGTCCTCCACATACCTTGTAAATATTCTGAGAAGTATGTAAATTAATTGTACATAACCTTAAAGGAAAGAAAAAATCCACCAGGATTTTTAAAAAAAAATTAGCTTTGAACCGGGCCAAATTAACCGGCCTATCTTCGCCAAGACGTTTCATTACTCCCTCTGTATGGCAGTTAAGAGCAAGCCGCTGCCAGGACGAAAAAAAAGGTCCTTCGTCCTTAGCAGCCTCCGAGCTACGGTTTTCATAAATAACTTGAGGAAGGTGTCCTGTGAATGTAAGATGGCCGCCTGACACGAGAGACCTCTGCAAGGTTCTCCATAAATTGCTTAGACCCGCCTACCAATACCCTGGTTCACACGTTCTCCTTTTGTTGTACTGCGATCTTATATCATAATGTTTACTTTATGCGGCAGATGTACCCCGTTGCGATGTTCACCTCTGTGAGAAATCGCGCTTCGAGGGGTCGCCCGACATCACGGTAGTAAAATGCACACGTGGAGCCATGGAAAACTCTAGATAGATGGGGAATTAATGATGTAGGGCACTTGAAGGGGGAATGGTTTCAATGGTGTACTAATTCAATTTTTTTAAGAATATATTTGCATAACAAAAAAAGTTCTGCCTGGAAGCAAAATTGATGAGTAACAATTTATATGTAGATCAGATGTATCTAACGCTGAAGTATGGTTAACAAATATTTTTTCTTAGGAAAAAAGTTATGAAAAATATTAATTACGAATAATTATTATTATTAACTAATTAAATGCAGATAATAATTTATCATTTTCATTCGTTTCCCTTTTAACATTTTCCTAAAAACACAAATTATCACGAGCTTTAGTATGGAAAAATTGTAATTATGAGAAAGGAGTAAGTTTGGTAATTATTTCTTCTATAAATGAATTATGTACACCTCGAAACGCTACTCGAACTTTAATTTCTTGATGAAATGATTACCTAAATCTACTCATTACCCATAATTACATTTAGTTTTGCATACTAAAGCTAAGATAACTACTATTTTTGGAAAATATTAAAATGATTCGAAAAATCAGTTAAAACTAAATTCAAAGCAACAACCTGTGGAACCGGTTTTTTTTTTTTAAGACAATCTAAAGATGATGATATAGTCATACATATATGTTTTATTAAAACAAAAACAATTTATTTTAAAAAAATACAGAATGATAAGAAATGCGTTTCATTCTTATTGAATCTTTCCTATGTAAATATTATTCTTAAATTTTGCATTCAAATAATATTGAAATACAAAGTAAAATATGTTTAATACAACATTCTAAAAATTAAAATAGAAAAATAACTATTTTTTTAAACATAAAATAAGAGTTAACAATGAATAAGAACTACGATAAAATTGTACTCGAATTATTATTAGAAAAAAGTCCATATTTAAAAAAAAAAAAAGTTTTCTGTCCAACTTCTTCGTTTTATGTACTTTTACCTACTAATTACAATTAACAAAAATTTTAATAACACTTAATTGTCAATGATTTTCGAAGATTCAGTAAAATATTTCACTTAAGGTATATTGGAATATAGAATTATTATACATATATGTATAAACAGGTTTATAATCTCTTTAGGATTTTTTTAAAAATCATTTCATTGAATTGTACAACTGTAATATGTACATCTAGTACAAGGGCTGTATGAATAAATAAATACATGAAAGGACATTTAGAGGCACTACCCATTGGCAGCACTCTAATCTTTAGGATTAAAACATTTTTATTACGTTGTAAATTTATTTTATGTTAAAATGTTACATTAATTTTATTTTTTGGTTAAACACGTCGAATTTTCGTTTTTAAACATCTGTTAAGCGGAGAAACTTGTTTTAACAATTGTTAAAGAATATTATAAACTGGAAATAACTCTTGTCTCTTGTACCTAGTTTATGGACGGGCTAAATAATAAAAATCTTCCGTTCCAGATATTGGACATAAAGTTATCCAAGAGATAATGAAACCGCCTCTGGAGCTGGAGGAGATCCAAGTCGGGGCACGATCCCGATATAAATCCTCTCCTGGAAAGTATAAGATAGTCCCGGCCGTAAATCCTCTCAGCCGGAGAAACCCTTCCAGGAAAATCTCTCTCTGGAAAATTCTCCTCAGGAAAATCGGTGCCTGCGTTCTTCCTGGAGTCAGGAGCACGTCCAGAAATATATCTCGACGGAGGGGCATAAATTGGTTCGAGCCAGGGCGGCTGTAAAGGGATGATCCCGGGAAATTACTGCGGAAGGGCGGAGGTTTTTCCGAGGGAAAGCGAGATTAGATCTCAGCCCTTGATTAAACCCACACCTCCCTTTACGACCGAACCTGCTCAATTATTGCTCGCTATGAAATTTCATTTTGGTCATGGAAAAATGAGCCTGCCAAGTCGTAAAGTAATCTGTTGTTTTTCTTGCTGATATAGTGGTTCAAGCTCATGAGACTCAGTATCTACACTTAAGGAAAATGAGGCTAATAAAATAAATAAAATAAAATTAGTACTGCGGAAACATATAAAGTTTTATTCCTGAGTATGTAAGCTATATTGTATGGTTGTTAACCACATCATCGATGCAAATAAACACTACCGAAAGTGAAAAACAACACTTTTCAGGAGAGTTAAAAAACAGTTTCAAAGTTCAAACAAAATTAGTGCGTAGCGTGAAATGTATATTACCTATATCGTTCATTATAGGATGTTTTTGTACCTTATAGATGGCTCTATATAAATTTTACATCAATTATCAACCCTGACGCAAATGCTTTAGAGATCGAGAACGAAAATTTGTGTATTTTTAAGATTTGGTACTTTGAATTGTATCTATCGATGACATGATAATTAATTATTACATAACTTCACCTAAATTACACAATTATAGTTCTTCTTACTGTATTTGTTGAAACAGGGGAAACGTTATAAGTCGAAAAAAATACATTATGGTGAAGTTTAACAAGCCGTTGTAATTGTTGGTTATACTATATGATATTTACGTTAGATGATACTTTATGAGTCAAATAGAGGCCATAAAGCTTACAGTTTTTTAAATTATTATTTTGAATTGAATCTACCTATTATGAAGAATTATAAAATTATAGTTTTTACCAAAATTAATGAGGTTCAAATTTAATCAATGTGTGAGGTGCAAATCATTACTTAACTGTTTTTTTATTAGTTATAAGTATTTATTTATTATTAATTATTATGAACAGTATTAAGAAAATTTCGGAATAATTTTGCCTAGTCTTAGTGATTTTCTCCAACGTCATCTTAAAACTAAAATTAAAAGTAGTCATCAAAAATGTTTAAAAAAAAGGTTGCCAAGTTAAAAAAATCCACAGTACACAATAGTAATTATAGTAATCAATATGATCTTAATAGGGTAAAAAACGTTTCATGTGTTTCCTATTGTCGTTTACTGATTTAATGTAACTTTATGCTCCTATGGTAAATCAGGCGATGCTACTGTAGGATTCCGACATGCTTCCTATCCAGATCTAATTAGGATAGGGGACTTGAACGAATACCTGACACCATAGGCTCGGCAACCACATTTTACGGCCTTTCTGAAAGACATCATAACCAATAACTTTTCTTTACTACATCTTCAAAATCACTGAGCCACCTGCCGGGCTACGAACTCGCGATCTTATGCCCATAGTTGTTATGCTAACAACTACAAACACCCTTATTTGTTTCCTGTAACGTTGCCTAAGTAGAATTGTGTTCTTTTGAAAATGATAACGTCGGCATTTAGGTAATTTTATTTAACAATGAAAGTTAAAAATATTTTTTTTAATAATGGCTTGATTCATCAGATAGTAATCAAATAATTAATTCTGTTTTACGTCTTCTGAAAAATAGAAGCACGATCTTTTACGTCGGATAAGAACGTCTGACATCAATAAAATTATCGCTAAAATAACGAAATAAAAATATTCATGAGATGTAAATGAACACCGAAATCAGCGGACAATAAACAGCTCATCCTCGACGGATCTTATTATTTCGGCAGTAAAACAAAACGGCGTCGCTAAATTATGCCCCTTATTCAGGAGTTTTAAGCCGCTCTGATTCCCCCCAAGAAGGGATGGGAGGATAACATCACTACTTCATTTCGGTTTTATGATCATCTTGTAGCAATTAAGAAGTTAACGAAATTGTTTAACGATGCTGAGAACACAAATCTTTTAATACTATAACAAGCTGGCGAAAAGATAAGCGCTATCCGAAAAATATTCATACATTAATTAACAAGACTTATACTAAATACTTTTATCACTAATTAATTCATGACAAGCCTCACTAATTTTTTTGAAGATAAAAAGAAGACCATCTTTTGGCCGAACTGTTTTTACTGTACCATTATATTACACCAAATAAATTACAAACTATATCCGAACACCATTTATATATATATATTACAACACAGTTGTTTTACCTGAAGCCATGTATGCAGCAGAAATTACAGTAGTTAAAGGGATGACAAAAATTCATGGCATCGAGAAAGAAGAACGGAAAATTCTTAAAAAAATTTATGGCGCTGTTCTCCGGGATGGAATCTGGATCAGAAGACCTACTAAGGAACTCTATGAAAATACAGAAAACATCACAGATAAATTTAGAAAAAGACGGCTACAATTCTACGGACACCTATGTCGGATGGATGAGAGCTGACTCACTAAGAAAATTTTCAAAATTGCCAATGCTAGTAAATTAAAGTCTAATTGGATGAAAGAAACACAAGAAGATATGTAATTTTATAAAATCTCCAAAGATGAAATTCAGTATTGACAGCAATTCAGGAATAAGATCAGGAACAAGAAAATTGGACAAGACTCAAGTAAAGAAACAGCATCGAAAAAGTGAACAGATGAAAGGAAGAAAAAACACAGTGAATTAATGAAGAGGCGTTGGAAAGAAAGGAAGAGAGGAAAAGCAGTGAAGCTGTGATTGATTCAAGTTCTAGCGCTCTCCAAATGGAGAATAATTGACAATAATAATAATATTATATATATATATATATATATATATATATATATATATATATATACATATTTATACATATTTATACATAGGTACATAATATTTCTATATTCTATACCTTCATATACATTAAGAAACTTAAAAAAAAACAGAATTATTAAAGTAATGAAAAACAATTAAATTGGAACATTGATACCAGATTTAGTTTTTTGGAAACAAAAACAGAGAAATTTAGACTTATATACTATAACGGTGTTTGAGAAAATGGATAACGATAAAGAAAAATTACAAAATACCTAGATATAATATAAAAATATTATAAAAAAGAAAAGAAAAACAGAAACAAACAACTTGCGGAATCTTTATTTATTGGATCAAGCATGTCTCCGAAATTTACAATATTGTCTTGCTGAAAAAGTTTAGGGAAAAAACTATGACTTTTAATACAAAAATAGAATCTAAAAAATTATTTAATCCTAAACACTAAACAACTGTTACTGAGATGAGCATTATAATTTAATTATTTGTTTTTCTTTTTAGGAGTGGGGTAGAACAGAGGATTCGAATCCGGCTGTGACTGATACATTATTTAATCTGTTAATATTCAAAGATGGATCCTGTGGAATCTGCAGACTCTCCTGCGGCTCAATCAAGCACTATAAAATGGATCAAAAATCAAAACAATCTGTAAGGAAGTTTTTAATTGTAATTGTATTTAAACTCGTGGTTTCGAACCCGAGCCTTCCTTTTCTCTGAGGATTTTATTACTATCTATATACTATTAATCTATTATTTTTTTTACATTCTAACTATTAAAAAATGGCAGTATATAATAGCAGTGTCGGTCAGTAGAGTGCAGAATATCAATGGTGAGGATTCCGGATGTGTCAGATAAATTATTAAATCTTTTAATACCAAATGATATACTTTGGGATCTGCAGACCTTCCTGAGAGACACCCAGTTCACCAATGCTTGTATTGGTATATATATATTTTTTTTTTCTTTGTATCAACTTCGCAGAAAATTTAATGATTCTAACTTATAATATTACTTTGAATGATTGTAAATTTATAACTTAACCGATTGATTGCTCTTGGAGACAATGTGCCATTTTTAAAGCGACCTTAGAGAGGCGTTACATGGGATCATAGCCGACTATAATTGTTATTATGGCCTTTAACCAGTGAGGAGGAGCAGTAAATTGTCGGTAATTGATTGGCTCGTAAAGTGGCAGGGGGTGGCCAATCCTGAAGGACATTCAAAGGGACCGCCGTCCGCAGCCACCTGACATCAACCAATCAAATGCCTTGTGGCCAACGTTCGACTCGGATTACCGACTTCCAAAAATTTCCAAAAATAGGCTTGGAGGTACTTGGGTACAATCTCAGATGACTTCCGATCTGTCCATCGATGTAAAACCATTCAACACCCTCTGCCTGTTTTTTTAAGAAAAATAAAAAGTATATATATGTATATATATTTATTATTACTTATAAACAATACAACTATTTACAAATGTCCTAGCAGGCCCTTCGGGAAATATATTATATCTCGCTGGCCGCATATGAAATTATATTTCCCCAAATTACATTTAGGCACAATACATACATTTATAATAAGTTATTATTATATAAAGCCTGCTTACGATCTATTCTAACATATGCATGCGCAATATTTAGTTATATGTCGAAAAGAAATTATAAAAAACTAGAAACATTTCAAAACAAATGCCTAAGAATTGCTGGAAACTATGCATATTACACTAGAGTTAAAATTATGGACAAAGAATTATATACACCGTATATTAATGAATTTATCAATAGATTATGCAAACAATTCTTTAATAAGTGTAAACACAATAAAAACCCACTTTTATTGTGTTTACACTAAACAGGGAACTACACAAAAAATAATACAAAGCGGTAGGTATGTACATAAAAGAACAAAGCATTCATTATTGTAGGATACCATATTATCTTATATTATTGTTATTGTTTAAATAGGTGTATATAAGTTACTAAGAATGTATGGATACAATTTTTGTTTATTTTTATTATAATTTTTTTTTTCAGTGCTGAAAGTTTTTTTGTATAATTGTTTTTTCTTTCATTGTATATGTGATTCTTTATAGATACATTTAAATTTGTCTATTAAGTTTTTGAATTTGAGACTGGTCTGTATTACTTTTGTGAATTGTAGCAAATTATATCAGAAATAAACAAAATACAGACATTTATTTAGCAGAGAACGATTGGATCATAATGAGTTATGATTATTGGGTATATTATTATTCTAACACAGATAATATGTTACTAAACGGACATTGTAATTATCATAATGATTTTATCATAATGTCGACATTCATTTTTGAGTATAAGGATGCACAAATAATGTATTTCTTAAATACACTAGTTTGGATATTATTAAATAAATATATTTTATGAACTTCTGGCGGAACGCTGGTTGGCAACCCCTGATTTAGGCTATAATAAATAGCTAAAAAATAGAAAACCATTGGAAAGAACAAAACAATTTGAACTGGGAATCATATATCTGGATTGTCTAAAGTCACTACTCAGGTAGGGAAGGAAAAACATACTTAATGAAATATGTGTCTAATTCTGGGACAAATTAAAAAAAAATTAATTTCAGATTTGTCATTTTCGAACGCATACAATGTTCAATGCTGAAAAGTGCTATACTCTATTAAGTAAATAAATCAATTATTAAAATTATTTTTAAATAGTAGAGATAATTAAAAATTAAAATCTCCTCAGCACCCTTTTTTGACAATCTTATCTAATCTTGAAGGGAAGTATTATATTATTTTATGTATTAAATTTATTTTTTACTTATTACGTAACTGATATTGTTACTAATTCCTACTAATCATTGTTAATGATTATTAGGAATCAGCAAAATTATCAATCTTGTAATAAATAAAATTAAAGGAAATAAATAAAAAGGAAAGAGTTAGAATTTTCAAAATATATTAGATTATATAATTTAATTTAATTATACTTCAATTAGATTTTAATTTCCTTTTTTTTTGTAATATACTATCTGGTTTTCCTTTTAGTATACATTTTATTTTTAACTTTTTTCAATTATGGATATATTTAATAACAATCTGAAATCGAGAGGTTTAATCAATGATACTAATTATATAAACAAATACTTCGTCCCAGATGCTGCCTCATACTTATCTATGTTTCGCTCAACGGTGCGCGAAGTTTATGGATCATTTATCAGAACAAACTAGCCATTGTTAATTTTAAATACAATTATTATTCTGATAAGCAGTTTTCTACTTGAGTTAGCACAATTAATGAATCTTTGTTTGTTATTTGTATGGAATTTCGGTCTTAGTTAGTAACTAATTTAGTATTAGAAAAAAAAAGTACTACTACATCTCATGAAGTGTCTTGGACGCAGTTAGTGGTACAGTGCTATTTTTAAATCAACGGTTATGCAAGAAGGCTTGTACTAGATCACGCTCAACAGCCAAGTTTTCCCCCAATTAAGGGAACTCACTTTATAGCAGCAGGGTGAGCACTAGGATTGTTTCCAGATCTCACAGTCGTCATTCATGGTTCTTTACAGATTAAATGATTTATCTACCACATCTGAATTTGAACTCGGGACCTTCAGGACTGGAACTCAGCTCTACCCTCTGATCTCCAAACTTAAGAAATTAAGTCAAGAAATATTTATTGGGTACTCGAGCTGTTTTGTTAATTTACTAAATAATATTTTAAAATATTATATTTGAGAGATTAAGTAATGCTGTATGTTCTCTACGTTCTATGGCTAATTTGCTTTATGTTGCATCTCGTCTTCAATTATTTAGTTAACGAAGCGAATCACGTACTAAAATTCCAAAGTAGCATCATTCGACCAGTGTTAAGTAGACTTAAGTTTTAATCCCTTTGAATAGGAAATAAATCCAGAAATATTTTTAATTTTTCTATATCTAACAAATTTGGTTAACATAGATAAGAAGAGAGTGTATAAAGTGTATAAAGCGCAGAGTTGCTGTTCAGAAGATCTCTATTTCGAATCTGGATGTGACAGATAAATTAACAAACTTCAATGTATTGGCTATTAACTGCAAAAATAAGCTTTATATCACACTACATCATCCCGATCCTTATCATGTCCTTATGCGAGCCTCTAGAATGGCTCGCAGAATCGTGTAGGATTTGGAGACCATCCTGTAGCCCACCCAGTCTCCACAAAGTGAGTTGTCTTAATTGGAGAAAAAGAACAAGCTTGAGCGTGATCTCGGACATTCCAATTCGTTGCATATATCTTGTTTTAGAATCAGTTCAGTCCAAGCAATGTCCTGAACTCAATACCTTTCGTGTCCTATAGTGGTATAGGTTTTATATAGATGAAACGAGAACTTCCTTCTCAAACTGCCCCCACCCGAAACCCACAACTTCTTGGTTGCTGACGTGTTACATCTGCCTCCGTTGCACTCAAGAAACCACAACCCCCGCCCTGGCCGCCCCTAAACCACGCACACTAACGAGATCCGACGTTGGGCTGTAAAAGAGGATGATGATGATATCATCGTGCGCACCCCCTCGTTACCTTTTACTGCCCCACACCCCGCGTCATCAATTCGCCCTCTGGGTATCTGCTGTTGATAATTCCTCCTGGATCATCTCCGGTCCCTAATTAGACTGGAGTCTGGTTTATATCCGACACTCTGGTGCACACCTTCTATATATATCATGGTCCTAAAATATATGATATGCGGCACAGGGGGTGGTATGGCGGTTGGGATTATCGTTGGACCAATGGCAGAGAAGCCTGTTGAAAAGTTAGTCAGAATTAATGGTAACATTCGGAGAATAATGTTGTTTTACTTTCGGCTTTATGATATAATTAAAACTTATGCTCTTTGAATACCTAGTATTATTTTTTGGGTTGTGTTTTGATCTTTATTTTATCTTATTTTTTTCCAGATAAACAAAGTGCATTTACTACACATTCATGACTTATGAAGATCATTGATCATAAAAGTTATTCGGTAAAAACCTCCATCTCGCACTCAGTGTATTTAAAAAAACTGAATTTCCCAACGTTCTACAATAATCGAGATCAATGCGTTCCTTTTAAACAATTTATTTATAGTTCTCGAACTTGTACTTGCCTTGTTCTTTCTTATCCATTAGTTGTTGTGAATTCACTGTACTCGTATGCAGGGAATTACAATCGGGAAGGCAGAGAAAAAAAACCTTTATTCATTATCTTATAATTCTAATATCTGCTAGTCATGCATATTAAGAAAACCATTTATTTCATCTGCAGGTCTGTTTGGGTAAAATGATTTTATTGTTACATTTACAATATATTATTAGTGTTGTATTTTTAACTTTTTTATTGCTTAGTTCAACTATTATGCTGAAATCGACGGGGGACGCTTAAAATAATTGATTTTAACCGTTATTTAATAAATCTTTAAGAGGTTGATAAAAACTTATAAATCTAAATGCCTATTTAATTGTTTAATAACTAATAGGTTTTATTTTCATTTTCTTCCAAATTACTTTCCCTAAAGTACCTTGGTTTATTTTAATTATAATAATTATAAGTGTGTCGTTTATATATTTTATAACTATTTCAATTTTAATTAAGAGAAAAGCATACACAAATATTTTCACAGTTTGGAAACGAATTTCCCCCCGAAACATAGGTTTATAAAATATCGTTAAAACGTTTCAGAAAACAAAAACATTGAGGAAAGAGGTCAAGTCCAATTCTCTCAAAAAATGAGTTTTTGTGAGCGGAATCGAGTTATTTTCATGAGGCAGAGTCAGGTCTTGTATCGTAAATGAGTTATTACTTATATTACTATGCCGTTTGAAGCCTATACTGCGAGAATGGCACGATTCCGTATCCCTCAATGCAGCTATGTGAGTGTATTGCACTTATTCACAGGGACTGGTGCTATTTAATAACGAATAAATGTTTCCATGGAAACTAAATAGGTTTCATAGGTAAACTGAAAATATAAAATTTCGAGGAACTGGATGGTAAACGTCCCGACTATTGCCGAATTAATGAAGGAGTCCGCAGGGCAGTATTCTAGGTCCAGCTCTATACTTTATATACACCTACGACAACCCACAGACGCCAGAAACACTACTTTCAACATATGCAGACGACAATGTCGTACTTTCGACCAGTACTAATCCCCATATAGCTTCTCAGGAGAAAATTGGTTCGATAAACGGCGTATAAAAATTAACATACAAAAACCTAAACAAGTAACATTTACACTAAGACATTCAGAATCCCCCCTCTAACATCTTACATTACACCATTGCCCGGGCAAACACAGACTAAATATGTACTTAAGCCTTACAATGGACAGAAGACTGACTTGGAAATCTCACGTGACTAATTTGAAGAAAAGTTTGAATCACCGACTCTCACTCCTAAGGCTACTACTTCACCACAAAAATAAACTATCACTAATTAACAAAATTATAATATACAACATGCTACTTAAATCTATATGGACCCTATGCCTAACAAGTGGGGCTCATGCAAAAATCCCACTTACAGACCATTCAAATATTTCAATCAAAATTCCTTCGTTATATATTTTAAGAATTATATTCTGATATTTAATGTATTTTTTTAGTTGAAATTGGCTTATAAAAAATGAAATATTTTTTAATGAATATACGCGTTATCCCATCCCCACTATAAATCTAACCCGAGATTTTGAATACAGGATTTCTCAGAATAGAAAACCCTAACGACAGGATTAAATATTAAGAAATGAGCGTTATCGGATAATTTATCCTTCGGGCCTCCTCGTAATTTCAGGCATTAAATGAGCCATCCTCACCCGGTAGGAGATTAAGGATGGGAAGTGGGGATGTCTCGGGGGATTAAAGAAACAAAAAAATGTATTCGATTCCCTTGCAAGGTAATCCTGAAGACCTCCATCTTGATTTGCTACGGTTGTCTTCCAGAGTCTTGAATGATACTAATTAAGGATCGTGACGATGAATCCCAGGACGGTTAACGGATGTAATAAATATATCTCATTAAAATCTCTTGTCTTCTGAGGACATCTGTTGTCAGGCTTCCAGCAAGGTGTATTACATAGGGGCTACTGTATTCCTATGCGTTATAAATGGGTAATTAAATTTATATATTATCTGTACATACAGCTTTTATATGAGTATCCGTGTGAACGTTAGCCATCCAGGTTATATAATTAACAAATACATTCATAACAGGGTGAAAAATGCTCGGTATACACACTCAGTACCTGTTCTGAATGGTTCGAATCTGGCTGTGGAAAATAAACTAATCTATTAACAGCTAATGGCTAATGGCTGGGGTCCGTGGGATATCTCCAAATCCGCATGTTCTCACCCAGCCTATATAAAATGTGTACATACACTGGTTATTCGGAAGGCTTCTAACAAGATGTATTCTAGGGGCTACTGTTTCCTCTTGTGTTATAAGTGGATAATTCAATTTATATATTCTCTGTAGATATATTTTTTAAATGAATAACCGTTTGACCATTAGCCTTCGAGAATATATAAACAATGTATTTAAATATACACAGCAGGGGGAATGCTAGAACTCAGTGAAAAGATCGTTGAGTTGCTATACCGAAGGTCCTTGTTCCAAATCTGGAAAAATGATAATATCTTAAACCAAAAAAGTATGTTCCCGAAACTTAATATAGTACTACTATACTTAAAACCGGGAAAAACATTAAAATTGAATATTTAAAAACTAATAAATTGTTAAGAATTAAGTAATAGTTGTTGAGATAAGAAGGTTCAAACATTTTAATTGAATTATTTTTTTAAATTCAGATATTTTATGTATTATGGGGACCGGTGTAGCTGAGTGCGTATCAATATGCGGAAGATTTCGGGTACAAATCCGACTGTGACAGATAAATGTTTTATCCTTTTAACAGCCACAGAAGGACCCTCTGGGATGTTTAGGCCCACCTCGAGCTCACCCAGTCTCTCTCCATAAAGTCCATCAAGAATCCTGTGTAAGGATCGCCCTCCACGTGTTCCCGAGTCGTCCCCTCTCAGATTCAGAAATCGAGCGACCCTTATTTCTGCACAACTATTGTGGAAATTCTTGGAATTGTCAAATTCTCCACTTAATTAATCTTTAATATATTATTGCTTCATATTTAGGAGGATCTGCATAACACAAGGGGATTTGCAGACCCCCCTTTGACTCACCGACCTTCCACGGGTTTTCTTAATTCGGAAAAAACTAGTGATGGAGCGATTTCAGACAAACCACGCCCCTGCACATCCATTGTCCTAAAAGCTCTACAGTCTCAATCATGTGCAGAACCCGAGACCATTCATGTGTCGAAGAGTTGCATGGTATTTTATTTATTTTTTTAAAATTTATTTATTGATATTTACAACTGTATTACAATATTACATCAAGTAAATAGGCTGTGTGATACATAATGACATGAGTAGTTATAAACGACGGGTTGTAGCATTGGAGACTGTGGACTTGACCTTGACAAGGCGAGGGGAAGGGTGCGGGGGGGAAGCCTTGGAGGTCTGAATGCCACATTTGGCAACGTCGCAAGGAATGTGCAAGATTTGGCAACATCGCTTTGTTTACATTAGTGTTATAGTAGAGGTGCAAATGACCTTGTGACGTCACGGGGGCATTGACCCTCTGACGTCATCGAGGGGCCGGGGGTTCCTTTATCAGAATTTTTTTTTTTTTTTTAATATTTTATCTATATAGTGTGTAAAACTGTGACGGGGGGGCATTGACCCTCTGACGTCATCGAGGGGCCGGGGGTTCCTTTATCAGAATTTTTTTTTTTTTTTTAATATTTTATCTATATAGTGTGTAAAACTGTGACGGGGGGGCATTGACCCTCTGACGTCATCGAGGGGCCCCGGGGTTCCTTTATCAGAATTGTTTTTTTATTAATATTTTATCTGTATAGTGTGTAAAACTGACCTTGCGACGTCAGTTCCATCAGAGCATGAGTCATTGATGGCCTAGCGCTGCCCGGGTATGCTTGATCGGCAGTTTATATTTTATCTCACGGACGAAAAGGTTGACATTGAACTATAGCAGACGACAGGACAAAATAAGATAAGTGAGATTGTCTTACGGATGCAATATAAACTTAAATAATCACCTTGTCTGTGAGTTACATTAACCAATTCATTCACAGTTCTCTATATTTCCATGTCCATATATGGGTCGTAATACCTCCTATTCCCAGTATGCCTAGCTCATCAGTTCATACACGATTAATATCTGGACCGTCAGTTAAATAGTCACATTCGCAGTTCTCTATATTCCCATGCCCATATATGGTCATGATACCTCCTATTCACACTTTGCCTAGCTCATCAGTCCATACTCCCTTTATAAACGTTCCCTCTTCGGCCCACTGGCACTCCGTCACTCCGTCTCGTCTGCGTGTTGTGCTGTCCACCGTCTCTAATCACTGCTTAAACGTAAGTTGTTATTGCTACTTGTTTTAACTAATCTTAACATAATTACAACAATCTGATTGTTATAAACATTGCAGATGTCCCTTTTGAATAGATTAAACGGTCTTACATCCTATAAAACCATAGGAGAGTTGCATGAGGGGGTATGCTATTCAATATTGGAGTTGCGGTTTAAAACAACTGAACACGGCCAAGGGGTGGAGGCTATTATAGAGGCTGAAAGAGGAGGAGAGCGCTTTAGGACCTTTCTTCCCAAGAGGTACAGTGAATGTTTCACTGATGCGGAGATCGAACATTATAATGGTGAGTTTTCATATTATCAATTGCTTCATTTCAAACAATGTTAATACCTGATTGTTAGAAAAAAAAGTAAGATTGTTTTCTTTATCGTAGGATCATTGAAGATGACATACAAGGGAAAGCAGAGAAATTCATATATAATAACTTTTAGCGAATAAATATATATTAGCAGCGAACATAATGGTCATAGGAAAATATTAATTTTAAAAAAGGTATGGATGTTTTGTGTTCAAAATGTGGGCTTTTATTGAAAACATTAAACGCACATAAATGCAAATGGCAATTTCATGTGTGCACATATTGTAGACGTGAATTTAATTCGAAAGGTAGCTGTACACGACATATAATTACCTGTAAAAATAAAAAGCACATCAGTCCCCTTCAAGCATTAGTCGGTAATACTAGTCAATCGATAACAATGGAAAATTTCCAAACTCCGGCTGGACCCTCTTTAAAACAATCTGTTTCCAGTTCTCAATCGCATTTACCATTCAAAAAACGGATACATTCGAACATTCCACCTTTCTACAACACTAATATTGTAGAAAAAGGAATTAGTTCTCCAAAAAAATATAAACTTTATAATAAGGAACAACTTGATAGGTTAATCACATATGAACAAGGAATTAAAAAGGCTGCATTTGGTAATTCGGTGATAGACTTTTATTTTGAAAATCATAATAAAACTACTCCAAAAATTTTTTTAGAAATCAATAAAGAAAAACTTATTGAGATTTTAACTTCATATTTGACACAATGGAACATATTTAAAATTAATTTACACTTAGATTGTACATACAAAAAAATAAATCATAACAACGAGGAAAAGTCCAGTATGAATTTTAAGACTAGTCAGAACATCATAGATTCATCAACCGATTTGCACAATTATTTGAAAGAGTCATACGAAAAATTAATTATGGAATTAGATTCCTTTGAAGCCAAAGGTTCTGGTTGGGCCTTTGTTTCTTGCAACTTTCTATGTTTGCATTTTACCAAATATACACCTCTGAGCGGAAAACAATTTATTAATTTGCCAAAAGGTATAAAAAACAAACATGCTGTTATTAATGTAAAAAATATAAACAACGACTGTTTTCGTTTAGCAATACTGAGCAAAACAGTTGGTTCGAACGATCCTACATTGTACGAAAATTTAGAAACCCATTATCAATTCGATTGTATTTCATATCCTACTTCATTTAAAGATATTAAAAAATTCGAGGAAGTAAACAATGTTTTAATTAATGTGTACGGTTTGGATGAAAAAAACAATATATTTCCCTTAAGAATAAGCAAAAAGGAAACATATAACGAGAGATTTGACCTTTTGTTTCTTCAAAATGAAATAAACTCACACTATTGTTATATCACAAATTTAAGCAGGCTTGTTGGTAGTCAAATATCAGGTGACAAATCCGCTAAAGAAATTTGCCACAGGTGTTTAACATCTATTTCCTGGAGATACAAAACAAAAAGTGGAAAAAACGCGGAAGAACGATTAAAGGAACATTTATTATTTTGCGGTGCGCATAAACCAGTTAGGACAGATTTTCCTGCAGATGATAAAATCAAATTTAAAAAATTCGAATCCACCCAAAAAATTAAAATTGTTGCTTACGCAGACTTTGAATCATATCTGGAACCAATTGCAGGTCCTTCCCAAAATCCATCAATTTCTTGGACCAAATCAGTTCAAAACCATAAAATTTTTTGTGCTTCACTTATGGTCAAAACGGATATACCTCAATTTAAATTACAACAGCCATTAATTTTTACCGGTGAAAAATGTATGCTAATGTTCATGGAAGGACTACATGATTTGGC
This sequence comes from Troilus luridus, assembly GCA_964056705.1. Lineage (NCBI taxonomy): Eukaryota > Metazoa > Arthropoda > Insecta > Hemiptera > Pentatomidae > Troilus > Troilus luridus. The sequence continues at coordinate 49,057,735 of OZ057416.1, forward strand.
TAAAAAAGCTGATGAAATATATGGTAAAGTTGAGCCTATGTCTGAAATGACGGAGGAAGAAAAGATAATTTATCAGTGTACCCATGTATGTGTTATCTGTCTGAAAACTTTAAATGAGGATGAGAAGGTGCATCATCATGATCATGTGTCATCTAAGTTCATTGGAGCGGCTCATTCTAATTGCAATTTACAAGCAAAAACACCCAATTTCATTCCAGTATTTATGCATAACTTTCAGGGTTATGACTCGCACTTTATTGTTCCGTTTTTAGCAAACCATGAAGGAGATGTTTCCGTAGTTCCAAGTAATACAGAAAAATACATAAGTTTTACCAAAACATTTAAAGATTGCAAAACTAAAATAAGATTTGTAGATAGTTATAAATTTTTAGCTGCGGGGCTTGATACCCTAGTGCAAAACATGAAAAAAGGTTCTTCAAGTCTTTCAATTACATTCCCTCATTTGCATCAGTTAATTCCTGACGAAACGAAAGTTGAATTGTTAACGAGAAAGGGAATTTACCCTTACTCTTACATAGATTCATTACTGCGGTTAGAAGAAACTCAGTTGCCTGTAATAAGTAAATTTTACAACAACTTAACTGCAGAAAATATTTCCGAGTCTGATTATAAGCATGCGCAAAACATTTGGAATACTTTTAATATAAATAACTTAAAAGAATATACCGAAATGTATATACAAACAGACGTAATTTTATTATGTGAAATATTTGAAAAATTTCGTAATCTCTCTATGGATATATATTCACTAGATCCTGCCCATTTTATGTCTCTTCCAGGCCTCAGTTACGAAGCAATGTTAAAAACGACAAATATTGAATTGGACGTTATTAAAGACATGGATATGGTATTATTTATCGAAAAAGGCATTCGAGGAGGTATTACACAAGTTGTCAAACGTTATGCCAAAGCAAATAATTATTATGTAGATGATTACGATCCAAATCAGCCCATTAACTACTTAATTTACGCAGATGTAAATAATTTATACGGCTATGCAATGAACTGTTTCCTTCCATATTGTGACTTTGAATGGCATAATGAAGATTTAGATGTGTTAAAAGTTCCTGACAACTCTGAAGTTGGTTATATACTCGATGTAGACATTGATTACCCTGAAGCCATACACGATATGCACTGTCAACTACCTTTATTACCTGATAAATTAAAATCGCCTGACAGTGATAAAACAACAGAAAAGTTACTTACTACACTCACACCAAAAACCCGTTATATTGTTCATTATGTCAATTTGAAACAAGCACTAAATCTTGGCGTTAAATTAACCAAAATTCATAGGATTTTAAAATTTAAGCAAAAAAATTGGTTGTCACCATACATAAATTTAAATACCCAACATAGAGCTAAGTCAACCAATCCTTTTGAATCGGATTTTTTTAAACTCATGAACAACTCCTGTTTTGGTAAATTTATGGAAAACGTTAGAAAACGAATAGATTTAAAACTTGTTACAAATAAAAAATCATTGAACAAACTAGTTAAAAAGCCAAATTTCAAAGAAAGAATAATTTTCACTGAAAATGTAGTTTCCGTTCAGTTAGAGAAGAATAAAATTGTATTTGATAAACCTCTTTATGTTGGTTTTAGTATATTGGAACTATCAAAAGTTTTAATGTACGAATTACATTATAACATATTTTTAAAAAAATATGGTCCGAAAAATATAAACCTCTGTTATATGGATACTGATTCATTTTTATACCTAGTAAATACAAAAGATATATACGATGATATAAATTATGATTTAAAAGACTATTTTGATACCAGTAATTTTCCAACAAAACATCGCTGTTATTCTGAAGAAAACAAAAAAATAGTAGGAATGCTCAAAGATGAAACTGCTGGCGATCCAATCGTTGAATATGTTGGCCTAAGGCCAAAAATGTATTCATTTATAACCAAAAGTGGTTTATTGATAAAACGATCCAAAGGGGTTAAAAAATGTGCGGTTAAAGAATTCACGTTCCAAAATTACTTAGATACTTTAAGAAATTATGAGTCGATGTACAGCCAATTTCAGATCATTCAATCAAAAAGACATCAAGTGCAAACAGTTTTAATCAATAAAAAGTCTCTTTGTCCATATGATGATAAACGGCATACCTTAGATAACGCAAGAGATACACTTCCTTATGGCCATTATGCATTGTCGCTACATAAGTAAAGCAAATGTTTTGTAATGTAATTAAATTGTTTATTTTATGAACTAATTATATCTGAGATTAGAAAAGAAAAAATAAACAGAATAGTAGCAATCAAAAATGTTTTATTTGAAATATGATAATAAGTAATAAAAACTTAGTGTCTAATTTCATCAATGATATGTATAAATACATGTGTTATAAAGCTACAAATAAATACATTCATTACAAAAGTGCATTATTCTTTTCACACCACTATGCGATATCCTTCCTGTCAATCCAGCTGCTTTCTTTTAGCCCCCACCATTTCACATACAACTTATTTCCTTTCCTTTTCAAAATCTTTTCGATGAGATAAACATCTGGATGTTTTACTTTTTGAAGCTCTTCAGCATAAAAGGAGCCACTGATAGGTTGACTTTTGAGATCTTCAAGTAAATATGTATATGGATCCGTCTTCTGAATCTTGATTACTTTAAATATTTCGCTTGACCAATTTGGCTTGTAGCCTTTTGAAAATGCTGTTTTTTGCTTAGATATCCTCACAAAATCGTCCTCTTCAAACTTCTGCTTTCGCACTTTTGATTTGGAACGAACAGAAGAAGAAGAATACACTTTGTTTAGCAAGTAGTTTTCTGATTTTTTATTATGGGCATCAATTGGTCTCATACCTATTGTTGTATGGAATGATGAGTTATAATCATGTAGAATCTGAGGTAATATATCTAAAAACTTGTAATTTCCACCCAAGCTAAATGCTTTCCACATTTTCGCTTTTAAAGTTCTATTAAACCTTTCTACAATGGAAGCTTTCATATTAGAAAAGGTCGAATAATGATTAATATAGTACTGTTTTATTAGAGATTTAAACTTGGAATTATAAAATTCTTTTCCTTGATCGCTTTGAATATTTCTCGGTGTTTGTTTGCTCGAACGAAACACGCTCTCCATTGCCTTAGTTACATCATCAGCAGATTTCTTCTTTATTGGTACGGCCCATGCATATTTAGTAAAGCAGTCTATAACTGTTAATAAATATTTGTATCCTTTATTTTCTCGAGCATAAGGTATCATTTCTACTAGATCTATTTGCCACAAGTCATTTATCCCTTTCAAAACAGTCTTTCTTCTAGGGTATATCTTGCGAGCTGGCTTATGTAATTCATTTACGATTGTTGTTTTTATTATTGATGAATCCATCTATAATTTTCTTTTTTAAGTACTTTGTTAAGATAGCCGAGTGTGACTGCGTCAGATTCCTCTACGGGCTCACCGATGTTTGTTATTCTTTTCCCGAGACAATCATATATATTGTCAACTAGAGTCAAAGCAACTCTGTCGAAGAATTCTTTTGTAACAACATCATAGTTATTTATAGGTGGAGCGAAATTGACAAGTCTTTTTCTTTTTCCATCTATATAGCTACCCGGCCAATTCTTTAAATCAGTGTAGGTCAGTGCTAGTGTATCACAATATACTTTATTTGCAGCGTCATGAGCAGCGACTGGATTTGCAATATTGACGATCCTTAAATGATGTGCATCAATGTCCTTTTCAGACTTTAATAAGCTGAATGGAAAATAACGTTTTTTGTATTTTGTATGCTTTTTTGCTATGTGAGATCCGAACTTGTTTATTGTCATGTTTGTACTGAATCTAAATATAAAAATGTGGGCATTAATATATTATATTTTCTTCTCGTAGTTCTTCAATTATAGATTCTATTTCATTTTGATGTCCTTCATGCCCGGCATAAGTTGAAGACATTAGCAGCCTAAGGCGATCGACTAGTTCGTTTGGGTCATTCCAACGCTCGTACAGAGGTTTATCGACGCTCATAAGTCCAGTGCCCCGTTTGTAAGAGTGGGAACGGAGTGAAGTTAGCCTGCTCGAAGCTGCTGATGCTGAGGAAGGAGGGCGGGGTTTTAAAGATTGTGTTGGGAATAACTTCGATATTATATTTCTATACTTCTCAGATCTATTTCCGGACACTCCTTGTTCCTCACTATAGCCTTTTTTGTGAGCATTGGTCGAAAGTAAAATATTCTTATAATTATCCAAGTCTGACTCGGTATAATATTTAGGATTTTTCAAGTAGAGTAGCTGCAACAATCCAGGAGTTCCTTCATACACTATGTTGTTTATAGAAATATCATCACTGTTTTCAAAAAGCTGAACATCGGTCGAGTCACCAATAGCCAATCCTCCAGAAGGCATTACTCGAATGCCGTAACGAGAGTCATGTGCCTTATCACCTTTTAACAACTTATCCAAGTATTCTCTTTGCAGGTTTCCAAATGAGGCGAGATGTTCCTTAAATTCGGCTTCTCCTTGTGGAGTTTTAGCGTATTCTTTGACTTGTTCTGATAGTGGATCGCCTGTCACATACTCATCCATTTCTACTTCTGGTGACATGAACTCATGATGGGGATTTGATAAGTGAGATAATGGTGTTAGCGCAGTACTTGGAACGTCAGATGAAATTTGTGTAACTTTTTTGCGATGAAGTGATGTTTTCGGCATTAATGTTGATTTTCTGTAAATACTAGCAGACTCTAACTCGCTTTTATCAGGCGATTCGCCCCAAACATTAGTAGTGACAATTCTTTTTACTTTTCTGGACGTCAATGCGGGTTCCGATTTGGTCTCTTTATTACTTAATTGTACAGATTGTTTAATGTCCTCGAGAGGTTTTAGCACGGGTGTAAAAAACGCTTTTCGACCTTCCTCGATATCCTGGAGACCGCGTTTCAACGATTGAAATTTGTTTTTCAAAATTTCACTAGTTTTTATAATCTCGCGAGTGACTTTTGGGTCCATGATCGCTAATGCTCAATTATTGTCATGACTGTTCTTTATATATCTACAATGAACGTATCAATTCCTTTTCTAAAACGTCCATTATTCAGGTCTCTACTTTTGTCAATGACGAGGTAACTAAATGGTTCTTCCCAACATAAAGAACACATGTCTTTAAAAAGTGGAAAACTTAAATCTGGAGTGCTTACATGTTCCTCGTAAATATGTTTCAAATTTAATTCATCTTGAGGAAATACTATTAAAAAGTTAAAGTTACATCTGATAAGATGTCTCGGGATACAAACATAACTCTGTGTTAAATAGAAACAATCAAGATTCATATGACGACCATAACTAAAGTATCGTTTAATTATGTCCTGGTCTTCCATAGTGACGTCATCAAATATACAGACCGAATTGGATTCAACTTCTTGTGGCAATTCTTTCGCATCTTCAAATTCATATAACCCTATTTCAGGGACAAGATTTACGATACTTTTTAAATACTGGTATTTCCGTTGATGCAATGTTTTTCCGAAAAGATACACATTTTTAAATTTTAAACCATTCGGATTTAATAAAAGACCAATCATAATATTAGTCTTTCCACATCCGCTCGGTCCACAAATTGATGATCTTATAGTGCTCGGTAATAATGAACTGTGCCTCCCCTCTGAATCGCACTTGACAGGTGAAAAGTCTGTGGTAGAGAAACGTTGTACTTGTTTAACTAATTTCATCCTGAATGCGAACAACATCATTATTCCTCCGTATATATATATCTCAGTTCTTCATTTTCCAAGTGCAGTATGACTCGCAGGGTTCGAAAAGGAAGAGGTTTGGTGAACAGGCTTATAAACAAGTTACCAATTGAATTACACATACCAGGATATCAGTATTGCGGACCGGGCACGAAATTAGAAAAACGATTAATTGCGGGCGATAGAGGAATAAACCAGCTTGACAGAGCTTGTAAGGAACACGATATAGCTTATAGCCAAAATACGGATATGGATAGTCGTAAACAAGCGGACAAGATCCTAGCTGATAATGCTTGGAAACGAGTTAAAGCTTCAGATTCAACATGGGGAGAAAAAGCCGCTGCTTGGTTAGTTACAAATGTCATGAAAGCGAAAGGAAAACTTGGTTCGGGTATCAATAATAAGAAAAAAAAGAAAAAGAAGATTAGTTTTATTAACTTGGTTAAATCGTCAAAGGTAGATGATGTATCATCGATTCTGAGCGCATCAAAAGCGGCATACAAGAAGGCTAAAATGCATTTGCGCGGTAAGACGAAACCTTCACTGCCTAGAGTTCTCCCGCTGCCAAAGGAGGGAGGCTTCCTCCAATTTCTTGTACCGTTGATGGCAGGACTTTCCGCTGTGGGATCTTTAGCAGGAGGAGCTTCGAGTGTGGCGAAAGCGATTAACGAGGTGAAACAGGCCAAACTAAAATTAGAAGAGCAAAAGAGGCATAATTTGGCAATGGAAGGTCGAAAAGTTGGCGAAGGACTTTATTTGAAACCACATAGGAACGGTTACGCTCTGTTTATAAACCGAGAAAAAAGACTTGGAAAAATATGACTACCAAATAAACCATTGACCGATATTGAATTAAATTATATGTCTAAACTTTTAAATATTAAAAATTTTCGTGGAGTATTTATGATTGATAGTCTTCCTATATACCCAAAAAAACATGAGGCCGCTATTGTAAATTTGCATACGAGTTCAGAACCCGGTTCTCATTGGGTGTGCTATGTAAAAAAAGATAGTCTAGTGAAATACTTTGATTCCTTTGGAAATTTAAAACCACCTCCACAGTTACTTGAGTACTTTAAGGGTTCAGAAATAATTTACAACAGACGTCGTTATCAAAAGTCGGATACACCGATTTGTGGACATCTCTGCTTAGCGTATTTAGCAGATGTTTCTAGCAAATTTTGATCATTCATAATCATGAGCTACACAGTAACGTTGACGGGGAATTCTAGTGTTCTCCATGCGAACTTTTTACCTCCGCTGGAATTAGGCTCAAGTTATACCGTTGGGTTATTATCTTTTGACTCATATAATACTATACCTAATATCAGGAAAGATGTTAACGATAAGTTTTACTTTGGAAATCTGACGATTCAGATACCTGAAGGATCGTATGATATCGATGCACTAAATTCTTTTCTTCGCGAAGAAATTGCTCACCAGGAACCTAGTGGTGGGTTTATGCTTCGAGGAAATGAGAGTACTTTAAAGGCCGAACTTAGAACAACGAAACCGGTCTACTTCAACTTCCCCGACAAGCCCCATTCTATTGGCCCACTGTTGGGTTTTCATCGTCCTAATCAAGTCATTGACCCATTGCATCGGTACAGCGAATCCGATGGCATTGTGAAAATTCTTTCTGTAAACACTATTTCGATTCATTGTAACATCGCATCAGGGTCTTATCTGAATGGGGATCCGGATCATAGCATACATCACTTCTTTCCGGCTGTAGAACCAGGATATAAAATAATAGAAACCCCGAATCCTGTCATTTACTTTCCAACTAACGCGAGGACTGTTGACAATATTACCGTTCGTTTAGTGGATCAAGACGGTGCGCTTATTGACTTTAGGGGGGAAACTGTTACATTGAGAATACATTTGAAGAACAATGGGGATTGATTTTTGTACCGGTGAGAATCGTGGTACTCATCACGCTTTTTTTTATAAAAGGGGATGTCATGCCATGGTAAGAATTAGTAAACCTAAGTCGACGAGACGGCTAACAACTGCAAACGTCAACTTTTTAAAACAGTGTGGGTTTCGATTAAAAAAAAAAAAAGAACAAAATGCATAACATACTAAACGTTACATCAGATGTAAAATTTGATGATTCTCTTACACAATTCCAATATCATTCACATCAGCCGTATGCGGGGAACACTCTTAACAATTCTGACGAAATCAGAATACCAATCCATCAACAAGATGCTTATACGTTTCCTTCTTTAAGTTTTGTTTATCTGGAAGGACGAATTTCTAAAAAGGATGGGACTGACGGAACAACTTCAAAATTCACTAATAACGCGTTTGCGTTTTTGTTTGATGAGATAAGATATGAATTGAATGGTATTGAAGTCGATAGAGTGAGAAACCCCGGAATAACTACAACGCTTAAAGGTCATACATCGTTTTCACCCAATCAAGTCAAAGGACTAGAAAATGCCGGGTGGATAATCCCAGGTGTTGATAAAACAGTTTCAATAGATAAAAACGGTTTTTTTAGCGTATGTCTGCCATTGGATATTCTCTTAGGGATATGTGAAGACTATCGAAAAATTTTAATTAATCTTAAGCAAGAACTCGTTTTGATCAGATCGAGTACTGACTTGAACTGTGTAAAGGGTAGTGATGATGTACAAATAAAATTAGATAAAGTGGTTTGGAGGATGCCTCATATTCGTGTTTCTGATCAAGAACGTCTAAAGTTGTTAAAAATGGTGGATAAAAACAAGGTCATTTCTATTCCATTCAGATCGTGGGATCTTTACGAATACCCTAATTTACCAGCATCACAGCAAGAAAATTGGACTGTAAAAACATCCACAAATTTAGAAAAGCCTCGCTATGTTATTATAGCATTTCAAACTGATAGAATGAGAAATGCTACCAAAGATATAAGTCAATTCGATAGTTGTAAAATAAAAAATTTGAAACTCTATCTGAATAGCGAACAATATCCTTATGACGATTTGAATCTAGATTTTGCACTAGGAAAAGTAGCTCTCCTATATGAAATGTATAACGAGTTTCAAACGAGTTATTATGGTAATAGACATTCACAACCCCTGTTGTCACGATCCGATTTTGAGACCTTCGCACCTATAGTCGTCATAGATTGTTCTAAACAATCCGAGGCAATAAAAAGTACGACTATCGATATTCGCGTACAGCTAGAGGCGAGTGAGAACTTCCCGCCTAATACTAGGGCATACTGTCTTATCCTTCACGATAAAGTAGTAGAATACGAAGTAGGAACCGGTTTGGTTCGTAAAATGTACTGATGATGCATATATAAAGCTGCTGTAGCGGCTATAATAATATCACTTCTCCGTTGTTCACCGACTAAAACATACGATGCGTTCAGCGGCAATTGATTTTCAGGGGTATCGCACGGCTTCTAACTCATTGATTGTTAAAGAATTATCTGTAGTCTCTATTAGTCACGGCTCATCGTGGCATTGGTGTTTCAATCCACCTCGAGATGCTGAAGATGTTGTTCATTCAAAGACAAACCTTTGGGTTAAGAAACATATTCATGGAATGGGATGGGACTATGGTGATGTATTATATGAGGATATGAGATATTTATTACAACACGCCACTGAGAACTTTGACATATTATGGGGGAAAGGAATGGAAAAGTGCAAGTTTATTGAAGATCTTATTGGTAAACCGGTCTATGATCTACATGAATTCGGTTGTCCTAACTTAAAACAATTAGAAAATTGCAAGATGGTATGTCATTTTCATTTAAACTCGTCTTTTGTCTGTTCACTAAATCAGGCACACCGTTTAGCATCATGGGTCAGAAAAAATGATGAAGCAGTAAACTTTAAAAAAGAAGACGTTCGTAAGCATACATTTGTAAATATTATCTCTCCTCCTCATAATCTGCTCTCATTCGCCGGATTTGTAAGAGGAGTAAAAGATACGGTCAAATGCATATATTGTGGACTGTTATATGACAAACAATCGCTCATCAATCCAATCAAGTACCATAAAGCGAATAGTCCTCAATGTTTATGGTTTAAGGAAGAAGAGTACTTTTGAATCTACTCGGAAACATGCGGTATCAGCATGGAGTCAGTTATACAACGTTTAGGAGAGGAAGGCATTGAAACCACTGAGCACTGAAGAATTGAGTATTTTACCTCGGTCTTTGGTCTATACCTTTTTGACTACGCATTAGACTACATCTGGAACAATTACACCTGAAGAAGAAATGGGTTGCAAGAAGACGAGGAACATGTATCCAGAAACGAAGACTTTGCTACTAAATGAATATATTAACTATTAATTATATTATTATGCTTGTCAATCTTTGTTTTTTTAAATAAACTATACATATTTTACATCTTGTTTTTTTTTTTTCCTCCTTCTTTTTATTTAGGGAAAGGTTCATTAAATAAAATTCACAGACATAAAATATAAAAAGTATTTATTGAATATAGTTCAAATTACAAGTTGCGTGGCTATTATTACATATTGTTGAGTTCATTTAAATTGTTAAAGAGAGTATTAGTATTAATATTGAACTCTAACGGTACACATTCCACAGGTTGTGTGAGTTCATTTTCTGTTTCTTTCTTGTAAATGTCGACCATCTTGGTTAGCAAGTCCAGAGAGTCGTTTATTTTTTCAATACTGGAACAAAGCTTCACCGTTTCATTCCTGCTGAAACATGTCGATGGAGATTTCATCTCAAGGGTTAGCGGACTTTGATTGAACATTGCAAAACAATGGTACACTTGTTCTATCTTCATTACCCTGTTTCTACCCCTCATAGAAAATAAACAGAGCACATTTTTACACCTCACCCGGTCTTCAACGCCCACCACGCTCTTGCCGCGTTTGCACTGCAAAAGAGACAGCAACCTAGGAATCTGGTCTGTGAGGAATCTCCACTCCTCCGTGTCCATATAGATGCTCGTCTTCTTGGCGATGATGGCGATAGTCGGCTCATAATCGCAAAGACCAACTCGAACTAGTTTGCTACTTGTGATGGGGTGATCAGTAACTAGTTCCAATCGTCTCGGAGCGACCATCTCACAAGGATTCAACGTGGACACTGTAAGATTTCCGCAGAGTGGAGGGGGAAAGATGAAGTTTTTCTAGATTCTTTATTAGTTGATTTATTTCATTTCTTTTTATTTCATACAAGGATATATGAGTTTTCAAAACCTGGAGTTGATTAATAAAGATTCCAAGTCTTCTGCACATATCACAGCAACATACATACCTTTTGTTTTCACATTTATTTTTTTTCCCCCTCTTCGCAATCAACTTCATTCTCAACATCTATTTTTATTGACAAACTCCACTATCAATCTCATCCACAACACCTATTTTTATCGGTAAACTCTCCAGTTGATCCAAATATTTGATAAATGGACAATTTTCAGACCATTTCTTGTGTTCTAAAAAAGGATCGTCATATAATTCCCATTGATTCAATATTATTCCGCAAAATGGACACCTTGTATGGTCAGAGACTTTCAAGTAATACAATCCTGCTGCGGCCAACTTCACAACACTCACTGGCGATGTCCACCCGACAAATGTCGACAGGCGGTCTTTCTCATACCTCAGGTTCCTACTTGACTGCCGTACCATTGTAGTGGACTGGTTAACAATGACCTGCAGTTACTCAGACACACAGGCGAGGAACGTATTCAAAAATGTAAAACAACACAGAGTTTATATACAGGTAGAACACGGAATAACTGTGTGCCAGGGGCTGGAGAGGAAAAGCTTATAAAGGAGTATGAACTGCTGAGGTATATAGGAGTGATAAGACCTGCTCGTACGGAACTGACGTCACAAGGTCAGTTTTACACACACACACACACAATGTCAACCTTTTCGTCCGTGAGATAAAATATAAACTGCCGATCAAGCATACCCGGGAGCAGCGCTAGCCCCCCTCAATGACTCATGCTCTGATGGAACTGACGTCACAAGGTCAGTTTTACACACTATACAGATAAAATATTAAAAAAAAAATTTGATAAAGGAACCCCGTATTCGTCCGTGAGATAAAATATAAACTGCCGATCAAGCATACCCGGGCAGCGCTAGGCCATCAATGACTCATGCTCTGATGGAACTGACGTCGCAAGGTCAGTTTTACACACTATACAGATAAAATATTAATAAAAAAACAATTCTGATAAAGGAACCCCGGGGCCCCTCGATGACGTCAGAGGGTCAATGCCCCCCCGTCACAGTTTTACACACTATATAGATAAAATATTAAAAAAAAAAAAAAAATTCTGATAAAGGAACCCCGGGGCCCCTCGATGACGTCAGAGGGTCAATGCCCCCCCGTCACAGTTTTACACACTATATAGATAAAATATTAAAAAAAAAAAAAAAATTCTGATAAAGGAACCCCCGGCCCCTCGATGACGTCAGAGGGTCAATGCCCCCCCGTCACAGTTTTACACACTATATAGATAAAATATTAAAAAAAAAAAAAAAATTCTGATAAAGGAACCCCCGGCCCCTCGATGACGTCAGAGGGTCAATGCCCCCGTGACGTCACAAGGTCATTTGCACCTCTACTATAACACTAATGTAAACAAAGCGATGTTGCCAAATCTTGCACATTCCTTGCGACGTTGCCAAATGTGGCATTCAGACCTCCAAGGCTTCCCCCCCGCACCCTTCCCCTCGCCTTGTCAAGGTCAAGTCCACAGTCTCCAATGCTACAACCCGTCGTTTATAACTACTGACATGAGTTAATGACAAGCAGAGAAACTACCCACTGGTAGTACTCAAATCACTGGTCCAACTAAGAAGGTCACGTGGTCATCTTCTTTTTAGACCCCTCGTAGGATTATCGGGAATCGAAGAGGAAGCTAGGTTTGAAACTATAAGGTTTGAGTGGGAATGAAGTTTATTATGAAAGGATAGATACCGGACTTGGGCCAAATCAGCAACAAATGGGACATTAAGATCGTTATGGATGACTTTATTCTTAACTAAATAAGCAGCGTTGAGGATTTTACGAAGGATTTTGGATTGTAGGGATTGGATATGAGAGGAATTTGATTAGTGGAGCCCCAAACCTCTACTCCGTAAGTCCAAATACGTCGTATGATGGTCATATAGGTGAGCCTTTTGTAGTTAATTGGGAGCGTTTGTCTAGTATGTGTTGACGTAGCTTGAAACGTCGCGCGGTTTCTTGTCTTTTCAGTCTAGTATGAGGATTCCAGGTTAATCGTTTGTCAAGATGCAACCCTAAGTATCGGATCTGTTCTACAGGCACCAGTGGGATATTATTAAAGGATTCTGAAGGGCAGGAAGTCACATCTTATTTTTTAAAATTATTTTTAAAGTATAGTCTATTTTAATAATATCATTTCCCTTTCAATAGATTTTGATACAGAGGAAGATAAAGTAAACTTATTAATTATTTAGTCCATACAAATAAATGCAACTGGGCTACAAAAGGCAAAATAGACGCGTCGGTTACTGCCGTGTTTTCTGTGACCCACGGACCATAGAGAGTTGATGGTCGCTAGTAATTGCGACCTCTAATTGAGGCGGTCCTACGGCCCAAGCAAGGATATTAATTACCACTTTTCCTGTTCCAGTCAGGCCAACTCGACCAGTTTACGGCCCCGCTTCATTACTGCACTTACCGGAGTCGTAAATATGGAAGCCAACTACTGCCTTTGAGGCCCTTCACTACCTTTTATTGCTGTCACGTGGAATTACACGTGTCCCTTATCTCTGCTAACAGAGAAACGTTGGCGAATCAAGTTTGATTTTTTTACGTCGGCCTAGTATTCTTCATTTTGAGCAGTAAAAAGTCATAAAGAAATAAATATCAATGACGTATTAAGATTAAGTGTTCATGAATAGTGAAGTCGATTTTAACTTTCATTAATGGCCCCAAACTGATATCAATTCTTCTTACTTTGTAAGCATAAAGTCATCAAATAATGACCTCAATGTACCATTTGTTACTCATTTTGCCCGAACTCGATATGGTCTTTCTTCACTAACTTTATTTCCACTCAAACCAACTAGTTCCGAACCTACCTCTCCAATTCCCAATGATCCTCCGAGGCGTCTGAAAAGAAGATGGTCTCGTGACCTTCTAAGCTGAATTTGTTATTTGAATACTACCACTGGGTAGTTTCTCTACTTAACTTTATCAATGTGATTATGTATCATACGTTATATTTACTTGTACTGTTATAGTACAGCTGTAAATTTCAATCAATAAATTTTTAAAAACACTTTTATCACACACATGTTACACTAAACGCTCTTGAAAAACATAAATGATTTGTTCCAATAATTAGGAATCAAGAATTAATCTAAAACGTTTATGTTGTATATCACGTTTATATTTTTTAGCATATTATATTATAATCATTGCTGAATACCTAAAAAGATACCAAGCGTGCAAAAAACATCATAGTCTCAGCTTTATATTATCACTTAATTCCGTTAAATCTATCTTTCTCAGAAGGAATGAATTGTACGTAGTTTAAGATAGTGACGTACGAAAGGTAATTCTTAGGAGGAAAAAATTAAAATTTTAGGGAAACTCAGTTCTTCTTAATTCTCAAACTTACTCAAACCACATCTACTGTTCATAAAAAATACATATGTAACAATGATTTACAAAAGTATTGTTTTCTCTTTTTGCTAATAGGAACGGAGCAGCATATGATAAAAAGAAAACATCATCTTAATACTTCCGAAAGTAAAGTGTACCTATACAAGATTATTTGCCCCAAAGTTAGAAAGGACGAAGCCTGATAGAATGTTTGAGAGCCTGGGAAACGAAGGAATGCGAGCTTAGTATCCAGTAATTATAATTAAAGCGATAAAATAGCTCAGTTATAATAGCAATGTAAAGTACCTGGCTTGCATTTCTGGAATTCCTGGAGGGAACTGGAACCGAGAGGTTGACCTATGCTGCAGGTTGATCTTCCAGATGTCTTATGTGGGATGATTTTCTGGAAGGAGGAATACAGGTAACCATAATCGGCGGTGTCGAAATGAGATTTATTTTGCAAATATGATTGTCGGTTCGTTTCACTATGCTACTATGGCTAATCGGATGATGCTACAGTCCTAAATTTTGCCAATTCATGTATAATTAGGACAGGAATCTTTAGCACAGGCTCACGACCACCATTTTACGTTCCCTCCGAAGACCGGCAGCAAAGGTTAATTGGATTTATAAGGTGGTTTATTTATTTTATGCTGTCATTGCTGATCGGAAGATGTTCCTGTGTGGGTTCTAAATTTTTCCTCTCCAGGTATAATTAGAGTAGAGATTTTTAACTAGTAGCTGATACTACATAGCCTAGTGGATCACCATTTTACGTTCCCTCCGAAGGACGGTATAGTTAAAAATATTTTACACACTTTAAAATAGACAATTTTCCTGCGTGGGAACCCGCAATGGTGGGTATAGCAGGTTGTTATGCTAACCATTATACCATGAGTGGTCCTGATACCACAAATGTTAATTCATTATCTTTATATATTAAGTTAATTTATATTAGTCCAGGATCCATGGTCCATTTTTGCACTTGATTACTATCAAGCTGAATCTTTGTGAATAGCTTCGTTTCGATAAGACACCCAGCAATTTCATGTTCGAAAATTCTCGGTTGTGGTAGCTAACAGAGGTAGCAAGGATAAAATATGTCGATTTGATGATTCTCAAAAATGTATTACTAACTGGATTTTTTTTTGTTAAATCTCAAGATAATTATCTAAATTATTTGAAAAAATATTTGTCCTACAAAATGTATGGTTTCATCAAAGAGTCCCCTCCTTCCATTATAAATGAAAAAACAAAAAATCAGGTTGTTAGTAATCAGTTTTGATGACCTCGTTATCGATACATGTTGGAATTATAAATTTTTGAGAATCATCAAATCGACATATTTTATCCTTGCTACCTCTGTTAGCTACCACAATCGAGAATTTTCGCACAGGAAATTATTGGGCGTCTTATCGAAACGAAGCCATTCACGAAGATTCAGCTTGATAGTAATCAAGTGCCAAAATGTACCATGGATCCTGGACTATATCTTGCATAACTAAAATAAAGTAAAAACAAATAAATGGGTAACATAAATTAAAAATATTGTTCCAAGTTTTACGTTCCACCCTGTAGTTAATTCTGTTTTTTTAATGTATTTATTGAAATTTACAACTGTTTTTCAAATGTGCTAGAATAATAATACATCTATTTAATAGAGTAAAAGATATATAATGGCATGAGACAAAGGCGAGTAGAGCAAGTACCCCCCGGTAGTACTCAAATATCAAATTCAACTTAGATCATGAGGCCATATTTTTTTCGGGATGGTCGGGAATTCAAGAGGTTGCTAGGTTTGAAACTGGGTGGGAATAAAGTTTGTCATGAAAATATTCATATCGGATTCGGGCCAAATCAGTAAAAAATGGGACATTGAGGTCATTATGGATGCCTATGTTCGTATGTAAGGAGCATTGATGATTTTACAAAGAATTTTGGATTGTAAGGATTGCTATACGAGAGCAATTCGATGGCTTATTGGAGCCACAAAATAACTGTACTCCGGAAGTATAGGTTGGTCTTTTGATTGACATGAGTCTTTTGTAATTACCACTAGAACTACGAATCATTTATTTATAACATTTTCTCTTCAAGTCTTATTTAATATTTTATGATAATGTCATGATTTTTATTAAATTTTATGAATTTTATTGATCTTATGAATTTTATAGTTTTATTTCTTGAATTCTACTATTTTGTTTAACTAAACAAAGAAACTGGTCATTTTGACCGGTTGGTAGAAATAGCTATATGCTATATCTAAGAGCGTTTGTCTAGTAAGTATTGAAGATCTCAGAAATGGTGAACAGTTAATTTTTAAATTTTTAATTATCATTTCATTCTTACGAGTACTCGACACCGCACAGGTACAGGGTGGACCATCACTTTACATTCCCTCAGAAGGACGCATAATTAAATATTTTATCCTAATTTTAAAAAATCTTCGGGCCACCTGCAAGGGTGCGAACCCGCCCTCTTGAATATTGTAGGCTGCTATGCCACTACGGCCCAGGCGATCCTGCAAAAATTAATAAACAGCGGAATAGTTGACTTATATTTTCTTGATCATGGGGAATGTATTTTAAACATCCATTTTCCTCTTCTTGGGTAAAATGGCTGTCCAGATTGAGTTTTATGCCGGAGATCTGGAACAAGAGCTTACCCCAGCGGTACCTAATGACTTTTACGACCTCCTTCTCTAGGCTAGGAGATCGTAGCGGAGGCTGCTCTAATGAATGCCGCGAGTTATTTACGACGGCACTGGCCGCCTCTACACGGCCGGTAATAAGAGTCCGAGATGGCGGGAAAAAATAAAAGATCTCGGGATGGATCCCTGGCCCACGCACATCGCGCCATCTGCTTCCCCGCAGTCCACCACCGGGAAGTCGTCGGAAAATCGAATTTAATAGACGTATTACTACTTTAAAGGGAGCGGAGTGGCTCAGTGGTAGAGCACTGAGTTGCCATGCTGAAAATCCTGGTTCAAATCCCACTGCAGGCAGTTACTTTTATTTAGTCTGTTTGCAGTGAGAGATGAATCATATGGGATCTAGGACCCTCCTGGGGCTCACCCAGCCTCTATAAAATATTATAAAAATAGGGTACCCAAAATAAGGGGGTAAAAATCTGGCGGTTGAGCGTGGCCTAGGACGTCACCTCCTTGCAGAACCGTTGTCCATGAAACAGTACAGTCTCTACCATGTACTGAACCCCAGACCCGTTCACGGGTTGTAGTGGTATATGTTTTTTTCAGGTTTACTACTTTGAAGGAGAATAACGTAACGTGGAACGTTGTTATAGGAGTTGTCCGATCTCCAAATAATCTTAAAAAATAAAAAACTTCACCACTAGAGCCCATTACGAGTCTTGGGTTTTGTTCATAGTAGAGTCTGTTCTGTTTCTAAATCAATGGTTGTGCAGGGAGGTGATTTAGCTGAGACTAACCGCCTGGTTTTACCGCCAATTAAGTAATTGCGTCACGAGATCCCACAAGCTCCATCTGTGGCTGTTAACAAGTTATTTATCTGATACAGTTATTTATCTACAAGATCTTTGGATCAGCAACATCGCGCTCTATACAGTAAGCTATCCCACTCCCCTATTCAAGATGATGCAATACAGGATAAAATAATATTAAGAAAACTTTAAGTTTTATCAATCGTATTTTAAAAAAAGATTATCAATTACTATGTTCTCAACATTTCCACACTTTATTTTCCAGATGGTTTCCTATTAGGACTAGCATAACCATTGCGCTTGTGTAGTGAACATTATGTCTCTCTAATATATAAAAAATATTTCTGGCGTGTAATAAATTTAGAAATATATAAGGTGGTATTTTTACGCCAAATACTGGAAAATAAAATGGAATATAACGGAATTTTCAACAGCTTTATATCCATTTTAAAAAGCTTATGATTCCATCGACCGTCAAATGATGTATAATGTATTGATTGGCCATGATACAACAAAGATATTAGTAAATGTATATGAGCGAAACTTTCGATAAGCTTCGAAAAAATAAGAAAAAATTCGAGGTAGCCCATGTTTAAAATAAGGATAATCGCTTTCACAAGGGGGGATTTAGGGGAAGCACGGGGGGCACGCCCCCCCCCAGACGGCTTTTTGTGTACTGTGGAGAATCCATTACAGTACATAATATATTAATGAAATAACAGAAAGAACATGAGTGAAACTATTGTTTAGATATTTTAATAAACCTTTCTATAAATATTACAAGTTTATTTCTAAGTTATTGAAGATTTTTTTGCCCGTCTGCCCGTTGTGCCTCCCCCCAAGAAAAAAATCCTGGATCCGCCCTTGCGCTTTCACTGTAGCACTTCAATTTAGCACTTGTGGAATAGTTGCAGTTATTTGGACTCTCTATCTGCCCTGAAAATTGCCGAAATCACAGGCCAAAACGTAGTTCCATTTAAGTAAGTCATTCTTATTCTGTGTATTCATTGACTGCACCCTCTGACGATTTTGCTCTATTCTTAGAAATCTCCAGTCAACTATTGTCCATTTAAATTTAATTAACACTTGTGTACGTTATTAAATAGATTGAAATGACGTTTTTCATCTAAGTTATTAAAAATTCATTTTAATTAATTTGTTATAAATTCTGTTAATATCATACATATTTTTCTATTTGTTATTAAATAATAAAATGACTTATAAAAACTTAAAGACAACTGATAAATGAAAATTGTATTGGTAGTAAGAAAAGATTTCATTGTATAATTAGTAAGAAAATATTTCCCTTTGGAATGCCGGCATTGCAGCAATCACAAATCACAAGTCGGGACCTTGAGAATAATTAAATTCTACCCCGAGAGAGAACTTGGATAAAGCGTAGTATTTATAGCCATACCAACCGGCTCATATTTATATTAACTCATTATTTTAGTATCATTAATTACAAACACATGGGGTCTTTTGTGGTAATTATTATTATAAATATAATTAATATATAATAATTTTTAATCCAATAAAAACTAATATTAGGGCTGTCTGTCACAGTTGCTCCGGCCTTCTGTCTTATTTTGTGTTTTTTTGACAACACCTCCAGACTATCTATATCCCACAAAAAAATAATATAGTAGCGGCGTAGAGCGCTCACTTGCTGTCCTGAAGATTCCAGGTTAAAATCTGGGCAGGACTGATAAATTATTTATCTTTAATATATATAAAACTATTATCTTCTAACAGCCATATATAGACGCTGTAAGATCTATAGATTTATGTTTTAATTAGTTATTTTTAATTGTTTATTCATATTTTGTGGAAGTTAAACTACTTTCAAGGTAATCAATTATAATAAAAAAAGAATCTTCTTTTACTATGCAGCTATTTCCTATTTAAAAACACTAATGAATGGACTTCTGAAAGAAGTGAAATAACGGTTTTTCAAGACAGAGCCAAACAGAACAAGAATCACAAAACAACAAACATGGTTATAATGGTAGCCGGCAGATTCTAAATCCGTCTAATGAAGCAATTAAAATGAGATCTTATCTGTTCATGTGAAGGATCGTAAAGTAATAAAAAGAATGGCTGTGGTGGAAAATAAACTGAGTCCTGTGTTGCGTGTCATCGGCTCCTTCACGTGAATATATTATTTCTTCCATACTCCTCCAACATGGTCACCCCTTCCTTTGGGCAATAATTTTTTCTTTCAAGATCTGTTTCTTTGTAAGGCTG
The DNA here is from genome assembly GCA_964056705.1 of Troilus luridus. Classification (NCBI taxonomy): domain Eukaryota; kingdom Metazoa; phylum Arthropoda; class Insecta; order Hemiptera; family Pentatomidae; genus Troilus; species Troilus luridus. The sequence continues at coordinate 49,077,765 of OZ057416.1, forward strand.
AGGAATTTAGTTGATATGGTAGAACTAAACACTTTCTATCCTTTCCTTGAGGACTTGAAAAAATTAATAATAATATATTATAATTTTTTTAATTTTTAAATATTTTTATTTTGAAGAGAAAAGATTTGCCTCCAGCCGGGATTCGAACCCGGATCTCCACCTCACCGTGGCAACGCTCTAACCATTCGTGCCACCGGGGTCGCTTCCTACCTAGGACAAATCTGTCCTCTTCACCGAATTATTATTATTAATAATAATAGTTTTGTTTTTTTTTACAAAAAAATAATAAATAAAAATAGATAAAGAGGTAGACAAGTAAGTTTTTCTGTTACGTTTGGACTATAATAACTAATAATAGCAATGTAATGGACAATGGTAACGCGCAAATCTAAATTTACCTCAAATTTTCGTTTAGTTCTATATCACTTTATTAGGAAATAATTTTTCTTCTAAAATTGACCGAAATAACATTATTGTTAGATACAGACCATATATAATATTAAAGAAAAAGAAACAAAAAAGTACTCCTGCAACCCTTGAAGGATCTTGGGTTCAGTACATAATAGAGACTGCGCTGTACTATATATTTAAGCATGTTATATATATAAACCCAGTGAATAATTGGTTAAGTCGAATTTTCTCCAAAATTAAAGTCTTGTACTTGGGAAAGCGGAATTATTTTCGTAGTAAATAAGGGACTAAGCCAGGCAGAAATGAAGTTATTGCTTATATTACAACTCCATGTCAAGCCAATACCAACAGAAATGAAACGATTCCGCAACCCTCAAAAGAGTTTACTCTCTCTGGAAGAAATTCGGCTTAATCTCTTATTCACCGAGTCTGCTGTGTTGTATATGTATACCCTGAATCCCTAGACGCTAAGACGCGCCTATATGTAGATTCCTCTTCACTATAACTCACTATTATATTCATATTCAAGGAATTACTCACTCAGAATTACCAACCCTCCAGACATCACTCCCTTCCTAGGGGCTCTTTCGTTCCTCTCTGATATTCTAGGCTTTCTTCTAAACATTCTCTGTAGAGTCCATAACACACCAGTTTTCCTCATCTGTTATTATCCGATCAACTAGGTTTTCTTGGAATGAACTTTATTGTAACCTGAATGGTCCTGACAGAATAAAGATCAGTTCTGTCCTGCACTTCCATCTTGCATGGTTTCTATCAACTATTTGGCCTGATAAACATAATCTTCAACCTCGTGTTCTCAGGTTGTACATATCCAAGTTCATAAACCATGCAATCCTTATTTCTGCACATCTACGGAATTGTCAAATTCACCTTTTAATTAATCTTCTTTAACACTTGCTAACATGGTCAAGAAATAATCTCTTCATCGTTTCATTCTCTAGAAAGATCTGGTGATCCCTGTGAAATTTGAAGCCCTCCTGGGGTCACCCATTCTATAGAGAGGTTTCCCTGAATTGAGGGAAATGCCTGTACAACGTTTGATTTAGAAACCGTGCAGTTTCTACTATGTACCCAAGACCTTTCATTGGTACAGTTTTTTATAGTTTCATCCATCCGCTGTAGAAATTTAGCTATGGCCATAGCGGAACCTTCATATGTGCCCTGTATCTACTAAAGACGTATCGATTGGTAAGTTCTGAGGAGTATCCCAGTTTAAGCTGTAACAGTAACCCCGTAAACACCATCTCTTGCCCAACATCACATCATGGTCAGCAGTTTTATAATATGATATTTCCTAAGTTCAATAGCAAGACTTGTGATAGGTCTCCCTCAATTTTACCGAACTATTTTATCTGTAAAAAGAAATGTCTGTCTTCTCTAATCTCTCTCTGTCTAGACTGTATTCATCATTAATTCCAGTCTCTTAAGTTCTTCCATTTGCTTAGCGTAACTATATTTCTCCATGTTGTATATCATATCAAATATTTAATTATTCAACCTTTTGCAATCCAACCTGACTATGTGGTCCTTTCCTCTTTCCAAACCTGGTCGTCCTTTCCTCAGAGTAATTTCCTACTCCTCTGTCCTTTGGTATATTCCTTTATTCGATCTCAATTTTTAGCTCCTATGTGATATACTTGGCCAATACATTTTGTCTCTTATTATATATTTTTAGCTTTAGAATCTCCATATGAAAGCCTTAAGGACTTAATACGTTCGGCATAGAGGGCATTGGTACCCAAACGTACGATTCAAATGCATATGGCTCTCGAGCTTTCCGAATTTTCTTAGACTAGATTTCAACCCTTCGTACTTGGAGCCTTGAGAACAAAGACTCTTTAAAAAATAAGAAGCTTAAGGGCGCGGAAGGGCGGAGGCTATCGAGCGGAGGGTGTGTCTGGGCGTGGCCGATCAATCTTGGCTCATCACAACCCCCCCCCCTCCCCCCCGAGCCCTTTCTTCTGAAGCTAATATCATTTATTGCCTAGTTTATTTTTACTATTTCCTCATTTTATGCGGTCTATTTCATGCATATTAACTTCTGATATAATATAGATATGGCATACAGAAAAATATTTTATGGGCCATATAACAGATTAAATACAATATCATAAAACTTTTATACACCTTTTTGATTGCAATATTTGAATATCTTCCCAAACCAAGGGGGGGGATAAATAATTTAATAAAATTATTTTTATTAAACCCTTTTTATTACATCATTTTCAACCATCAGCTTCTAATATCACAATAAATAGACTTTAGAATAATCAAGTTAATTAGTATAATTAACTAAAATAAATGTTGAACCTCTTCAATCGAGATCATTCTTTAGTAGGTATCGTTCATATTATTAAAATCTATAAGTAGTATATATATTTAATGTAAAAGATATATAATGTGCTTGAGATTTGTCAATTTATAAGCATACAGAGAATTCATGTGTTCGGTTGGTTGTTTTAAGGTTGAATTTAGTATCTAATGGGCATCGATGCCTAAGTTTAAGTTATATAAATAAATTCAAAATTTATATTCAAATAGCAAAAAAGATTTGAGAGGATATGAAATAAAACATATAAGAAACTACTACGTGAATTCAAGGTTAAAAAAAAAACAGCCTGGACGACCCATTGAGATTCTTGGACTACTATTTCTTGGACAAAAAGTTGGTTATATAGGGACGGATTTTCCTAAATCACTCTCAACCGCCAGGTTTTCGCCATATTTTATAGAGGCTGGGTGAGCCCCAGGAGAGTTCCGGAACCCAAAAGATCCATCTCTGGCTGTTAACAGATTAAAGTAAATCTGTAACAGCCGGATTTGAACCCAGGACCTTTGGCAAACCAACTCAGTTCTCTACTATTGAGCCATTTCTCTCCCTAATAAATAAATAAATAAAATATATGAGAAAATAAATTAGAGAAATAAAAATGAGGAGATAACTGAATTAGATATTTTTTATTAATCCTTCATTTAATAGAAATACGATGATCAAAACGTATTTTTCCTAAATTCTCAAAACCATTGATTCATTGGCAGGTAGTACTAATTTATATACCGCTCTTTCGTAAAAGGCAGAACCTTCAAAATGTATGAACTATTGTTAATAAGTGTGGGGTTTACATCCACCATTTTTATTTTTAGGTGTGCCTGATTTTTTAAGAAAAATAGGGGTAGGAAATTCCTCAAAAAATAAATATTTTACATTTAGGATACAGAGGTTAAAAAAGATAAAAAATAAAACAGAAAAAAGGAAACCCCTATCATTTCTATTATCTTTTAAGCTGAAAGCTTGGTAATGGTATTTCTAGGGCAACCCTATTAAGGAACCGATAGATAAAACGTCTATGTGTCTCAGAAAAAATATCCAAGGAATTCACAGTTTTCTGGAATACTTTCTTATTTCATTTAGGGAGGGTCTTCCTCCATATTTTTTTATTTTTTAGATTTGAATTTAGACTTAAAAAGTTAACTTATTCTTTTCTCTGTTAAGATGCCTAAAACACAAGTTTTGGGCAATAGATAAGCAGGAAAAAAGAAACACACACCTGAGTTTGAAGATTGAAAAACTCACGTTTAGTTTTCAGAAAATTACAATTGGAATAATTACTGCAGCACCTGAGATTGTGTTAGATAAATTGACAGAAGTATAAAGTAATATAATAAGGTAATTTATAGTTTTGTTTAGATTATGATATAATAATTTGATTATCTAATTTTATAATTTTACCAGCTAATTTACAATAATTTTTATACATGAGTCATTTTCTTGTTTGTCAAATGGTTGTACTTCATTAATATTTGATATTTAGGTGACAATTAACTTTCTATTCACATGGATATTTATAACTTAATATTTTAGGTGCTCTATGGCAATATTTCTTGTTCTGAAGTCTCTAATTTCAATCATTTTGTGAGAACGAGATGGAATTAATGTGGATTTTAAAAATCCTGAATATTTATCCCTACAGACAGGTGAAGAATTCTGATGTCCGGACTGAATGGTTAGATTTCAAATAAATAGTAAGTGATTAAATATAATTATACACACAAATACCCTTTTTCGTCATTCATAACAATAAATGTCAGGGTCGACCTGTGGACTAGTGGTTAGCGTAACAAACTACTAAGCCCAAGATCGCGGGTTCGTGGCCCGGCAGGTGGCCCTAGGATAATTTAAAGGGAGTAAAAACTCCTTAGTTACGGTATCCTTTGGAAGGGACCGTTATACGGGGGTCTCGAGCCTGTACGATGTCAGCTACTCGATAAGAATCCCTATCCTAATTAAACCTGGATAGGCAAAATTTAGAGCTCCCACTGTAGCATCGTCCGATCAGCCATAGCAGCTGTTTGTTAAATAAACAAACAAACAATACCAATAAATGTGATTTTTTTGTTGTGAAAAAAAATTATTTGAAATTTTATTGATTTTTCAACATTGTGGGTTTTAACAAACAATTTGGATTCATTCTTAAACAGTATACCTTCAATTAGTTTAATTTCTATATAAAACAAATAATATTTATTATGATAAAATTTATTTATATATGTATAAACTTATAAAGGGAGGGGGTAGCTCAGTTATCCCGAGTGGTGAGTTGCTATGCTGAAGGTACCTGGTTAAGATCTGGCTGTGACAGATAATTTATTTAATCTACAAAGCCATGGGGACAAACACTCCTGGGGCTCACCCAGCCTTTATAAAGTGAGTATTTTTAATTTACCCTCTATAAGTATGTACCTTCCATAGCATTTTTTAATTTACCCTCTACAAAGAGGATATTTTTTATTTAGAAATATTACAGTCTCTACCATACACTTTAACCTCAGACACTTCAAGAATTGCAATGGTACAATTTTATATATATGAGAGAGACTGAAAGAGTTTACGATTGCGCTTAATACTGGCATTATTTTACAAAATAAATAAGTTTATATTAATCAGTAAATACAAATTACAAAGATAATTTCGTTTGCCCCATCATTTTATAGTACTAAAAAAGTGGTGACGTACGCCTATTACTTTGTATGATATATCTAGCCATCAATTACGTAAATCATTAAAAATCGCCTCGGACAATAAAAGGGAACAGAGTTGTACAACCGAAAGGACCCCGGATTCCTCGACAATAACCTTATCATATCTCACTTTACGACTCACATAAAGCCCGGTTATGAATCGCTTTGGCAAATTGAGTGAAAACCAAACTGCACAAACCAGGAACCTCACATAAACAAACACTGCTCTAAAAATTGTTTTTATCCACGGTCTTTCTCTTTCGGTTTTATCGCTCTGATCAGAGCATCCCACTGTTGTTCTCCGGTTTATGGAGACATCTTTACGAGATGGGGGATGTTGACCGTTTAACAAATTGGAAAAGTTTTTCCCGACTCCGGGAGTTGAGATAAAGCCGAGAACGGAAAAGGTCAGAGAAAATGGCGGGAGATCAATAAGAAGGCCCGCTCAATACGGTCAGCTGCCGTGGTGGGATCTGGCGGCGACGGTGGAAAACTAAGATATTAAAATATATTACTATTTCATGGAATGGAAACTCCTTTAAAGTCCCGATATATATAATACTACAGCTATTAATGTCGTAAATTTAAACATAAATAAACTTTAATTACTTTAATAATTCACTAGAAGAGAATTCACTAGAAATTAACAAGACACGCATAAAGATATTTATGTTTTGATAATATTTGCTATCACTAAAATTTAAAAAACATTGGTTAGTATGCCATCAAATATTACAATGAAAACACGCGAGTTTCGTGTATTTTTTTAATGTGTTTAAACTTAGACATCGTACCCCCGCAGGTGACCCTAGGATTTTTTTAAGGGAGAAAAAAATCCTTAGTTTGCCGTCCTTCGGAAGGGACGTTAAACGGGGGTCCCGAGCCTGTACGATGTCAGGTACTCGTTAAAAATCCCTACCCTAATTAAACCTTAGTAGGCAAAATTTAGATCTCCCACTGTAGCATCGTCCGATTAGCCATAGCAGCATAAATTTTGGAGGGCTCTAAATTTTGCCTATCCGGGTTTAATTAGGATAGGGATTTTAAATGAGTACCTGCCATCGTACAAGCTCGAGGTCTTCATTTAACATCCCTTCCGAAGGACGGCATAACCAAGGATTTTTGAACACCGGCCGGGCTACGAATGAGCACGATCTTGGGCTTATTAGCTTGTCCACTTGACCAAATGTCCCCCCCAAGCTGCATTGGTTAATCGGAACAGACCTATACTCTTTTTCTATTTATTTTTTTTTATGTACAAGACATGTTCCACGACAGACTGTGAAGAATCTAAACGAACTGGGTCACCAAATTTATTTGATGAATTTGTAAACATATGAGCGTTTACATATGCCAAATACCCATATTCTTGATATGCCCGCATGCTTTATTTCTTTTTTCGATAGTAAAAAAAATAAATAAAGACCAAAAAAACGCTTTTATTGCGATTTTTTCTAACGCCACATTTTCTCGTTATATGATGCCAATTTTTTTTTTTTTTTTGACATTCAGAGAAGCAGAATATGGATTCCGCGGGATCTACAGAACATCTCGGGTCTCACCCAGGCTATATAAAGAAGTATGTGACCTTAGTTGCCGGGAGGGGGGGGGGGCTAGAAGTTGAGCCTTATTTAGGGCAAATCACCTTTCTGCACAAGATAAACAGTACCTGAAACCAAGACCCTTTATCTTTATTTTTAACCCATAGAAATATGATTTCAGAAGATACGCAGAACTGATAAACTCCATTTTTAGAGAAAACATTTAAATTTTAGAAGAAACAAATTCTTTCCGTCCTCTAGAGTTCCAGACGTTTAAAAAATAAAAAAAATCTCGAAATAAAAAACCTGTTACCGGCCTCACGGGACAGTGATGGAAGTGCTATGCGCATGCGCCAACGGCTCTGGAGAAGAGGAGGACATTAAGTTGTCTACCAGCCGCCACAAGTTCTACATTTTAATGTCAGAGCCCGCTCGGAGCTAATCTCATATTTATATGTTGATGCGGGGTCCTAAACCAGGGCATCTTATGGCCGCCTGTCAAGGGTCGCCATCTTTTTACCTTGGACTCCATGGACCATTATCCAGTTCCTCCGAAGACTTGGACCTCGTCCAATGTGGCCATTTGTATTCTTAGGAGGAAGAAGGGAGAAGGAGAAAAAATCTGAAATATTTGGCACTATCCACCAAGCTTTAATATATTTTATAAGCAAACTCCTTTTTTTATTCTATTTGTAACGAAGAAGCTGGATAGAAAGAATGACATAATAAGAAGGAAACTTGTAACGCATCAAAACATGCAATCATAAAATGAAAGAAATATCTTTACAAGTCATTTCGTGAGTCCAGGATTCCTTGGGCAATTTTATTTTTTTCTCAAGTTATTATCTATATATTAACTAGCTGACCGTGCCTCGCGTTGCTGTGGTTGTCATAATAGTTTTAAAAAATATTAGTTAAAATTTGAATTTTAAAGAAATAATGAATGAATGAAAAAATTAATAAAATAGATTTTTGATTTCACATTTTATTCATCTTATATCAAACTATAGTATATAATAATTAATAATTAACTTAGGGGTGTGAAAAATAGTTTACATCCTATTCTCAGGCCTACTGAATATACACAATGAATTTCATAAGAATCGGTCAAGTCGTTTCGGAGGAGTTTTGTTACAAACACTGTAACACAACAATTTTATATATTAGATAGAGCTAAGTTCCGGTTAATAATTAGTATATTGGAATTTAACTGACGATCTGTTTGACCTACTGAGCTGCACTTGGGTTCAAATCGTAGAAAATTTAATCTACTTTAAAAAAGGTTACACCGTTTTTTTTCCAAAAACGCACCGATTAGGAGATACAGGCCAAAAACTGAAATAACTCAGACATGCCATTGCAACATATCAGAAATGCAGCAAGTTAGAAAAAAATATAATTTTTCAAAAAATATATAGCAGTCATTAATCGAAAAAAAACATAGCCTATACTTTAAGTTGGACAATTCTACATATCAGTGCGAAATTTCATTAAAATCGGTCCAGTAGTTTCGGAGATTAGCCCGAACAAACATCGTGTCAGGAGATTATTATATATATAGATGAAGATAATACGCAGGGCAAAGTATATCTTAAGTTTCTTTTGAAAGAAAGTGGAGTTGGGGAGTTGGCTGGTCCAAGCTTTAATTTCTTCAGATCTTTTTTTTAAATAACTACAAACATAAATGTATATGGAGCTTCCTGGATCAAAAGCGGATAAATCAACTTCCGAAATTGACTATTTCATGTTTTTCGCTAGTTTAGTCAAGCAATGTTGTGTAACAAGCAATTATTTCTCATGGCATTAGTCCATTTCTGAATCTGTAGTTTGGGAGCCTAAAGCATTGCTAAACTATACAAGCGAAAAAGTATTTTTTTGAAATTTGGAGCTATCTGCATTTTATCAAGAACACCTCATATGAAAGAAAATTGTGTCTAGAGAAAAAATATAATGAATAGATGTACCTAAATAAAATACATCTACTTCCTAAATGATGAGTTGGACACATCCACTCGATTGATTAGTTTGAGCACATAAAGCTACTCGATGAAAAACAGACGACTAATGCAGAGAAGTTTTCTCCTGATTTTCTTCAGATGCGGAAAAACCTTTCATGAGCATCCTAGGAAATACTTCTGCAGCATAAAACGATCTTGCATTCGAGAATTGGGTTCTGACCAGAACATATTAATTTGTGAGAATGGTTATCATCATAGTCTACTTAGTCAATCGCCATCCATACATACTCTCTTCCATCCATACATAATCTTTCATTCTTCCATATGGTCGAAAGAGTAATGGTTTTTATATAATCATATTATCCACTCCTTTAAGCTTTTACTCCTTAGGAAAAATCTAGGCTCCTCTTGTCCAAACAGAGCGTCTGCAACATTCTTAGAACTTCAATATATTTGAGCCGTGTCAATATATTTGAGGATATTTTCTCAAAATTTTCTAAATCTTAAAAATATTTAGAATACTTGCAATACTTTTAAAAACCTTTATCTAGGAAGTCTAAACTAAAAATTGTATCACGAGAATATGTACAAATTATAGTCTGAACTATCACCCCCCCAAAAAAAAAGAATGATCAAACCATTAGGATAGAATGAGGATTAAGTCAAAGCTAGGAGTCGTTTATCTATTCCCAATATGTTTTTTATTTTATTTATAGTCGTAAAAATGTGTGTAAATGTTGTGGAAATAGTTGTTTTTTTTTCCTGTAAAATTACTTTTCCCTGATTCACAACCTTTTCCATGTCAACGCCTCACTTATTCTGATATTTTATCTAATTATTTTTCCGAATTCATTTCCATTAGAAAAAAAATTAAAAACACAAATCTTATTAGTCATATTTCTAGTTATATTAAGAAATTAAGCTGTAGTTAATCGAATGCCAACACTAACAAAGAGCCGAAGATTCATAAAACACCGGGCGTTGAGCGCTGAAATTTATCACCTATTCCGAAACGGAGAGGAACATTGTAACCGAAATGTAGGCTCTCCTTTGGCGGAATCGGGATTGAGTAAATCAGCTGAGTTTATTATTGTTTCCTTATACTTTCGCCACTTTGAGTTCTCGGTTTTTGTTTTGTGATTTCCCTATAGTGATTTGTGAGGCCAGTTTCGGTGTATTATTGGTCCGATTTTATGTTCCTTGGACTCCAACATGTAACAACTCAAATCCGAAAATTTTAAATATATACGGTTTTATACGATTATAAGTCTTTTTAATCCTATAGTTTAAAATTGTATCTGTAGACCTTTCTGGGGCTCACCTAACCTCTATAAAGTGGAAACTCAAATTAGAGGGAAACCTGCCTTCTCCTGATCTCTGGCATTTCAACTCCCTTCTCAATCGTCGTCCAAGCAACAATACGGTCTCTACTTCTTACTGAACCCAAGATTCTTCATGGGTCGTGGTGGAACAGCTTTTTTTTCTTTACACACATTTTAAAAGGCCACTTAAATATTTAAAGCAGGTAATAATTAAATTGATCCTTCAAAAGGTCTATGTTGTATTTATATTAATAATTTGATAAGAATATATTTATTTATGTCGTAATTTTTTTTTGTTTTTTTAACTAAGTTTGACGATAAAGTTATTTATTCCTTTCGTAAAAACTATTTTCATTTTTTCCCTCAGCATCTGTGATTTGTTATTTTATTTCAAGATACTACATGTTGTATGTTTGTTGATAGAATAAACCCGAAATATAGGCAAACATTTAAAGAATTACATGGGCAGTCTTCTGTTCAAAACTCGGCCAACACTGAAAACGAAGTACTGTGTACAAACCAGCACGGACCTGTAAAGTCCAATGCTTAAAGTAAATAAAATAAAATGGCTTATTAGAATATATTGAAATTTACGAGCTATATTAAGAAATTGATCGAAAATTAAGTGAAATATCATAGATTGGTTCATAATATACATATTTATGTACTGTTCCTCGTGAGACGATTTTCTTAATATTCGTTATTTTATTGTAAAAAAAAAGATGAAGGTTTCTTAATTATGCTAAATATCATATATAATAGACTGTAAAAAAAAATGTAAGTTCACTCTATTAAAAAACTGGAGAAAGGAATTAGAATCTTTATTTTAGATAGTTTATATGCTCCCAAAATCTTCAACTACTAATTAAACAAAAAAAAGAATAGAAATTAATTTTACATTCTTCATTAATTCTTCATTGAAAGCCTCTGTTGAACAAAGCAGCTTGGTGGTTGTGATTCGGACTGACTCTCCGATTACATTGCGTGACATGGGGAACACTCCTCTTAAGTGTGTTTACATGAGCACGAGCTCTGAATTGAATTTATAACCGTTAACTGCGACGACATGAAGAACACTCCGTGAAGTCGTGTTACCTGCGGCCGGATGTAGAGGCCAATTATCTAATTGTCTCTCTCTTGAATAATTTTTACGAGCTGATACGATAAGAAGGTACAAACCTGATAACGATAAGGAATGATGCAATATTTTATCGGTGAATGATAACAAATATAATCTTGAACCTGGGTTATCTAGAAATATAGCATAAAGGGCATGAGAACATTAAAGACAGATTGTCAATTTTAAATCAATAGATTTTTAAATATGTGTAATTTCTAAATACTCAATAATTCAAGAGTTCACGATGAAGTTTTAAAGTAATTAATTAATAAATAAAAAGTAAATTTATTACTCAAATTAATTATTATACTTAGATATTTTGTTTCAAACGGTCGCTCTTAGACATGTATGCGATCTTTATTTAAAAGATAATTTAATATATTAGCCAGGCTGTTAAAATCACAATTCAAGAATGGAAAACTTTCCTCTGAAATTTTCTCTATCTATGATGGTAGGACAGAAAAAATATGCTCATTTTTAAATCTGCTAAGTGCTAGAAAGCAAGAAATATTAACACTAAACAGAGAAAGTGGGTAATCCATTGAGAGACAATAAAGTTTTTGGGTTTGAATCAAAAAAGAAAAAAACTAAGCGAGTATGGCAGATGCTAAGAACAACTTGCGTTGGGTATCGATAAAATAAGTCCTGAAACAAAGATCTTTCCGAATCCTAGAAATAAGCAATTTTGATGTTTATTTTACTTTATATTTATTGATTTAATATTTATTATTTTACTGTTTTCATTTAATATTATTATTTATTTTTAGGAGTGGTATGAAATGGTCAGGGGGTGTGGTCAATGATTATAGAAAATAATAATGACTTATTTTATTGTCCCTACGTTCCGGCCTTAGTGTAGTCTATTTTCAGGGTAGTGAGGAGAAGAATCAAACAACAGGCCTTATTATTTATTTTTTTGGATAGTTTTAAGAAATTTCAGTACAAACAATGTCTTTATTGTATAGTTAATAAATAATGTCATTTAAAATATTTAAATTATTAGCAATCTTGTTCTAGAAAACCATGTCAACCTAATTTGGTTGTTTGGCTGTATCCTCCAACGAGGGAGTGGGATTGCTCAGCGGGTAGCTTGCTGAGTTGGTATACAGATGGTTCCGGCTTCAAATACGGCTGTGGTAGATAAATTATTTTATCTACCACGGATGGACCCTGTATAATCTACAACCCTCATGGTTTGTAGATACAACCCCCCCCCCCCCCCAGCCTCTATCAAGTGGATAACCTTCCTCTTGGGTGCCTAAGAGGAAAACCTGGCGGTTGAGCATGATGAGCACCTTACTGTACAACCGTTGTCCTAGAAATGGAAAGGACTCAACCATGTACTGAACCTAAAACCAGTCATACTAGATGGGTTGTAATGGTACAGATTTTTTTTTTTAATCCTCCAACACCTTTTCTAATAAATTATTTTAAATCTCAGTGAGTGTACTACACCTTAAATATCCTTCATCTACTGATTACTTTGCTAATCCGTTTCACCTGCTCCCTAGGCAATTAATTTATTTATATTACGATTCATATGCAAAAGCTTCCTGGCCTTTCTCGTTCCACACAGATATAATTGCAGTTATTACAAGAGGAGATTAATGAATAGATTCTAATCTTTAACTTTCTGAACCGTGAAGTGAGTTACTAGCGTAATATAGTAGCCGAGCCTGTACGATTTAATTTGCAAGATAATATTTTTCTTGGATTTTTTTTTCTCTAGGATATTATAGTTCTCAATCATTTATCTTATTATATATATGTACTTCCTCAATTCAATTCAATTAATTCATCTGCCGAAGCCAGATCTGAACCCAGAACCTTCATAAAGGTTCAGCATAAAGCTTTATATTTTAACCGAAAATATAAAGAAATCTTTATAATTTCAAAACTTTGCTATAACGGTTAGAAAAAATGTACTAAAATAAAAAGAATCATATGATATTTCAAAATTTAATTTAAATTTAATTGAACTAAACGGATAGAAAAGGTGAAACGTCTATAAAAGTAGGAAACATTTTTTTTTTATTATCTTACTCCCAAATATTAAACAAAAAAATTATTTTATTTACTAACGATATAATTTTCAAATTTAAATATAATTAAGTTAAAAGAATAAAATTTGAGGTATTAGAGTCATCTTAGCTGTAGTAGTTACCAAAACAACTTTCTCTGCCCAAGATCCAGGATTTATAGCCCGACAGGTGGCCCCTGGAATTTTTAAAATGGAGTAAAAAATCCTTGGTAATGCAGTCCTTCGGATGGAATGTAAAATGGGAGTCCCGAGCCAGGGTGGTGTCAGGTACTCGTTAAAGATCCCTATCCCAATTATACCTGATTAGGCGAAATTTAAGAACTCTCATTGTACCATCCTCCGATTAGCTATAGCTGCATAAAGTGCCGTTAAAAAAAAAAATCAATAATAATAATCAAAACTTTATATTAAATCAAATTAATGAGGTCATCAATGTAAAAACTAACTTTCTTAAAGTTCAATACAATACTGAAAAAAAAACCTGTACCGTTACAACCCGTGAACGGGTCTGGGGTTCAGTACATGGTAGAGACTGTCCTGTTTCATAGACAATGGGTCTGCAAGGAGGTGACTTGTCCTAGGTCACGCTCAACCGCCAGATTTTTTCCCCTTATTTTGGGTCCCCTACTTTTATAGTATTTTATAGAGGCTGGGTGAGCCCCAGGAGGGTCCTAGATCCTCCGACTGCAAACAGACTAAATAAAAGTCTTGCCTGCAGCGGGATTTGAACCAAGATTTCCGGCATGGCAACTCAGTGCTCTACCACTTAGCCACTCCGCTCCCTAGCCATCATGAACAATACTGAAAAGAATTCTTTAATTTTAAATCATGTTTCAATAACCTTTTCTCCTAAAGCCAATTACGAAAGTACACTTTTTTATTGCTTGTTAATGAACTATTGGAATAAAATTCGTAATATGTTCATTCCTCCTCCAAAAATACTCTCTTTTAAATAAAACTCTCCCTATGTAAATTAAATAGAATAAATTTTACACTTAAAAGCGAGTAAAAAATTCATTGGTAGTGCCATAAATTGGAAAAGACGTAAAATGGGCGTGTACGGTTATAATAGGCAAAGTTTGGGACTCACGCTGTTGCATCGTCCTACTTGCAATAGTGGCATAAAAAACTTTTAAAAAAATTTTACCTCTATAATCCATGAAGGGTCTTGGGTTCAGTAAGTAGTGACTATACTGTTTCTAGGACAACGGTTGTGAAGTGAGGTGATTTGTCGAAGCTCACGCCCTAACGCCAGATCCCCTCCCCCTATTTTGGTTATCCACTTAATAGAGGATGTCGGATATCCTAAAGGAACCATCACCGGCCATTAAATAAAAACAGCCGTACTTGAACCGGGACCTTCTGCACGGCAACTGAGCACTTTTTGCTGAGCCACTCCGCTCCGTTATAACAGCATAAAGTGACGTTAAATAAATAAAAATAAACGTTTGAGGTACTAATTGAAAATTCATCAAAAGTGGAAATTTAAAGTCTGTACCACCCACTGAGGTAGAAACAATCACAAGAACCGTAAGAAAAGAATGAATGGGGATTTTTTTTAATAGCGAGTCTAGTAAGTAGTTTTACGATACCTTTATGACTACGCTCCAGGCAGCCTCCCTTCATAGGAATTAAATACAAAAATAGCGACGACAACATACACTAAGGCTAATTGCAGCCAGTGCGGGATCACACAACAGCTTCCCAAAGTGGTCGTAAATCATCGGGTTAGGGCTCTTTAATTTTTACTATCCTCTCTGATAGTGGCTGTCGACGCAGCCTAACTCCCTCTCGCGGATTGTATGGTTTCCCTCAATTATGTTTATGATTTCTCCCATTTACGATTACCCCCGAACGCCAGGTATGAGGGCTACGATTTTTTTTCTCCTGACCAACATTTCCTTAATGAACCTATGATTCAATATATTATAATGGGGTGATTAAAGTACCGTAAAAGCGAATACAAACTTGGAATACCAATTCAATTATCCCGGAATGGACGAGTAGTTACATGATTCCGGGATCGGAACGTGGGACTTATTAGTAGGGTCTGAGTTCAGTGGACCCTTGGGTAACTACAAGGCATTTAGTGTTCTCAAAGAACGATAGTTCATAGAAGGGAAATTCTTTTCACGAATTAATTCCACCAAGAATCTAATAAAAGTTTAATATCTAGTAATTGTAGAGAAGTACAATCTCCATTTTCCTATATATCTATGTTCGTAAATTAAATAAAAAATTTAAATTGTTTTTATTCTATTTAACTATCTGTTCTAAAGCTCTAAGTTTGATAACTTTTTCTTTTTAATATTTCTATAACAATATAATATATATATTCATATAAAACGCTTTATCCTGAATGACAGATCAACGCACAGCCTAAACCACTGATCATAGAGACCTGAAACTTGGAGGGTTTCAGGGAACTTCTTTGTATGACGTAGGCATCCAATTAGAAAGGATTTTCCGAAATTCTACCCCTAAGGAGGTGAAAAAGGGGGGCAAAGTTTGTATGGGACAACGTGATTCCTTGGTCTAATCTACTTCAAATTTTGCATAAACCTTTTTTAACAGAATTGATGGAAGAGATGTTTCCTATTTTATTGAAATTCATCCCCTAACGGGGTTGAAAAGGGGTAGAAAGTTATTTTGGCGGTGATTTGCTTCGAAGTTGATATCAATAACTTCATAATGCTTATGATTTAAATTAAAGTCCTGAACGACTGACTGACGGATCGCCGCACAGCCTTAACCGCTGATCGTAGAGACTTGAAACTTGGAATGTGTGTTCTTTGTATGGCGTAGGCATCCGATGAGAAAGGATATTCCGAAATTCTACCCCTAAGTGGGAGAAAAGTGGGGGCAAAGTTGTGTAACTTTCACTAGATCAAAGGCCGAGCTTCGTTTTCACAAAATATAACAAAATTTTATTTTTATTTCATGTTTATTTAACCCTACACTATAATAAAGATTGTTATATTTTATAAGTATTCAAACATTTGAACATAATAATTTAAATGTTATAACAAAATTACATAATAACTTAAAAAATCAATTCAAATTTTGTCTAGCACGACACTTGGCCGCATTGTTTCTCGTGGTTTTCGACCGCTTCTGAACCTGAAGTTACGGAAGTTGCTGACTGAAATGGCGAAAAATGTGAAAAAGTCAATCAGTTAAAAAATATACTTAATGATGTATTTTTTTTTCATAACACTACAACTCGTTTATCAAAGACAAGTGAATTTTCTCTGGATACTCACTTTTATTTTAATTTAGCAACGATAATGCAGATCGCTCCAGGTTGATTTTTGATTCTCGAAAACAATATGCAAAATTTTGTATCGAGTACAAAATAAGTACTGAACTGCAATTCAATTTCTAGAACTATATTGGGGTACCTCTACTAAAACATTAAATATTTAAAGTAATACAATTAAATAAACAGTTCTATAATTTGTAAAACGGGGGTTGGTCCTCCGTTAGGCGTTTTTAATCATTTCAAGTCATTTGAATCTTAGATCAAAGGCTGGCTCCTAAAGACTTCTCAAAAGTAGATACAGAGACACCTATCGGATCTTCATTGAACTATGAACTCCAGGTACTGTATTCACCAAAATGCACTTGTGTTTTAATATATATTTTCATCCACGAATTCAAATCCTAGAATTATTCACTAAATATTATCAATAATATATAATAATAAGAATAATCAAAGAGAACAGGAAAATATTATTTTACAAATTACATCATACTAATGAAATTTCTAGTTTTCTACCAATGCTATTTCAAAAATCTGATTTATTTTGTTGTCATATTTCTACTATCTCCTCTGCAAAATTATATTTTATAATTTTGCTATATATACACTTAGATTGCAACCTGCACAGATTTTTAATTTGAAAATGATGAATGAAAGATTGTTTTGAATTAAATCAGACTAATGGCATCCTTGGTTCGAGATGATACAAATTTAAAAGCATTTTGACCTGGACCAGTAACAAAATTAAGCATCACGATTTAATTGTAATCATATTTAATTTTAATGAAATTGTTTTACTTGTCACTTTTTTTAAAATAATAATTAGTCAGTATTAGAATAATTAAATGTTAAACAATATTAACATGTTGCCTTTAATTGTCTTTACATAGGGATAGTTTAATTTAAAAGAGAATATCTACTATTATTCCTTGCATAAAATAGCGCAATTTCACAATAGGCTTTATGAGCAGAGGTTATTGAAAGATGTCTTAGAATTAAAAAGTCTTTTAAACAGTAGATTGAACTTTAAGGAGTTTAATTTTTAAATCATTGACATTATTTATTGTTTGTTTGTTTATTTATTTAACATCTCTTTATGCTACTATAGCCAATCGGAAGATGCTACATTGGGGGAGCTAAATTTTGTCTAACTATTGTTAATAGTTATATAGCAATCTAAGGATTTTGCTTAGAATGAAATGTGAATAATTTATTGTGTTGTTTTGATTTTGTTTTTTAAGAAGATGTACATCATGTAAAGAAATTATTGCATCCTAGCTCATGCATTTAATAGATGTTATTGATTTATCTATTCTCTTCAATTGCTTAAAATCTTGTCAGGATTCATACTGTTTATTTACTATTATCATTTTTTTTTTAATTGTTTTCTGTCACTTTTTATACACTTTATGATTTGTACCATGGGGCCTTCTAGCCAGATATATATTATGTTTCTTTTTCTGTTCATGTTTGTTATTCTAAAGGGACTTAGTCCCAGAATAAAGTTATTTTTCTATTCTTTTCTATTCTAATATAATTAGGATTGGTATCATTAATGAGTACCTTTACACTGCTCATGATCATAATTACAATTTTACTTCTCTTCTGTTGGATAACATAAGGATTTTACTCTCATTAAAAAATTCTAAGGCTACTAGGTGGCTGTGAACCCACAACCTTGGGGAAAGAAGATTGTTATGCTAACCACCTCATCATAGCCGACCTGAATTTAAGGTGTTTTTTTTTTAAATTAAGTTTTTTCTTTATTTTCTGTTTTATTTTAATGTAGAATAATTACAAAACTAATTACTAATTACACTATAATTTAGAGGGGTAATATTTTAAATTTATATTTAAGGTTTTATATATTGATAAATTATACAAAAAATTATTTCAATTCACATCTTTTTTTGTGGTAAAATAGAACATTTTACCCATATATTACAAATTTTAAGATATTTTAACGCATGGAAATTCAGTCTTTGTATCTTCTTCAATCAGGTCTTGCTGGGAAAAATACTACTACACCCATACTTTTGTGTTGAAATATTAAATAATATCAGATATCCTCTTTTCTATTTCAATGCTTGGCTTCCCTTTGGAATTCAACTGTTCAATGATTTTATAATTAATGGAAGAATCGCTTTCACGAAAAAGATTACCTTTTTCATTTTATATTTCCTTGAAGATCTATATTACCCTTTGTTGATTTTGTTTTCCTCCAACCATTAGAAAAGGCTAAAGGTACAACAGAAAAACATTGTAACCCGAACTAATTAAGACAAATCAATTCTAAAAGAGCCCAATAGAGCATAAAGGATTCAGAAAGTGGAGCTTTATTAAACTTTATAGGATTCTTTGAGGACACTGTGCTTCTACTACTTGATCTTCTGATATGCTAGCTTTAGTGTCAGGTGGACTCAGGAAGTATTTATCAAACCCTAGTTCCAACTGGCATGGTTCACTATTTTGTTTTAGATAAAAAAAACCACCATAGCTAAACTGGTTGAAGTCTATGTACCTCCCAGGCACAAAAAAAATACTACTTTACCCATATAGTGGAGCTTTATTATATGATTCTTTGAGGAAGCTAGCTTTACTGTAGGGTAGACTCAGGAAGTATATATATATTAAACCATAGTTCTAACTGGCAAGGGGTCCACTTATTTTTTGTTTAAATAAATACCCCACCGAACCTATACCTGTTTAAATCTGGGTAATTCCCAGACCTTTACGAAGAACTAGATTCTGACCAAAAAATATTAGAAAAATGATAGCTGACATAATTTGGGCACTCAGATTTGTATGGAGCAGCTCAGAGAAACTATACCAAATATAGAAATGAAACAATCGAGCAGGAGTCCCAAGGATAAACACATAACATGTAATATGCATAACATTGAAGGCATTGGGAGAGGATGTCAAATAGCTACTAGAAAAATGATTAATATGCTGCTATCCAAAATACTGTTGGCTGCGAGCACCCCCACTCCAGAGGCAAAGAGAGAAACATGAAGAAAAGGCACGATTTCATTAATTGAAAAATGACTGTATAAATTTTTATACCAACACCTAAAGCATGTTATATTTATCTCATTTCTATTTATAATACATAAGTTCATAATGAAGCAATTTATTTCTACAGAATGTGATTCTTATGCCTAATTAAACTAACAACCTCTAAAAGTTTAAAAAATTAATTTACTCTAAATAATCAGTCTCTGGCCCTTGACTGCTCATAAATATTATAGCATTTTATGAATACCAAAAAATAATCAATTATAGGAAAAAGAATATGAATGCACTATTTTTATCAGTAATTTGTCTTCTTTAGAGGGTGCAGGATAGCTCAGTGGTATGCTAAGGATCCTAAGATAAAAGGTGTGATTGATACATTATTTAATCTATAAAAAGACATAAATGAACACAGAGGGACTGCAGATCCTTCCTCTTGGGTCTCACCCAGCCTCTATAAAGTGATTGCCTTTAAATGAAGAAAAAAATCAGGGGATTGAACAATTCAATTCCCTGAACAACCATTGTCTTGGAAGCAGTACAACCTCAACCGTGTATTGAACACAAGAACCCTCTGAGGTTGTATTGGTATAGATTTTTTAACTTAGTTATAATCTTAACTTCATTCAACTGATTATCGGTTGCTGGATCTCATTGTCAAGACAGTGTAGGAAGAGAAGAGGTGCATGTCTAGAATAAGACATTTTCTTTTGACCAAGAAACACATGATGGCAGATAGAAATCCACCTAATAATTCGAACCTGGGTCTTCCCCATCTCTAGCGTGGTGCTCTAACCATCTGAGCTACCAGGCTCGTAACCTGGCAAGACAAATCGATTCTCTTTACCGATCCTAGATCCCCGTGTTCTTGCAATTTTTGAGATGTATACACAGGGAAGAATGTTCATTGAACATTACTTTAATTAGGGTCTCGTTGACTTACGTCAATTTTATATTTATAATTTATTTTTTATTTATTATTCATTTGATAGTGATTATTTTTAAATATTTTTATTTTGAAGAAATAAAATAATAAAGATATAGGATATGAGATCGGTGAAGAGAATGGATTTGTCTGACCTGGTTACATGCCCGGTTGCTCATATTGTTAGAGCACCGCGCTAGAGATGCAGAAGACCTGGGCTCGAATCCAGCCCAGGACAAGTCTTTTCTCTTCAAAGTAGAAATATTTAAAAATCCTAATTAAACTAATGCTCAATTAACATTCTTCCCCGTATATACATCCCAAAAATTGTGAGAATACGGGGATATAGGATCGGTGAAGAGAATGGATTTTTCTGGCCTGGCTATGAGCCTGGTAGCTCAGATGGTTAGAGCATCCACGAGATGCGGAAGACCCAGGTTCAAATCGCGGCTAGGACAAATCTTTTCTCTTCAAAATAGAAATATTTTAATTTAATTTCTTTATAGTTTCTAATAACTTCTTAACTATGATATAACAAATATAAAATGGCCTGAATTCATTTTATTATTTAGTTTTTCGTAAATATTCAACTATAATATGGCCTAATTTCTAATTTGTTTACAAGATTTTCCAGGCATAGTTTGGCTTTGTTTATTATATTGACCAATTATTTATAATACACTAAAACCACCTTATTTGAATAAAAAATCCCTGCTACCATGGAACACATATTAGTTACCATACTCCACCACAATGGAAATGAAATTATTATTAAATTTGATTAAGCTTAATGTAATTTGAAAAATAAAACAATTTAAATGACTTAATACAATTTAATGGGGTACCCGCTGTCAGCCTAATGCCAGACCAACCCACATTTTACAAATTCCGCTAACTGTTCATTTAACTAGGCTACAGTAAGTAATTAACGTTCTAGTAAAGGTACCTCAATATTATTCTAGAAATTAAACTACAGTTTAGTACTTATTTTGTTCCCCCTCCCTCCCCCTAATGAGACAATTAAAATATGACTACCCTCTCCTGTAGATTTAAGATATTGAGTATTTTCCATTAAATACAATAAACAATTTTTATTTATTTTAGGTTTGCTTAATAGGAAAAAAAGATAATTTATAGTTTATAAGAAAAATGTCTTAATCTTATTTGAAAGCATTATTTATTTAGAAATAACAGTTCTAAAATCAAAATATTGAAATAAGATATAACGTATTTTATTTTTTAAATCAATTCAGTTAATTTTTTCCATTTAAATTAAAAACAGTGCTATATTTTGCGTAACAGCTCCCCAAGCTTAGCCAAGTCGATAAAATAATATATCACTAAAACTTACATATCTGGTCCCAATACATTTAAGCAGACATCTCAAATTTCAAGTTGACAGATATGAAGTTGTAAATTACATGTGAGAATTGAGCTGATGTATGGATATGAGAAAATTGAAGAAAAAGTTGTGGTGGTGCCCAAAGTATAATGTAAATGTTTACTGCTTTAGGTATAAACTTCACAAGACTTTCATTAGACAAAAGCAACAATAGCTTTAATTAATATCAAATTAAAGAAATAATAATTTTAATAGTTTCAATGAATATTATTCCATTAGTATTAATTACAGATTCCATTGTATAGCATTAGTGAAGTTGTGCTAACTGGTAATGCCGCAGTATTAATTTATATCTATATTATAATATATCGTTTCAGTATAACACTGTACCTCGTTAACGTCAAAGATATTTTTTCTTAATATTAGGTATCCAATGATTTTAGCTAATACTAATATAAATAGATTAATATACTTGTAACAAAAAATAATATAAATATTTTATTTTCTAAATATAACTTCAATTGATAAATTAATTAAATTTTAATAGTCTACACCCAATATTTAAAAAAAAAAATGAACAACTTATTTTGAGGAAGATGATATTTAGCTAATGCAAATGTAAACAGATTAATATACTTGTAACAAGAAATATTTTTAAAAAAATGTTCAACTTATTTTGAGGAAGATGATATTTATATATGATATTTGTAACACCCAATATTAAAAAAAAAAAATCCGCAACATATTTTGAGGAAGATGATATTTAGCTAGAAGTAGTTTAGTAGAAGATGATGATTTAATAGGATGTAAATAGTTGGGGGTGCAGTAAAAAAAAACACAGCAAATAAGTTGAAACTTATTATATTATATAATATATATTATATTATATATAATATAATAAGTTTCAACTTATTTGCTGTGTTTATTTTACTGCACCCCCAACTATTTACATCCTACATTTTAAAAAAGTCTTCCAAAATTATCTGATAATGCAGTATAAAAGTAAATTAATAAAAAAATTTTTTTTTTTTAATTATTTATTTATTGATATTTACAACTATATTACAGTAATATAACAAGTAAATTGGCTCAGTGATCCATAATGGCATGATATAATGACAACTAGAGAAACTACCCACTGGTAGTACTCAAATCGCATTTTCAACTAAGAAGGTCACGTGGCCATCTTCTTCTCAGACGCCTCGGAGGATTATCGGGAATTGAAGAGGAAGCTAGGTTTGAAACTAGAGGGTTTAAGTGGAAATGAAGTTTGTTATGAAAGGATAGATACCGGGTTCGGGCCAAATCAGCAACAAATGGGACATTAAGGTCGAAAGGGATGACTATATTAATAAAATTTAACTTTATTTTTGTT
Organism: Troilus luridus; assembly: GCA_964056705.1. Lineage (NCBI taxonomy): Eukaryota > Metazoa > Arthropoda > Insecta > Hemiptera > Pentatomidae > Troilus > Troilus luridus. The sequence continues at coordinate 49,101,117 of OZ057416.1, forward strand.
TATAAATACTACTTTATTGATGCTTTCTTGTTTTTTTTTTAAATGGTTAGTAGAAATGACCCATTATGATGTTATTAATGTACTTTACTCACTTTATATAGATAAGTTGGCCTACAGGCCTTTTATGATAAGTTTATTTTATCCATCAATTTCACTTAAATATTTGCTATGATTACTTAAATTTGACCACGGATTGGGTGCTATCTTTTTTCTTTTTTTTTTTTATCTACAAACTGTTAAATAATATATTGGAGCCAAGTGTAAGGTATGATTCTTAAAAAGAATACAATTGTCAATTTTGGATTACCATATTTGTTTAAAAGCTAAAACATATTAAAGATGACTCAGGACATTAAGATTAATATAGATTTATTAATATAGATATAGATTAATTAAAAGTCTTATCAGTTAATCCATTCATTGCATTTATTCTTTTGTATATAGTATCTTTATTCTATCAAAAAATTTAGTTTTCGTGGTAGCTCAAAAGTTGCTTGGGATAAACAGTAGATATGTTTACTAATGAGCAAGCGTACCAAGTAGAAGTCAATAGAAGTAAGAAAATTAAACCATTAATGATTAAAATTAAAATATTAATCAAGGGTCCTGGCTCATTTTAAAAGCATACGTTACATTGGTATTTTTTAATCTTTAAATGATTGTAACACAGGAAAGTCAATAATACTTATTTTTTTAAAATTCAAATTAAATAAGTAATAGATTAAATAATGCTAATGAACAGGAATTTTACAAATCAGTTTAATACAAGTCATTTAGTTACTACAAATTCCGATAGAATGCACTAGTAGGCGGATGACTACTTCCCTAAAACTGCAACAAATTTAAATGGATAATATATATTGGTAGTATCGATTTACAAAAAACACTATACATACATATATATATATATATATATATATATATATATATATATATATATATATATATATATATATATATATATATATATATATATATAAGCTAAAAGGGAATTAAGAAAAACATTAAATGATGTAAATGTGATGATAATCCTAAATACAGGTGAACGCAATGGAAAAAATAAATATAGAAATATAAATCAAAAAGAAAGGAGAGGATTGGTACATAAGCATCAATGATTAAGAGGGAAAAAAGAAGAAGTAATATTACAAATAAAATTCTCATTCTTTAATTTGATTTTGTTTTTATTTAATCAGACAGGCATGAGACATAATTGGTTCATAAAAATGTATCTTGGATAATAAATAATTAGAAAATTAGTCAAAATTATTTTATTGCATAAGCTAACATGTTACCCTGAATAGTTGGGTGGTGCAAACAATGGTTTGCATTATTAAGTAATTCTGTCTTGTCTCCTGATTATTTATATAAGAAAGTTTTTGTCTTTTATGCAGAATAATCCTCTTTCTTTTACAGTTGATGTAAAATTATGAATATTGTTACTCTTGTGATATTTCATGAATATTATTTTATCTTATATGACTACAATATTTTTTATTTTCGTTCATATCTTATGTATTCCGTCATATCTTTCAAATCTTATTTTGTCATTAATTTTTCATTACTTATATTTCAATTAGTATAATATAATATATATAATAAACATCTATTTCGAGACAAAAGGCTGTTTTTGTCTTTATGTGTGATGCAATAGCCATTGAGAATGCCAGATCTAAATCTTAGATAACTAAATAAGGAATATTTTGAGATTAGATTAGATTGGTAAACAAATTTTGTTAATGTAGATCTTTTCATACTGCATGGTTTTAGGAAACAAACAAAGCAATCACATAGCTCAAATGAAAGCCAGTAGTAAACCTAGTTATAATAATTAATAAAGTACTTTTAATAGTCTGATTCAAACAATAAAGAAAAACCTTTGCTATTTCACAGGATGAACAGGAACAAAAGCAATCATAGTCTAAGAAAAAATAGCTGGTATTACAAAAGGACAACCTCTCGCAGGAAAGAACAACTCACTTTTACCAGTTAAGAACAGAGCTTTATGAATTTCACATACTTAGATATTAATATTCATAAGCAAACAAGATATCAGTTTTTCTAATCATTTTCCTTTCACTGTATATTAAATATAATTCAAATATCTAATATTAACCATCAGGAACGAATAAACAACCAACCTTAGTTCATTCATTGAATTCAGGATATAAAGCAGTGGCAAAAGTATTTAGAAAAACTTTTGGACATAATATTAAATTTTGAAATCACCAGTTTGGAAGTGGAAAATTTTTGCAACAATAAGAACTAGGAATTAAATTATTTCATTTTCAACAATAATAACACAGGTCTGCGATGAAAAAATTGTAGCATATTTAACTAGTGGGTTTAACAGTATTTTTACCATTAGCCTCCGGTGTTTCATTTTCATAGTACTGATTTAGAGAAAAGGAATTTGTTCCTTTTTTTACACAAGAGGGTGACCTAGTTCTGCAACAATGTACCTGGAATCATGGAAATTTCCAAAATCACGTATGAACCAGAGGAATGGAGACTTATCATCGATTCATCAATAAGGAGTTTGAAAGCTGTATTTCTTCACAATGGTAACCGATGCATATCTATGCCTGTTGGACACTCAGTCCATTTGAAAGAATGCTATGAAAATCTTAAGTTTGTTCCTAATAAGCTCGGCTACTCTGACCTTATGTGGGGATTTGAAAGTTATTTCCATGTCATAGGAAAAGTTGTTACACAAAGTTTCCATGTTTCCTCTGTAAATGGGATAGCCGTGACAGGAAACTATGTCAAGCAGACGTGACCAATCAGAAAGGCTCTTATTCCTGGAGTTAAAAATGTTGAATGACAAAGTTTAGTGGATCCTAGAAAGATCTTATTTCCGCCACTTCATATCAAATTGGGGCTTATGAAACAGTTTGTGAAAGCTTTACCCAAAGAAGGAGAGTGATTTAAGTATCTTTGTGAACAGTTTCCTTGTATATCCGATGCTAAACTGAAAGAGGGAGTCTTTGTTGGGCCTGACATCAGAAAACTTTTAAAAGATGATGGTTGCTGAATTGTTACAAAACTACAAAACGTTGGGCGGCAACATGAGTGTCAAAGTTCATTTCCTTCACTCACATCTGGACTACTTTCCAGAAATTCTTGGGGCTGTAAGTGAGGAACAAGGAGAACGTTTCAATCAAGACATAAAAAAAATGGAGCGCAGATACCAAGGTCGATGGAATGTCAACATGATGGCAGACTACTATTGGATGTTAAAAAGGGAAAATTCACAAGTACACAGCCGAAAAAGTATCAAAAGCTTTGATGGAAAAAGAAAATGTTTTTACAAAGACTTACAGTAACTTTACAACACATGTGCATCACTTTTATTCTCATTTTAGCTAGGTATCTTTTTTTTTTGCTTTTACTTCATGTTAAAATAATAAAAACAAATCCAAAATTTTCAATTATTTGTATTCTTTCCAAAAACTTCAACTTTATTTCGTAGGCAAGCCTTACCTGATAGAAAAAAACCAACATCATTTTTGAAATCAGCGCAAAAAACTATATAAAGATCAGTTAACTAAATCAAAACAATTTTAAAAAAAGATTTTTTTGCAGACTTGGGTAATTAGACTAATAGGTCAGATGCTAATGTTGGCCTATAACATGAGTTTACTACAAGAAAAGATTTCTTGGAATCGACTTAGAGGTAAGATTGCAAATTCTATTGTCCGGAATAACTGAAATACAATGCTGGTAAGCATAGTAACACACTGAAAAATATAAATTAGCTTAATCAAGAAACTTGGTAACTGATTTTAAACCTGGAAAAGAAATAGATTCAATCTTAAAACCAGGAATTAGTATTTACTTTTTCTCAAATTGTGGAAGTACAAGCCAATATTTTATTCAGTAGAGAATGAGCTGGTTGTGAGTTAGGTAGGTAAATATGGTTACATTTAATTAGAACAAGAGAGTTTTCTTTCTTTTATTTTAAATTATAATTTTTTTTTTTTTATGAGAGTGCAATCTAAATACAATAAAAATGTTAGATACGTTTAGCAAATATTCATCAGTAAAATATTGATTGGAATGATGAAAATATATTATTTGTTTATTAAAATATACTTTTATCTTAGAAAAGAAATAAAATTATATTTGACAATTAAGTAGAATTAAAATTAATATAATGTAAAAATGTGTCTTTCATAAACAGGAGTCTTTTAAAAAGACTAAGCATAAGACCTGCAACAAAGAACCTATAAAATTCATGAAGAGAAAATATGGCAACATTAAACAAGCCCTGCATCTTAAGTATAATGGTGAATCAATTAAGGATAATGGAATAGAACTAAAAGGCAACAAAATCCGATGCCTAAGAATTGTACAATACATAGTGACTCATCCAACATATTTATTAAAAAAATCTATGTCCAAGCGCTTAAAACTAAGACATTAAAATACAGTCACAAAACCAGAATGCCTCTGTGGATCAGAGCCATTAATATTGAACAGAAAGAGAGATATAGAAAACATTCAGAAATAGGGGTGAAGGATCATAAGAAACATTTAAGATCTGAAATTATTAGACAAACAGTAAAGGCTCAGAAACAACACAAATGAATGAACTCATGAAGACCCCAACAAAATAATCAAATTTTATGAAAAAAGAAGTCAATCCGTAATACTTAGAGACCATAAAATCCATTTTATTTTTAATTTATTGGTTTATTATGCGAACCAAGTTTTTAAATAAATAAAAAAAAATTGATTCAATTAGAACTAAGTAATTATTGTATATCTTAGTTGATAAATATAATATATCTAAATTCAATCATATACACCTCAAGAACCTGTTTTGCATTACTATCATTAAAAAAATTTTACACTACAAAAGCATGATTTTAGATGGTAACTTTGGATGAATAAATAAATCTAAAGTTACCGATTTGGAGCCTAACAAAGTTCTTATTAATGGGGGCATCAATAACAATTAGTGGGTATGTCAGTGATAAATTTTACATTTTTAAATTTATTCCTCCAAATCAATAATTGATATCATTTGCAGCTTGAAATATTTATCTATATACAAGTGAAACAGTGTTATTAGCTGATTTCTATTTGTAATATTATTGAAATACAAACTTATTTTAATTGTGTATTATTTTTCAGGTCTACGCTATAAGGCAATGCAATATCACATGGACATCAACCTGAGGTTAATTTCAAGGAAATAAATTTTCAGTTTAATAATTATAACTCTATAAAATTGTAATTATATTGGTTTTGTATGTCATGCATAAATATTTCTGATGAATATGGTGGTTCTTCCCAAAAGCTTTTTGATATTATAATATAATAAAACAATTAAGGGCAATTGATTGTTTTTATTGAAAAAATATTTTGCAAAAACGATTGTTTATGATAAATTATGGGATAGTATTTAAATTTGTTGCTAAATAGTTGTGGGACCTCCTGACTGTTGAGCTGACTTAAATAAGACTGAAAAATAGCAAACTGGTAAATTTCATCCTCATGTCATAGCAGGCATGTCTGTTTATTGTATATATGGTTTATTGTAATCACTGGTTGTCAGTGGCCCCAGGGATTGTGAATTAAAATAATAAAGGTAAAAATGTAATTAAAGCAAACTCGTTGCCGGTGGCGACACCTATTGAGCTGCAGAAGAAAGTTCTGATGCTGACATCTGTTGGTTGGAATATGAAATAGAACGGTTGCTATGGAATCCGGCTGGACCCATCTTCACACCATGTCCCATTTTTTGTCAAACATGGGAGGATGCCCCTATACCGGATTCCCGTCATGGGAGCGGGTGTTTCCATGACAACTGAGAAATGGTCTCCAGCATCCATTAATAACACTTCTCACTGGGTGTGGTTTTCATATTGGAAACCATCTGGTAGCTTATCAACCATTGAAGTTGATAATGGTGGGAACCGGCCATCTTTAGGAATTCGTGGTTTACTTAAAAGTTGGACACTTTTAACATAACTTTTTAAGATATTAGACAAATTACCATTAAAATGAGTATTAGTATGAAGTGAAGGTGTGGCTGCTCCAAGTTATAAAAAAAAGCATATAATTAATTTTATAATTTACGTTTATAACAATCCTTCTATATTAATTCCAGACAACTAATTATGCCGAGTAATCATTAAAAAAAATATAAAATATTACGAAAAACGTTTCGTATGCCTTAAGGATCTGGGAAAATTAGTGAACCGCAGTTATTATGAACCAAGACATTATAAGCTACTTTATGATATAGTCGTGCTTAATGATTCATGATTAAAAAATATTGGCCAATTCAGATTATATAATTTGAATTATCGCCAGTTGATTCCCCGTAACGGTTTTGTTCTTACCTATTATAGAAGTCAAACAAAACATTTGTTTAAAAAAATGTCTACATAGGGAGATATGGAGTAAAAAAAATGAAAATACTAGCAAGTAACAGATGCAACTATTATTATTAATAATAATATGTTATAACCAGTATAACTTTGCTTTTAAACGATATAAAAAAACAAAAACGGAAACCCATGTAGAAAAAACCGAAGAATTTGCATTAAAAAGTGTGAATCAATTATAAAGATAAGCATTATACAGGTACTACCTAAAGCAAACAAATTTATAGTTTTTAATATTAGTGCTTAGAAAGCTTGTGTAATGTTATTTTACAAATAAAAACTAAATCAGTACAAGTCCAAAGGAGAAATTATTGAAGTTAAGATGACAACACTGCCATCTATTGAGGGTTCGCCGAACTACCTGCTCAGACTCGGCAGCCATGAATGAGGAACCATCTTGCTTTTATTGATTTTAGGACTTGTTGGGGCGTTCCGAAGGAAGAATAAAAAATTATAAATTGTTACTTATTATTATTCTTTATGTACAAAAATGATTCAATAACCAATTTAAAGACAAAGAAATTAGTTTCCATTAGAACTAATTTGTGTAAATTCTATCAAAGCATTTGATATTTTTGACCATTTTGATTCTGGCCCCTCCTACAATGGCTTGGTTCCTCCTCCTCCATTTAGAAAAATAGCTGATTTCCAAGTTTGTTAAAATTGTGAAATGTTTAGTTGAGTTAATTATATAATAATTAATTAAAGAATCTTTAAAAAATGTAAATAAACGTATCCCATGGCTAATTGGGATCAGTTAAACCCCTCACTAATAAGTTAAGATAGGACGAATGGCCATTTTCTTTCTTGTAGGTATGGAGGTTTAGCAGAAACTGTTATGGGAGAAATGCAAAGGACAACCGATAACATAATAAAGAAGTGTACATTTGAAAATCACTAAAAAAAACCTTAATTGTAATAAAGAAAATTTAATTCAAAGAATTGTACTTAAAGGATAAATTTGAACTTCATTAAGTGATTAAACGAGTCACAATTTTCATAATTAACAATAAATTTAGGTTTAAATTAAGTTTTTTGTTAAAGAAGACATTGTTTAGATACAAGACATTTATAACTAAAATATAAATGTATACTGTAATTTATTTTTATATTTTTTTTTTAGTTGTATGTGTTTATTACCTTTTACGTTTTGTTGTTATGTATAAAAAATAGTTATCTGGAGATTTGGGATATTAATTAGGATTTTTTTTCATTAACAGCTTGGGTAATATACAACCCCAAGCGTCAATAAATTGTTACAAACAGCGAAAGAGAAAAAATAAAGCTGTCAATATGCCACTTAGGTCCAGGCACATCTGGAAATATATTAAAGAATAAGTGGGACCTGTCTGGGACTCCTATAGAACCCTCGGTTTCTCCGAGCTGTAAATTTCCTGCAGAGAAATTAGGATGAACCTGGGAACGTGTGGTGGGGGTAAGTTGTCATGGCAACTGAAAGTCTTCCAGTTGATTGGTCCTAAGGCAAGCAGCCATCCTGCCGATGTCGGGAGAGGGGTATTCGATTCAGCCAATAATATCATTGTGCTCTCGTTCTCCAGCCGGTCGCCACTATGGTTCCCGATTATTTTGATTTCAAGTTCATCCGAAGGATATCTTGGTAATAAGGTAACCTGTTTTCGTAATTTTTAGTCAATTAAAACCAAGCTCACTATGTTTGATGCCTGGTATTTTTTCGGTAATTATTCCGCAGTTCGTCGCTTTGAGTTTGGTCACAAAAGATAAAAATAAGTATGTCAATTCAATATTTAATTAATCTAGCGAAAATTTAAGATTTAAAATTTTAATTATTTAATTAATGTAGCTATTATTTATGATCAACCAATTAATCAATCAGGCTTAATAGTTTAAAACCGGCAAAGAGGCAAATGATCTCTTAACTCAAAGAGTCAAATATTCAAAATTTTGATTTCACATTGATCAATGGTAAAAACTATCGATAAAATAATATTATACTGTAATATAAGGAAAAATAACCTTGTTAGGCCAAGTGAAACATAAACCGAAAAGTGGGAACTCCAAAAAAATCTTTAAATGGCTAAACCTTACAGGCTAAACACCGTTGGACGGTGGAATAATTGTGGAGTTTAGCATTTTATATTTATACCATTATATAACTACGGTAAATAAGTGGTTAAGTCGGATTTTGTCCAGAGAGAGTTAACTGCATTCAGATAACCGGAATCATATCATTCTCGTAGTTTTTTTGCTTTAAATGGAGTTATAATATAAGCGAAAATTCCTTTTTAAGCCAATGCCATACTTAGCCCCCTATTCACTGAGAAAATAACTCGATTCCGCTTGCTTAAAGGCAAGAAACTCATTTTGGAGAAAATTAGACTTAACCACTCATTCACCGGCGCTAAAGATATATACATAAACACGTACATATTACTGATTACTTAATTAAGTATATCTTCAATGATTCTTAAATCAAATTTATGTACTATTCACCCAATTTACATGTTGTATTAGTATAATAAAGTTGTAAATTTCATTGAATAATAAAAATAAAAAATAAAATAATTTTTTTTACCAATAATACTAGTAGCCCGTGCAATTTTGTCCTATCATCTATTTTAATTCAGGGACTGGGGCATTGTGATACATCAAATAATTTATGTTGTTTATTTAAATGTCAAATAAAATTTATAAATATGAAAATTATATTTTATTGGTATTTTCGTTAGCTTATTAAAGTAGTCAATATATTGTAAAATGCATGATTGGACTGTTACTAAATATGTTTATGGGTATGTGTACAGTCTTTTTTTAAAGGACTTTGAAGTTTATACGCTGGTAAACAGACGCTCTCTAATCAGTAATAACTAATTGCTCATTTCCATCAGAAGTAGTAGACGAATTACTGCTATTCTTCTCCACTTATAAAGATGCTATTTTTTATAATTTTAGGTGCTTTTATTTTTTTTTTCTCAGCTTAATTCTTGTTATTTTTAGATTTTTATTTTTTTTTTTTAACCTAAACATAACATTTAGTTTATATTTATTTTCATGCACTTCTGTAAATATTATAATTATTATAATGTAGAATTTTGGCCAGATATATATTCATTTAATTTTGTACACATCTGTTATTCTTAAGGAACCTGAACCCAGAATAAAATTATTTTTCTATTCTATTCTGTATTTAATAAGGGGAAATCAATGATGTAGGAAATGTAGACGTCAATGATGTTTACAATTAAATATTTCCTTTCTTAGTTATGAACACATATTACAAGCATAATTCCTTAGGTCATCCGATATTTTCATTATCGGGAAATAATTGTCAACATTGGTCATCAATCAGCTGTAATGCTATTGTTATTTATAAACTTAAGCGGGTATTTTCTAACACATACCTACCCCCTCCCTTAACCTAGCTAGGAGCCTGTTCATTCATCACTGGCTTTACTGTCGTCATCTTGTACGGTGTTGTTTCCTTTATGGCGTTGCAATAACTTCTTTGATGCCACGGGCCGAGGTGTACAAGCGGAAAAATCAGATGTCACACTCGCCTAGGTGTTACTGCTATTAAACTGAAAACATCATGAACGCTTTGATCTACTGAACTAATGGAGCCGTTGAACTCTCTGTTTACTACGAACAGGTCTGCTTAGATACTTGTGGTTTTTCAGCGATGTTAGAATACATTTTTTTCAGTAATAAATGGAATGTTTTTTAATATATAATGTTCAATTTAAAGCCTGAATATACTCACGTAAAATTTGAAGTTGAATTAATTATTAAACTAATACCAGTGGGTAGTTACATTATTTGTCTTTATCTCATGCCATTACCTATCATTTATTCTATATTCATTCATTCTATATAATTCATGAGTTGATTATGAGGGAAAAAAATATGAATTATGAACAAAAATATATACTACAAACACCATATACTTTTTTTATATGGTGACCTATTGTTTCTTTGATCTATTGTATTTTAGTGAAAAATATACAATAGATGATCGGAGATCCTTAATCTGGAAAATATGTCTCCCACAAATACTAACAAAATTTTGAAGTAAGTAATTTAATAATATTTTATCACATCCCTACATATTTATTATTTTTCTACAACATTTAATTAAGAGTATTGTTTTTGTTTTAGATGTAAAAGAAAATTTAAATGTTTTCAAATCCGGAAGAAATAGAGAAAATTAATAAAGAAATCTAACAAAGGAAATAATCCAGAAACCGATAATAATTTGTGCCAAAGAATATCAATATACTTAATTTTAGTTTAGTTTAAACTTCAGTTAAATTTTAATTATTCATTGTTGTAATTTTGAAATATTCATCTTTAATATTAATATATATTTTTATAGGCACTTGCAATTTAATTTTAAGATGTCTGAACACTATTAGAGTTATAAATAAATACGTTTTTGAAAATTTGAAATGTTTATTTATAATGAAAAGGTTTAGAGGATTATCTTGACTTTTTATCTTTAACTCTTAATCATTTCTGCATAAATCCAGATGGAAAAAAATATACACAGCTCGCGAAAAAAAGACGAAATACATAAAAATATAATAAATTTCATAACATTTCATTACAATGTATATTGCACTACATCACCATTATAGTAATTGATGGAATGGATAGAGATCGAAAAACTAAAGCGTTCATTCTAATAATGAAAAATGTTTGTCTGATTTTTTATCTTTTCTTAACAACTTTTAATAATGAATCCGTGTATCCATGCAAAGGTCAAGATGTCAAGATCATAAACAAAATATATATATCCATACTTAAAAATCTAGAAGTTTTTCACATAAATACTGTATCATAAACATTAAATTGATGTTTATATGATTGGAGTGGCAATATTTATGATTTCCACAGTAACATCGTCCGATTGACCATTGTAGCATACAGTGAGGTTAAAGAAGCAAACAAAAAAAACCTAACGGCTTGTTGATTCGATTAAATTAATTCTTACACATTTGATCCTTACGTGTAATTTTATCCCCAAAGTATAACTTAAAACATAGGAAATATTTTGGTAAGTATGAAAAGTTTTTGTTGGATATTGTCTTCTTATACGCTGCTGTGTATCCAGATCGGAATTTTTAAATAATTGTTCTGGCGGTGTCCACTTAGATACACTTTCCATTATAGAATGTAATGTATAACCAAGAACATTAATGTAAATGATTTGGAATATTAATCCAAATAATTGAATATTGAAAAACTTGATTGAAGAAAAATTTGTAAAAATAAAACTAGCGTAAATGTGTTTTTAAACATAATCTAGTAGCCACGCACAGCATTCCCTTAAATGAGCTAACCGTGTCAAGGAAAAGGATATTTCTTCTGTAACATACTTCTTCGGCCATTAGAAAGTCGACCTAGATTTCCCAATAGACTCCAACATGGACATCTCATTTCATTGTATTAGATGAAATATAATAATGTACAAGAAAGTAGATAATATTTCAAGACCTTCGACGAAAATGAGATGCCTTATACAGAACATAGAAATTAACAATTCTCCCGTCTCTTAAAGTACATACTGTAAGAATTGCTAATTAAGAAAGAATTGTATCTTAGATTAAATCGATTTTTTTGTTTTAACCAGTATTGTATATAAAAATTTATTTTTGAGCAATGTAATAATCTTTAAAAAACTCATTATAACTGTAGTGAATCACATATTCCGACCTATGTACGCAATCTTATAGAAACCTTAAAATAACTGAGGAAACCTAACTATGAGTTTCAAATCACCGTTGCTACATTAAAAAAAATAATTCTGGTTCGTAATAATTAGGTACTGCAAAAGGGTTTTAATGATGAATAGTAAATTTTAATGTAGGTACTATGTACAGGCATATACAAGGTAGAGACCTACCTATTTAATTTGGGAAAAAACAATCAAATTTAATAGTATAGTTTTTTATAATAAAAAATCGGCAGTATAGGTTTTCTAATTCAATAATTAAAAATCTGAACTAAGATTTGGCTGGTCAAATTTAAGTTTAATTTATCTAATCTCTAAATCTCTAAAAAAATACGAACTTAAATGATCAAAGGTTCTAATTATTTTGGATGTGATGACAAGACAAGATGAAAAGTAAAATGAAATCATAAACAACATCACCTCACAGTCAAAATGATGCACCTCACTTCTAATTATCTTTTGAATACTATAAATTTTAGGGAGCGGGGTGGCTCAGTTATAGAGGGCTGAGTTGCCATTCCGAAGGTAGTAGGTTCGAGTCTGGGTGGGACAGTTTAGTTATTTCAAATGTTCAAATGCCACCAGCTGGTAGATTATCTAATAGCGGCCAGTGATGGATCCTATGGGATCTATCACCCCCTAGGGCTCTCCCAGCCTCTATAAAGTGTGTACCCAACATAAAGGAAGAAAATCTGGCGGTTGATCGTGATCTAAGACAAATCACCTCTGGCACACCCGTTGTCCAAGAAACAATATAGTCAATACCATGGTACCTACAAATATAAAATGTTTAGTGTAAGTAAAAAATGTTTATTTATTTAACTAATAATTTAGTTCAATACTAAATTAGTTATTTAGAATTAGTATTACGTAGTTGCAATCGTGGATTTCGTTTTGTTACCCTGACGATCCAAGTCTCATCTCTATCAGTGAAAATTGTTCCGTCATTTTTAACTTTTTTAATGGCAATGGAGTTTTCCTTTTTGAATCTTTCCACTATATGCTGGACAGCTGAAAGGTTTTTTTTTTTTTTTGACGAATTTGATTCAAGGATTTCTCATCATTTAAATGTTGAATGACACGTTTTGTATACTTACATTATTGAAAGTTCAATTGAAGTTTAAATATGCTGTAGATTTTGTGGAACTGACTTTGAAAAGAACGTAACGCCTTCGAGACAAGAGTTTAACTAAAGCTAATTAGTTTAAAGTACCTAATCAAATATTGGGAAAGCAAATATTAAATCTTTGTTCATGTTTATATGTTTATACACAAAGAACGTATTACAAGGATGTTTAGTGATTGCAATAAATTATTGTTTTTAATACAATATAAGTTGAACTATTCATTTATTCAAAGATTCCTATCAATATCCAGGTTTATCATTTTGACTGTGATCCACTGAATTTGTTTACATTATTAAAGAAATAATCGTATCAGTAATAATAGAAATTTAGCGTTATTAAAGAAATAATGACAAATATAATCCTCTATCATATAAAAAATGAGTTCCGAAATAAGTTCTATGCGTATTACATTTATAATAATGTAATATAAATATATATATATATATATATAAGTTGGATAAAATACATAAAATACACAATAGGATCAATCCGGCTTGGTTTGCTGCTGAGTGGACTGGGGGTACCTAGTATTATAAAATAGTATTATAATAAATAGTATTATATAAAATTAAATATTATAAAAAGATATCTCATTAGATGTTTTTATTAACTGTCTTAGGCATGTCAAAGGTTGGAAGAAATTATGGTAATTATTCCCCAGGTTGTAACTTCGAGTTGAGTCATGAGCTTTAGTATGGGAAAAAGAATGTAATTATGGGAAGTTTGTATATTTCGATGACCATTTCATGAACATATATCACCTATAAGGAAGGAAATTGTCCGGGTGGAGGTAAAAAAATTCTCTTAAGAAGGGAGAATTGTTTATTGGAAAGCTAACGTTTCGAACCACATTGCAGGTCTTCTTTAGAGTATTTGATGGAGTCAAAAGTTTGACATTAATGACATTTACAGTTAAAGCTTGGCATTTGACACCATTAAATATCATCTATACTTCGAAACGTTAATTGAAACTTATTTTTCTTGATGAAATGATTATCGAAAACTACTCATTACCCATAGTTACATCATCTTTTCCATAATAAAGCTCACGATAAGTCGTTTTTTTGGAAAATATAAAAGGTGAAACGAATAAACAGTTAAAACTTGTAACTCAACTCGAAGCGACAATCTGCAGAACAGATACCGAAATTATTAAATTAAGATAGACATAAAAAAAAAATTTATAAACATCAAACAAAACAATACACATGTTCCTGTAATTTAAATTTTTTTTTAAAAAGGTGGGGAAGGGATATTTCGAAATGCGATTTCTCGTAAAAGAAGTTGAGGAAGAGACCAATTAGTTAGGTAGAGGCCGTGGAAGAAGAAGACTAAATAAAGAACGTGAATGGCTGCGAGTGGAAGGTCTCTAATCTCCGATTCACTTTGCCACTCACGACAAAATGGAGGAAGCGTGTTTTTATTCTTCGTGTCCTTTTGTCTCTGTCCTCCTTCAATTAGTATCCGACTCCAATTACCGCTTTTATCCGCTCTTTGCTTTAACTGCTATCCTGAGGTGTCTCCCTACTTTTTTTTCGCTTCCTGATTCGCCATTTATTCCTACAATAATGTTCACAAACCCTGAGCGTTACCAATACTTACTGCCAAAAATTTTATATGTTCTGTCATGGAGACGAAATCATTTATTCGCTGAGGTTATGGAATCCCCAAGCAGTTTTTAAATTGAAAAATTCTTTAACAGCGTTTAGCGACTTTTGGTAAGGTATAAACTTATGGGTTCGCGTCAGCAACATGCTCGAGAGTGGCGACATTTAGCGGCCTGTTCATGAGTTTCACAATTTCTTATAATCAACTTTAGTTTAAAGGTTAGAATTACATTAATATTTTATTAGTAATAAATAAATGTCTTGTTTTAAGAAATGATAAATGCTGTTGTTGAGCTTAACGATGATAATAATGCTAAAAATGAAAATAAAATCTATGTAAATACAAATACAGGATGTGAATAACGTAACCATATACTAATGATTATTTCAGTTAAGTATCTATTGATATTTTGTATTGAGCTTATGCATTCATATGTTTTGATTAATAAATAAACTAGTTGAAAATGCTTATAATAATTGTTTAAAGTTTCAAGATATGTTAAAACCAGACTAATGTTAATAATTAAAATTTCAAAATTTGAATTTTAAATATTTCAGACAATAATTTATTCAGAAATCCCAAAAAGGAAGACATGTATCTTAAAGTCTTGAGTTTTCAATTATGTCGGCAGTCCTCATGACAGCCTATTAGAAAGCCCATGAAGGGTTTTGTTTTCAGTAAATGGTATAAGCTGTAGGTACTGTTTCATGGACAACGGTTGTGCAGGGAGGTGATTTGCCGTAGATCACGCCCAACCGTCAGGTTTTCCCCCAATTAATGGTACTTTACAGATGTTTGATGAGCCCAAGGAGAGTCCCAGATCCCAAAGGATCCATCCCCTGCTGATAATAATCTGCTTCAGCTAGATTTGAACCCAGAACCTCCGGCAAGACAGCTCAACATTCTACACGCGCTCCCATTTTGTTCCCTTATACCTAAATAAATAAAATATAGGTCCATTGTATATACATCCTAGATTTCTCCAATTTTACTTTATAGAAGATTTGTAATTCTATGACTCCGGTAAATATTCTTTACTAGAAGCTAATTATTCTATTAGAATTTTCTTAAATAGTGACATCGTGATTTACTAGATAGAAGCAAGGCTTTAAACTGTAATCTTGAAAGATCATAAATAATTATTCCATAAAAGGTATGCTATCATTTGAATGTATTTATCGTTAATTAGAACACGCAATCGTTAAAAATGCGTTCGGCATTGAAGCGAATATCAAATTACGAACATTTTAAAACATTATCTGTACGGTCAGGCAGTCGACCGTGACGTATACGTTCAAACGATAATTCCGGCTTAAAATACTTCGTAACGAGATGGTGGTAGTGAACCTTGTACATGGAGGTCGTGAGATAAATATTTATAGTAATTATTTTACTATAACAACTCATAGGTAATTGGACTGTTTACTTTTATTAATTTCAATAAGAAATATCTGATGTCGAGAACAAGTTGCATCGTACACCTATTGAACTATATATTGGTTGTTGATAAAATATATAACAATAAAATATTATTAAAATATATTTATTTAAGAAATTGAGAAATGCCTTTTGCCACAAATCTTCTTTAGAAAACCTCCACTAAGGGAGCGTGGGTGAGTCAAACTTCCCATTGAAGGCACAGCGTGTTTCATCTCTATGTAATAGATCCCTCTTCCAGAGACGTTTGACGTTACGACCAGTAAGTTTGGATCTTCAGAAAGTGAGTCATGAAATGTTTTGTAGCATTTCTTGATTGTTTCAGTCATGAGAGGTATGTTGGGATCTTTGTGTAATGATTTATAGTTATGTAAGTTATATACTGAAGAAATTTTGATTGAAATATTTGAATGGCCTATTATTGAGATTATTTGGACGAGCCTGCGAGGCATATGTCCATATCATTAAATAACATGTTTTACATAATAATTTTGATAATTAGTTCATTTTTGTCGTAAAGTTGTAATGATTTACATAAATTGGTTGTTCAAAAATCTTTTCTGAATCTAATAAAAATCTGCGTGTATAGCTACAAGTACTAGTAATTTGTCACTAATTACTTATTACACAATTGTGCAAAATATATAAATTTATTACGTATAATTAAGAAAACAAAAATTTTGATAAATGATCTTTGGTAGGACTTGGCGATTGGGAAAATGTATACTTATTCATTATTTAACATGAATGCATTTCATAGCTAATTCAGTATAAGACACCTACTCTCAAATATTTTTTTAATTTACATTCACTCTCTTAGTATGAATATTTTAAAAAAAAATATGTTTATCGAAATTTACAACTGCATACAGAATACATCAAGTAAATATAATGAAAGATATGTCTTGTCCAGAGACAAAGGCAAGTAAAGAAACTACCCTCTGGTAGTACTCAAATAATAAGTTTAACTTAGAAGGTCACGGGGCCATCTTTTCTTCAGATGCCTCGGAAGATTGTCAGGAATTGAAGAGGTTGCTAGGTTTGAAACTAGTGGGTTTGAGTGGAAATAAAGTTTGTTATGAAAAGATTGATATTGGATTCGGTCCAAATCAGCAACGAATGGGACATTAACTTCATTATGGATTACTTTGTTCGTTACAAAGTAAGGAGCATTGAGGATTGAATACGAGAGGAATTCGATAGTTTAGTGGAGCCCCAAAGCTCTATTCCGTAATTCCAGATGGGTCTAATGATTGTTATGGATATGAGTCTTTTGTAATTAATTGGGAGCTTAGAGTGTTTGTCTAGTAAATGTTGAATTAGCCTGAAACGGCGAACTGTTTCTTGTCGTTTCAGTTTAGTATGAGGATTCCAAGTTAAGCGTTTGTCAAGGTGTAGTCCTAAGTACCGGACCTGTTCTACAAGAATCAGTGGGATGTTATTAAACGATACAGGTGGACAGGAAGTCGTTGGTTTACGGCGGAGGGTAAAGGTGATTTGATGAGATTTGTGGGAATTTATTTTAATCCTCCAGTTTTGACACCAATTTTAAAGGTCAGTGATATGGGATTGAATAGTATGGATCAGTGTTGACAGATAATAGACATGTCATTCGCATACCTGGTAAGGATAGCATAAGGATGAGTTGGGATGTCAGCTGTATAAACTGTGTAGAGAATTGGGCCAAGGATACTGTCTTGAGGAACACCAGGTGATTGAGGAAAGAGGGATGAGTAGACATTATTATGATGTACTGTGAATGAACTGTAGGAGAGATAAGTATGAGATAATGAGAAAGTATGTAGGAGGTAGGAATTTAAGGGGTTTCTAAAGCAACCCGGGATGTCAGATTGGTCCAAAGCCTGTTCAACATCAAGGAAGACCGCTGGACAATAGAATCCACGTTCCAAAGCTGAGGAAACAAGATCACACGATGAAATTGAGAATGAATATAGATGAGGAAATGATTTATTGGGAGGTATTTGTTCTATCCTAACCGTCCAATTAAGATGCTGTTGACCAACTCCAAATAGTACAATATGCCATTTTAATGAAATACAAGGATAAACGATTACTAACTACATAAATAAATTATTGCATTTATTACTCAAAATATGTATAAATTAATTTAATGTACCACAATTTATTCGATAAAATGCAGTACTTAAGAGTTCAGAAGTCAACATTTGACCACTTCCTTTCCAAATTTCACCCTGTCCCTGTACCTGATAAAGAAATACTATCGATTTTATCTATCGATTAAGCAAATGAAATAATAGTTTTTCGTTCGGCCTTATAATAAATAATTCATTTTCTAAATAATCATGTGAATTAAATTAATTGAATGATTATATATAATAGTATGGAAATATCGAGCCCTTTAAAAAATTAATAATAGGTACAAATATCTGTGTCGGTTCTTCATTGAAGTCATTGTTAGTAAACACTGTACGGCTTGTACCCGGCTGTGTGGTCCAACTTCTAGAGAATGCGCCTGTAATAGTGCCTGCTCTGGTTTAGTTCATAATTGCTTAACCAGGTTGTAATAAGTTATAATAATATGCTGAGTTGTTGTGCTGAAAATCCCAAGCTCATATCCGGCTGTGGTAGATAAGTAATTGAATCTTTTGACTGCCATGGATGGACCCCGCAGGGTCTCCAGATTCTCCTGGCGCTAACCCAGCCGCTATAAAGTGAGTGATTAGATCATCCCCTTCCATTAATTAGGGAAAAACCTGGGGGCTAAGCGTCATCTTTTGTCAGCTCCTTGCACAACCGCAACAGTACAATCAAGACCTTTCATGGGTTGTAGTGAGAAAGGTTTATATACATATTTTTGGTTTATATAATTTTCTATTAAGCATAATCCGTATTTTCTTAAAATATCAAAGTTTTAAGAGTTTAACGGGCACAGGTACTCAAAAAAATATTCTCGATAAAAAGTAAAAACAAATCATGGAATGGACAACTTGTCAGAGTGCCTGCAAGTGACTGGGAGTGGCTGGCCGGAAATCCAACTGATTAATAGCAGTAAAATGATAGCACCTCGCAGTAAGTACTTCAATTACTACCAAAATTATGCTACAAATCAAACTTAAATCCATTCAGAGGGGCAATTATTTATTTATTAATTAGCCAGTAAAAGTATGTTTATTTATGGGAACGGAGTGGCTCAGTGACTGAGAACTGATTCGCAATGCCGCAGATACTGGTTTTAAATCGCGCTCCTGGAAAGACTTTTATTTAATCTGTAAGTGACTGGATATGGATATATGGGCACCTCCTGGGGCTCACTCAGCCTCTATAAAGTTGGTAGCCAAAATAAGGGGGAAATCTGGTGGTTTCACGTGGCTATCTAGGACTAAAATGCACAACCGTTGTCCAAGAAACAGAACATGTAATGAACCCCCTACGCGTTTAAGGGTTGTAGTGATGCAGGGTTTTTTAAAGTATATTTATTCTATTTTTTACATATTGTTTGAAATAATAACAACCTGCCATTGTCCAATCAAATACAGTCCACATTAACCTCCAGGAAATGTATCACATCCCATTAAAATGAGGTCAATTTAAATATGGATCGATTATATTTTTCATTATTTAATAATGCTCATAGCAATGATAATAATAATTATACGTTAAACGTCTTAACTATACAATATTCCCGCAGGACCTGAGATGAACAGCCAACGGTGATTACCTCCTGGATTTTTAAGTCCATGTACATGACAATACATAGCTCACTCACACTGACATACAAGGTAATTCACACCACCTTTGGCAACCCCTTCAGTAAAATCCTCTTGATCAGAGAGCCAGCCAGGGGAATCCAAGAAGACCTCCACCTTACGCAGAAGTTGCTGGTTGATAACCACCACTTCCTAAACTTCATACACTCGTAAACCATAAACAGAGAAAGAAACATAAAGAAAGATCAATCAAACTTTAAAAAAAGAAAAACAAACACTTGTAACGTGTTCTTTGTTGGTGGTAAAGCTAATTGGAAAAATTAACCAATACAGAGCAGACATAACTACCGCCCATGATATTCGAAACACTTAACACATCATTGTTATATTGGTGTTAAGTTGGTAGATTATGCACAAAATTAAAAGGATGTCCAAAGTATTACATTAAAGTAATTATAATAGGAGTAAATCTTTAGAATACATCCTTGGAAAAGAACAAAAATATTGATCTGGGGCCACTTGTGGTCTAGAGGTTAGCATAACAAATCAATATGCCCTACGAACCGGGGCAGCCCCATTCTCAAGATCCTTTTGGTAAAAAAAATAAGCAGAGTAGAGAATCCTTAGTTATGGAGTCCTACGGAAAGGACATAAAAGGGGATTACCGAACCAGTAAGATGCCAGGGACTCGCTTAAGGTTCCTATCCTAATGATATCTGGATAAGCAAGGTTTAGGACTCTCACTGTAACATCGTCCAATTAGATATAGCATCATAATGTGTCATTAAAAAAAAAATATTGACCGAAGCTGTACAGGCTTAAAAATAAATGGTTTGTATGTTGCAATTGTTATGTTATAAGTTAGATATTGTTGTCTAAGTATTATATATTACAAATAAACAATTTTATATATATTATAAACTAACTAATCGAATTTTATTGCGAAGGTGCTAGATCCCGGATTGAGTTGTATTTCAAAGGGATCTGTAATTATAGATGAATCTAAGATAGTTTACATAGCTCGGTGTGTTAGGATCCAGAGTAGAGAGCAGATGGTTGGGATTTGTATCCAAACAGATCCACTGCCTCTAGCCGCCAAAGGGATTTCATTTGTGATGTTGCACACTTGTTTTGTATCTCACGTCGTGATAAATTTCATTTCTTTCATATTGTAAGAAACAAGTGAAAAATATAGTAGAAAAAAATTAGATACAAGTTTTAAAATCGTCTGCACGTGTGCCAAAAAAAATATCGAAGACACACAGAGCTACTGAAAATTACAAGTATGTTTTCTGTTTACAGTTTCCTTAGAGGGACATTTAGGAGGATTACTGAAAATAAATATATGGCGCTTCATCAAATGGTATGTTTTGTTTTAATAACTAAATCCTTGACCATTTAATAGAAATAAAATTACACATAAAGACAAGTTTTAATACGTAGTTCTATCATTGATAAAACCCTAATACTTAGGGATTCACCCATAATATCAAAATCCAATAAAAAAAATTTTAAAATTCGTTATCAATGGATGGAAGTAGAAAAAACATGCCTTTACATACTGAGATAAACAAACTTTTATTTATTTAATTTTATATTTAAAGAGGCATAGTTTTTCTATTAATATCCATTATTATTGGATATAAATAACTCACCCGTATTTAAAAAATATATTGTATGGGTGAATGCCAAGTCATTAGAACTAAGTATTAAAACTGATTGATAGAACTGAATATTAAACACTTGTCTTTATGTATAATAATATAGATATTATTAAATATGTTAGCAATATTTGAAAGGAAACAGGATTTTAATTTGATTAAGAATCCATTTTTAAGCCTATTTTCTTTCTTACAGTTTTTAGGTCTATAAGAAAGTCACGTGTTGCCTAGCAGATATTTATCTTGTTTTACCTGGATGATTTTTAAATTAAAGTTCTAAGAATATTACCAATAAAACTTTATAATAACAATAATAATACCCTTAAGCTTGTTATTTTAAGATATAATCAAATATGTCAATTAAACTATTAATGAGTTTTTTCCAATGTTAGCCAGAGGCAGAAGATGAAGGAAAATTTACAACAGTTAAGCAACTAAATTAAATGTTCTAACGGTATGTAAATGGATGCTGTAACTGTTCTTTGATTTTGGAGATATGAGTTTGTCATATATTCATAATTTTCTTAATTAAATTTAAAATTAAAGTTAACTAAAAAATGGGAAACTTCTGAAGGAGTGAACTAGAAACTAACTAATATGCCCCCTGCCAAACTGATAATAGTAAAAAAATTATAAAAACATTCTGATGTTAATAATAGATTAATATAAAAGCAATTTACTTGATTATAAGAGACTATATAGATGGCGTAAAAAAAAAAAAAAAAATGTAAACAAACATTGATAGCTTAAAAAACATCCAAAATATAAATGCTACTACATTTTCATTCTGTATAATTAAATTTCATTAAGTATAACAATAAAAATTCTTAAGTGTACCTAATAAAAAGCGAACAAGAAAAATAATTAATAGTGATACACAAAATAATAGGATGGCAGCTAAATATAACAAATTTTGTTAACAAAATATAAAATTAAGCACAATATAAGCTGTTTAGTTTAGAGTTTTTTGATCTGTGTTTACCGATATTCAGATTATATTAAAGTAGAATTTTCACTCATACAATGTAACCTAGATTTTTTGTTAACAAAAAAATTATTATTGAAGAATTAAATTACCCAATATTTTGTAAACATTTTATTTGGTATGCTGTTTAAATGAAATGGAAATCAGTGAATAGGAGTTAAATTTTCTCGAACTAGTGATAAAATATTTAGAATGTATCTAATTTATATCTTAAAGCTATTCATTTCTTTTTTCATGTTTAAAATATTGTTCATTGATGGTTTTCCATTTATTCATTTAGCCTCAAAACTAAATATGAACTGCTTAATAATCGTATATATTAATCTGTTTAAATCGGCTATAATAAATACCTAATAACTCTAGAAGTACCTCCGTAAATATCTATATAAAGATAAAGTTAATTTATTATATTACATTAAATATAAGAAAAAAAATATTGGTGAAAAAAAACATAATTTATTATTCCGTTAATCCACATAGCGGATAGATTCATTACTTACTAATTTTACTATTATGTATCCATACATTGCTTTAGAATAGATCCATAGTAAAAATTTCATACTACAGATGAATTTAAAGTAACTTTCAAAAAGACACTGTTGATGACTATTTCTGTGAAATTACTGTGCCGCCATACATAAAATCCTTTTAATTTTATATTAACCTTTGAACAAATTGATATATATATATATATATATAATTGTGTAGCTAGGTGAATACCACCAAAATTTAAAAAAAATATATAAATCCCGATACTAGTTGAACGTTTAGGATCAAGAGAATATATCCAGTCCACCGGAAATTAACGAAAAAAAATTATTTTTATGCCTACCATAATATTTATTATGTTTTAAGTAATACCAAAATAATAACAAAAATAAAAAACCCACCGAAATGTTTTAATCTAGGTCAGGAACGGTAAGGTTGAAGTAGCCTTGACAACTCACAGATAATATCTATAATAAAAACTCTCTTGGAATTAAAAAATGAGACACTATGATACGGTGATTAAACCGGGATTCCTCTATACAACGATAATACTATCAATCACCAATAAGGGTGTAATTGGAAGGTTGGAGATTAAGGGGGTTTTGGATCCTAAATTCTTTGAGGAAAAATTAGTCTACATACACAATGAGACTCTTTACAAAGCAACAGAAAGAATCTACGACACAATATGGAAAGGAAGGATTCATTTCTTTGGACATATGAATGAATGCAAGTAGGCTAACGAAAGAATATTTGAATTCCTTAGAAAAAAAGGGGGGTACCCTGGTGTGTAGAGTGCTGAGTTGCTATACTGAAGGTTCCAGGTTCAAAATCGGCTAACAGTTAATTATTTAATCTGTTAATTGCCACGGATAGACCCTGTTAGATCTACAGACCCTCCTGGGGTCCAACCAGCTGCCTTAAAATGGGTACCATTCAATTGGGGAAAACCTGGCGGGTGAACTCGGAAAAATCACCAACCATTCTCCTAGTAATGGTACAAGAAATACTTTCGCAATAAAATTAAGGTAAGCATATAAAATAAAAGTAAGGATTTAAGATGAAAGAATTAATTTAATCGAATAAAGAAAGCATTAGACCCATGGCGACCTGTGGTTATGATAACAATTCACTATGCCCAACATCGTGGGTTCGTAGCTTGGCAGGTGGGCCTAGTATTTTTTTAAAGGAAGTCAAAGATCCTTGGTTATGCAGTCCTTCGAAGGGGACGTAAAACGGCGGTTCTGAGTCAGTAATATGTCTGGTAATGGCCCTTATCCTAATTAAACCTGGATATGTAAATTTAGGGCTCCCACCGTACCATCGACTGCCTTAGCAGCATTAATTGACGTTAAATGAACAAGCAAACAACAACAATTAATGGCAATACCTCCTTCACGTGAACTTAACGGTACCTAATTGGATAAAAATCACTGTGCCATCGTGGTGGAAATTTCACCACTAACGGGCATGGCAAATCTTATTTCTTCTGTTCCATATGCGGAAACAATTAAAATTTATTATCGATCGTTTTTCTATTTTCTGAAGGTTTTATAGACAGTAAATTCTTTAAAAAACAACATAAAGGTATCATTCATTTTTACAACCAATTAAATCAATTTAATCAGTAGTTGCATGTTTGATTATTGGGATTTAATTGAATAGGACCATTTAAAAGATTTTTATAAAAAATGCTATGAAATTGAGTAGCTTTCTATTAAAAAATCTTGTTTTATTTTTTCATTTAATTTACACCTGCTATTCGTAGATTTCCAAATTAACGATGTTCATTGAATATAGTTTATTAACTGTGCCTAATTTATAAAGAAATCTTTATACATTACAACCGAAATAAATATTTTACAATCAGATCCACTATCTCTATATAAAAATACAAAGTTAGTGTTTGTTCGCGTTTATGTTACGTTTAGAATTCATTTGTCGTACATATTGTAATAGTGCACACAATTACAATTCTTATTGTATAAATCTGAAATTGGTGATTATAATTATTTCATTTATGGTTGTTCAGACCGTACAAATCTTCATTTTGATATTTTTTATAATCATAACAGTTTTATTTAATCGGTCCAGTCCACCGATGTAATCATTATCACTTGCAATAAAATATTATTAAAACTTAATCACCTAAAAATTACTTCCATATAATGGAAAATACAGCAAAATACAATGGCGAATTATGGGTAATACCCATTTAGACTAACAAATATTTATTATTAAACGATAACATTTGAACAAAAAACATTAAAATTAAATACGTCTCAAGAATTTTTTTTTGGTTATAATTATAGGAAAGGATAAAAAAATAAAATGAATGACACAAAATTACGTTTTATTTTGTGTCATTCATTTAATTTTTTTTCCTGCCTGAAATCATAGAATTGAAATTGAAATCTATTTATGTTCACATTACATATGTACAAATGGTACTAATTGTAAATAAAGATAAAATATCTATATTAGGAAGTGTATTTGTTAATAAATGTGTATGGTATATATATTTAACATTCTGTATGTTAACCTCTTTATATCTGTGTTTTTTTAAATTTCATATTTAATTTAACATAACCAAACTGTAGATATTCACATTATTTATAAACCACTCTAGTAGGTGATAATGATAAACTATTTATATCTATGTAGTAGGAAATGCATTGGTTTATAAATGTGTATGTTATTTGTGATTTAAAACTGTGTAGGTACCGTAAATAACAACACCTTAAGAAAAATATGCCTTATTCTTCCCCTTTCACATTTATTGTAGATAATAAGTTTTATTTCTGCTTTTTATTATAGTATTAATTCAATATAACAATACTAATAACAGATAATTTTAATTACTTTTTAACCCACAACCGCTGCAATGATTTTGCCAAGACAAATTTTACCACCCCTTCTTGTATATAGGTGCCTAACTCATTAAATTTAACAGTTAGATAAACATATGTGCAATATATTACAAATTAATTCTCACATCTGATAACGTTATATTACATTATTGAAAAAATTCAAATAAAATCAATTAATTTTTTTAGGTTTACTAAAAATAAAAGTAGGCTTCTCTACTTGTTTTTAAAGCAAGCTGTTTAGTTCCTAGTTTCTTGTCAAATTTAGCATGTAACTAAATTCATTAATGGAAATCTTAAATATCTTTATAACATTTCGCTTCAGGAAAAACCATTAAATAGCTGTAGTTAGATATTATAAAAATGCTGCCCTTATATTTAATAAGCTGCAATCTTGTGTTTTGTTTATCGAGAAGAAAATATATGAAAATAACATTATGACAAAGTATATTAGCTGCTAAAACCTTAACTTCCCTAAATATAGACATATATTAGTCTGCAATTACTATTGATTAACTATCAATCCAGTGTTTGATAGTTCTGCATCATTCCCAGTAATTCCAGGGAGCTGACATAAAACGGGTATATAATTCTGTCAATTTAGTCATAAAAGCAATAAAAAGATTAGTACTCACGGATGATGTGAAGAAGTACGCCCGGCCTTGATAGTGAGACCTCTAAGTACGATACGCTCCTATCACAATAGCCGTTGATAATAGAATGGCCGGTAGGACTTCCTGCTTCTAGGACCCGCCGGCCACGAAGAGGGCGTGGCCAGGTATTATACGCATGCGCTCGAAGACACGCCCTCTTCCCCACCCCAAGCCCAGCCCAAATCCCCAGGTACCGCTATCCCGGGGCGTCACTGGAAAGAAAAACCAATCCACCTCCAGTATGTGTATATAAAAGTTTAATTGTTCCCAGTCAGCTGAGAAGAAATTGTTTTTACGGTACTCTGTAACAGTGTTGTCTAATTATTATTTTATTGCGTCAAAAGATTACCTGCAAAAATCAATAGTCGTTAGATTCCTTAGATACCAATTAAAATCCGTCAACATCATCACAGTTAATGAATATTTATTAAACAATAATAAATCTTCAAATCATCATACTTATACAATAATAAATCTTCATATACTTAGGTAGTTAATAATGAATAATTATGAATATTCGAATATTCTTATATATTAACCCTTTGTTAATGTCTGATAAATAATAGCATTAAAGGAATAAAGAATTTAATATTTTTAAATTTTATAACTGTATTCACTGAACACTAGTACAATCTTAACATTAATAATTAAAACTTGATTGCGTTGCCGTTCGTAATAAAATTAATATTGCAATTGGCCCAGTTAATATATTCGATACACCTGTGTTACTGCTAGCTAGATTACATCTGAATAACAGACTTGTGTAATGCAGATCAGAAGAGAATAAAAACAATATACCGATATTTGATGGTCGATTGTGATCTCTAATGTCGAATAAAAAAATATTTATAATTTATTTTATTTTATTTGTTACTAATTTTTAAATATTTTAATTTGAAAAGAAAATATATGTCCAGAACCGGGACTCGAACCCGGGTCCTACCCCTCGTATACTTCGCAAAAATACGAGAACGCGGGGACTTAAGATCAGTGAAAAGAAAAGATATGACCACGACCGAGAAGCGTGCTTCATTAGGGCCCAGGATAGCTCAAATGGTAGAGTCCCAGACTAGTGATCTGGAAGACCCGGGTTCTAGTCCCGGTCCTGGCCATATATTTTCTTTTCAAATAAAAATATTTAAAAATTAGTAACAAATAAAATAAAGTAAATTATAATAATTATAATGACGTAAGTCAACTAGATCCAAATTAAAATAATGTTCAAAGAACATTCTTCCCCTCGTATACTTCGCCAAAATGCGAAAACGCGGGGACTTAAAATCAGTGAAAAGAAAAGATATGACCACGGCCGAGAAGCGTGCTTCATAAGGGCCCAGGATAGCTCAAATGGTAGAGTCCCAGACTAGTGATCTGGAAGACCCGGGTTCGAGTCCCGGTCCTGGACATTCTTTTCTTTTCAAATAAAAAAAAAAATTTAGGGTGCAGACAATTTAAATACGTTTAGATTGACGAACTACATTAATCAGGAGAAAAAATACATTGATTGCACACTGGCTATTTATTTCATCGTTAATAAAAAAAGTTATCCGGAATATTCTTTTAATAAAAAATCTAGAATTCTTCAATGAAGTTAACAGAGGACTAATAGCAACCATAATTATTACATTATTATATTGTTAAGAAGAATCTTAAATTCAGTTTATTCAGCATTTTTTCCATTTGTATTAATTCTTTATATTTAATTTTAATAATTTCAGTATTAATTCAAGTTACTTGTTACAACCTTCTTGTCTGGTTTTATTAAATTTTCAGACATTGGAAAGTTTAAACTGAGATTCTTATTTAGCTAATAAAGTATAGAATTACATAAATATTTCTTATCATTTAACGTTTTGAACGATGTAATCATTAGAATAGAAAACGTAATATGAATTTCTTAACTATTAAATAATACGCCGTTTACTAGATTACATGGATATAAACGAACTGTGTAGTAGGACTTTACTGACGGGATGCCTATTATTAACAACAGCTGTGAAATAGTTGATAGACAATTTTACTGATTCTAAAACACTTTAACAGCATCAATTACTGCAACTCAATGACGTGTCTTTGTAGTCAAGATTTTAATAAAACTAACTCTTATTCTTAATTGAGGAGAAACAAAGTAGACGGAATATTAAATTATGGATCTGATTATTATTATCTATAGCTTTTATAACTATAATTCAAGAATATTTTATAATTCAATGATCATTTATCAATCTCTTTTCGTTTTTAGATAATTTGTTTACATTATATTACAATTATTGTAGAGAAAAAGCTCAATAGAAACATAAAATGCTCGTTATGACGAATATGGAAAAATTCCAAGAAAAAGTCTCATATCTCTAAAATGAAAACAGGAAATAAAAATACCGATTTGTTTTTATTTTAGAGTTTTAGGAGGTTTTGTTTGGAATTTTTTATACATGTCACAAAACAGAATATTTCCAAAAAAAAAACGCATTGTTTTTTACGTAATTTCAAAACCAAAACTTTATTTCCTTCATGATTTTATCTTTCTAAATTTATCTAAAGGTGAATGCTTTAGTGGAAGATCAAAGAGTCCCCTCCTTCCAACGTCGATAACCAGGTCATCAACAATTATAACTGACCAGCTGTTTTTTTTTTACTTCTTCTTTTTTGACTTCGTTAACGATACATATTGGAAGGAGGGGACTCTTTGCTCAGACCAAACATTTTGTAGGACAAATATTTTTTCAAATAATTTAGATAATTATCTTGAGATTTAACAAAAAAAAACCCAGTTAGTAATAAATTTTTGAGAATCATCAAATCGACACATTTCATCCTTGCTACCTCTTTTAGCTACCACAATCAAGAATTTTCGCACAGGAAATTGCTGGAAGTCTCATCGAAACGATTGAAAAAATGGACCATGGATCTTGGACTAAAATCAGTTTGATCCTACAATCTGTAGAAAAGTATATTCTTCAGCTATTGCAAATTGGTTTTTGTGCATGCTCCGAAAAAAGACCCTTTACCAGCACAGGTCTTGTTAGACGAAACCCTTCAAAATAAGAATACTTCAAAAATTTACCTTTTTAAAGTTTTCGCTAGTTTAGTCAAGAAATGATTTATGCTTCCGAACCTACAGTTTTTTTATCGGACCCGAAACTACGGGTCAGCTTGATTAAACAGCTTAAAGTGTGAAATAGTCAATTTTTTATATTTTCGAATTATCCGGTTTATATTTTATATTTTGATCTAGAACGCCTCACTTATTAAATGAACACAATGACAAGTGGCCAAAGTTTTTAATTTTTTTTTAATAGGAGTTTTAAATGGTATAGGAAGCTACATATCGAAGTTTCGACCGGATCATAATGTAAATAGATATTAGAGATAAGTTAAAGACCAGATTATTCCCCTTACTCATCAATGTTAGTTATAATGACTGTTAAAAAATAAAATACTGCAGAGAACAGCGAAAGGATGAGTGAACCATTGAGAAGAATTTATTGCAGGCAAGGACTGTAATTTGGAGGCTAAATAGCGGCCCTGACAATTAACTAACCAGCGATTGGCCCTACCTGTTAATTGCTCTCCTAACTCCTGCAATAAATTATGTCGTTAGCGTTTTATCATAAAGGCCGGTCGGGATGACTATTTCAAGACCGAATAAAACCTTTATACTTCTAAATCGAGAGGCAAATTAATTACTGAATGATTTAATTAGCAACGAGAAAGTTATGTTGTAAATTTTAATTGATTTAATAAGTCATACACAAATTTATTAACATCATACTTCTGTGCAAAGCAAACAATCAATAAAATTGTTAAATTACCAAAAAATAATTATCTTACCATACTTAATTAATCAGCATTTTTTACAAAAATGTATGTTAAGACATAAAAAAAAATATTGAAATTCACAATTCTATATTTTGTTATTTTTTTTTTAGTTTTACCCAACTTTGGGATACTCTGGATCAATCTGGTATTGGAATGTAAAGATCGGATAAGAGAGGAATTCGATGGCTTAGCGGTCCCCGAAAGCTCTACTCCTTAAGTCCAGCTGGGTCTTGTAATAATGTATATGAGTCTTTTATAACTAATTGGGAGCATAGAGCTTTTGCCTATTAAGTGTCGAAGTAGCCTGAAATGGCGAGTAGTTTCATGTATTTTCAGTCTAGTGTGTAGATGTAGTTCTAATGGTCGGATTCCTTCTACAGGAGTCAGTGGGATTTTTAAAAAAATAATGGAGTGCTTGGTTCCCGACGAAAGGTAAAGGTGATTTGACGGAATTTACGTGGATTCATTTTATCCTCCAGTTTTGAGAGCATTCTTCAGCTCATTGATATATTATAACTTATGTAGGAAAACTCCCTCATTCAAGAAACCTTACCGTTACAGATAGCTCGCAAAAGGCTGATAAGGAATTCCTATGTCAAACTCTAAACATTAAAGAAAATTGGGAGGATGTGTTACGAAGCTTATCTTGCCATGTGATCTACATTTTTACAAACAAACTTTTATAAATAAAACATTTTTTTTTTTTAAATCGGTAATTACTACATATGATGAAACGGTTTTCATCAGCTGGGAAGATAAGATTGGCTGAAAATAATTGCTTCCTGTAGTTCAAAGCTGCCACTTAGCGAGGGGCTCGATGAAAAAAGAAAACGATGCGACACGAAAACTCATTTACCTTCGCCCGCGAAGAGCTGGAGCAAATTAAGTTCTTCCAAGCCAATTAAATTTTCAATTTGAAACGCACTTGGTAAGGTATTTCTAGTCAGAAGGGGGTCAACTCCCTTCCTTATAGGTTGATGGAGAGGATAGGATAGACATCCGAATATAGCGTTAGAGTAATGATTAAGATCATTTAGTTGCTACGCCGAAGGTCCAGGTTCTGTTACGGCTCTGGAAGATAATTTATTTAATCTGTTAAGGGAAGGAGGCGGATTCTGTTGGACCTACAGATCTTCCTGAGGCTTACTCAGACTCTATAAATTGGGTACCCTTAACTGGGGGAAAACCTGGCGGTTGAGTGTGATTGACATATATCCAACCTGCATAACCATTTTCCTTGAAACAGTACAGTCTCTATCATGCACTGAGCCAAGACCTTTCATGGGTTGTAAAGGTACAGGTAATGATTAAGATTAAGATGCCTGGATGGACATTATGTTATCATTCAAAATAAAAGTATCAAACTTACATATTAAAACTCCATTTACCTAATTATATACGTAAGCACATGAAATATTTATGGATACATTTAATGTTTTCTTCATTTACGAAAGTTGGTTGGAGTATAAGTTAAGTAGCCTCTTTTGTTCTACCCTGATTTGTCTTAATCCACACGATAATATAATTTTAAAAAATGTTTTTATAATAGAATGATGGCATTGATCTGGTTGTGGTATATTTTCTGACTACGATACCAACATTAAAAAAAAAAATACCGCTAAAACCCATGAAGATTCTTAGTCTCAATACGTGGAAGAGACTATAGTGTTCCGATCGAGGACAACGGTTGAGCAAGAGGTGATTTGTTCGAGAACCGCCAGTTTTCCCAGTATTATGAGTACTCATTATAGATCTTACGTGAGCCCCAGGAGGGACTCCAGATCCCAAAGGATCCATCCCAGACCGCTAACAGATTAAATAAATTATCTGCAACAGCCGGATTTGAACCCGGGAGATGCGGCTCGACAAGTCAGCACTATACCACTGAGCCACCCGGCTCCCTAGCATTAAAATCAACATCCCAATAATCTCACACAGTTTTAAAAATATTGTTTATTCATAGCTCCAAGAAAACTATCAAATCGGAACACTACGTAAGGATGCTAGGAAGAAATAAATCAGAGATAGACAGTAACACAATCAGCCACTTATAGGCTCCATTGCAGTGAATGTTCGTTAAGCCATAAACTGAGAACAAGGCTTTAGTTTTTTTTATACAGAACTTAATCAAGATCGTTTGTGTGAGTTGTATCAACTCCGTAAATTGAGAATTTAAATCACCAACGACACTCATCTAGGTTCTGTAGTGTATATTATTTTTGAGGAGGGCAGAGAAAGGATTTGATAAGAAGAGTGCAATTTGTCATCTTTGATCACAAGTAAATATAAGAAACAAAATAAATTATCGAAAATTGGATTTCTGTATGCATGGTGCACTGTATGCATGTCCTCCTGTGTGAGTGAGTGTCTATGTATCTAGATTTTCCAAGTATAATGTCAAATAAAATCGTTACATTGGCTAATATAAGCACTTATAAATACAAAGATTAAAATATATACTTCATAATAAAAAATTAAATAAATTTATTGATGGAAGATTTATTGTCATAAAGGTGTTATTTTGTGCAGTAGTTATTGTTGTAGCATGCAGACTTCTGTTTATGAGTTCTTTTTTATTTTTCAGTTTTACCCAACTTTGGGGTACAATCATCAATCTTTATCAATTATTTATGTTTGTTCCTCGACTTTCTCTCTGGCCAGCATCTCTTCATCCTCTCTGATCTCCTACTCCTTTTCTCATCGGGGATTTTTTTTTTTTATTCACTTTATTCTCGCCTCAAACATCAACCTCTTGTCCTGGATAATATTCATGGCAGATTCATCCCTATGCATATCTTACGTAACCCCAAGTTCTCTCTTGACCCTCTCTGCCTCCTTAACCCATTCTTTTCGTTAGCCATCATTCACTGAAAATGACCAAAGAAATTAACTCTCCTTTTCCTCTTTCGGTTTGGTTCTGTAAAGGGTCTCATTTCGCGTGTAGAGATATGAGTTCTTATTACGATAAAGTTCTTTAAATTTTCAGAATTTTCCCAATGATAAAAGAAAATATAATACATTAATAATTTGAAATGATTTTTTTAAATTTATATATATATATATATGAACAAAACTTTCTAATTTATCGATAAAATGTATGGAGGTTTTCTTTCATCAATGTCTTCCTACAGGCAACAGCATCAGGTTTGATTACGAACTTAAGTGTCAAAGTAATACCGTTTCATTTTGAGATACGACCATTTCTTCAAGTTTCAAGATCCTGATTACTTATTCATTGCAAGGACACGCGCAAGAACGAATGCTTTTTTAACGACTGATTAAGCCTAGAGCTAAGTACCCCGACGAAAGTCGGATAAAAGGAAACGACCTCGGTACAATGGAGAGAGATAAGGAGGAGGATTGGATACCCCATTTTCCTCGGTTTATTATTTACTTAGAGGCGTTAAAAGAAGAATCAGGACACGACGACACTTTTTTACTACCGCTTTTAATGGTCGTAGTGATATCTGGCAGCAACAATATCAAAACTCCAGGGCCAATAAAACAAAGCCACTTTTTATCGTCCTTATATTTCCGAGGCTGTATAAGTCAGATAAATTTATTTATGGAAACGTCTACAAGACAGAGGGGAAGAGAGAAAGAGAGAGAGAGAACACCTCTTCAGGGGAAAATATATATATAAATATATGCCCATAAGTCAGGGGTTGGTTTTATTGCAGGACACTTGGAAGGGGTGGCTTCAGGATATGAAATTCCCTCCTTGGTCGTAAAAGAGACTCCGCCAAGTCGGAGTCGCAGGCGTTTGTGATTTATTCAGTTTCCTAGGACCGCAATTTCCATATTGCCTCTTCAGGATCGGCCGACTGGAAGAACACTAAATTCCAGAGGATGCCCAGGGACGTTATAAATTACCAATAATATTTAACAATTTCATATAATTTCAGATTATGCAAGTGTAATGAAAAATCAAATTAAGCGGGCATATCAAGTAAGATACTTAACATTGTAATTAACATATTTTTATATATTTGATAAAATTTACAACTTTATAATAATATATCAAGTAAATAGAATAAATGACACATAATGACATGAGAGAAAGGCAAGTATAGAAAATACCCATAGGAAATAATTAAATTTTTAAATTGTAACCTAAATTTATCCTGTATATTTATTTTTCACAATCGTTTATTTGACCTTTTTTCTAATAATAATTGAAAAATGTATTTCTCTTTATACTAAATTACAATAATTTTGAATTTACGTGGCAATTACGACCGTAGACATTTAATTAGATACATTTTTGGTATTACTTTTATAACTATAACTTTTTTTTTGAACCCACTTGCTAACGCAATTTGACATTTAGAATAACAAAAGCTATTTTATGTCAAATAAATATCCTATCAGTCAGTACATCAATATGCATACAATACTAAATATATTATATTTATTTTATGATATTCTTAATTTGTCGGTTCAAGGCGATATTTTTTTAAAACAATTTTTAGGATTTTTCTGGAATAAAACGAATATATCTAAATAAAATACACAAATGACGTCATAAATGAACGCACTATTAAAAGTCTCTAAACAATCAAATTTATGATTCACAGGGAAATAGTAATACCTACTATTATATATAAAAAAAAAAATAATGATAAAGAAATGTCTGAGAGGATAAAAATCAAAAAATGCAGATGGCGTTATTGTAAACAAAATTGAATTAGTCATTTGAGAAACACCTCGTGTCCATTTTTGGCCAAAATTGAGTTAGACATATTAAATAGTTGGTGAGGCTAGACAAATCCAATACGCATGTTTGTTAAATGTGTATATATTATTTGACAAATAAAATACTGATTTTTATTAATAATTTGAATTATTTTACCTTTTATTTCATACCTGATAACATATCGTTTAGTCAGTCATTTGAGAAACAACTCATCTCCAAAAACGTTAAGTTTTTTGAAATATCAAAATAAAAATAATAAAATTTTAGTTTGGTAAATTTAGCTTACCAAACCCCTGTAGAATCGTATAAAAAAATTCAAAAATATATGATGTTAAATTATGGACCAGCTGAGTTTTTTTGATTTCCCGAAATTTTACTTTTTTGGATATGAGGTGTTTCTCAAATGACCGATTCAATTATTAGCAACAATTAAAAAAGCGTTATTATAACAAAATAAAACATACTGATCGTAATGTGTAGTCAGTTTGTTGCCATATAGATGCCATTGTTTTCTAAACAAATGCCATTTTGTTCTCTTTTCAATTCTTCCCCAAATTCGTTTGAGTTTACCCTATGCTATTATAAAACCCTACTATATAAAGCCTATGCTTGATACAATAAAAATAAAGAAAATATGAAGTTGGTGGCTATAAATTTTCATTATACTCAATCCTTATTTCATTATAACACTATTTATTTATCATAATTTTACGTTGTATCGATTAGATATAAGACCAATTAACTTATATTATAAAAGGATAATTATAAATGTGCCTTCATAGTTTATTATGTAACATTATAGACAGGTAACGGACTTAACTTAAAGCAAATCTTTTTATTACATATTTTTTTAATTGGAACTATGTGAACTTTCAAGAGGTATGTATCATTATAGTTTCATCAAAAACGAATGAATGGTATTACTTATAACATATCATTAATAATATGAATAAACATTCTTCTGTTTGTTTATTTATATATTTTATGAATAAACAAACCAAATTATAATAATGCTACAAAAATTAAGAAAGTCGGCATTACAGACCTGCATCGGCAATCCTCAAACACATACTGAAAGTAAATATACAGCAGTACCAGATGGCAGCCACTGTAAACAGGATGAATGTTGAGCAAAAAGTGATCTTTACCTGACTTGAGTTGAGTGAGTCTCTAAGTGACGTCATAGGAATGCAGTATCAGTTAATGGAAGAGTAACCAGACCTCATCAATAGTATATATTTACAAATAAATATGAAAACTATAAGTAATAATAATTGATGGATTGTGTTGAAATCCATCGAGATAGCTGATGGAAATCTAATTAAATTGTATAAGTGTGTGCTTATTTATATACATATAATAAATTATTGTTATAAATATTTTTTTGTATATAGATTCCTATGTTCTTATAGTTAAAATAGCTTTTGTCCGCGGCTTCGTCCGCGTTGATTTTGAATAAAAACTAATGTTGAGTTTAAACGGAGAGTGAATTTTGAACTCCATATTATGCACAATGACTTAAAGTCATAATGAATTCAACCAGCCTACCAATTCTTATCCCTTTGTTGATCGATGTTAATGAAATGTCCTATTAAATATTAATTAGCATAAATACAGTACTTTAGATGTGTTATCCATTGAAATCCAATCAGTAATATCCAAAACTGTAATATCTTAAATTAAAATGTACACTCGGGTGGTATTTGAGGTATTCTTGAGATAAAAACAGTTTCTTCTCGACCACATCCCGTAATTACTGTAGCTTTTTTTTTGTTGCAAAACTTTTACCTGCAATCTATTCCCATTTCACAATTTTGGAGGTTTCAAATTTCTAAGTAGCATTACAGTTGCCCCTATATTATGAAAAGATTATGTGCAGGGAGACGAAATGGAATTAAAGTATTCTAACATTCTGTCGGATAGTACGGGACTTAGTCAATTTCGACTACTGAATCAATTGACTTGTTTTCTATCAGCACGCCTTCGAATGCCCCTAGAGGCATATATTTCTTTAATTTCATATAATGATTTTAGATGCACTCTCATTTTTTGGCGTTACTAAAGACGTTTCAGCCTCGTATGTGCGTCGGCCTTATAAAGTGTAACTACAGCCCGAATTTCAAGTCTGTGGCTTATGCCGTTTTGGCTCTGCGATGGTCTTTTCAGTCATGACGAACTCTTTTATATATATATATAAATAGATAACATAATACGATTTCTCGTATTTTCCTTTTTTTCGGGTCGATATTCAAAAAATAAAAAAACACGTATTTCTTTATTTTTAATATAGAAGTTAAATATAAAATTTCACAGTGCTAGCTTTAAAAATGAGACTTTTTGTTGTATTTTTAAACTTTTTTCACCCTTTTCACCCTCTTAGGGGACGAATTTTCAAAATTCCTTTCTTAGTGCGCGTTGGGCTTATAAAATGTACCTGCTATCCAAATTTCAAGTCTGTGGCTTATGCCGTTTTGGCTCTGCGATGGTCTTTTCAGTCAGGATGAACTCTTTTATATATATAGATAAATATATAAAATGTTAATAAAGGATAAAAGATAAAACTATAAGGAAGAGGATAGAAAAATAGGAATGAATAGTAGTAGTCTATACATGAACAACTAGATTGGCTAACAACTCCAACAACTAAAATAAAATAAAATAATTTTGTTAAGCTATTATTACTTGCCTTACAGTATCGCTTCTTTATCATTTCTTTGAAGTTCAAAAGAGAAAACATGTGTAGGAAAATCTAGTTTAATGTTTCAATTGTTTATATCCAAAAACTATTAAATATTGTCCAGACCGGATTAGAATAGTTGAAAATCTACATTATCAATCAAATATTCGATTAATAAAATAGAGTAAGAACTCTCCTTTAATAAAGTTATGATTTGTTCGAAAATAGTCTGTAACATTACAACCCAGGAAGGATCTTGCTTAAAGTACATGGTAGAGACTGTACTATTTCAAGGACAACGTCTGTTTTGGGGTGTGATTATTGTAATATAACCGCCAGGGTTTTCCAATTAAGAATTTTATAGAGACTAGGTTAGTGGTAAAGGGTTTGTGTATCCCACAGAGTCCATTAATCGCTGTTAGCAGATTAAATAATTTATCTGTCACAGCCGGATTCGAAACCAGGATCTACAATAATTTTCACTAAAATAGCATTAAATAACTATATATATATATATATTATTATTATTATTATTATTATTTGCGTATATTCCCCTCTAAGGAGAGCGCTGAAAACAAAAATCTAGCTTTTGGTGGACTTTTTTTTTCTTTTTGTCTTCCCAAAACCCTTTCATTTTTTCACTTTGAGTCTTCTTCTGTTCATCTGTCCATTTACGCCTGCTTAGTGTAGGTTGTGACATAACTTCAAGTTTCTGGTTCATAATTTTGTCTTTACAGGTTTTACGATCTTGCATGCCTTCTATGGCGATCTTTAATCTTCTCAAGTCTTCTGTGGTTTCTTTATACCAGGAAGTGTCCAATTCCGATGTAGAGACTATATTGAATATGCTTTTAATCAGTCTGCTATCGTTCATTCTGGAGATATGTGCAACAAATTTTGCCCTGCGTTTTCTGATGACTGTAGTGATGGTTTCAGTGTGTATAGTTCTTATGTAGGTCTGAGAGAGAGATAGAGAGATTATATATATATATATATATATATATATATATATATATATATATATATATATATATATATATATATATATATATATATATATTGGAGAAAATTAGACTCAACCACTTATTCATCGGGGCTGTAGATGTATAGAGTGTCTAACAGAGAACCAACAACCGCCATTTTACGAATTATGCAACTGACTACGAACTATATTGAAATAAAAGTCGTTAAATCTAAATATTTAAAAAAGATATAGTTTATAATCCATTCATTGCGTATTTCTTCTGATTTTGACCGTGTCGTCAAATACGTGACGATTCGCTGGCCATACTGCTATCTTCCTCAGGGTATTCCAGCAGTATGGCCAGCTAAACGTAGGCAAAGAATTGACGACACCGTCAAAACCAGAAGAAATAAATAAATTAAAAATAATGGTCGTGGGAATTTAAGAGAGTATTAAATATATAGCTTGTTTAATTGTTTCAATCGTTGTGTTCCATTATTTCCAGTTAAATTAAATAACTAGGCTCTATTTTGGGTAGCAGCTTAAAGAAGTCCGGAACAGTTATTTTGTGATTTGAAACTGTAAAAAAATATTTATTATTCATCGAGATCGACAAAATACTAAACTAAAATTAGTCCTCGGTCTTCTTCGTTGAGCCCTTCCCCGGCAGTTCACTGACCTGAAACCATCTTACCCTTGAATAATTTATGGACCCCAGCCGATGTTTAAGGAAACGATTTGCCCAACAGAGGAGGAAGAGTAAGGAGAAAGTTCGTGACGAATCACTCTTAGCATGACAAAGGGTTTGGTCCGGGCTTTGAAGCAAAAACTGGAGGCTTCAGCCTTCTCATGCAGTACAGTCAGTCTGCTGGGCGTTGCCGGAGGTAGGTAGAGGATGGTTTTTAATCAACCAGGTATGTTACAATATTAATTGATTAAACTATTGCGTTATAAAAACATACAATAGTAACTGATTAGTCATTTATTTGCTTCGACATGTTAATATCCCATGATAACAGGATATACCATTTATTGCTTACAGTATGTTGTATCTTCTTCTTCTTCAAATAGTGACTATCCTCTTTGGATGTTTGTAATATGATTTCGTTATTGACATGGTGCACCCATGAAACTCTGAGCATACGCCGGTAAAATCATATCTCGAATGCTTACAGAAGTTTACATATGGCTTACATATATATTATATATGGTTAACATATAAGCTGTTATTTTTAAAAGTACTGTAAGTCCATTTTTCATGCATTTAGATATTTCAGAGTTTAGATGTGTACCTATCAGTTTAAAAATATGGGCAAGCGTTATGTTTTCAATAATTAGCACTTAGCAAAGAGTGGTGCTTTTACAACTTTTTAAAGCTATTAAATTTATTTAAAGGATAACCGATTTTATTTAGATCCAAATGGACTTACCAGTTTCGAAAATAACAGCTCATATATTGTATAATGTATATTCTTGTTATACAATTTTCCTTATAAAAGTTCCTTCGCCAATAAATCTTGTACTTACAATTAAATTAAATGTATTTTCTACTTCAATATTTAGGTCAACATCAATCAACCTTAATCAACAACTATATACTACAGTAGCAACCTATGTACAGATTTATATCTGTTTTACCAACCAAAATATTTTGTTTTTTTCATAAACTATCCCTTACATTTAAAAAAAGAGAAAAAAAGTATTTAGTTGATTTTTTTCTACAATGAAATTCCGGCATTGAAGATAACTAAAAAAAAAGTTTTGTTTATTTTGATTATTTTTACAAATATGCTAGTTTACTAATAATAAACATACGAACTGACGTTATGATTTTGTTTTCATTTACATCTAACTTATGTGT
Source organism: Troilus luridus (assembly GCA_964056705.1). Lineage (NCBI taxonomy): Eukaryota > Metazoa > Arthropoda > Insecta > Hemiptera > Pentatomidae > Troilus > Troilus luridus. The sequence continues at coordinate 49,141,758 of OZ057416.1, forward strand.
AGATAAAAAAAACGACCAATTCCGACCAATTTTTTCCTAAGGATTTTACACTTATCTAAAAATAAATAATTTATGACATAAAATAATAATTACTACGCATAATCTTTTATAAATAAAAATATTAAGCAGCGAATGGTGCAGAGAGGGAGCAGATTATTTTTGGAGCAGGCTGCCTTCAAGTCTACAAATACCGGGGTGTAAATTTATCTCTGTTTACTTCTATTTTGAAGATTCACTTTGCCTTTTAAACAGAAGCTAGCCATTCATCTTTACTTCAGAGAGTGTTTTGAAGGCGTTGAGGATCCGGTATATCGTAACCGGGAAAATCGAGGCATTTACTACAAATAATTAAAAATGATAATTACTGTTAATGTGATTGAATATGACATCATAATCAATCCCGGAATCGCCATAATAAAAAATATAGTAAAAAAATCTTTTTCGACGCCCGAAACTTTATTTTAAAATTTTCTAGTTGATTCAAGTTATTCGATAGGTACTATTTTAAAGGAAAGAACGAAAAATTACCTAATGTTTCAGTTATCTTATGAAAATGTATTCAATAATAGACTGATCCGAATATAAATATTATTCTATACATTAAAATAAAAAATTAAAACAGTAAATATTCCATACCTAACAATATAATTTCGAATAATTGGTTTAAAAGTTTAATTATATGCCTTAAAATCGAAACTATTTAACTAAAAATAAGTAGTTTTATGGAATATTAAATTTAAACACATTATGGCGTAAATTCTGAATCGGATAGGTAATCTTTTTTAAGGGTAGAAATTCACACAAAATGTATTTAAAATGGAATGAGAATTATGTAATTACACTATATAATAAACTATAGTACTGACTACTATACTATACCTATAATCTCTCATTAATCTGCCTAAGAATATTTAAGAGGTACTCTATATAAACATATCAGAGCTGACTATTGAAAACCTATTATATATTCCTGAGTTATAAATCCTTAGTGTAAACATTGTTTCTTAGTAATATAGAATAGCGATACATTTTAAGACAAAAAATGAAAAATTTCAAACAAAAAGCCTTAATCATTTTAATTAAAAACTAGATACATATACGAAATTATCTGTCAATATTTAGTGTATTCAGGCATCTTCAGGATAGGAAGAGAATAATAGCAAGAAACATATATAAAGAAAGTACAACTTTCTCTTTTACTTTAAAATTCCTTTTCATATGGTTTCTGAACTCCTGTTTTTATATTTTATTTTATTTTTATGTTTCCTCTGTGCTTTTTGGAAGTTTGGTTTGTATATTTTGTGATTATTTGATATTTCTTTTAATCAGCTGTTTTCATTAAACATTTTCGAGGTATTGTTCTATAACCTTCCTTATGACTCAGTAGTAGCTTGGTGGTAGTTAGATGTTTTCTCTGGTTGGTATCTCCCAGCATTTGGAGGTTGATATGTGGTTTGTTTGTTCATTTCCTGTTAAACTGTTATAATTATTTTTCGGGATATGAACAGTATTTCATGACAAATAGTGCCTATACCAGACTGGCCATGCTTTTTATTATTTTTTTTTGTCACCTGTTTTTATTAAATCTTTTCCTGCTCTAATCCTGAAACCTTCATTATTACTAAGTACCTTGGAGCGTCGATTATCCGAACGTCAGTTATTCGAACGTTCGATTAACGGAACTGTTTTTTTGTTTTTTTTTCAAATGGGGCCCTAATTATTTCTCGGAAACTGCAAAAAAGTGGACTTAAACTTCAATACTGTTTGTTTACTAAGAACTGTAAACCTAATTAGGTAATTTCATTTGTTTCTCTGAATCCCTTCCTTCTCATTTGGTTGGTAATAGGTTGCTCATCTTCAGTTTTAAATCATTCTTTGTGAGGTGTACATCGCATTTGTGATCACTTTTTGTTTTAAAATTGCAGCATGTTAACAAACAGAAAACGAGTGGTTCTTTCATTAAAAGACAAATTGGAAATCAAAATTTATTTTTATTTTTTAGTGAATTTCAATTATCCGAATCATTGATTATCCGAACTACCCCGACAACATTAGTTCGGATAATCGACGCTCCACTGCAGTTGCATTTGGGCTATAGTGGTTCGGTGTTTTCTCTGGTTGGTGTCGTCCTGCATTTTGAGGCTTTATTGATTTATTTCCTTTGTTATAATTCCCTTTCTGTCTTGAAGATACACCAATAGGCAAAATATTGACCGTTATTTTCGTATCGTTTTGTTACTTTAGAGACTTTATGCTTTTTGTTTGGAATTTTCCATTCGTAGCTTAACAATTTGTTATAGAATTTTTACCGGAATTGATAGGGGCGACAAGTAGTCTAATGATTAGCACAACAACCTACTGACCCCGTAGATTGCGGATTTGTAACTCGGCATATGGCCATAGGATTTTTTAAAAGGAGTAAAAAATCCTTGGTCATGCCATCCTTCAGAAGGGACGTTAAGTGGAAGTCCCGAGCCTGTACGTCGTCAAGTACTCGTTAAACATCGTCCTAATTAAACATGGATAGGCAAAATTTAGGGCTCCCGGTGCAGCATTGTCCGATTAGCCATAGCAGCAATAAGTGGCATTAAATAAAGAAACAACCGAAATTAATTTAGAAACAGTCGATCTTTTGGCTTATTGTAAATACATTATACACAGTCGGCGTAGATTCAGTTTATGCCCCACATGGTCCAATACTGGAGTCAACTCGGAGACATAGACAGTATTTCACTCCCTCCCCTGACAAATATTGGCTACATTAGAATGACCATGCCGGCCGATGAGATCTCCAGCAATAAAACGAGCCAAACAAACGCCGATTAAAGTGGCAGAACATAAACCAAATCGGCTGTAAACCCTGAGCGGGCGCGTCAACAAGATGGTGTCCTCCGCGCACGCTGCGTCATTCCGTTGTTTAGTGTCACTTATACGCCTCGTTTGTCCTTTTCTCTCCACCCTCTCTCATCTTTTAGGGCTTTTAATCAGGAGGCGATTCAATTAAGTTTTGGATCTGTAATATACTGAAATAGTCCATATTAGTTTTGGAACTACTTAATACAATCGATTTTCGTATGCAACGAATCAATGAGTTATCAAGCTCTTAAGAATATGAATCATATTTAGTATAAGTTACTCATGCATGAATGAATCAACTGTTTGATATGAATAACCATCCCTAACCACCCCACTGTGTATAATGAGAAGGGAGATAATTTAACGCGTAGAGCGCTGAAGATTCTGGCTGTTACAGATAAATTACATAATTTCTCAACCCCCTTGGTTGACCCTATAGGATCTATAGGCTCTCCTGGGATTCACCCAGCCACTAAAGTTTGTCCTTCAATTAGGGTAATGGCGGTTTAGCAAGATATCGAACAAATCACCTACCTCTACAGTTGAATTAGTAACAGTACAGTCTCTGCTATGTACTGCATCTCAAAACTCTGGGGTTATAGCGGTACAGTTTTTTAAATTTTTGTTTAATATTTATCCTATGAGTATTATATCTTTTATAAATTTGTTTATTTGTATTTTTATTCAACATGTTTTTAATTTATTTCATGATTATAACTTTCTTTGTAAAATATTCTGAACATCTGTTTTATATTATTAATCTTTATTTTGAATTTATGAAGTCATAAATTGAAAATATTAAATTAATAAATATTTCTAGTCCAGGATCCATGGTCCATTTTTGCACTTGATTAGTATCAAGCTGAATCTTCGTGAATAGCTTCGTTTCGATAAGACGCCCAACAATTTCCTGTGCGAAAATTCTCGATTGTGGTAGCTAAGAGAGGTAGCAAGGATAAAATATGTCGATTTGATGGTTCTCAAAAATGGATTACTAACTGGGTTTTTTTTTGTTAAATCTCAAGATAATTATCTAAATTATTTGAAATATATTTGTCCTACAAAATGTATAGTTTGATCAAAGAGTCCCCTACTTCCAACATAGTACCGATAACGAGGTCATCAAAAATGATACTAACCAACTGATTTTTTTTTTTCCATTTATATTGGAAGGAGGGGACTCTTTGATCAAACAATACAATTTGTAGGACAAATATTTTTTCAAATAATTTAGATAATTACCTTGAGATTTAACAAAAAAAAAAATCCACTTTTTTGAAAAAATAAAAGAGCAAATTTCTCAATATTGCTGAACTTTTTTCAATTAAAAAAAGAATTTAAGAGGAAGTGGCTCAGAGGTAGTAAGTTGAGTTGCTGTGCTGAACATCCTGGCTTCAACCTCCACTGCCTCCAGACTTTTATTTTATCTGTTTGCGACCGATGATGGATCCTATGGGATCTAGGACCCTCCTGGGGCTCACCAGAAGATTTGGCGGTTGAGCGTGATCTTGGACTTTGATCCCTCTGCACAACTATTGTCCAAGAAACCGCACAGCCTCTACCACTTACTTATCCCCAAACCCTTCATGGGTTGTAGTGGTACAGTTTTTTGTTTTTTTTTAGAATCTAATGATATGGATATTTCTACATGATATAAAACAATTTGTTGAAGAGTATTGCTTCGTTAGGTGACCATTGGAAGCTACGTCCTCAGAGTTTCTCTGAATCAAATGTATTTACAGGTTACAGGTTACAGGTGATTAGCCCTGCAAGAAAAGCCCCGTATCCTCGGGCAACTGGATGTTTGGTTGTACCTTTCATACTTGGGTCTTCCCAGGGAAGGTGGCCCTGAGGCCTGTACGTGACAACTGTACGTGATCTTATTTTGGAATAATTGTCGAGTGTGCTGTTGTGTAGTGTGTGTAACAGTGTACTGAACTCGGGAGTCCGGGGGTCCGTTAATCCTCTCTAGCCTGGCACATAGACTAGTCCCTGCGGACATTTATTTAATATTCTTATGGAAGGTATATTAAATTTAGTATATCCTTATTGGGGAAGAACCTCGTGGTTGACTTACTGCACAATTGTTGTCTTAGAAACAGTGCAGTCTGTAACCATGTGCTCAAATCATTAGTAAGTTTTTTGTCTTCTACTTTCTACAAGTCTGTTCATTCGGCTGAACCCAAGTTCTTCATGAATTGTAGAGTTACGGCGCAGTTCTCTCTCTGTTTTTTTTAATGTTTATTATAAGAAAAAAATCGGATCTTTACTACAGATATCTACTTCCCTTCGACGAATGCATGTAAGGAAAGAACTCAGTGATTAATGACCAAGTAATTGCAAGCTCACCTAGGCATAGGCTTTAATCGCATGATAATTGCGGAGGCTAGGATCACTTGGGCATTGGCAGCTTTATAGAGGCTTTATCCTGGAATGGTGGGTTAATTATGAATGGCTAATTTACGGCCAATCTTCTTGTAATTGCCTCTGCCCAGGATTCGATCGCTATCTTACCTTCGGCTCACTTGCAAAAACTCTCAACCTGGAAAAAAAATTGTAGTTTCATTCCTCGTGATAGGTCCTGCTAATTGGTGCATTAATCATCGTAGGTCTAAAGCTTCGTTTCAACTACTGAAGTCATTAACTTAATGCCCAATTACACAAAATTCACAATCGACTGACGGATTTGTCAACTATATGCATATCTCTCATTCAAAAGAACAACGGCATAACTTGAAAATTTGCATTTTTGAGTCAAGTCTTCAGTAACAATTGTATTGTTTGAAACTTGTTGATTCCTGCAATTCCATTTCCAACACGTTTTATTTTTTAAATAATAACATAACTTAAGATCAAAAAAGTTTCAAGCTTTTAAACATTTTCTATTGGCTTATAAAAGCCATGTAAAAGAATTTCAAAACCATCATTACAATATGAATGCTTTGCTTTACCAATACTCACATTTTTTTTTAATCGCATGGAACCGTCAAATACCTCTATTGAAATATTAGGTTTTTTGAGTTAACACATTGTACTTTGGATAGAGCGATATGTGCAGTACTGAGTTAATTGCATTTCAATTATACTAATAAATACATATTCATTAATAAACAACATGATTATAATAGCTTCGCCTGTATTTAATCGAATCTTTTAAATCAATTTTCGACCGCTTCTAAACATCGAATTAAATTGAATCTTTGCATACTTCTCAAGGACCGATGACAATACAATAATTTAATTAGTCTGTCTCATTATCCTGACAAAGATCTTAAGGAATAGTGATTAACGATGTATATACCTATTCAAAAATAGAAAAATAAAAATGAGGTAAAACTCCAAAAGAGACTTATAATAATTATTAGAATGTTAGTGTATAACTACAAAGAACAAAGCCTTAAGGCAATTCTTCTCCAATATAGGCATTTTCTGGGTATACATAAAAAAAATTAAATCAATATAGATCAAATACAGCACACTTCAGATCAACAGTCCAAATCATCAATCAGAGACCGCACTCGCTGACGTTAAATAATGTATTCTCAGATAGCCTGTAAAACCTGTAACACTATCACCTATGAAAGGGATTTGGATTCATTACTTGGTAGAGACGGTACTATTTCTAGAACAACAGTTATGTTGGGAGGTTATTTGTCCACGATCACGCATGATATATAAACTAGTACCAGTAATGTACTTTGTTCTATAGCATTTTATTCTCTAAACTGGACTTCCTACGTAGATCGCTCCTTATTATTCGATTTGAATAATATCCATTCCGTTCTGTAGGGAATGGCCCAGAAGGGAGAGAGGGTTGATGGAGTTGCCATGACCAAAGGCGGCCGAAGCAATTAGGTCTTCGGCTCTGCAGGTGATTTATCTGCGAGCTGGTGGCTGAACCAATTACCCTCTTTATTTATCGCAGTATCTTCTTAATATATCCATCAGTCCTGTGTCGTCCTTACATCTTCTATCTTCTAATAGAACTCTCCACTCATGCCGCGTCTTCGTACGTTGAAGTATTGAAGAGTATCGGCTAACACTAACATTACACAACAAGCAAGTTTAATTCAATGTCTTTTCGAACATATGGCAGCTCAGAGGATCCAGATGAATGAAATTCTACATCAGTTCTCCTTATGATGGATCTGCCACATATATGTCATTATGCACTCTAGTTGATTTAATTTAAGTATTATGATTTACATATGTATGGATAATTTGTAAAAGGGTTAATTCTATAACTATTCGTGATTAATAAAAAAAAATAATATTTAACTAAAATATATATAAAGTATTCCTGCTTCAATTTTACGCTTTGTGCCTTGCTTAAATAATTGTTGCTTGCAAGACAATTTTTTTTGGTTTGAAGTTTTGTCTTTGTAGTCTTAGGGTATTTAGCAATAACCTTTTCCTTATTTTCAGATAGCGAGTTTCATTGATTCCCATTTTTTCCTTTTTTTTCTTCAAATTAGACATCTGAAAGTAATAACGAGTATTAAAAAATAATAATAACCCTATTATCGGATATCCTATAATAGCAGCCCTAGAGTATCCGATATTGGGAACATCGACGCCATTTTATTCTAAAAATCCTAACCAAAAAACTATCCAACATAAATGAAATAACCTAGTGTAGTTTTAAACAGCCGGTCTTCCCTAACATAATACATAATAAGTTAGGTTAAATGCACTACCTTTGGTTGTTTTTAGATACAGGATTAACAGGGCTCCAAAATATTGTTAATAACAAGGGTTTTAGCGAGCCGTTATCCCTAAGGAATCTTTCAATTGCCTCAAACGTTTTACGATTTGGTATTCTTCGGTTAGGGAAATTTTTCACGATATCTTCGAACAGCAGTAGCACCGTTTCTATGTACCTCGCCATAAGTTAAAAGCATGTCTGTTTCTTCTGCAAGAGTGAATAATTGGGTGGTGTTTCCCATGATAATCATAAATTGAACTGTCTCACAGTATTCACTCACACTAAAACCCACAGAAGTAGACAAACAGATGAGCAACTACTGTCATAGCTTATCGTTCATTTGTTTAACAGGTGAAAGTTAAGCGTTTTTAATACTATTACAGGTTTTACAGGTTTTAAACACGCTAAACTTTGTACAGCCAGTCTTTAATTAAATAAATAATAAACCTTTAGCCTTTGATATCTGTTTAATAAATCAGTTTGAGATATATGTTTACATGAACTTTTTGATTATTTTGTGTTAGAGAACAGATACCTAAAACAGTGCCGTGCAATTCCGAAACACCCTGTATATGGCCTGTACAAATCTGCATGTAATTTACAAAATTATTTACATGATTAATTTACCTAATTTAAGACTAGATCAACTGAGATTAAACTACATTACTTTTAAATAACTCAAAAACAACTATAATTGCTATTAAAGTAATATCTGTAGTAACAAGTGTCACAAAACGATCTTTAATAAAGATATTTTGTATAAAATATATTTTTCTAATAGTTACACATGGTCCTTTATCCAATATAAGTTCTATATTCAAAATTAGTTTAAAATATCTTTAAAAATTTCTCTTTTCTTTAATTATATTGTATTTTCCAGGTGATTCCAAAGTTCACAAGGAAGGGGAAGAACCTCATCTCCCAAGGAACGATGGAAGGAATCGATAGAGGGCGAGATGCCATGACAACGGTCACCATGGGGACAGGAGCAATGGCACCCCTTCATGGACCAATGGGATTCCAGCATCTTCGACCCACCCTCCTAGGCCACTCTATATTATTTAACCCCTCCCCGTGCTACAACGCATTTTTATTACCGGTAATTTAAAATAAAATTATGATTCCAAATTGCAATTTGACTGTTATCGTGAAATAGCATTAAGTTAAAACTGCCTACCTGTATAAGAAAAAGGAAACCTTGGAGAGCTTGGTAATTATAAGATTAACCCTTCAGTTTTTTTCTCATGAAGTATTAATAAAAAAACAAAACAAAATAATTGCCTTGCCAACAATTTTTAATAGTGATCTTAAATGGAAGAATTGTAAATAAAATTGTCAAATTATTAAATTGTGTTGTGCTGAAGTTAGAGCCTGGAAATAAAAATTATGTGGAAATGGATGACCGGATATATCTTTAGAAATTTAATAGTCGGGGACGGAGGGAGAAATCGATAAACTATAAACAAAATAAGTATAATTAATAATTAAACATTTCTCATGTAATTTTGCTGTTTTATTATCTTTTAGATTTCTGTTCACTTTAGTTATTCCCATTAATTATTTTATTATATAATGCTTGTTCGTTGTATTTCTTCCTTTTTTATGTATTCTTATCATTTCTGTTTATATATTCTGTTATTATTTTACTACTGGACTGTTTATATTTTTATTATGTTCTGTTTTATTCTCAGCCCTGATTATGGCCTAAAAATTAGGTTGAAGCATTGGCACAAATAAAATAAGTTATATATAATTTATTATTGGATTATAATTTATTATTATGTGATCCGTGAAGAGAACAGATTTGTCCTAGGTAGGGAGCAAATCTTTTCTCTTCAAAATAAAAAAAAGTTATAGTTATTTTGTGTAAAATTTATCTACTGGATCCCTTTACCATTGTAAACATTTCTATTATACTTACTATAGACAAGTTATTATATAAATAAACATTCATAGTCTAAACAAAAAAAAAAAGCTTTCTTGAATTTTCTAGTTAAAAAAAGTTCGAAAGGAGGTAGGCAAATACAAAATTACTATTTATAATTTAAAAAACATATATATCAATGAAATATAAAAAAAAGGATAATAAATAACATAATTTAAAAATTGCAACATAAGACTATTAAGGACTACTCATTTTTCAATCTGTAAAGAATTTGTCACAATAATGACAGTTTCGTTATTGTTTATTTTTTTATTTTAATTTTAAGTTATGTGCATAATACATTTGTAAATTCATAATTTATAACTCTTCATGATAACATCGTAGTTTTAAGATATTGATAAGTAATAATTTCACGCATATAAGAAACAATTTATAAATAAATAAGGAAACAATTAATTATTGCTTATTAAGGTATTCCATCATCATCATCACATGGCGCTATGGTCCACGGAGGACCTTGGCCTCCTCATCAATTCTCCTCCACTTTGACCGATCTCTCGCTGCTCTTCTCCATGTTCTTACCCCCAGGAGCTTAAGGTCTGCTTCCACATCGTCCAGCCATCGCATTCTAGGCCTTCCTCTTCCTCTTTCTCCGTCTGGACGTCCCAACAGAATCAGCTTTAGGAGCCTTTTTTTGTCCATTCTGTGAACGTGCCCCATCCATATCAATCTTCCTTTTTTAATACAAGAAACTATGTCAGGTTCTCCATAAAGGTATTTAAGTTCTTGGTTCCTTTTCATACGGAAACAATTTTCTTCCTTGGTTGGGCCATACACTCTTCTAAGAATCTTTCTCTCCCATGTATTCAATAATCTCTCATGCTGTTTGGTTAGAGTCGACGCCTCCCCACCATAGGCAACGACAGGACGAAGTATCGTCTTATATACCCTTATTTTGAGACTACGGGGTACAGCTCTATTTTGGAACACGTTTCTGAGGGACCAATAGCATCTGTTACCGTTTTCAATCCTCGCCTTTATTTCATGTTCCAGTCGGTTGACTTCTGTAATAATGGTGCCAAGATATTTAAATGTCTTAACATTTTCAAAACTGCACCCTCTTCCTTGGAGATATCCACTGGATGACAGTTTCCTGGATGAGAGCATGTATTTTGTTTTATCTTTGTTTATAATGAGCCCTTCCTTCCTAACTGCCTCTTCACATTCCCACAATGCTTCCAAGAGCACGTTTTCATTTCTTGCTGTGATAACCACATCATCAGGATATGCGAGGTGTTGGGTCATGTTGTTATAAATACACCCCTCTCTTCTTGCTTTCAGTGTCATTACTGGTATTTATGTAACATTAATATTGCTTATTGCATCATTAATAAAGAAATTTTTACATATTTTTTCTGTTAACATTAATTTAATTTAGACCATAATTACTAATTACTCAAAAAACGCTATATTGACAATTTTTGTAAAAATGCATCACATTACAGGGTAAACGGAACAAGTTTTACTCACTGTTATCTGATCGATATCTCATTATATACCATTATATTTATATACTGGTACTAAAAACTTTAAAAGTATATTATATATCTATTTATATACCTACTACGAATTTTCATTATAAATAATTTTGGTCAATCAATCAAATCACACAAAAAAAAGATTAGGTACAAGGTTAATTAGCATTTTTAAATTTATTTTGTTTTCATTGACTACACCCTAAAATAAGCTTCTACAGACAGAAAATTATGAATGAAGCAAGAACGGTTTACTGTATGCAATAACTCTGACCAGCATGTTTGTGTGCTGTTCATTCAAAATTTATTGTTTTATTGGTTCGTGTGAATGAGTGTTGTAAATTTCCCCTTCATCACCGCATTTAATTATTATTATACCAATAAAAGTTTTAATCGCTCTGCTAACTGTGTGGTTACTGGTGACTGGCTCGGCTCAGCGAACACTAACTCTATTAATCTTTTAATATCCCCATAATTGTGTTGTCTATTTTAATGTGATCAATGAATATAGAATATAGATTTGTACAAATATAAAATAAATAATGTAATAATGATAATGCACAACATTAAAACGGTTTTATTATGGAAGATTGTTTGGAATAGATTTTAACATTGCCATTGGGGCGATACGGGATTCTTAGCGGGTAATTAAAATTTTTTTTTCAAACTAGTCTAACTTATGATATTTTCTTTAAACCCTCTCTGTTTTTATGAAGGAGATAGCAGTTTTTTAATAATATGTGAATGAGTGAGCCGAGTGTGTACCTAGGAATCGTTTGTGTACTGTTAATTGATCATTGTACTTAATTATTTAGTAACCAAAATCTTTGTTTTTAAATTGTATATGCTTTCTTGAAATATATAATTCTATTTGTCTGGCCTTGGTACTAGAAATACATAATTCGATAGAAATCACTCCTTTCTTGAAAAATGAAATAAAGTATTCAATTGAATGCTCTATTTTTATATACTATTGGCCATGTCTTGGGGTAACTCGAAAAAATAAAAACGAAACGTGAAAATACAATTCTCTCTTATTCTTCTTTTATTCCAAATTCGTGCTTAAATAAATGCTTCAAAGATGTACTACAATATTGGCATGGAAGAGGTGGCCGTTTTTTAATAATATGTGAACAAGTGAGCCGAAGAAAATCTTTGACTATTGCTCTATTTTCTTAGCTTAATCAGAGACCGTAATTCGAGGAATATTAATATTACTAATAAATTTATAATTAATGAAGTTCATATAGGTATTCGATCCTTAAGATAATTACAAGGCCTTTTATATAAATGTATCCCACAACACACACTCGCATATGGTTGAAACGTGGACTGGTAGCCTTGGAAAAGGGCTCCACGTGTTAGGAATAAATATTAAGCCCGCCATTATCTGTCTCCGAGATCTGTGCTCGTAAAAGGCCAAGGCTTACTTTAATTTAGGAGCGGCAGGAGCAGATAAATATCTCGCGTATGTTGCAAGCCCTCTTCCCATTGGTTGTCCCAGCTAACCGATCCTGTCTTTGACCAATGGCAGAGCGAGTTTCATCTTACCGCTCTTGATCAGAGATTCCTCTACTGATATTTTTATTGCCTTACAGAACGAGCAGGTTTCTTGCCCGACAAGGTGTTTTCCGTGGGTCGAATATAAAAAAAATCAAAAAGATGCGACCGATGAGATATAATTTAAAGACAAATGTTTTTGTGAGTTTAATTAAATAATAAAAAATATAAATAAATGCATTATTTATTATGTAAAAGAGTGAGAACCCTAGGGTTTTTTTAAAAATTAAATTAAGTGCTGTTATGAGCATTTCATATTCATGATTTTTTTAAAAAGAAATATTAACAGGGTTCAGCAACTATCGAAAAATAATAAAATTAAGATACAAACATTACTTTTTAGCAGAGAGAATCAGCTTTAATTTTTATTTTTATTTTTCATTGTTATTTTATGAAACAGTCACTGGTATCACTTGGTTTCTCACCCTCTATGTACATACTCACACACAAATACAGATATGGATTTAAGCAACTCTCGACGCAACTGATGTCCCCTTAAGCCCAATAATGACGGCTTTCGACATTCAAACATCAACAGATTTGGAAGATAAATAAAAATGCAAACATACAAAAATAAATAAAAAACACACAGAAAAAAAGAAGTAAATAAATAAACATGTGGACATAAGTAAGGTGATGTGGGAGCAGAGTAGCCCAGTGACAGAGAGCGCTAAGTCGCAGGTTCAAATCCAGCCGTGGCAGAAAAATTGTTTTATCTGTTTAGAGACGGTGCTTACACCCTGTGGGATATGGAGATCCTCTTGGGACACTCCCAGTCTGTATAAAGTGAGTACCCTATATTGGGGGAAAACCTGGCGGCTAAGCAAATCGTATCTTAGTACAACTGTTGAGCTGGAAAAAAAAAGTATAGTCTCTACTATTTGAATAACCCAAGATCTTGAGGTGTTGTAGCTTTTATAGGATTAATTGTTTTAAATAATTAAATATTATATATATGATTTTTGTAGTCATTCATTATGGTTCTGACATATTTAATATTCGTAATACTAATTTTAAATTATTTAAAACATTTTTCATATACTTAATACAGCAATTCAATAAATATGATCGAAAAGTTCATACCGAAGAGAGATCGCTTCACCTTAACCCAGAACACACGTAAGACACCTGATACCACAAAAAATGGCATTGGAACGATAAAAGTCGCCGAAGTCTAGGAGGGGATGCATCGGAATTTATAACTCCAACTTTTATTGCTCTATTTAATCGACGCTAATAAAAAAAATAACATATTTACAGAAAAATACATAAAATAGCGTCGCATGCCCACACTATAAAAAGAATATATTTGCATATTAGCAAAGACTCCATCATACGGTTAGTAGAAATGACAAACTAACTTAAAGCACTTTTTAATTGCTAAGTTTTTAAGAATAGGTTTTATATACCTAAAATAAAAGATAATATTTAATAGAGAAGAAAAAACCATATTCCAGTCAAATATTGTTATTTAAACTTTACAAATCATTTGTTAAGTTTAAATAACAATATTTGACTGGAATATGGTTTTTTTCTTCTCTATTAAATTATATAAATCAAGAAGATTGAGTCCAGTATATAAGAAATATCTTATAAAGAAAAGATAATATTTTGGATATCACTAATAATTTAAAAACAATTTTTAACAATTAAAATTTACAATTTTAAAATTTGCTAGTTTAATCACAATAAATGCAAAAATAGTCACACAGAATTTAATTTTTTAGGTTGTCCACTTATAAATCCTAAACGACGTACCTAATCATTGAGGGTAAACCAAAGGATAACTATAGGAACGTACGACTTAGAAAAGTCGAAGAGTTGGTATATCTCGGCTCACAGGCTAACATGAATAGTGACGTAGCAGCAGTGATAAGAAGGAGAATAGTACTTCCAAACAGAGCTTCTTCGAGTTGTTTCAAGCAAAGCTTCTTCTTGTTAAGAAAATTCAGAAGCCATCACCTCATTTGGAGTATAGAGTTGAGATCCGAGCTGTCTTGTTGCATCGATCTGGACCATCTCATAGTCGGATGAGAAAAGGCTCCTCATTTTTAAGAGGAAAATTCTACGCCGAATGTATGGCCCTGTGAAACTAGGCGAGAACTGGAAACCGAGGAGAAACTAGGAGTGTTCTACACACAGCCATGGAGTCCCGGACACCAAGAGTCATCCTCAAGGCTTAGATGTTAGGCCAGGGTGAATGAACATGCCGTTCTGCAGATGATGACGGATCATGTTTAAGGATCGAGAAGTGTAATACTGAAACTGTAGTGGAGGCAACGGTGTGACGAAGGATTATATTTATCTGCACGGAGTGGGGAATTGGATCGCCACTGCACGAGATAAAGAAGGATGGCGAGAAGTGCTCAATCAGTGGATTGTCAAGCCATCGATTGTTGAGACATCGATTGTCGGGCCATCGATTTTGATATTTTTAATGTAATTATTTTGCTTATTATTCCGCAGGTTGTCGCTACGAGTTAAATAACAGAAAGTTTTAACTTTTCATTCCTTTCCCTTTTAATATTTTCCAAAAATACAAGTTGTCATAAGCTTTAGTATGGAAAAGAGAATGTAATTATGGGATATGTGGATACTTCTGTAATCAGTTCATCAATGTAGAAATGAATGTATCAACAAACCTATATCACCTATACTTCGAAATGCTAGTTGAAGCTTTTATTTCTTGATGAAATGATTACCGAAATCTATGTACTCATTACCCATAATTACATTCTCTTTTCCGTACTAAAGCTCATGGTAAATTGTATTTTTGGAAAATATTAAAAATGAAACGAATAAGCAGTTAAAGCTTGTACTCAACTCGAAGCGACATTTTTTTTATTAATGTGAAGTGATAGCCTTGCGAATATTTGACGGACTTGTAAAGTTGTTGGACTTTGTACAGACAAGTTTTAAAAAAAGTCTTGTCCTGAAGAAGAATGGTGGTTCGGCATCCATCATTATCATATCGTTAGCATCCTACGAGTACTAAATTTATTGCTTTAGGATTATTTAAAAAAATATACGGTCGCAGGTAAACCAGAGAAAGGTACTGTGGATTTTGTTCACCCAAACTCCAGTGTATATCCTTCTTCCAATTTTGCTAAAGCCTGCTGTTTACCGAGCCCCGGCACTCTGTGTAATGGAGGCGGCGGCAGTAAACCGCGGCTGTAAAGGTTTAGCACCTGAGTGCTCGTTATCGGAACGCCTCGCTCAAACTGCTCCGGCCTTATATAACCTCTTTGTCGTAGAGCTCTCTCACTGGTATGGGTTAACAGAGTAGGGATATTTGGCAATTAGGAAGAAACATGAACCCTTTAAAGCAAAAAAATATTCTTTTACCCTCTGGCTAAGTTTGCCATATCAAAAGTACTGAAAAATACTAAATTAAATTTTTAAATTTAATTTAAATTAAATTTGGAACGAACCTTTTGCTTTCAATTATTTTAATTAACGTGATTTTAATTATTTAATTAAATTGAAAACCTACATTTAATTTTCCCACTTTTCCAATTTTCCCACATTGAAAACCTACAATTAATTTTCCCATTTTTCCAGTACAATAAGGTAAAAGCTATTGTAAACAACTGGCCATAACGTTAAATTTTATGTAAATGTGGTATTATTATTATTAGTATATTATCATTTTTTTTTCGGAATAGTCACGGGACTATAAATATCTACAAAAATTACCACTCCTATAATATTATGGTCATATTTTAACATTCATATTATAGTATATACACTAAATATAATATAATATTATATAAATATAATCATTATATATATTAAAAACCCTATAACAGTGTCAATAGTCCTATTTTTTAGGTTATTTGTGTTGAAAATAATTCATATCTAATACGAAACTACTGACATTTACAAACCAACCTTTTGAATTTGTTGATTTTTGCCGAAATGCTTTTTCTGAGTGATTTTTTTTTTTTTTTTGAAGATACAGAATTCTGCAAACGAGACACAAGGTTCGTTCCACTAATTCCAATTACCAATCCCAGAATGAGAAAAATCGTTTATTTTAAGATACTTTTTTTTCAGTAGGACGCAGAATATGATGTATTAAAACATCCAGTCAACGTTGTTGTCGTATTGAATTCCTTTCCAAGCATTATACTCATGAGTAGTAAGCAATCTCTCTTCTTTCTTTTTTCAAAATCGTCGGATTATTATTTTGTAAAATATTAATATTAATATTAAATTATTAACCAAATTAATACGTTGCGGCGCCCAGAGTTCAAGGTTCTTTTATGTGATAAAAGAGAAGAAAAGTAGGTACCCGAAAAGTTATATATTTTTATTTTTGTTTCATATACTTTGTAGTAGGTACCTCTAGAATCTAACCAACACCTAATGTTATAACATCCATAGATTGTTAATAGATTTCTAAAAAACAGAGTATTAGATCAGTTTGTTTTAGATAGGTGATATATGATTTATTTTCTGTAGTCTGGATCAGAGTTATTATGGTAATTTCGTATAACCAGGTCTGTCATTTTGTAGAATGGTTAGGTTAGCTGTATCCCAATTCTGGTGTACTATACATTCTACAAAATTAAATACCTACAAAGTAAGTAAGTAATCACAATTTTATTCGAAATTACATTTTGCCATACTCTGATCTTGCTTCTCATCGTCTCATGTCATTTTGTCATGATGGTGTCCATGATCGATATTTTAGTTCTTACGAGACATAGCTGCCTACATAACACACAGCATTGTAAAGACGGGAATCGAAGTTCGTTGCACGAGTCTCACATGGCCTGTTGGGGGTAGTTAACCCTATTTTTTCTGTTAACCCTTGAGAGGAAAGTGAACTAGGAAGGAAATTGCGGGTCATAAAGAAAGTGAGAGTCCCCTGTCAGGAGCACAAAGACCTTCCGACAGACAGGCGTAAACAAATAAGCCTCATTTGAATACCCGGAAAAATTGAATAACCCTTGTTGGATGGACAAAGGTATTTCCCTGTAACAGGGTAAACATGGTAATAGAAAAAATTATGTAACTTGTGTGACTCAATCATTCAATCTTGTAAGGTCACTTCCTTGCCTGCACGTTACTGTTCTGTAAATATAGCTAGTTATAGCACAAACACACACATTTCTTATTATATACTAAACACAAGAGTCTAGTTAAAGCATTGATTGGTTTGTTGGTTTAATGTTGTATTTGTACGCTTTTTAAGTATATATAGGTGTATTTGTATGTTATTTTTATTTTTATATTTTTAAGGCTTCTTTCTTATCAACATAGGGTTTTTTTCTTATACATTTATATTAATTAATTAATGTATACGTTTTTATATACTTAATTAATTAAGTATATTAATGCACGAATAAATACTGCGAGTTACGTATATATTCATAAATATCAAACTATACACAAATTTAAAAAATAATCAATCAACATTTCAACTAGCTACTCTTCTTTATAACTAAATAAACTACCATTTTGTTAGCGTTCGATTTTTTTTAAAGAAAAGATAAAAAAGTTAATAAATATTATAATGCTAATTAGATATCCAATGGGCATAACATGCACCATCAACATATTAAAATTTCAGCATTATTATATCAAATACTTTTCATAAAAATGTCTTGATAATTTTATAATAATAATTTGTAAATTTATTCTAAGGCAAGTCCAATTAGATTTACTACAAAAAATTAACTATAATGTCTTACAGTAAAATATAATTACAATTTAGCTACCTTCTGAATGACAATATTTATAGCTGGGTCATTCCATGAAAATAGGGTGTAAACTTTTTCGTCTGTATAATAATTAAATCCCAAACAGATCTTCATGTATATGGTAGATAATTAAATGAGTATACCGTATTTAAAAGGGCCAGTCACTTGATCTAGTAATTTACGAGAAAATAAGGATTTTAAAATTTTAGGCAGCTAGGGACTGACGAGTATGCCTAGGGACTGATTGAGAGCTCTTTGTTTTTTAAATACTTCAGTCTGTCTTTCTCCTTGTGTTGAGCAAGTGAAATAGGATCACTTTTAATATTCAGTAATCGAGCCTTTGCAGCGATGGACTTTTTTGAGGCTATTTCTTCCTTCGACAATTTTTGTCTTTTCTTAGGCGGCGGCATATCTAAAAAAATTTAATTGATTTAACACGTGACATAACAAACAAAATATAGTTTGACTTTAAATGCAGGCTCAATGAAGTTACTAGTTCATCAGTCCCTGGCCTCTCCGTCAGTCCTTAGTCACAATCATAGCAAGGGACTGACTTTCTAGGGACTGACGATTTCAACAAAAAATTAAGAATACACTTGTTTTTTAAAATTATTTTATTGAATTGTACAACTGTAATATATACATCTAGTACAAGTGCTGTATGAATAAATAAATACATGAAAGGACATGTAGAGGGACTACCCATTAGCAGCACTCTAATTACATTTCTATTATAGAAGGTCCCGAGGGCATCTTCTCTTCAGACGCCTAGGAGGATTGTCCGGGATGGAATTGGATGCAAGGATGGAAACTGTGGGTTTGGATGGGGCTGGAGTTATAGGTATCTGGAATGGGCTAAATCGGTAATATATGGAACATTAAGGTCTTTATGGATGGTTTTATTTGTGACAAAATAAGGAGCGTTTAGGATTTTGCGAAGGATTTTGGATTGCAAGGATTGAATACGAGAGGAATTTGATGGTTTGGTGGAGCCCCATAGTTCAATTCCGTAAGTCTATATAGGTCTTATAACAGTAACATAAATAAGTATTTTGTAATTGATCTGAAGCTTCATTTATCATTTATCGCAAAGAACAAACAAATTAATTTTAATGATTAAAGAATCAACGAATATACTATATTATTTTTATAGACTTACCTAGAGCCTGACAGAGTGACTGGAAAAACACGTGCACGTCCTAAACTCGACGCGTATACAATGTGAAGCAAAAGGTCTGACATCCGTATTTTCTTTCTGTTGCCAACTTCATTCTACAAATATTGATGCCAACTTGTCATTCGTTCAATGGCACGCTCATTTCGCGCGAATTTTCAAATTTCGTTACCAGCTAGGGCCTGATGCTCAAAGTTATAGGCAACACATTGGCTTAAGAATTATTTATTAATTTCATTGAAAATTCTAATCAAATGTTTGAGTTCAGATGAATTGTTTTATGTTTATTAGTCCTTATATCGTTTAAAACGTATTAAGTTAATGGATTAAAAAAATTAGGGCCCCAAATAATAACTTTTAATGAAAGGACATGGCTAGGGACTGATATTTTTACCATTGTTTGTTAGATTTTGGATAAAATTATAAACTTTTTATAAATTTATACATATCTATAGAAAGAAATACACTTAATTATCTGAATTACCATTTTTTTTTTTATAAGTTTTATTTAACTAAATAAGTGAAAGGGTCCGAAGACATAGAGTTGCCCAATATTCATGGAATGACACGTCTACCTTTATGCACCCAAATTGTCCCATCTTTTTCCATAAACAATCAAGATTGAAACAAATGTAACTATTCTTTCATGCTTGTAAGAATCACGTATTACCGTTTCCAGCTGGAACTTAAAATGTGAAATGTGATCGCTGATGATTTATCTATTCGAATAGATTTTAATACATTTCCCACGAAACCTAGGGCCCATTAGCCGGAGCATCTGGCCCGACCAAACCTGCGGCCATAATTTTGGTGTCTTCTTTTTACGTTTTGTACCCTCGAGAGATGGAACTTTTAATGGAGTTGGTCCCCTGATGTCTGTATCTATTTAAGAATGCGGCCTAAAACAAAAAGTGACAAGAGATGATATACAATTGGCCGGGGAATATAAAATGGGGGCCGTAAAGTAAGAAAAAAAAACGAGTTCTGACACTAAAAAGAGCTAACCCCGATTCTGAAGAATCTGAAGCTGTTAAAGGCAGACCACACCAGGCCGATTATTTATAACTTCCATTAAAATACCTTAACCTTCCCCTTGGAGTCTTCGATCACAACAGGTAGTCCTTTCCCTGGTATTTCTTTAAATTACATTCTAGTTTATAAATTATAAACTAATTAAATAAAAATAATCTTAAGGTATTTTAAACAAAAAAAATCTTTCCAATTCTACTCCTATTCCTTAACCTAGTGAGTGGATGGCTTCCTTCCATAAATAGGTCATTAATGTTCATACCATGGCCCACCATGGATTTCTCCACTATGTTATCCCAGGTCTTCCTTGGTCTTTCTCGTCTTCTTGTTCCCTTAATTTTCCATAGATGGTCTACTTTAATTTTATAACTTTGTAAACATTTTTTTAAAAAAATCACAAAATTTTTTTTTGACATTTACAGATAAGCTAGACAGTCAATATTTTTGTCGAAATACGTTTCCTCTAAAATTTAACTTAAACTATTCCATGTCTTATCTGACGACACTACTAGCTTCTTCAAACAAAACAAAATTAATTTGGTTAGCTAAACAAAGTTATAAAGGGTAACTACCGTAAAACAGAAAAGATTAAAAAATTATTTTTGAAAAGTGGGTTATAATATAAAATTCCTAAAATTTATGTATTTATTGCAGAAGAACATCATTTGTTTCCTATTTATTTTTAATATAATTAGGTGAGTATTTTCAGGCTACATCTTAGGACTCCCATACACGAAGCCAAACATATAATTGTGCATGATAATTTGCTGTATTATAAATTTAAAAAAAATACTTTGTCTTACTGTTTTCATAGTTTGAAAACTCCCAAAGAGTTTGGGTTGAACGTCTTGGGGTGGAGGTGCGGTCTCAGGTTATGAGCCTATTTGAGCGATTATTCGTTGAGATGTATTGCACTTCTGTTTTGAGATGTGATTGATCTTACTCTTTTTGTGTCTTGATAATGCCTGAATTGGCGAAACGTTAACTGATAATTGTTTGTATTTTACACCAGATTGAAACATAAGGCTCTGCTTGTGGTTTTTTCCATTTTCATTCTAATATGGAAGTACTCTGTTTTCCAGATCTCCAAAAGCCACTACCTCGAAGGATGGACTGGCCGGTTTAGCGCGGAGAAGAGCCCCCATAAAAGACTTCATAAAAGCCCCGGAGGCTGGGGGCGGTGGAACCGAGGGATGTCTCTTATCCTTGGCTCGTAAAGTCCTGCAGAGGATCCAGGATTTACGCCTTTTTCATCTTACTTAGGCTTAACGCAACCATTCGCCGGAGGGCACTCTCTCCCCAGTCACTCTTTAAAATATCTACTGGGAGGGGAAAACTAAATCCTAATTTATGTCTTCTGTGCGGTCCGCACGTGCTGAAGGATATCTCTGAAGCGCATACATCACCATTGTAATATTATTTAAAAGCATTTCGATCTATTCAACGTACTTTCTCAACGAACGAAGTATCATAGTTTACTATAATCTATAGTTTTAGTCCTTAAACGGTAGGCAGTGCAGTTCATAGGAGAAGTTATATAAAACTTCTCCATGTAAAACTCTTATCATCTTACAATATATATATTTTCTATCAGAGATTTCAATCTCTATCTGTTTTATGTGTTAAGGTCACTACAACCAGAGAGAAATTACAGCTGAGCAACATTCGAAGGGGATGTTTTACCACAGCGTGTAACAAAGAAAAAGTCCGGAATGACGTTGATACATCTATCCTAAAAAAAAAAATCAACAAAAACGTACATCAACCAGTTAAGACAGGATTGAATACTATGACGAAAAGAAAAATTTATTTGTGATAACTATTAAAAAATTTGTACGTAACTAAAAATAACATGGTACTCGCTACAAAAAAAAAATCATCTGAACAAAGCCATTGTTTAATCTAAAAACTCCGTTCCGCTGTTTTACCTCATCTACCTCTTTGTATCTGAGCCACAGCACTCTATCAATTCCTGGGCCAACTACGAGAGGGACAAAATTTGCTTCAGTACATGACGAGTAGTACACTGGGAAGGACTGAGTACAGTAGTAGAACACCACGAGTCAGGTGAACATTATCATGGAGTAGAACAACTAAGAGGGCCAGCAGGATGAGGAGGAACCACAGCCACACCAGGAACAAGCAACCGTAGAGAAGAATAAGCAAGCCATTCACAGATATGAATAAACAGTAATATAAAGTTATATTCTTGTATATCAAAATATATATATTCATTTCATCTCACTACAACCACTCTTATCCAGAGGCCCAATATCCCGAAAGGGTAAACCCCTTCTCAATCTTAAACATGGACATAAAACCTTCTAACTTATCATATGGATAAATGCAATAAGCCTAATACTTAAACATGGTCCTTCGGGCCTGGAGAACATAAAAACCTTCTAACTTATCCTGGATAACTGCAACACGCGTCATACATTCAACAGCCATATTGAAGTTCACACTCTTTTTGATCGAGTCTGGCATCCAGGTCTCCATTACAAAATCCGACAATTCCTTCCTCCTACATACTTTTTAATCATTCGTTCCTATCTAACTAGCAGAACATTTAAAGTAAATCATAATGGTTCCTACTCTTCTCTCTATTCCTAGTCTGCTGGTGTTCCTCAAGGTAGCATCCTCGGTCCTATCCTCTATACAGCTGACATTCTAACCCATCTTAACACCTTCATCTCCACGTATGCTGATGACACATGTGTGTTATCAGTTAATAA
The DNA here is from genome assembly GCA_964056705.1 of Troilus luridus. NCBI lineage: Eukaryota > Metazoa > Arthropoda > Insecta > Hemiptera > Pentatomidae > Troilus > Troilus luridus. Next base: position 49,164,945 of record OZ057416.1, read on the forward strand.
CGACCCATATATTGCATCCCAATCCCTTCAATCACATTTATCAAGCCTCAAAGAATGTTGTCGGAATTGGAGAATTAAAATCAATTCCAACAAGTCCCATCAAATTACCTTTACCCTTCGCCGAAAACCCGTGACTTCCTGTCCAACTGTATCTTTTAATAGTACTCTACTTATCCCTGTTGAACAGATTCGCTACCTAGGACTCAACTTAGGCTACACCTACATTGGATCCGATTCGGTGCGACGTGATTCTGTCACATACGATGCTGGAGTGTATAAATTATACATATTTTACTATACATTATAGTAAAATATAAATGTATTAAAAATAATTAATAAATAATCTTAATTTTATAAATTTAAAGAACCAAATGTTATAACTCTCGATACATTTCATTCATTTGGTTTGCTAGCGACGTCTCATCGTATCACACCGGATCCAATGTAGGTGTAGCCTTAGACAAACGTCTTACTTGGAACCCTCACACAAGACTGAAAAGACAAGAAACAGCTAGACGCTTCCGACTACTTCAACACATACTAGAAAAACGCTCAAAGCTTCAGATCAATTACAAAAGACTTATTTATGTGACTGTTATAGGACCTACTTGGACTTACGGGATTGAACTATGGGGATCCACCAAACCATCAAATTCCTCTCGTATTCAATCCTTGCAATCCAAAATCCTTCACAAAATCCTAAACGCTCCTTATTTTGTCACAAATAAAGCCATCCATAAAGACCTTAATGTTCCATATATTACCGATTTAGCCCATTCCAGATACCTATAACTCCAGCCCCATCCAAACCCACAGTTTCCATCCTTGCATCCAATTCCATCCCGGACAATCCTCCTAGGCGTCTGAAGAGAAGATGCCCTCGGAACCTTATATTATAGAAATGTTATTAGAGTGCTGCCAGTGGGTAGTGCCTCTTACATGTCCTTTCATGTATCTAGTTAGTCATATAGCCCTTGTACTAGATATATATATTACAGTTGTACAATTCAATAAAATAATTTAAAAAAAAAAAGTTCCTACTCGTGCTTTCTAAAGATTACTCTTGGAATCGGTCCCTATAGCTGGATAGGTAAAATTTAGCCATATTAGTATAAGGTGGACTTAAATGAATAAAGAAACAGCAAAAAAAATTACTAATTTTGGCCAAAAAAACTAATATGCCTGTACTAATATTCGTGCATCTGGATAAATCAGAATGTTAGAGTATTTTTTATTATATTAAAAATATTTATTATGAAAATTCTAATTGAAATGTTTTTTTTTGGTTTCTTAATTTAACTATATTCAATGAAAAGAATCACGGATACTATGGGGAAGAGGAGGCTATTCCTGGGATATCTATACAGAACGAACTAGCAGAGATTTACCAAGTATATATTCAACAATTTCATGGAAAAGAAGACCACTAAAGAAAAAAAGAATGATTTTGAAAATTTGAACATCAGAAAGTCTCACATGCTAGAAGTAAGTTAATTAGGGGGTTAAGAGAAAAATCTGGACGATTTCAGGATGCAGAAAGACCAGATGAGGATAGACGGAGTTGGGCAGAGGATTGAAAGGAAACATATCGAGTGAACGCATGAAGGAATATTGGAGACATAGAAAACTGCATCAGAAGAAAGGAAAAAAATAAAGTTGTTGCGTGATTCTAAGTGGTCAATTAGAAATAAAACTCTATATTGCATTTCAGACATTTTTCTTGATCATTAGTGAATAATTACCATGTTCAAGCTTAAATCCTGAATACATTCAATGTATAATATGTTTTTATACTGTTAGTTAGATGGTTATATACTGCACCACAACGATTCTTGCCCACAAAAACATTCGACTGAAGTACCCGCATCCATCTATCTATCCGAAGTTCCATGATACCTGCATGTCCTCGTCAAGGAAGACTACTCCTGTGGGGATAATTAAGAGATGCGGAGAGTTATAGGGGTCGGCCGAGGATCACGTGAGGTCAGTGGGGGCGATCTGGAGGCTCAATGCCATCTCAGCTATTTATATTCCCACTAACAGCCTGAGAAAGCCAATGCGTTCCCACCGAGATTATCGTTCTTGAATTGTTCTGTTTTTTTTTAAATAATTTTTTTCCGTTCTTAAATATCAATCACTCACACGAACTAATATATATTAGTATTTACAAATATAAATGCTTCTAGTACCTATATATATGAAATTCTCTATCATGGAACACATGGAGTACTACAGGTGTGCAACCTAAGATACGTGGTTCACTAAGTGACTTATTTGATAATTTTAAGTGATTTCACTTTAGTTTCGAAAATAAAATATAACATATAAAAATGAATTATAAAACATAGCCATTTATATGGAAGATAAAGCTTATAAATAAAAGTTCATTTAACTATGTTTTTACAGAAAGACTGTTATAATATGAAAATATCTTTGACCCAATCGTCTCTCTAACGCTCACATTTTGGTTGATCCTGACCCGTGGCAAACAAAAGTTGCCTACCCTTGTTGCTGTCTATGAGTTTCTTATAAATAATTGTTTGATATAAAGAATTTTGAATTAATTAGAAAAAAAACTTATACTTTTGCTTTTGAAAGTAAATCACATGTAACAAAATAGGAAATTTGCTTTTTTTTTAGTTAAATTTTAGTGAAGAGTTTTCATGCACTCAAAACTTATTAAAAGAGAATAATGGAAAATGGGTGATTCTAAAATCAACAATTTTTCAAACATGGTGTGATTGAACAGCTTTGAAATTAAAAGGAAGATCCCGTCAAATCACATTTACTCTTCGTCGTAAGGTAATGACTTCGTGTCCTCCAGTACCCTTTAGTAATATCCCACTGACTCCTGTCGAACAAACCCGATGCTTTGGACTACATCTTGACAAACATAACTTGGAATCCTCATACTGACGAACAAGAAACTTCTCGGCGGTTCTGGCTACTTCGACATTTAGACAAACGCTCTAAGCTCCCAATTAATTAAAACAGACTCATACACATGACTTTTATAAGACTTATATTACGGAGTAGAGCTTTTGGACACCACTGCTATCGAATCCCTCACGTATCCAATCCTTATAATCCAAAATCCTTCGTAAATTCCTGAATGCTCCTTTTTTTTATTACGGTTTAAGTTTTCCATAATGGCCTCAATGCCCAATTTGATGCTGATGAGCCCTTTCATGACAAACCTTTTCCCCACGCAAATCTATTAGTTTCAAACAAAGCTACTTCTTCGATGGCCTCGTGACATTCTACATTGAATTTGGTTATTTGAGTACTACAAGCGGGTGGTTTTTCCACCTGCCTTTATCCATGACATTATGAATCATTATATTGACCTTACATTTACTTGTGTTGTTATAACGGAGTTGTAAATATACATCCACGTAACAAGAGTAATATCTAATCCAAACTCATTACTTCGTTTTTTTATAAACATTTTTCAGGCTCTGAATGCTTCATTGTAAGGTAATAAATAAATAAATAAATTCCATATCAAAAAAAGAAATACCTACATGGGAACAAAAGCCCTAGAGTTATCTCATATCCTTTGCCTATCGGCTCTTAAAAAGAGCGACTTAGCCCTTAGGGTGGAAACAGGATACAGCTATAAAACTTCACGGCTATATTGTCAGAGAAATTGAGACCTCACCCTAATTTATCCAATTGTAACGGAAGAATTATGACGTCCCGAGCCAGGAAATATATTTTTTATCTTTATTGTTACCTTGGTTACCTGAGAGAGCTGTTGAATATAGTTCGCAGGTGGCTCTTCAATGCCTAGGGTTGATATTGTTGTGTAAGGGGATCCAGTGCTTCGTTCCCACTGTATTATGTAATTTATTTATTTTAAAATAAAAAGGATATAACAGGGGTTAAGAACTTCATACAAAATTTTTGTCCGAAGCAGGATGAAAATACATTAAAGCCTCTAACAATACAGAATGATACAAACTTACGTTTTGGCTTTTATTAAAAGTTTATATTTATTCATTCTAAAATTGTCACGTTTTTTCAGCCTTAATATAATCATTCGGAAAGATGGCCTGTGAGGCAAACTAAATATCGTATCTTCTCATTGCGAAACACTCTTGAGAAAAGCTGGGACCGGGATCGTAATATATTCTTAGCCTTTTTCGATCTAAAGGCTGCATTTGAATCGGACCAATATTACCAAGAAAAGAAACATGGAAAGCCTTAAGAAGGAAAAATGTACCAAAGAATCTGGTAGAGGCCATTCAATCAACATACTCCGAACCGAAAGGGATTACTAGGCTGAATGGAGTGGAGTCTAATGTATTTAAAATAGAAAAGGGAGTAAATCAAGGAGACTGCCTGAGCCCACTCCTATTTATCCTGTACATGGATGAAATTGCCTCAATGTGTATCCGGAGAACACATCGAACGCATTTAGGACAATGGAACCTTAGATCTGTTGTCATACAGGCTCTTATATATGCGTATGACATAGTGCTGATTTCAGATTCCCAGGAAAAATTACATCAAGCGGTCACAGAATAGAATGAAGAGCTTGCAAGGAAAGGCATGGAGATTAATATAGGTACAAGTAAAATCTTGCAGGTGGGTAGGGCATAAACCAAAAGAAAAATCATATAAAAGAAGAAAAGCGCAGCACATCTCATTTCAACAGTCAAAACAGACTCATCAAATAGAGGCATCAACCATGCTACACGGCCTTCTGTTTTGTAATTAATAGTAACATCCAAATTCAACTCAATAAGCATAGCCTCAAGAATATTTTATATTCTAGAGTTGTTATTCTCATTATAAATAATTCTAACATTATAGAAATCAAACTATCAACATGTACCAAAGTCTCAGTATGTTGTGCCGACCCTGTGTTGTATTATTACCTATGAATTATAAAACAGAAAGAAAAAAAAAATCAATTCCAAAACATACAGCGTTTTTTATCCTGAACGCCTAATATTTATAACATAATAAAAATAATTTAAGAAAAATAGCCAGAATATTGATTTTTAAGATAAGTTTATTAAAAAAAGAAAACGTTAAGAATATGCTAATAAAGAATATTCTTTCGTTGCATACCGTCTATTAAGTTATTATTAAAAATGATTATTAGCTAATATTAAATTTTAATACTCTCTCGATCTGCTGCTGAATTATGAATCAGTTCATTATGAACTTGCCTATTTCATTTTGATGCCCCATCGAGTTATAGCCTGCTAAGCCACTGAGGGTTTCTCCCATTAAATATCCCATAAAAATACGAAAATATTAAACCTATATAAAATATTATGGAAATATGACCAATTAAGAAAATGGGAACACATTTCACGAAGCACTAATACATTCTGATAGCACTTGGAAAGTTAAAAGTGTCCAAACCGATTACGAAATTACTAATCAGAAATTTACTTCAATATTAAGTCTTCAGAAAAAATAGTGATATAACATATAAAAAATAAAGATAAATAAAACCAGTTGGGGTATCCCTATGTAAGAAACGGATTGAAAATATAAGATAATCAATCAGGTATGCCTATTGCTTATTTTCAATATATTTCCTGTATTAGGATGTTTCAAGGATGATTTAGCCAATAAAGGTTGTTTTTTTTAAACTTTAGTTGCATTCCTGCATAACAATGTTGATGATATGGTTTTACCTTTGGGTAGCAAGGATATTACTGAAATTAGCCACCACACCTGTACCACTACAGCCCGTGAACGGGTCTGGGGTTCAGTACATGGTAACAGTCTCTACCATTTAAAAAACATAGTAGACACGAATTATCTTTCAATATTGTATCTACTACAGACCCTAAAAGAAATGCCCACTCAGCATGAACCAAATCAATTCTTGAATGCAATAATCTGTACCACTACAACCCGTCAACGGGTCTGGGGTTCAGTACACGGTAGAGGCTGTACTGTTTCATGGACAACGGTTCTGCAAGGAGGGGACTTGTCCTAGATCACGCTTAACCGTCAGATTTGTTCTTCTTATTTTGGGTACCCTATTTTTATAATATTTTATAGAGGCTGCGTGAGCCCCAAGAGGGTCCTAGATCTATCTCCGGGTGCGAACAGACTAAATAAAAGTCTTGCCCGCAGCGGGATTTGAACCAGGATTTCCGTCATGGCAACTCAGTGCTCTACCACTGAGCCACTCCGCTCCCTATCCACCACACAGAAACCAATAATATTTTTGGTTGGAAAATTATGAATGGATGTAACGGCAAATGATTCGTTCGTTATTACACCCTTCCCCGAATTCTATGGTAACATTTCTACTTGAGCTGCTGAATCTCCAAGATTAAACAATTTACACGAAAATCGCGAGTTAACATGGTCTTATTTAATGGCCTTCAAATGACCAAGCGATACTCCTTCAACTGTAGAGATAGTAAATATTATTATTTGACGCGAAACAGCCCTGAAGGACTACGCGACTATGATTTAGTTTTCTTTTTCAGTTCTTCATTCTTGGCCAATCTTTGCCTGAGGGTTTCACTGAAATTTTTCCTCCTTTCTTCCTTCCAGATCTTGGACGAAAATTTTCTTCGGTCAACCACAAGTAATGCATTTCACAGGAAATTTTCGTATTTAGTCCTGTTTTCACATAAATCCTGTGTAACACAGTGGTTGCATTTTTACCCCGTAATTTTACTGAAAACTTTCTTCTTTAATCTCTACTCGCACTTTCTCTGCATGTCCCCGTAAAATCTGAGTCATTTCTTTACCCAAGTCAGGGATTTCACTGTAAATTTCTCTGTTGGATTTTAGACTATATCCATCTGGTGTTATTTTGGGCCCGTCGGTTCTCCTAAGAATTCTCTCTATTTTCAGCAGTTTTTTTAGACTTGGAAAGCATATAGTCTCAGTACCTTACAATATCATTGGTTTTACCACTTTATTGTAATGCCTGACTTTGGCATTTTTGGAGAGGAATTTTTTATTATACCTGATACACGTTAAGTATCACACATTATCCAATTTTTTAACTCTCTATTCTGTATTAAATTTACGTTTCAAGTAAATATTATCAATAAATAGAGGATTTTTAACAGCAGATTACGAACTGTAAATATGAACAAAGTAAATAACAGAAGCCCACTAATTCCACTTTCGATTTTAACGTTTATAGAAACGACCGTTCCATATGAAATGACCTAATAACTAATTAGAGAGCATATGCTAATGGATTTAAGAGGCGTTGAAGAAGTGTGGATTTGATTGAAGATAAGGAAAAAGCATGAAGGATATTAGATTGGAATGATGGATAGACAGATATCTCTTATTATTTAAAATTCTAAATTATTCACTTTGATATATTATTTACTTCAATATATTATTTACTTTAATATATTATTTACAGCGTACGGATGCTCAGCCTTCAAAACCCTTATCACACCCTCTTTACGATCAGGATCAAATCCAACTCCGGACCATCAACGTCTTTCATTAATCAGGCAGTACCGTTTACTTGGCAACAGTTTTATGGCTTTTAATTACAAACACCATCTGGCCGTTTTAATAAGTTATGTGTTGGTTGAGCCCTGCCTCAATAATGGCTGTAATTCAAACTTTCCTCATCATCGCCAACAAATAATTATTTGTTTGCGATGATGAGGATTATAATTATAATTAATATAGTTCCTGTCAAAGTAAATATAATAAAAATTTATAATCAAACCCAAGTTGTTAATTGTTCATAAAACAGAATGATTTATTGACAGAACTATTTATTAGCTCATTTTAATGTTTATTATTCCTTAAAATAATCTTTTACCTTTATACAATTATTTCTAGATTTTTTTTTACACTTCAGTCCCAAAACTTTAAAAAAAAATATATATTTTTTTTCGGGGGATATCTGCTTAAAATAAGGTGTATGTTAAGCGAAATCATGCTTTTATTTCTGGGAAGTGATGTATGACCAGATAGACCGAGATGAAATCATACGTAAAAAATATGTTGATACACCAATAATTATATTTATATATAATATATTATAATTATATATTATATCTATAGAATCTAAAGTTGAAATTAAATGACACTAAGGTTGTCAAACATAGAAGGGAGTGAATAATAACAAGGTGGCCATTTTACCCATTAGGGTGGGCCGAAAAAACACTTTTTTTTATTTCGAGGTTGTAATAGCGCGGAAAAGTTGCGAATTATATTGAAAAAAAAATTAAAATAATTTATCAAAATCGGTTGACATCTTCAGGCCCTAAAATTTGACAAAATGAATAAAAATTTTGAATTAGATGTTTTCGTAATGTAATAGTTTGTAACGTCTTTAAATACAGCCTAAAAACATTGTGTTCTGATATGGTTTAGATCAGTTGATATCTTCCGGTCGCGCATAAGCACCAAAATTTGTCAAAATATTGAAAATTTCTTTTATTTACGCATTTTTGATATTTGATAAATAATTAGTATTTAAATGTATTATCCGTAGTATTCTTTCACACCAACTGATAGTGAAGTAGAGAAAAAAACTTCAAGGCAAGGCAGATAGATGCAAGAAGGAAAACAGTTAGAACATTCAAGCCACCAAAAATGAACGTTAATGCGCAAGAATACTCAGAAATGATTTACTGCATGGACTGTGAATTATTTTCTCCCACATTGTCAGTGAAATCAGTGACGACGAGATCAAATCGCACATAGACAGTGACTCAATCCCTGATTGGAACATAACTTTCAAGCCAGTTCACAAGCTGGGCTGTTGAACGCTGTGTAAAACTCGTCACAGGAAAAGTTTGTGGAGCTGATTCTCGAGACGGACTTATAAGAACCACTCTGCTGTCCAGATATATATTCAGAAATCCGTATTTCTTTTTTATAAAAGTAAGTTTATTGTTAAAAACTATACTGTAACTTAAATATTTAAGCTTTTGAAGTATAGAGCAAGTCGAAAAGTAATATGCCCGTTGTTACGGTTGTCACCTATCATGTCATAGGCCTAACTATATTTTTTCTGGTACCGTTTTTCTATAGAATTCGGGCCATTGCGCGACCGGAAGTTGTTCATTTATTCACAACATAATTAAACACAATGTTGGTATGTTCAAAAATAAAAATACTGTAAATATTACGTTTAAAAAAAGTGTATTAAAGATATAAAAAAGGACTCGTAAAAATGTGAAATTTTCAATATTTTGGCAAATTTTGGGGCTTATGGGTGACCAGAAGATATCAACTGATCTATACCAAATTAAAACACAATGTTTTTAGGCTGTATTTAAAGACGTCACAAACTATTACATTACGAAAACATCTAATTCAAAATTTAAAATTTTTTCATACTTAGTTAAATTTTAGGGCCTATGCGCGACCGGAAGATGTCAACCGATTTTGGTAAATTGTTTATTAAATTTATTTTTTCAATATAATTCGCAACTTTTCCGCTCTATTACAACTTCGAAATAAAAAAAAGTGTTTTTTCGGCCCACCCTATTACCCATAGCTAGATAAGCCAAAAAGGAGTAAATGCTATGGGTACTATGCTTCGAGTATGATATATAAAAAGACAATTTTTTGTTTATCATTATTTGATTATTTGAATTTTTCTTTAAAAAAAAAGAAGAAAATTATCACTCCATAAAATTGCAAAAACGGGGGGAAATACAATATATATTTATGAATCCAAAGGGTACCTCAAAAAAGTAGCCTGTAATACTAAAGCTCACTATGATTCTTGGGTACAGATAGATAGATAGATAGATATAAAATGCTCTTTATTATTAAATTATTTACAACTGTTCTTTTTAATTTTATTTTCCACATTAGCAACCACAGCATGGTACTTTATACCGTCTGCCGGGAGTTTGATTAAACTACTAAACAACAAGAAAACTAAAAAATAAATCAAATTTCTTTTTGACATTAATAATTAAATTCTGAAATTAAAAAATGCCTATAACGACCTGCATTACTTACAAAATTATATAAACCTATAAAATTCTCTCCATTCAGAATATCTATTAATTTTTGTTTTGATATCAGCTCATATTTTAAGAATTTTTTTCTATACAATTTTAAGACGGGACACACTGCCAGGAATTGAAAACTGTTTTCAATTTCTTTCAGATTACACAGTGAGCATAGCTGTATATTTTGCGAATCAATTTCAAATGGTTTGTAATTTAGATTCAGAAGTTCCCCTCTACATTTCATAACTACGCTAATTTTTTTTGTTGCTTTAAAATGTCTATGGTAATCTATTGTTTTATTTAATGAGCTATAGAGGTCGTGGTGTGTGCCCTCTGCTGCTTTTGCATGGCAAACTTGGATAAAATAATCTTTGTACAGCTCTAACATTTTGAACATTTCTCCCTCCCAAGTATCCACGGAGTTTAAAGTTAAATCCAGTCTATAATTTATTTTTTTTGCAATTTCCCCCCACTCTTTAAACCACGATATGTTTTGTTTTATTATTTCTCTTGCTATAACTGTACATAGCCTACTTTCTTTATTATCTAGTATTTTTAAAATACAATTGAATTGCATTTTTAGTGTGTACATGTGTATTAATTTTCTATTCATTTCTAAGTACACAAAGTAATTTGGGGTATTAACCGGTAATTTAAAAATTTTTTTAATGAAATACCTTTCAACTTTTTCTATTTCCTCAAAATATTTGTGGCCCCAAACTTGACATCCATAGGTTATGACATTTTTAATTGTTGACTCAAATACTTTAAATTTTGACTCTAAGGGCACTTCTGGATTATTGAACAGTTCTCTCCACATCATATTAATCCCAACTTTTGCCTTACTTACTTTTCCTTTAATGTCATATTTCATTTTTAAGTTATTGCACATCACCACCCCTAGATATTTGTATGATTTCACACATTCAATTTGCTCATTATTTAGGAACCATTTCTCTTTTTTTGTACACATTTTGCCTCTATTATTTTTCTTAAATACTATAATTTTTGATTTGTCCAGATTTACAAGCAAATTCCATGTTTTACAATAGATTTCTAAATTGCCTATCATGTACTGCAAACCAACCGGATTATCTGATATTAGGACAATATCGTCAGCATAAGCCAACATATTCACTTTCTTATGCCCCACTATGACTCCTCCCCCATAGATTCTCCGTTAAATCATTTATGAAAAGAGTAAACAGGTATGGACTCAGTACACATCCCTGCTTGACCCCCATACCCGTCTTGAATGACTCCGTAACTCCATCTTTTGTCCAGACCACTGCCTCCGTGTTTTCGTAAAGACTTTTTACAGCGTTAGTGAACTTAGTTGACAAACCCATTTCGTACATTACTTAGTTTTCTTGGGTACAGTACTTAGTAAAGATTGTACTGTTGCTTGGACAACGGTTATGCAGGCAGGTAATTTGTCCTAGATCACGCTCAACCACCAGATTTCCTCATATGTTGAGTACTTGTTTTAAAGAAGTTGGTTGAGTCCCAACATGGTCCAGATCCCAAAAGATTCTTCGCCGGTGATTAACAAATTAAATAAATTATCTGCCACAACCGGATTTGAACCGGAGAACTTCGGCACGGCAACTCAGCGCTCTACCGAGCGGTACTCATTAGTCACACCGCTCCCTTTATCTCCTTTAAGATGTTATGTTGATGATAGCATATCTGGATGCAGAGCTGAACTATGAAAATAAAATATCGACAGAAGTGAAAAAAACGTATTATGACAGGCAAGCTAGAGTATTTCGCAAATATAAAGTTATTCCGGTCTTCGCTGTTATGAAAGACTACAAACATTAGGTTGTATATGTCAATATAAGACACTTGTGGGATATTGAGTAGTAACATGGACCTTATGCACTCCTTCATTAAATGCCTTAAGTGTCGTCTTAGGTCGACGTAGATATATGGACGTCTGGTGGAGGGTGAGTGGAGAATCAGGAAATCGTACTGGCTGTTTGGACACTATAACATAGTCCTGTTTATTAAAGAAAGAAGAATAGAATGATTCGGCCATATACTTGAAACGGAGACTAACAGTGCTCCCATAAGGATCCTACTTGGTAAGATATATGGTACCAGAAGGAGAGGAAGACCTAGGATAAGTTTGCTTCTGGATGTGGAAAAGGACCTTAAAGAACTCGGTGTCCGAAATTGGAGAACTATAGCACTATGAAGGGGAGACTGGCATAATATTGTCACGGAAGCCAAGCCTCACCTCGTGCTGTAGTGCAAGCTAGGGTTTCGTCCCGATTAGCAAGTTTTATCTCTTTGCTTTCTAGCTGTCTAAACAAAACATTTCTATTTCATCTATGATTAAATGATATGAAGATATTCTGAATAACAGTAACCTTAGGTGCATTATTATGCATTACATATATTAGCATATGGCCCAACATTAATTTTAATAAATAGGTTTCGCCTGCTCACTTATGCAAGGCGGGTAGACAGGCACATGAAACTGCAATCCTCTGCATAATCAGGAGTTACAACCCGGCGGAATGGGTTAGGCGGGCGCTGTATTTGTCCCGAAGAGCGGCGATGGGACTCCGATATAAAGGGAATGACTACAGACCTAACACCCCGAGCACGTAGCGCAGTAAATTGCTATCTAGTTACTAAGGCCAAGGGCAGTAAAACACAAACTTTATTCGCCGGTGTACAGTCACCTCCAATTATTTATCACTGGGTCTGGTTAGTATTCCAGCCTTCCAGCCGACTTATGGACCATAGGGCGTCGCCATTAATGCCCTAATGTTTATTGTCGACCCCATAAATAAGAAAATAAATACACAAGTATATGTATATTTATTGGGTTGTTTCATATGAAATTGCCATTTTCAAAGAAAAGGTTATTTACTAAAACTCACTGAAATCAAAACAGTTTTATTCAAAATATTTACTCTCATTTCCCAACTTGTACATTTTACCAACGTGTTAAAAAAATTTAATCCTAGTACTGAAAAATTCAGCCTTTTGTGAAATAAACTGTAAAAATGCTTTTTTGAATTGTGAACCACTTTTTAAAAAAATTCCCTTAAGGGAGTTGTCCAAGTTTCTACTGATGAGAATCTGTTGGAGATATGTCTGGCGAATAAGGTGGTGTGGGAGAACTTCGTAACCCACCTCGTTTAGTTTCTTCACTGTCTGTCGTGAAACACGAGGTCTGGCTTTGTCATGTAAGAGTATAGATCCCTTCCGACTAACCAATGTTGGTTGTTTTTGATAGGTTTTTTGGATCCCTGCAGATTGATATGGGTGTGTTGGGTTCACCTCTGGGTACCAAGGAGAAATGAATTATTCTTCCTCGTGTATACATCGCAAAATTTCGAGAATATGGGGATATGGTGTCGGTGAAGAGAACAGATTTGTCCTAGGTGAGAGGCGACCCCTGGTAGCTCAAATGGTAAAGAGCGCTGCCACGGAGAGGTGGACGACCCTGGTCCGAATCCCGGCCGGAGGCAAATCTTTTCTTATCAAAATAAAAATAATTATTTTCGTTGGAAAATATTTTAAACCAACTCCGAAAGTTTCTTGCGGCTTGGATTGCTGAGTGTCCAAGTTTAAACTTATTAAAAAAAAATTGTTTTTGCGGTTCAACGGTAAGGATCTTACGGTAATTAGTAAATATTAGTGTATCTAATTTTTGTTATATTATTTCTTAATTATGTTTAGTTGGTACTTTGGTGTTCTCTTTATTTGGTGAAGTAATACACCGTAGTTTCTTTGGACTTTTTTTTTTTATTGTCTTCATTTGGACTTTGGACCTAAAACCCACAAATCACATTATCGTCAAACATTCTTACCGGCTAAATATTGTTAAACTGACATATATCAACTTACGATAATCAGAAATATATTTTTTATATTACCTTTCCCTAGCGAAGTGCCAGTAGCATTTGCTAATCTGCCTATGGTTAAGGTACAGGACTTTATTTTTTAGTTATTTCATAATCTTAAGAATTTTATGAACTCAAGTAAGTAAGCCAGTCACTTTTAGATACAATAATGTACCCAACTTGTAAGAAAAGACAAGGTATCTTTACTGCTCCTTCGACGAAGAGTAGTTTTATAAAGCAACCTGCCTGATAATACCTAAAAAGGGTACCCTCGCAGGACCTAGGTAGTAATGACAGTCATAAACGAACCGGAAGCCAATGGCTGTTCGTTTTTATCTAGACCATTTTCGTCCTGCAGGACCTCCTCAGTCAGGACCAGTAGCTTCGGAGGACGTCAGGACCATCCGCCAGGTGAGCCTATATCTTTATAAGTAGCCGGTTATCACTCATTACATCGAAGCTTCTTCTGGAATTTATTACCCACGTTCATGCTACCTCGTAATTTATTCGGTAATTATCTCCCTAATCATCTTTACACAGGTCAAGACTGCCGGTTGTAAAAACTCATTGCAACTCTTAAAGTAATATAATTGTTGCATCTGCGATCATGATCTTTCTGTGGTTATAAAATTACTACTAAAAGTGACAGCATTCGTTTAATGCGTTGCTATTGAATAATTAAAAATCAATCACAAAAAGTCTCATGAAAATAGTAAAATAATAATATAAGGATAAATATATAAAATAATAGAACAGTTTTTAAACAATAAAAATTAATTAATGTATTCTATTCTAAATGGAAGTATATATGAAATTGAATATAGAGTACATAAAAATATATCTGCAGTCTGGTGAATAAGTTGTTTAGTCGAATTTCAGCCAGAAGGAGTTAATCGTACTCATGATAGCGGAATCGTGTCTTTACCGTAGTATTTGACTTGATATGGAGTTATAATAAATAACTCCATTATATATTTAGTTCAGAGTTAGCCCCTTATTCACTCCGAGTTAACACGATACTGCTCGTTTAGAACAAAATTCGACCGGGGCTGTAGATATAGAATTGGATAAATAAAATTTATAGAACAGAATAGATTACCAAAAGAAAATTAATAAATTGGAAACTTTGTTATTTTATATGCTAAGAAATATTAAAAAGAATTCATTTTAAATGTTGCAGTTTTGTAAAATCTGTTTTAAAAAGTAAGTTGCAGACATTAATGTAGTTCATATAACATCTTAATTTAACCACATTAACTATACCAACATAATTATTTAAAACCTTTGTAGTAAATACACGATAGCATAAATAAAATTTGTAATTAATCTAGTAATCCTGATAAATAAACATAATTAATTATTACTCCATAAATTTTGCAAAATCGAATTAGGAATTTAAGAATTTAAAAATAAATATACATATTTATATTAATTTGTATTTATATCCCTTACTTCAAATCCACGACACTGTATAACTAAGTATTGCCTTAAACATGGGTCTAAATTATATATTCATTCCACATATAAAATATACAGAAATTTAAAGAATAACAGTGAGCAAACAATTTTAGAAACTAGAAAACTAGTAAAAAATTAAAATAATAATCATGAAAACTTAATAAAAATTAAATAAGTTTTATGTTTATAGTTAATTATAATAATAATTTCAGACCATTTATACACACCAATACTATATGTATATATAATTATACTAATAGCTACTATTAAAAATACTATTAATTCTCTATACTAAAAATAACTACAGTTTTTGTTTCTTCGTTACATTAAAGATAAATTACTTCTAATTTTTAAACTATTTTTCATATTAACTGCAAAGTGCATTTCATCAATCAATCAATCTATATATGTACTTTTAAAAAAGACAATTGTCGAGCTTTATAAAAAAAAATAATAATAATAGATACCAATTTTATATTGAGCCTTCAACTTGCCACGAAATATTTTAGAATCAAACAAATAAATTGATTAGGTATTAGTATTTATTTAATTAGTATTTAAAAATATTTAAGTTAGGTTAATAAAATTAATATACATACTTATATGACCAAATAATAAAGTGGTACATTATTTAGTCTTAACGAATGATGAAAAAATATCAAATTATCATTATTTGTGGGAGAAATGAAAGTATTGATCAATTACATGGTAGTGCTATCTATGCGCTAGTTGCTGAACTACTGTGTTTCTGCCTATGTGTTCATAGGTAGCGCTGCAAGCATCATTTTCCTTTGTAAATTTACTTTTTTGATATTCAGATTTGTTTCTTTTGTTGTTTTTTTTCTTATTTATAGGCTAGTAAGTAGAAGCTATGTTCAAAAAGTGAGTTAGACGCTCCTATTATTATATACATATATTATTATTGCATACATATGCGATGTATGGAATAATAATAAATGTATATAATAATAGGAGCGTCTAACTCAAAATTTTAAATATTTATTTTTTTACAATTTTCGCTGGTTTAGTAAAGTAATGCTTTATGCTCTCGAAACTTCAGGCTCAGAACAGGACCAAAACCATGAGTAATAAGGCAAACTGTCGTGTTAGACAAAATTGCTTGACTAACCTAACGAAAAATGTGAAAAAGTCAATTTTTTAAATTTTAAGTTATACCCACGCTTTTGAACCTAAACTGCTTTTGAAAAATATAATAACACATAGTAATATAATAAAATGTGTAGATATATTTGAAATTCGATTAACTATATATCTCCAAATCCCCAATATCACCCGCTATTCAAATTTAATAGATAATGCTAGGTCTTCATTAATATTTTTTTAAATTGAGATTTCTCTAGTTTTCATGTCTTACATTCATCCCATTATTACTTTTATTATTAGATTACTTGATTCCTGTTGTAACACTAAGTAAAAAGTAATACTAAGTAGGTGTTAAAAAACATAGTAGACACGAATTATCTTTCAATATTGTATCTACTACAGACACTAAAAGAAACGCCCACTCACCATGAAACAAATCAATTCTTGAATGCAATAATATGTACCACTACAACCCGTCAACGGGTCTGGGGTTCAGTACACGGTAGGGACTGTACTGTTTCATGGACAACGGTTCTGCAAGGAGGTGACTTGTCCTAGGTCACATTCAACCGCCATAATTTTCCTCCTTATTTTGGGTAACCTATTTTTATAATATTTTATAGAGGCTGGGTGAGCCTCAGGAGGGTCCTAGATCCCCTCCGCTGCAAACAGAATAAATAAAAGTACTGCCTGCAGCGGGATTTGAACCAGGATTTCCGGCATAGCAACTCAGTGCTCTACCACTGAGCCACTCCGCTCCCCTGAATGTAATAACATCTTTACGAATATACACGATACATCTTTTATTATTTATTTTATTTGTTATTGATTTCATTAATTTTTAAATATTTTTATTTGAAAAGAAAAGATATGTCCAGGACCGGGACTCGAACCCGGGTCCCCCAGAATACTAGTCTGGAGCTCTACCAATTGAGCTATCCTGGCTCGCCCCCGGCCGTAGACATATCCTTTCTTTTCACTGATCCCCGCGTTCTCGCAATTTGCGATGTATACGAGGGTAAAAATGTTCTGTGAACATAATTTTAATTTGGATCTTGTTTATATATATATTATATATTATTATAATTTATTATTTATTTTATTTGTTATTGATTTTATTAATTTTTAAATATTTTTATTTGAAAAGATACATCTTTTAGTTTGTACCTGCTTATAATTTTCAGTTGCTAATTCATTAACTCTGAAAAATTGATCCAGCACATGATTCATTGAACCCCTCGCTGTCTCTACGGATAGTGGTTATTAACCAGTTTCACCCGACGGAATAATTTGCTAATCGCCTCCCTCGGCCTTACATCCCTTCCTACGCTTTCTCAAAATACCTATAATCTTGATCTATTGTATTTATTACAATAGATCAGCGACAGTAATCCTGGTCACTTAAGATCATCTTAGGAACTTGAGCTATGGACTAGATTTGATACCAGTAAAAATTATACCACATTAACTTCCGGTCAAAAACACAACTTTCATTGGTTTTGAAATTCTTTTTTTTTTTTTTTAATTTACGATCACATTGCAGCACTAGAATCAATCCATGTACATTGCAGTCTTTAAAATATTAGCAGTGATGCTTTTATATCTTCCTCTTCTGCTCCCAAAACTTCATTACTTTAGACCATTTCTTCATTCGTAATTTTATTTTTCCAAAAGCAGTTGAATAATCGTTTTACTAATTTGGTCCCTGGTAATCTTAATATGTGAGAAAAAGGCGATTCTTATTTTGCGAACTATATCAACTATTGACTCATTTTCGCGATCGACTACTTCATTAGGCAGGAATCTTCATTGTCCATCTATTTGATGTTTTTTATTGAAGATTGTCCTCATGATTATCCTGTCTATCGTTTGTAGTTAATCAGTGGTTGCTTTGGTGTTCATCTTAAACAGTTTTTCATTTAATTTCTTAAACTGTTTCAGGCTTAATTACAGAACCATAATGTTTGAATATGGCATACATTGAGAGAGATGTCTTCTTATACTTTGTCAAAGTGACTCCTTGTGCATAATTCAATTAAACGTAATATTTAGCTTTATTATTAGTCAGAAATACCTAAATAATATATTTAAATAATTATATTGGCCAAATTCGCAGATGTTCAGTTTGATAATTATCTCTTATCTTTAATTCACTCTAAGCTCAAATATGTTGTTTTTCGCATTATTACCGACACATCAATTTCTGTTATATATAGAATTAAATTCCAGTCTATAATGGTGATAGTTAACAAGTATGGGCCGAGACTTTTACTAATAATAAATACGAGTTGGCTGTATCCCAACATTGATTTCATCATTAAAATCATAGTCAACCAACCAACATTAATGAAAAATACCTTATTAATTTTCAATGTAGTAAAACATTATTAAACAGGATTGATTTGCACGATCTGCGACATAAATTGATTTGCTTTTTAATCCGTAAATTTTGCTCGGCATCAAATGCACATGGAATGTGATAAGCGGTGAAAATATTTATAATAATACACTGCCTTGAGAAACTTCGGTCTCAATTGAATAGGAATAAGATCTCAAAAATGGGAACTATTTAGAATTCTAATCCAATTAAAACCGAAGATTTGACCGTTCGTATTTTGAGTTAGGATTGAGGCAAGAATGGTAAAATTTTATATCAAGGAGCCATATTCTAGAGAAGAAAAGCTTTACACAGTTGCAGAAATCTGTTGAAAAGAACAGCAGCGGAAATCTGTTACTTAATTTTTCTAAAGTAGAAAAACAGATAGCTTGTACAACAATAGTTTTCGTTAATTTGCCTCCTTGTAGTCTTCTTCTTCAAATAGCATAGCTCTGAAAATTACAAAAGTAATTTGAAGCAGTATTAGAGCATTTTTGTGATTTCTTGAGATTTTTCCATTTTTCAGTATTCTAGATGGGGCTTTCACTTGTTGTGTGGATAATTGGACAGAGTTACAAACGAGAATGTTATGCAGAGGATGAAGGAGAAAAATAAGTGGTGATTACTGTAAAGAAACGCAAAATTCAATACCTGGGGCACATAATGAACCTAAATATAAATTATTCTAGCTATGATTACGCAGGGAAATATTCAGGACAAAAGAAACGCAGTAAGGAGGAACACTTCTGGTTGCAAAACTTAAGAGAATGGTTCAAGCTCTCAACAATACAGCTTATCAAAACTATGGTATCCAGAATTTGAAAAGGCTTGATGATTGAGGTTTTAGTTGTGGGTGGTTTAATCGATAAATGTTTTATTCTCTTCAGTACATTGATTTAATCTACATCAGGCAGGAACCGCAAGCTGCCGAAAGGCAACTAGTCCACTTTAAAAAATTTTTAGAATCGGGACAGAAAAAGAGATCCTGTACTGGAATAGTTCCATATCTGGAGTACCAAAATATTGAAGGTCTTGTTAAGACTGTGCTATCTGGCTAACAAGTTTCCTTTCTTTAACGATGGTTTCTTTTTTCGGTAGAAGTTCAAAGTTTTAAAAACAAAAACTCAGTTCCCTTTCTGCAGTTAGCGTTAATTCGGTCACTTAAAAAATATAACACATAGCAGTTTATTTCATTTGAATCGGATGCATAAAAGAGAAATATTTCTTCCGTGAATTTAGTGTTGAGAATGATTAAAAAATGGATGAAATAAATTCAATTGTATCCACCATAGGATTGCTAACGTAATAATAAAATGGCCCCATGCATCAGTTTCTCCGGTGACTAACGGTCCAGTTTTCAGCTCATTTAGCATGGAGAACAGTTTTATGTCGTGGCAGTTACCGTCCTTCGGCATGGAGGTCGTAAATACAATCCATCAAAGGGCGGAAGAGTCCTCCTCGGCCATCTTCCGTTCGGTTGGTTTAATGCCTCCTAGATCGGAACAAGCCGATTGCGAACAAGGCTCGTATATCATGGCGTTGTTAGCTTGACTAGACCAGCTTTTACAATGTTGAGGGGAGTATTTTTTCCTGATGGTGTGATCTGTGGCCGCCGAAACTTTCCTCTGAATCATGATGGCAATGGGTCATAAACTATATTCGGCAAGAAATTTTCTAATGGCGTCCATAAAATGAAATGGGGTGTTATTTGTAAAACTTTATTGTGCTCTTACAGTCATTTCCCACATAGGATGCTTCTAAAGTTGTAGTTATCCATTTTTATCTAAGAATTCTGCCTTATTCACTGTTGTAATAAATTTCAAAATAATAAATAAATAAATAATAAATTCACTGTTGTAATTTTGAGTCAAAATTTCAAATGTTCCCAAATTATAATGAAGTTGTAAAAAAGAGAAGAACCTGTAAGATGGAAATTGCGTCAATTTTCTCATTTAATAATTTTCATTAATATTCTCAGAAAGTTAAAAAAATTGTATTATCAACAAAACAGATATTATTTATTTTACATATACAAGTAATACACCTAGAATGGAATAGAAAAGCAAAATAATTTTATTCTGGGACCAAGTTCCTTAAGAATAACAAATTTGTACAGTAACATACTAGTATATCTTACCAAAAGGCCACATAATACTCGTACTATCACATGGTAAATACATTAGAATCTTCTTCTTCTTTGACGTCCTATCATGTCTCTTATGTCGAGGTCCTAAGTAAAAAAAAAAACAACATGAAATAACAAGAAATAAGCCAAAAATAATATTGAATTATATGGATTAAGAAAAGTAATTAGGGATTTCAGCTGATAATTATAATTGATTAAACAGTATCTTGAAGGAATTGAAGAGATGTCACAAAAGCATGGGTTAGAAAGAGGATAGGGAAGAAGCACGGCGGATAATTAGGTATAATATTTATACCTTAGGTTAGTATAGTAATATATTCAAATTCGCTGTGTTCCAACATCACCAACATCCCATTTTATCAAAAAAGTGAAATAGGAGGCTTTCACTTGTTGTATGGATAAATGGACAGAGTTTCAAACGAGAATGTTATGTAGAGGATAAAGGAGAAAAAGAAGTGGTGATTACTATAAAGAAACCCAAAATTCAAAACCTGGGACATATAGTGGAGATGAATATAAATTATTCTATTCTAGGGCAGAAGAAACACAGGAAGGAGAAACACTTCTGGCTGCAAAACCTAAGAGAATGGTTCAAGCTTTCAACAATACAGCTTATCAGAACTACCGTATCCAGAATTTGAAAAGGCTTGATGATTACTGGCATACGGAATGAAAATGACATTGAAAGAAGAACGAAAATAACGGCATTAGGAATTTACCTTTTCAATTTTTTGGAGTACAAAAATTGTACTTTTCGAGATAAATATGCGGTGACATCTGCACTAACATCCTACCCTTAGCGAACTAACCTAATCAGCGATCTTTAGTGACAGATTAAAGGAAGATTCAATCATATCATTATCTCTTACCTCCCTGATAATGCAGGGTTCCATTCTAATAACTATTCCCACACAACAACAACAACTTTATTTGCAATTTTACATATACAAGCAGCATAAGTGTGAATACATGTTCCGGACTTCCTTTACATGTTTAAAGAACAGTGATTTTAATTAATTAAAGTTATCTTTTATAAATAAGTTTTACAATAGCAGGAAAAATGTAGAAAAACCCGCTTAGAAAAAAAATAAAAAAATAATATTAATAATAAAATAGGTCCAGTTAACTGGACCCTCTTCCGTGAAATAATAACCGATGCAATAGACCTCAGAGTATCCCTCAAATCTCCTCAAGAATTAGACGATGCTGTTAATTCCTTTACTACCCTGATCCAACAAGCAGCCTGGAATGCATCTTCACCTTCCCCATCCCCTCTGTATTACAAGAAGAATCCTATACCCCAAGATCTCCTAGATCTAATCCATACCAAGCGATGCTCTAGAACCCTCTGGCAAAGAACCAGGCACCCAGATGATCGGAAATCCTACAACTATTACACCAAATTAGTTAAAAAGAAATTAGATACCTTTAGATCCAAATCCTACAATTCCTACCTCTCCTCATTATCCGTAACCGACAATTCCCTATGGAGTGTAACCAAAAAAGTACTGAAACACCATACTATCACCCATCCTCTCCGACGTGATGATGGTTCCTGGGCTTCGTCAGAGGAGACTAGAGCTGAAGAATTCGCCCAATACCTCTCTAAAATATTTACCCCTCACCCCAACCACAATCCCACTCATACAGCTAGCGTACAAGAACTCCTCTCTTCACCAATACCTCTCTCTCTACCCCCTAAAGCTGTTAAACCCTCTGAGGTCAAATTCCTTATAAATAAACTAAAACCCCGTAAATCTCCTGGCCATGACCTCCTCAGTTCCAAGATCATTCGACAACTGCCTCAAAAAGCAATTATATTCCTTACTTACCTGTATAATTGTATCCTCCGCACAACCCACTTTCCTCTGTTGTGGAAACACTCCATTATTATTCTCTTTCTCAAACCGGGTAAACCCCCCAACAACGCCTCATCCTATAGACCAATCAGCCTCCTCCCTATCCTTTCAAAAATCTTTGAAAAAATCCTACTTAAGCGCATCCTACATTTAATTGAAATTCCTTCCCACCAATTCGGATTCCGCTCGGGGCACTCCACTGTACAGCAGGGTTTAAGAGTGGTTGACCATTTATCCTCTGCACTTGAAAACAAGCAATACTGCACTGGTGCCTTTCTGGACATTGCTCAGGCATTCGACCGGGTATGGCACGATGGCTTGCTTTTCAAACTAAAAACCCAATTACCCCAATCCTTATATCTAATCCTTAGATCCTATCTCTCTAACCGTTCCTTCAGAGTCCGCTGTGGTCCAGAGTTCTCCACTTGTTATCCAATCGAGGCCGGCGTACCTCAAGGAAGTGTCCTAGGTCCTATCCTCTATATCTTGTTTACAGCCGATATACCTTTAGATCCTGTTACCTTCCTCGCATCCTTTGCCGATGATACTGCCATACTATCAACCCATTCAGACCCAGAACTGGCATCTGCCCATCTACAACGACACCTCTCCTTAATCGAACATTGGTGCGCCAATTGGCGTATCAAAGTCAACCAATTCAAAAGTAAGCACGTCACCTTCACCCTCCGTCGCAGATCCTGTCCACAAGTTCATTTTAACTCTATACCACTTCCCAGTTCCGACACAGTCCGGTACCTGGGTTTCCTACTAGACAAAAGACTTACCTGGAACCCACATACTCGACTTAAAAGACAAGAGCTCAACAGAAGATACGGACAGTTATATAGACTACTGAACAGAACATCACAACTTTCCGTTGAAAACAAACTATTAATTTACAAGATTATTCTCAAACCGATGTGGACCTACGGAATTGAACTATGGGGAACTACTAAATTTTCGAACATCAAACGTATCCAATCCTTTCAATCCAAAGTCCTTAGAACAATAGTCAATGCTCCCTTTTATGTTACAAACAAGACCTTACATCACGACCTCAAGATCCCTTATGTCCTTGATCTCATCCCATCCAAATTCTCAACCTTCCACCAGAAACTTGCTCTTCTTCCTAACCCCCTGGCACAATCCCTATCTAGTACCAACCATCCTTATAACGTAGGTTGAGGCGGCAGTGGCCGAGAGATCTCTTATGAAAATACATCTGGAGTGGCCAGCTTCTCCACTCATGCCTGAGAGTGTGTGGCTCTAGCGTCCTCACTCAGTCTCCACTGGCTAGACTGGTGACGCGGCTGACTGAGAGGCGCTGGGATCTCCTGGCATTGTGCCTCGGCACCCACTTCTGGGTGTAGGGGTTTGATTCGGAGTTCCCAGGGGCAGTATGTAAATATTGTATATAGATATGAATGTGGCCAAGATTATTATTATTATTTTATTTTATTTTTATTGTTATGTACATATGGAATGAATGATCTCTTTTAGCTCTAATACGCATTGCCCAAGATAGTGGCAGAGTGTATTATTTCTCAATAAAGCAATTTAAAAAAAAAAATAATAAAAAAAAAAATAATAATAATAAAATAAATAAATAAACATGATAATAATAAAGTAAATAAATATAATAATAATAATTAAATAGAAAATAAGTAAACACTTAAAAATAGCTATAAAATAAATACAGATAACTAAATTACAATACCTGCAAATAGTGATTTGTTAAGAAAGTAGTACATGTTTTGTTCTTTTGTGCGTGTAGCGTCGTAACGAATGTTTATCATAGTTACCGATTTCTCGGATTAATGGGTTTTCGGAAGCTGGAGTTTTTTCGAAGTATGCTTTTGTTTGGGCTGAAACATATTGTTTTATAGTGGGAAGTTCAAGATCTCTAAGCATAGTCGATATTTTCGTGTAGCGGGGATAATTATTGATAATCCTCATGCATAGGTTTTGTACCCTTTCAAGTTCCATTCAAATTTTTTAAAAATTAATAGCCAACTGTGAGTTAGGAGAAACGGCTTTTGTCTGCTAATAATAATAAATAATAAAAGAGCCAATTCTACTAGAGTGAAATGACAAGAAGCCACTTTGACACTTTCTAGACAAACACATTAAGCTGCCAATTATTTACAACACTCATATACATAACAACTATACGACCTAGTGCTTTCGGACTCCGCTAATTCGCCGAATTCCTCTAGAATCCATTCCTTATAATAGTTAATCCTTCGTCTAATCCTCAATACTCCTTAAAATCCAAGAGCCATAGTTGATGCTCCTATCTACGTTTCTAATATAATCCAACACCACGACCTTCATACCCTTTCATAACAAACTTTATTCCCACTGGAACCTACTAGTTTCAAACCTCTTTAATTCCCGACAATCCTCCGAGGAGATTGATAAGAAAATGGCCACATTACCTTGTTAGTTGAAATTGTTATTTGAGTTCAACCACTAGGTAGTTTCTCCACTTGCCTTTATCTTTTGTCATTACTTATAATTACTTGTTGTATTATAATAATGCAGCTGTAAATTAAAAAAAAAATCTTCTTGATACACGAGTATAATAAATCTGATATATAAGTATCAAAATGCATGTTTTAATGATCAATAGAACATTTTAAAAAATATATACATCTTTAACTTCTATCTTTGCAAGTGACGCGGTTGGGAAAGAAGTTCTGGGATCTCCTGTGGTCCTCTTTCTCTACTCCCCCCACTCTCCACACATTGGTGTTGGAGTAGGGCCCAGAAATCCCTAGGACACTAGGTACGTAAATACTGTATATAGTTTGTGTGTTCTTAGATCACTATAACATATTGCCCTAAAAAAAGGTTTTTATATTAAATCTTCAAATCACCCAACATGACAAGTGACCTGTGGAAGTTTATAAGGCAAAACAACCGTAATTCGAAAAAAGAAATAAACAGACGCACCCAAAAAGATTTAAGTATAGTGGGTATAAATCTAGAAAGCGGCGGTTAGCTAAGGGCAGGTAAGGGGATAATGAAGGAGGCAGTGGAACCGAAGTTGTAAATCAGAAAGAGATTTAGGAGGCACGTCCAAGGACCGTGTATGATAGCTCGCTTCCCATTGGTCAGGGAATATAAATGGAACCTGTGGGAGTGGTTAGAAAAGCAGAAAGAATCTGAATACATAATACATAGATATTAAAATACCATGAATATCGTGTATTCGGTTATTTTATTATCATTTATAAAATTAAAAAAACTTGATAATTACTTGATTTGTATCCCAGCAAAAGTGTAATTAAATTTCAACTGCTCTCATATTTATTTTTTTCTTATTTATAAGGATCAATTTAAACTGTTTTTTTTTTTAATTTCCGGCTTTTCCCAAGGTTTGTCGTCAAGCCATTTCTCCCCTTAAAACCTCCTATCTCTTTTGTCTTCAGTTCGGAGGCCCCTCGGTGTAATTTCTTTCTCCATTTCGTTATACATAATTTTAATAATAATAATATATATATATATATACATATATGTTTATTGTATTGGTAAAAATGAAAATATATAAATTAAAATAGGCAGATCAATATTTTTTTATAAGCTGATACTAATGTCATTGGAGTGCCTCAAAAAACATCTTTTTTTGTTTTCGAATCATGATACAACGGAAAAAATTTAAATTAGAGAGATAACTATAGGGAGATGGGATATCCCATAAACAAAAAATATAGAATAGATTAGAATAGAAAACAAACTTTATTCTGGGACCAAGTCCCTATAGAATAACAATAAAGAACAAAATAAGTAAAATAAACATAATAAACAGAAGGCTACATAATGATACAAATCATGAATTAATCATGAGTGACGACAAAATATAATAGAAATAGGAAATAAATAAATAAAAATTACGAGACTTAGCATAAGTCTGTATCTTCTTTGTTGCTGGAAAAATTAACAAAAATCGTAGGTAACAAGATCGAGTATTCGATACTAATTTAATCAACCGGAAGATTGACCTGCCTGGAGAGCGTCATTTTGGGATGCCAAGAGATGATGGAAAAGCAGTGATTTAAATGAAGGCAGTGAAGAAGAATGGCGGATGAAAGGAGGGATTGAGTTCCACGCAGTGGTGGAGCGGGCGAGGAAGGAACGCTCGAATGCCTTAGTTCTGTGGGAAGGAATGTAGAGATCGGAAAGGCGGGATCTTGTTTTGTTTGTGCTGGACAGATGATTTGAATTGGAGGAGACTATATATATATGAAGGGTGTTGCGAGTTAATGGATTGGTATAGAAAAACACTAAGGAAATATTGTCTAAGAATGGGAGGGAAGAGCCACTTTAACTCATCATAGTGATGTGGCACCCGGAAACGCCTCGGAGTACCAAGGACAAATCTTAAACCGCAGTTCATAATTATTTTTAAGCGACCCTCTAGCATTTTCGAAAGGTCCCCGTATACCACACAACAGTAGTCAAAGTGGGGGAAGATGAGGGATGATACGAGAAGCTTCCGGGTAGATTCTGCAAGGAAATGCCGGGATCGATGTAATGATAAATATGGAAGTAATATTAAATTATGTAATTATCTAAAATATAAACTAGGACATATCTATACAAAATTTTAAAAACCCAAGAGGTATCACCAATTTGTTTGGAATCTGGACTACCTTCGGGGCCAGTTACATCAACCGCCTGCAGTTACCTAGTTTTATTGTTTTATTAGCCCTTAGGATGTAAGCTCCTCTGCCTCTGTTTCTGGTCAGTTCCTGTTGGGGTTTTCAAGTGAAACCAGTAGTCTGAAGGTGAGTACTCTATGTTCATCCGATAAATGTTTTTAATAAAATAAAAATACATACATGCGGAAGATGTGTATGTAAAATGGTTTAACTTAAATAAATCATGGTACGCGTATTTTCGGTAAGACTAATATTGAATAAGTTTTTGTTATTTGTTGAAAACATACTCTACATGTGGAATATTTTCCCCTCACCTGATAAGCTACAAATAACTTAAATTAAAAAAATATTTTTTATGTTAATGAAGGTGAGATCTCTTTTGGACTTGGTCTAGATGTGACAACTGATTTGCCAAAAGTTTGTTGGTGAGCCGGGTTTCTCGGACAGAATCTCTTCTTATAAATAATAAGAATAGTTAGATTACTACTGATATATTTTTTAATTCTTGGCTGAGAATTTATTTATATTTTTTTCTGTTACGGAAAAATCTCATATCTCTTCAGAAAAGTTTTTTTCAAGAAAGCTGATGATAACATTAGAATGGGCGAGCTATTGAAATAACCGGATAATTAAGACTATTAGAAAAAACTTATTCAAAATATAAAGTAATTTGATTAAATGGTATATATATTTTTTAAACATTGTAGATTGGCTTTGGTTGCAAAGCATGTCCCTTCACCTAGAGAGATTAAACATATGTTTCCGATTCAGAAAATAATCAATTAAAAAGTTTAAAATTAAATAAATAAAATCGATTCACAATCTCATATTTACCAACCTAATTGTATGTAATATACTTATAACCACAATGTAAATATAGTAACTCCATTATATCACGATTATGTCTAGAACCAGTAAAGAATTTAAAAAAGGATGATCTAAATATCTCTGAGCTTTCAACAATACAAATATCCAAAGTCAAATATCGCATAAGCGCTAATCTTTAGAAGAGGTGTAAAGATTTTTTTTTCGGGCTGTATAGGACTTCAAAGGAAGTCTTTAGCCAACAAAAAAAAAAAAAAAAAAAAAAAAAGATTTTTTTAAAATAAACTTCGTCTTCATTTATATAATATTAATGCTAAATAAAGATGGAAGCCTATTTTAGAAATAGCGTATCTGGAGGCTATAAAAAATATTAACAAGTATAATTTGAGTTGAAAATATAAAATTAAACTTTTTACTGTTGGTCCTTGTAGGTATAATACAGTCAGTGGCAATGCTTAAATGAAATTTAATTTTTTGGTTATGTAATAGTATATTTTCTCTCTGTTTTTGAGTGTTTTGACCCTTGTCAGTAATGATGATTCGTTAAAAAGTATATTCCTTATAATGTGAAGGTCCTTAAAATCCCTATTACAAAGGATTAGTTAAAAAAAAACTATACTATTACAAACCGAATGGTTTAGCAGAAACTTTACTTTCACATAGTAAACGGTTGTGCAGATGCCACAAATAAGGGTTCGAAGGCAATTTTATACAGGTTAGAGAAGCCCTTGGACGGTCTTAAGATCCGATTTGGTCTATGAATTAGTAATTTATCTCCCACGACTGGAATCGAATCAGGAACCTTTTAATCAGTAGTTTAGTGCAATACTAACTGTTTTGTTACCTTTAAGGTTCACTGTCGCCTTCTTAAATATATCCAGTGCCCAACGGGACATCATAGATGATGGAGGTACGAGTAATTTTGGAATAGAATTTGTGACCACAATTTTCGCAGGCTGGTTCTCAAATTTAGATATTCCCAACTTTTTAGTTTGTTAAATTATTTATTAAAGTGACACCTCCCCTACACTTCAATGTTGATAAATAAAATGAAAAAAATATAATTTAAATTTTGCGTAAATATTGATTTTTTAAATATTTTTATTGTTTGTATATTTTATTTTATTTTCATATGTATACTTTTTTAAATGTTATGTACATATGATGCAATTGTTGAAAATTTTCGTTAGCAACCAGATCATATGGTATGCCATATGAATAAGAAATTATTTAACGTAAATACCATAACCTTTCAAAACCATTCTAAGATGAGTATTCATACTTTTAAGGTGGAGAGAATTTTTGTAATGTGTTTTAAAAATACATTCGAAACTTATAATGCCAACATTTAATTCTATCCGCTTCAAAACAAAGAAGTTAATTATTTATGGCTTAGATTCGTGATACTACGTTTTATACATGAGGATGTCAGAAAGAGGCAAAACATTTCCAGCTATGTCATAAAATTTTATTTCCTACTTATAATCCAGAAAGTATAACAATTTTGATTAAATTTTTTATTTAGAATTTTATTATAATTCTTTTTTATTAAAATCAACTACACTATATATTTATTTACTACACTTCATCCTTTCTGGTTCAGTATTTTTATTCGATATCCTTTTGATTCACTCATTACCAAGATGTAAAAGAAATTATTTTGTTTACCTTAATTTTAATATGAAAGCTATCGCATGGTCAGATCCGACGTGAACAACGTTCAAACAAATTTAAAATATAATTTTGGTTTTTTTTTTTTTGGTTTTTTTAAATACAGAAAAAATGATTTTATCACAAATATAATATTGCTATAATCATAAAATCGTCGTGAATCTTTATCACCATAAAAAAACATTGATAAAGACAATTTAAAGAGAAATGTAAATTTCATATTCTTCTATTCTGATGTATATACACATACATATACATGATTCCAACTTTAGAAAGCAATAGGAATTAAGAGTTTAAGGATAACATCAACGCGTTATTTCAACCATAAAGAAGAATAAGGTTATATTTCATTCTCAAATGATTTAATACATTGAATCTGCAGCCCAGTGAAAAACTAGTCGAATTTTGTCCGAAATAATTTTCTTGTACTTAGGGTAGTGGAATCGTGTGATTCTCGTAGTGCTTAAGCGGTTAATTCAGGCCTTGACCTGAAATGGAGTTAATACTTATATCACAACTTTATTTCAAATAAAAAAATACACGATTCCCCTTCCCCAATACTGTTAACTCTCTCTGGACAAAATTCGACTTAAGAACTTATTCTGCGGGGCTGCAGAGAGATACCAGCAATAAAAATTAAGCAACTAATACTATAACTATCATAATGTTTATTATATTGATAAATACCCTATATACACTCTTTTGTTATCACAGTAAGGTTGCAATCGGTACCTACTTTTTAAATGGTTATTCACGTCTAAATTACTTTCCTATAGGTACATGTTAACAACTCATATTAATTATGGATATCAATTATACTTTCATATGTGGCGTTTGGTTTCAAAACCGGTTACATCCATTTTCAGAACTGGTCTAAAAAGATTCAATTTTAAAAAACAATCACTTTAAAAAAAATTAAATTATTTTTCGTTATTTAGCTAACAATTCACTTCAAGCAATAATTACTGACAAAACTTTTTATGCTCTTCAATTTTAAATCTCATTTAATATATAAAGTATTTTGGATTGAATATACCTGGTCAGAAGATATTGGTATGTGGCTAGTTTATGGTTGATAACAAATAAATAAAATAGACATTTTTAGAAACAAATCACTTTGATCAATAAAAAAAAACTGTACCACTACAACCCGTGAACGGGTCTGGGGTTCAGTACACGATAGAGACTGTACTGTTTCATGGATAACGGTCCTGCAAGGAGGTGACTTGTCATAGGCCACACTCAACCGTCATATTTCTTCCCCTTATTTTGGGTACCCTATTTTTATAATATTTTAAAGAGGCTGGGTGATCCCCAGAAGGGTCCTAGATCACATATGATCCATCCCCCGCTGCAAACAGACTAAATAGAAGTACTGCTTGCAGTGGGATTTGAACCAGGATTTACGGCATGGCAACTCAGTGCTCTACCACTGAGCCACTCCGCTCCCTTAATCAATATAATTAAACAATATGTATACAAAGTTTTGATTTTTCATACATAAAACATTTTTATTTGATGTAACGGATATAACTTTTTGATAGGAAATAGAATTTTTTGGTATTGATTACTAAAGGATTTGTGGTTTTGAAACAAAGTTATCTAATACATCATTTCTGGCATTAAAACTTATATGGACGTACTTATCCGAATATGTTATTCATATTAATTATAATTTTCTTTCATATAGTTTCTATAACTATTTCGTTTTTTATTTCAAGTACCTACAGTAATCGGACTAAAAATTAATTACTCATTATCAATCAAAATATAATTGAAACACAGTTAACTAAATATGCTAGTATTATGGAGACTAAAAAAAGGTACTGATGTGATGTCTATCCAATAAGTTCTAAATAATAAAGGTCTTATGGAAGCTTAATTCTATTCTATTTTGCAATGGCCGACCGCCATCGCTATGACAACAAGAGTGACATTCCACCCCCTCACCACTTCCATGATGTAAATCCACCGCAGTCACCATGGTAACCGTCGCGAGATCCTCCCATTCAGTAATGGTTCCCTACTAATCCGAGGGGTTGAGTCATTTCATTGGTTGAGGTTAGTCATTGCTCCATTTTTATTCATGGAGAACGGTTTGGTTTTTTTAAGTATAATATTATTTAAATAATTATCTTTAAATTCTGATGAATCACATTACTTTCAGTGGCCTCATTATTTGAATTAAACTTTAAGCTTAAATCTTGTTTCAATTGAAATTCCATTTAATTTTCATAGGCGTTTAGATCCCATTAAACATATACATATATTAAATAACAAAACTATTATAAAAATTATTATACGTAACACTCTTAAGTTAATGCCCCTCCTTTTCACTCTTAATTAGAATTAACAATTTTATACATCAGATAATATTTTTTCAAAATCAATTTTTTCTCGAAGTGTTATAACGCAATCAAAGTAGATTTATGCCTGTGACATCAGAGAAACATTTAAGCCAAAACCAATCTGCCAAAACCATAATTCACCCTATCATTCATTTTTACCCTTTCTCGAAAGTTCAAAAAATGAAATTGATTTTTATCATACTTTTTATATTAATGTTAAATTAAACAGTTTTCAATAGCATTCCCATTACAAATTAGGGTTTTTTTTTCAAAATATCTTAATTTGAAGTAACGGGTTTTCTGGTATAGGACTCTTCATCTGGTATCGAAAATATAATATATTGGAACTTGAAATTGTGAATAAATACATCTTTTTACAATAAACGAAAAGAACTTTCTCTTTTTTACTTCTCAATATTCACTGAAGTTAGGAGTGGTTGAAGAATAACTCTCCAAAACAAAGTATTAGAAATAAAAAAAAATGTTTAATAACAATAAAAATAATAAATTCTGTATCAGGCGTGAAATATAGGCAATAAGGTAAAATACCATTATAACTTAGTTAATAAAATTAAATTAAATTAGAAATTAATGCTTAATGGCAAATTAAAAGAATGAAGATATATATTTAAGAACAATTATAAAGTTGAAATCATAATAAATACATAAATTTAAAGCAATTTTTGCCTATAAAACTTTTATACATGAACGAACTATGAAATTTAGCAAGAATTTACTTTAGAGTGTTAAAAGATAAATTACGTAATTTTTGGGTTTATGCTTTTTTGAAGTTTTAGGAATAAAAAAATATATTTTTTCAGAAATGGTTGTCACGACTACTTCGAATAAAAACGTATCTTCGCCATAAGATTATCTTAATAATGCTTGTATGAGTAAACATTTTGTGTGAAAGAAGTGTTTGTTAATAAAATTAGAGGTTCAGTGTCAACCGTTTCAAAAACGTGAAACTCGATTGCAGTTTTTCAATTTTATTTTATTTTAATCCTGTTCTTAGAATCCGAATAAAATAAATAAATCCTGGACATTTCGCAGGTCACCATCATCTTAAACTTTATTTTGTATTATAGTGGCTAATAACAATAAAAAAGCACTATATAATAATTGTATATAACCGTCATTAGAGGGCAAGAAGGCATTAGAGTTAGTTCAAGACATCTACAACAAAAAACGCATGTCAAGGCAGACAAAAATTCGGCATTAGGTACAACACAGTCATAAAACCAACAGTATTTTACGCAAGTGAAACATTGTCACTCAACAGGAAACAAGAATTAGAAGAAATCAAAAAGCAAGAGAGGAAGATCATCAGGAAAATCCTAGGAGTAAGATATAGCCAAGTTGGTTACAGGCTACAATCAATCAAAAACAGAAAAAGTTTCAAACATTGAAATCGACATTAGGAAAAGACGAATGAAATACTTCACGAGATTGCCAGAAAATCGACTGTCAAAAATAATATTAAGTTATGTTAGCTCACTTAAGAATTCAACACCTTGGATGGAGGAACTTCGAAAGGACCTCAAAAACGCAAACATGTGTGCAACGAACATTTTAGAAAGAGACACCTTCAGACACAAAGTCAACAAGTGCGAAGTTACCTCACAGCAACCAAAGCAAAAGCAGTGCAGACAGAAGTGATCGGAAGAACGAAAACAAGCCTTCTCAGAGAGAATGAAAGCCTATTGGAGGAACAGGAAGAACCCAAAGAAGGATTGATTGAGTTGTTTGCTTACCGTCTTCCACTATTGGGAGAATACGCTAATAATATTATATAATACAGACGTATTGACATTGAATTATGTCTGAACAGCTATTTATTTTTTGTTGCAATCTGTTTCCCAATTTTGTTTATTGTTTATGTATACATTTTTTATTTAGTGGCCGTTCGATCCGTATAAGGTTTTGATGCCTTTCCTAGGTATCAGAACTTTATACGGTTCTAAGGATGGCATCAGATCTCCTAAAACAATCAAAATTTTTTGACTTTGGAGGCCCAACTTCGCAGTGGTAATACGAACTATTTATTCGTTGTTGAGGCAAATCATTTTCTAATATCAATAAAAATATAAATCAATAATAACTAAAAAATAATAAACGATTGATTAAATTAGAATTGTGCAAGGCATCCACTAATTGGATTGGCTGAGTTTTTTCTGTTATAGACTCTTCCTGTCATAAAAAAAAAATTGTGCTCGTAGAGCAGTTGATAAAAATAAAAAGTTTTAGAACATTAAATTGAAACCGCCTTTTATAAAATATAATGCAAGATCCATTAAATATATCTCAAGTACAGAGGTGAGTTGACGTTTTGTAAAACGTGCAACGGTTTTTGTTTTGTTTTTTATCCAGTAAAATCTTTTTTCCTTTTTTTGTCAATGCTAATAAATTTTGGAATTATCTTTTTTAACCCTTGTTTTCAGGGATATTCGTAATCGGGATAGCTCAGAGAATCCATGAATAATAATTTTCGCTCTACAAATCCTAATACACGATGAAATATGTCGGTGTTGCTCTGATATCTATCTATATGCTAAATTCGGTTAGTTTCCTATTATTTAGAAACCTTGTCTCAATATAAGTTTACACTATATTCATCTCAATTATATTTACAGGATGCGGTTCCCGGAAATTCTCCGGTTCACTCATATTTCTTTAGTGCTAACATTTTTTAATTTAAGAAATATTGAGGCATTATTCTTTCTTAACA
This sequence comes from Troilus luridus, assembly GCA_964056705.1. Lineage (NCBI taxonomy): Eukaryota > Metazoa > Arthropoda > Insecta > Hemiptera > Pentatomidae > Troilus > Troilus luridus. Next base: position 49,199,926 of record OZ057416.1, read on the forward strand.
ACACCATCATAACCATTATAATCTTTTATCCTCGCCTACCGCCTAAGGCTACACCTACATTGAATCCGATTCGGATCGACGTGATTCTATCACATACGATGCTGGGGTGTATACATTATACATATTTTACTATACATTATAGTAAATTATAAAAGTATTAAAAATAATCTTAATTTTATAAATTTAAAGAACCAAATGTTATAACTCTCGATATATATCAGTCATTTGGTTTGCTAGCGACGTCTCATCGTATCACACCGGACCCAATGTAGGTGTAGCCTAAGTAGGGTGAGGAGTCTTTACACCATCGAGAAAAATAATTTTTGAATATATATACTTTATTTTTACTCGTTTTAATGCCACAGTACTTCTCCAAAGGGTTTTTTATACCTTGTGTACATTTTGAAAACTTTCCAGTTCTTCCTATTAATAATTACATTAATGAATTCAATAATACAGGTTTCCAAATATAAATATTAAGTCATTTTTTTAAATTAACGATTTATTTTTCATAAAGAATTAGCTTCTATTATTATATATTTGCAATAATTTAAAAATTGCAGTATTTTCTTATACTTATTTATAAAAAACCTAACTACAACCCATGAATGGGTCTGGGGTTCAGTACATGGTAGAGACTGTAGTGTTTCAACGGTCCTGCAAGGAGGTGACTTGTCCTAGGCCGTTGCACTCAACCGTCAGATTTCTTCCCCTTATTTTGGGTACCCTATTTTTATAATATTTTATAGAGGCTGGGTGATCCCCAGAAGGGTCCTAAATCACATATGATCCATTTCCGGCTGCAAACAGGCTAAAAAAAAGTCTTACCCGCAGCGGGATTTGAACTAGGATTTCCGGCATGGCGACTCAGTGATCTACAACTGAGCCACTCAGCTCCCATACTTAGGAGTCTTTACTTATTTATACTTCCCATGAATTAAAAAGGTAAATAAATAAGCGTGCACAGAGTGTTACTGGTAGCCAGGAATATTCATAGTTAATTATCATTTTCATTTTTCCAACATTTAACTTTTGTCGACAATTAGTTTCGGTTTAAACTATTTACATGCACTATAACTTCATACATTTTTTTAAATAATTAAAATTGTGATCTGCATCAATCAATGTGGGAATAATCAGAATAAGTGGCACTGAATTCAAGAGCTTCCCCTAGGAAAAAGGAGTAAAAAAGGGAAACAGTCTCAGTCCACTACTCTTTATAATGTTCATGGAAAAAATACTAAAAATGTGGGAAAGAACTGCGGGAACTTCGATTACTGGATTATGCGGACTATATTGGGACAAGCTACAGTATACGCTGATGATGTAGTCCCTATCTCAGACACCTCTGAAAATCTCCAAACGATCATAACCGAATGTGAAGCAGAGCTTGCCAGGAAAGGCATGATTATGATAACCTTACAAGTAGGAAGGAATCCGAAAGATATACATATGAAACCGACAAGTATTGGAAGTCCTAAAAGAATTTAGCTGGTTCAATAATTTTAAGAAATGGGAAACTATAACGAGAGATTTCAAACAGGATTAGGAAAGCAAATAATGTTTACTACGAGACCTGCAACGCTATTAGAAGTAGGAAAGGACGGGAAACTCCGCACATTCAAAAGTGTATATTTGTCAGTTCTCTATTAGGGGCTAGGGTTGCCAGATCGCCAAACCTAATAGCCGAACAGACCAGCCTGATTGGCCGGACGTTTCGGTAAAAAAGCCGGACACCTTACATTATTGAGGATTTTTTTTCTCAGTATTAATAGGTACGACAAAACATTTTTATGTTGAATCAAGCTTTTTTGATTATTACCATAAATCTTGTTAAATTCTAATGAAAAATAAATAAAACGCCATATCCGGATGGCCGGACACCGTTTATTTTGGCCGGACACTTAATCAAAAAGCCTAACTATGTCCTGCTTTATCCGGACGCCTGGCAACATAATATGGGGCTAAGAGTTGGGTACTCCAGGATTTTTAACTCATCCGTTTCACAACTACCTAAAAGAATTTCCTCCGACATGTATCTTCCAAGGCAACAAGATCATGAGATTGGAACTATAAATTGCCCCCTTAAAGAAACTCTGGAGAAAAGGCAACTCAAATGGTTGGATAAGCCCACAGAATGAGTCAGGGATCCAAGAAAGTTAATGGAAACCAAACCCACAGCCAATAGACCTAGAGGGAGACCAAAGCAGACCTTAGCAATGATATTGCTAAGTTGGGACAAGCCAAGAGTGAATAGTATACAAAATCTGAGGATTCTGGTGAAATATAAAGCCAGATGGCGATCCTGGATTGATGCGATACCTCGACGCTGAAAGGTACAAAGATAAAGATAAAATGGAACAAGAAGAAGATCCAATATTTGTTTTTTGTTTTTATCCCGTTATTTTTTTAAATTACCGATTTGACACACAAAAGTATGAAGTGGAATAATATCTTAGAATTTTTTATTTAATAATATTTGTTCTCTTGTAATATTTTTGTTTGTAAAAGAAAAAATCCTGATTTAATTCTTCTTCATATTACTAAAATACTATTTGCTTTGATTATGAATTCAAAACAATAGTTCAAGGAGATGCATTGACAAGTTACACCATTAAAGCGAGTTATAATCGGTTTTCGTAGTTAGTGAATCAGAAGATTCGTTGCCCATACCACCGATCTCTGCTTAGAAACTTCCTTCCATAGGCCACTTCCCAGACCTAAATCCGCCTGATCACTCTAAACTCAATACCCCTGCCTATGCAACGGTCTATCCCTCAGACATTTACCAGTCGGCACAACGCTTTTAGCTTTTCAGGAATTCGTTCGTTACCAAAAAAAAATTCGTTCGTTACCCAAAAAATGTAAAGGGGCTATCTTAAGCATCGCGACGCTTTTATCACTTTAATAATATTATCCGGGTTTAGGCACCACAATTTCGCGTTGTATACCTAGTCACCATTGGTTCGCATAGTTCTTCGCAACACCTTATTTTCGAATACCTTAAGACTAACTTCTTCACTGGCCACGTTTCAAATTCGTAAAGAAGAGTTGGATGAAAAACAGTTCTGTAAACTCTGATTTTTTTATTACGGAACGAAAGACGCGAGCATTCTCAGGAAAAAGTCAATGTATTTATAAAATAGTTTTAAAACAAATATTGCGCAGGTTGTCACTTCGAGTGGAGTAGCAACATGTGTTCAACTATTTATTCGTTTAATTTTTAGTAGGTACTTTCCACAAATACAAATTATCGCGAGCTTTAGTATGGACAAGAGAATGTAATTATTGGCATTATTATTAGATTTCAGTAATCATTTCATGTAGATATAAATTTTTCAACTAACATTTCGGAGTATAGATGATATATGTTTATTGAAACGTTCATTTCTAGATGAAATGGTTACCGAAGTATAAACATTTCCCACAATTCCACTATCTTTTCCATACTAAAGCTCACGAACTTGTTGTGACTCAACTAGATGCGACAACCTGCGGAACAGATACAACGAATGCCACTATCGATGATCAGGAATTTCAAGAATATTCAAGGTACAGTTTCTTCAGACACAGAAGCGGAAAAAGGCCGCGGAGGATAATGTATTCCCCTGCTACGCGAGAGGACTAAAAAGGGGCATATATAAAACTAGACAGGCAGATTTACGGCTGTTTTGTCGTGTTTTATTGGTCGGGCCGTTTATTGCCCAATGACAATGAGTAGCACCCAGCCACCGAAATTCGTCGCAGTAAAAAGGCCCGCATCAATTCCGGCAAGATGATTGGACGATAAAGGCGACCCATTCTGACCAATAGCGAAGCTCCATCTTACAGCTCCAATACACTTTTATGGAAGTTGAAACTCCAAAGCAGGACTCGGTGGATTTACGAGCGAGCGTACCCTTCACCAAGCGGTGTATTAACCGCCTACTCTAAACTGTGAAGTATCTCTGGATTATTATAGAAAAGTATTTTTCGTGTTATCGCCGCTTAAACAGGAATTTCAATTTGCTCTGAAGAAGGGTAATGATCATGGAGTAAATAACAAGTGACGAAGCAAGTCATAAAGTTGAATATGATGAGTAAGGGGAAGCCATTTGGCTCGATAAGGTCAAACAACAGGCACACACAAATAATATACAGGTAAAGTATTCTTTATTGAACGAATAAAAGAAATATACAGCCACATTGCAACTCCTAAACTATTAACTTGTAGAATTCGAGCTAAAATTAAGTCAAGTATACTTAATGGTAAGCAAGAGCCATCAAATTGGATGAGTTTGCTAAAAAGAATTTGCCAAATTCCAGGTAATGGATGGCATTTGTAAAGGACCATTCGACGTCACCATCAAATTTTCATGGAAGGAATTGTAAACCTGTAAGTACAGTATAAAATATTGAAGAGTAAAAAAGGACTGTTAATCCATTGTTTCGTTTCTAGAGAACGGTGAAACCTTGCATTTATTGAAAATATTAGATATAATCCCAGATGTTCAGCAATTTTTGGAATCTTGGTGTGAAATTTTGTAGCAAACAAATGTTTCTACTGAAGGTTCTTTTGAGTCGTGGCTGAACCTGAGATATTTTTCATGAAGGGTTAATATTTTCCGCCTCTTCCTTCATATTGCCTCATAAACATCAATAGTTTTATAATTGTATTTAAGGTAAAATAGTCTGATATGATTAATATATCATAACACTAACAAATTTAATTGCCTAAATAAAGGTAATCAAAAAATAAAAATTTACAAATAATAACATAATGTTCATTTTCTCTTGTTACAATAATGTTAATGAAAGCAGCTGGTTTGCGCTCAATAAAGATTTGTTTTTTTGGAGCAGTTAAAATTTTTTAGTGCGGTGTTATAATGAGAAAACAAGTAAAAAGGTTTCAGTGGAATAAATCCAAGTATAACCGCATAAATAATAACATCTATATAAAAAATATTATACACTTATAGTTGATAACAAAATAGAGTGAGAGCGAAATACAAGCCAGAATAGCATCACGAAATAGGTGTAATTCCTCACTACAAACTGTGTTTCAGCTTAAATCACTCTATAAAAGAATTGAAATACAACTATACAAAATCATAATAAGACCGGTCACGTATGGGTGCCTGAGAAATGGCCCCTGACCAAAAAATCAGAACTCATGGCCAAGTCATGGGAAAAGAAAATATTAAAAGAAAAATCAAGGGCGGAGTGGCCGAAAATGGAGTATGGAGAAGAGAGAATGGTATGGGGAGCCGGACATGGCGGCGTTGATAAAGACCGTAGAGGCATAATAATAATAATAATAGTACTACAGGAGATGGATCGTCTTGTGAGAACAACTCTCACACAAGAACGGGCCCGCCACCCAATATCATCGAAAGCTCGCCTGTACTTGCCCAGGAGAGAAGGGGGACGTGGCTTGATAAATATCGAAGAAGCTTGCCGCAATCAGGAAGTGGCCCTACGCCGATATTTCCTCACAAATAGATAGAGTTTATGTCACTATTTCAAGGTTGGATTCTGGTCTAACTTCACTAAATCTAACAAGAGATGCGGAATCAGTAGTTCTTACAGAAAATGAACGGTTGACGGAATGGAAAACAAAGTCTTTACATGGTAGATTCTATCACAAATTAAATGATAGCTCCATTGACAAGGAGATGTCAGTTGATTGGTTAAAGGCTGGCAAGATATTCTCCGAGACAGAGGAGTTTGTTATCGCCATTCAAGACCAAGTTATTGCCACCAGATCATATAGAAGGCATGATTTAAAAGACGCATCAACGCCAGATAAATGTCGGCTACATTGGAGTCAATCCAACACATCACTGGTTGATGTGGAGTGTTGACTGGCACTGAATATCTTCAGAGGCATAACAATGTGGCCAAAATTTTGCATCTAGCCCTGGCGGTGAAATACAACCTTCTAGATGTAAAGGCACCATATTATAAGTATCAACCCAATAGACTACTACAAAAAGGCCCCCTTAAGCTATATTGGGATGAGTCTATTATAACAGACCACACTGTGCATCATAATAGACCAGATATCCTACTTATAAAGTCGAGTGAGAGGAAAGCAAGTATAATTGATATTGCGATCCCTAACGACAATAATGTAAACTCAACTATTGGAGAGAAACTTAGGAAGTATCAAGAACTTGCGGCTGAGCTTACGGAGCTATACGATATGGAATGCGTGGTGGTAACACCTATTGTAATCTCCACGAATGGATTGGTTCCTAAATCCACGGTGGAGGGTATTGAGAAGCTGGGAATTCCGGTAGAGGTTTTAAAGGAGGCTCAACAGGCAGTTCTCCTAGACACAGCCAGGATCGTTAGAAAATTTCTGAATGTTTAGAGATGGAAAATATAAAAACCAAAAATAATAACTGCAGATGGTTGGACTTGTCCCCCATCTCTGTTTTGAACCCGCAAATGAGAGAAGAAAATATAGACCATAATAATAATAGTAATAATATAAAAAATATTATAAGTCAACTCACAGATTTTTACACCCTAAAATAAACTTTATTGTGAATGTTTAAGTGGGATAACAAAAATAAAAATTGGATTGTATTTGAATCTAGTATCCGTGCTTAGGTTTCTTAATGCTTTAGTTCTGTCGAGTGAAGACTTGGAAACTAAAATACTAATTATAACAACTTTGATGAACGCTAAGTAAATTCGGATAAGATGAAGGATATAGTAAGTAGCAGAAAAGGTAATAGTCAATTTGGCAGTTTAAACCGAAACACCGGAAGGAAATCAACCAGAAATACCCCTCCTCCCCAAAGCAAAACTCAGAAACTAAATGAAAAGTAGGCAGAAGTGACAAGTTCGTCACCAGAATATTAAATATGTCTACTAGATAAACGTTCACACTATTTCAAGTTACCCAGTAATATTTTCTAGCTTCTTATCAATATAGCTTCATCATTAACTTATTAATCAGATGCCATTATTATAGTTGTAGACAAGGGGCAAAAAATCGTGAACATTTTGATTGGAAAAGAAATACCAAATTTTTTTTTTTTTTTTTTTATAATTGTCAAATTTTATATTTTTTGTGTTGCACAATTTATTACTCTTTTATTTACGATACTTTGCTTCGAAAAATATGGTGTTAATGATTTATAAATAAGATAAGAAAAACAAAGACAGCAAAAATTATACTTAAAACACTTTACCTTTCAGGTTCAAAGATTTCAGTCAGTTAGTAGATTTTATTTCGTTATTCGTTAGTGCTTATGATTTCATTAACCTAAAAAATTTTGGGAGAGAAGATTTTGAGGACGAATCGACTTGATCATTATTTAAAGCAGTTAAGTCCTTTCAAATAAATATGTCATTTATATGTCAAGTATAAATATTGATTTTTTTAAAATCAATACTTTAAAAAAATCATTTCGGAAGAGAGCTTGCGCCTCGTAATACACCTGGCTATTGCCTGACTTGAATGCTAAATGAAATGAATGTACAAAACAATAACACAATACCTAAGGCTAGTACGAAAAATTATCATGATGATTTTCATCTATAATTAAAAGACTAAAAAACAGTACCAATTCATTGATATAATTATTTTGTAAAGGTACATTATTCAGTCAGGGAATGTTCATAGTTAATACGCCATTCGAAATCAGTGCAGAACACTTTTCCATTAGCCACAACGAGATATTTTAAAAGCATGAAATATAAATTACTACAACTTACTCAAAATTAAGTTTTGCAGAACTTCGGTTGATAATAATAGAGCCGATGGAAAGCTGGGCTTTAATCAAATCAGGTATGTTAACAACAGAAGGGTTGCCACTACCAACAAAAATTTAAAAAATAAGAATGAAAACATTTTATTTTTTCAGTTTCATTTAATTATTTGATTGAATTTATAAAAATTTCAGTTGTAATAAAAATTATTCTTTAAATGACTTTTGATTTTTTAATTTAATTCTAATATTAAATATCAATATAACAGCTTTGATTGCATTTCAACTAGTGTCTACACGACAGGTTTGCCAGTTAAACTAAACAAATCAAAAACCCAAAACTTCAGAAAAAAATATACTTTAATACAAATTATTCGTAAATTTTAAAAAGATAATATAAATAACAATCGCTATTATAAAGTTTAGTTTCATTTACAGTATTAAAAATATTTTAAAACACTTTTTTTTATAGAAAACACTCTCATTAGCAAATGGCAAAACTGCTACTTGAGCTAAGTTTTGAAACTGGTCACTTCAAATATTTTAGACTTGTTTTAAGACTATAAAAACGCTATTATGGCCACTGAACAATTGCAGTTGGTGAAACAGACAAGTTCTGCAGTAGGTATCATTAAAAAATATAAAATCTAGTCCAGTATAAAGACCATTGTCTCAAAATAATCAATTTCATCTTTGTAATGATGTACTCTATCAGTCATAAAAATATTTAAAACCTGAGTTTTTGTTGTTTTAGGGATTGCAGGAAATTTTCACACAAGATGTTACCACAGTGAAGGGATCACTTGTGTTTGTGAAACAATTCACAGCATTATCTTTCTCAATTATATCATACATGCGATCTATATTTCCAGAGATTGCTTACATTGAGAAAGATATTGATAAAGTCAAAGTTAAAATACTGGCTGGAAATTATGAATGCAAAGATGCATATTTAATGACAAAGTGGATAAAGAGTGCTTTTGATGCATTAGATAACAGCTATGTAAGTATCGTTAATGTTTAAATGAATTACTATTTATAAAATAATAATTATTCAATTTACTTCAATATGAACTTCAGATGAGAGAGCTGGTTTTGGAAATTTTGACACCTGAAGATTCTCTATTGGAATATTATGCTGTTGAATATAAGTATTCCTCAGAAGGTCCAACGTGTTCACTTTCTTCCAATACAAAAAAGTTGGTGCATATCAAATAAATAATAATACCACATGTACATGCACAGATAAATTTGTATGTCCTCAAATTGTTTCAGCACGCTGGATTTTGACAGATTGAAATTTGATAACTCAACAAAGAAGTTGATCAACAACCTCTTGACAATAACTGAAAATCTCGAACCCTTGCCACAAAAGTATAAATTACAGCTAAGGATAAACTACTATGATGATGGTGGATATTTTATATTTAAATATATTAAATTATATTTTATTTTATTCATAATGTATCAGCATTCATTACTTTTATTCTCTATTTCACAGCAACACCTCTTCACTATAAACCAAAGTTTTTTAGTCATGCTAAACCAAATGACCTACAACTGGAAAAGCTAAAGAAACAATCGATAGGATCTCTGGAATCTCCTCACCATAGCATAAGTATTTACAATGGGTCTGCCCTTATGGCACTTGATGTAAGTAAAGTTCAAGAACAATTTGATTCTTAAAACATTTTGTGAAGATGAGTGGTGAATTGTTTTCCCATTGGAAATAGTTATTTTATTTGATTAATTTAGTACCATCAATAATTTTCTACTGTTTCCAAACTATAGATCTTAAATTAATAAATTTGGTAAGTATTCCACAGATTGTCGCTTCAAGTTAAGTCACAACAAGTTTCAACTTTTGATTAATTTCCGCTTTAATATTTTCCAAAAATGCAAGTTCTCATGAGTTTAGTATGGAAAATATGTATACTTCGGTAATCATTTCATCTAGAAATGAATGTTTCAGCAAACATATGTCATCTATACTTCAAAATGTTGTTTGAAACTTTTATTTCTTAATGAAACGATTGCCGGAATCTATTCATAACTCAAAATTACATTCTCTTTTCCATACAAAATCTCATGCTAACTTGAATTTTCAGAAAATATTAATGGGGAAACGAATGAAAAGTTGGTGTGACTCTACTAAAAGCGACAATCTGATAATAAATTTAAATACTAATATAATTTAATTATGCATAATAAAATAAACTAGAATTTTTAATCAGTACAAAAACTGCATGTATTAATGAACCTAATGATTCAACTTCATCTAAGTACATCAGCGCAATAAAAATGTTGCAGGACAGTCAACAAAGTTTCTAAATTTAAATACTAATATAATTTAATTATGCATAATAAAATAAACTAGAATTTTTAATCAGTACAAAAACTGCATGTATTAATGAACCTAATGATTCAACTTCATCTAAGTACATCAGCGCAATAAAAATGTTGCAGGACAGTCAACAAAGTTTCTTTTCTCAGCCAGAATTAGAAAATGCAACAGAAAAGTCCAAGGAAATACCTGCCCATTATCTTGAGAAAGTCAAAAGAATAACAGAACGTACTGAAAGTGATAATATTAAAGTAACTAAAAATTATTTATTACATTTAGGAATTCAATTATTTAATAAATCAATAACTTACCTTTTATGTACTTGATATAACAGGATAGTCAAAAAAATATCTTTGAGCTGGCAGAATTTGATAATGGAAAATTCTCTAAACTAGATAAGTCCAACGAAACAGAAGTAATAAGTAATCTCAATAAAGACAGTAGAGTAACGGAATTTACTAACATCTGTGCTGAAAGTAGTGATATTAAAGGAAAAGAACTAAAAGCAGACGATGGTAAAAGCCAAACCAACTGGACCTGGTCTTTGGACAAGACAGCAAGTCAAGGTAGAGTTGAAATGATTCATGTTAATATAATCTTGAGTTTACACTTTTGTTTTTTAAATATTTTTGAGGATTTCATTAAAATACCGTTTATTTATGAGGTAATGGTTGAAAACGTTAATTAATAATATTAAAAAGGAAATTAAACAATTTAATTTGCTTTACTAAATTAAATACTTTAATTTAGTTTTTATTGAAATTGAATTATTAGAAAAATATTTAGACCCCATTAATTAAAAAACAGGATCATTCCCTTACAATTTGGCACATGATCTGAATCTAACTACCATGTCAGATTTTGCACATTCACTGCTAGTTGAGATATAGTAGATAAAAAAATAATTATAAATCGTGATGTATTTTTTTTTTTTTTGTCTTACAACTTTACTATTGGATCTAATTTTTTTTTAATCAGTAGCATGTTATCACCATCTCCATTCCCTTAATTATAATATCAACATATAGATTAAGGTAAAAGTGGAACCTAAATTAAAATTTTAATTTATTCTCAGAGTGCATATTTAAATGAAAATATATTTTATAAATAGGTAAAAATAATCACTCAAGTAAATCACATGGGAAATTATGCATTTCACTCTGAACTATCTTCAATAAATTTATATGTCAAATTCTTTAGCTTTGCAATGGTATATTATGTTACTAAGTACCTGTGATATATATAGAAACAAAATTATATATATATATATATATATATATATATATATTTCTATATATATATATATATATATATATATATATATATATATATATATATTTTTCTCAAGTAAATAATTAAATTATTTCATAATTAAAATTTATCAATATTTTTTTGACAATGAACAATGAAGTGTGGTTGGTATTTTCAAATAAATCAAATTAAAGATACATTAATGGAAGAATTTCCAAAACTCATCATATAAGCTCTGACAAACTATATTAAATAAAATTTAATTACTTATTCATAAGAGTTTTAATCAAAATCAGGTTTATGCAGCATACTTGGTTTATACCTAACTTAATTAAGTTAGAGAAGAAATTCGTTGACTGTAAGTACCAATGAAGGATGGAAATAGTTGGGGGTGCTGTCCAAAATTTACACAATAAATAAGTCCAAACTAATTATATTTTATGTGTGCCAACGTTTCGACCTACTTTGTAGGTCATCTTCAGGGCTAATAGGAGTGGCTACTCGGTGCAAAAAGTAACTGATTGTGTCATTGAGTCATGAGTTACTTTTGCACCGAGTAGCCACTCCTATTAGCCCTGAAGATGACCTACAAAGTAGGTCGAAACGTTGGCACACATAAAATATAACAAGTTTCCACTTATTTATTGTGTAAATTTTTGACTGCACTCCCAACTATTTCCATCCTTCCTAACTTAATTAATTTCAGTTTTGAAAATCTTAACATTTTTGAGAAGGGAAAAATTATATTCCACTCAAAAATTAAATTAATTTTTTTTTTAAAGCAACACCTTCCCTTACTATTAATTTAAATAAAGTATGATTAATATACAAAAATACATAAATATTATGAAGGAATGTAAGAAGTAAAAATAAAACAAGAATTTAAACAATGAAAATCTTGAACTATATTCGGACTGCTTTTACTAGTATAGTTAATGATTTCTTTTCAAATTTTAATACTTAGTTATCAAATATATGCATTGGTTTTTCAACTGACATGCAGTTTCACCATAAATATATCTGCAGCACCAGTGAATAAGTGGTAAAATCAAATTTTGCCCAGAAAGATTTGGTAAAGTCAAATTTCGCCCGGAAAGATTTAGTAATTGAGGATATTGTGTCATTCTCTTAGGTTTTAGGTTGAAATGGAGGTATAATAAAAGCAATAACTCCATTTCAAGCCAATGCTGATTTATCCCATTATGCTATGAGAATGACAAAATAAGATGACATGACCTTAAGAACAAGAAATTCATATTGGACTTAATTTGTATGAACTACTTATTCACCGGAGCTACTGTTTTATCAAAGTAATAAATCATTCTGACATAGAAATAACAGATTTTATGAAATACCAAAAATAAAGATTTACTTCAGAATCTAATTCATTTCTTAGTAATATTACCAATAATAGAACATAACACTACATAATATTATGGAACATGGATGGTTTTAATATTTTGATAGGCTAAGGCCAATATTTTATCACTGAATAACAATAAATGTTTAATGAAGACATTTTTTTGTATCCAGATGATAACACAATATTGATGGCAGAAAAGAGCAAGAACTCGAAGGAGAAGCTTTGCTGTATCTGCGTTCAGGAATTTAAGGAGGATAACACCTTCAAATGTCAGCACTGTGAATCACTTCACCATCTGGTAAAAATTCAATGTTTGGTCGCATATTCCTCCAACATTTATTAATTTTCATGATTAATTATAAGTTGATATCTAAAAGTCTTATAGTGTGCTTATAGCCCTTAAAAATCTATTTCTGTCAAACAATGATTTGAGTGTCATCTTAATGTATTTTCCATAGTATTAAAGTAACAAACTAACACTGGAAGATGCTGGTGGAGGAAACCAGGACTTATCACAGTAATTAAAGTAATGATTATCAGCAAGAGTAATCAATATGAATAAATATTTTATGTAAGCATTAAGGTTTGGAGTAATAAACTTAGTAGACTGTGCCAAATAAATTTGGTACTTGGCAGGACTAGTGACTAAATCTAGGAATTTCGACTTCACTGCTTCAATAATTGTAGCCTTGATAAGCAATACAAGAACAATGGGTTTAATAAGACTTTTAACTTCTTTAAAAAAAATCAAAATCTGATGAATATATATATTTACATTTTATTGAGTTATCAGCTCAAATGAATCATTTGTTTTCTGGAAACCCGTCAGTATATATGAGCTTTGGAATATTAAGAACTAGTAATAGTGAAAGTAGGTATCACCAGTATATCATTCCTAGTGTATCCAACCGAATTTTCTAGGGCTGACTCACATAAACAGTAATAAGAATACATAATACATAATAAGAATACAGCTAAATGTAGGTATTTATAGCTTTAAATAATAAGACAAATTATGTTCACAGGTATGCTATAAGATCTCATCATTTGGCAAAGTACCAGAAAATGGTTGCTGTTATGCCTGTGCCAAATTGGACAACAACATAGAATGTACTGATTTAACTTTAATGAAATATAAACCAAGGCAAGCTAAGGTAAAAATAATATTACCTTTAAACTTTTATCGTGAAAAGAATTTAATCAACCTTTAAGTTAGCATTTAATTAAATTTTCAATTGAAGTAAAAAAAAAAAAAATCCAGTATCAGTTCTATTGAGTATATCACTTCAAGTCACAAGTTTTAACTTTTCATTTGTTTTCTTTTTAATATTATCGAAAATGAAAATAATCATGAGTTTTAGCATGAAAAAAAGTGTTACATGGGTTTTAGTTATGGAAAAAAGTGTAATTATAGGAAATCTGAATATTTCATGATATACATATATTATCAGTATATTTCAAAATGTTAGTTTTAACATTTATTTCTTGATGAGATAATTACTGAAATATACAGATTTCCTATAATTACACTTTTTGGCATAACTAAAACCCAAGTTATTTTTATTTTTGAGATTATTGAAAAGGAAACAAATCAAAAGTTAAACTTTTAAGTGACAATCTGCGGAAGTAATACAAAAAATCCTGTGCCACTAAAGGTACTAAGGAAGGGTATTGGGTTCAGTACAAGGTAATGTCTGTTTTCAGCCAGCTTATAGCTTTACAGATAATAATTAAAAAGTACCCACTACATAGAGGCTGTGTGAACTTGGAGGTTTTCCATATCCCAAAAAGTCAATTCACAACTCTAAAAAAAAAAAACCCGTACCACTACAAACTGTGAACGGGTCTGGGGTTCAATACAAGATAGAGACTGTACTGTTTTATGGACAACAGTTGTGTAGGTTGGTGATTTGCCATAGATCATGCTCAAACGTCAGATTTCCTCCCTTATTTAGAGGCTGAGGATCCCAGATCTCTGGCCAGCAAATTAAACAAAAGCCTTGCCAACAGCAGGATTTGAACCCAATACCTTAGGCACAGTGACAAACCGCTCTGAATTGTATAAATAATTAATCAGGCACTGCTTGTAATTAGCATCTGCAGATTAGTAGTTCAGCTCTTGTACTGAGCCCCCTACCCTCTTAAAAAAAAATAAATAAATTGGATTCCTGATGATTTTTTCATACTTATAACTAAACTAAAAAAATTATTTCCGATTGTTTCAGTACTTAGCAATTTACAGGCAAGTTCTCTTTAGATGTCATGGGATGAAAAATGTTACCTTGAAGCATCTCCATGGTATGAATATATCGTCAGAGATAACCCAAGAAATAATAAAAAAATTAATACAGGAAAATTTTGTTAAATGCCAGAATAAGTAAGTTATCACTTATTTTTACTATAATATTTCATTATAATTTTCCTATTCCTATGAAGGGATTCATTTTCTAATAATAAATAAAATTTTATTTCATAATTGAAGTTATATATAATTAATGAAGAAAAAAAAGTTTTTCATTAACCTTCACCTAACTTATTTACGTTTAGAAGAGAATATTTTTTTCATGAATCAATTAAGAAAAATTCATAGGATAATCTAAAAAAAATAGTTCAATGCAATCTGAAATTTTATCATAACATTCCAGCAGCAAACTATGCCCCCTCCACTCCCTAAAAAAGATTCATAGATAAAATGTTGTATTCAATGTTTTTGAATTATAACTGTTTTTAGTTAACATTAAATTCGTGGGTGTAGAGGGAATGGAATGACTTCCACAATTTTCAAAAACAATGTAATTTATTGAACATAATAAAAACTAAATAAATGATTTTTTGTTACTGATTTAGCACATGATGAGAGATAACCCTCCTTCAAAGGATCATGTCATAACTCAAAAAACCTAATTTTCCAATAGAGGTACTTGAAGTTCCATGAAATAAAAATTTAGTTATTTGTAAAGCAAAGCATTCCTATTGCATTTATTTTATTAACTATTAAGACAATTTTTAAAAGCTTGAAACTTTTTTGATTCAGACTTGTCATTATTCCCATGAAAAATTTAAGTTCAAACATGCTAAAACTCAAAATATGACTACTAAAAAAATATATTGGAAATGGAATATCAGATAATTAGTTCCTGAATTAAAAACCTTCAACCAGTACAATTGCTAATAAGGCTGAACTCAAAAGCTTATTTTTGAATTATGTTGTTCTTTTAAAGAAGTGATATAGGTCTACAAACAGACTACTTTATTTTATTAATATGAATAATGTATTTCACTTAAATTCATACAAGAAAAACTACCCGTCTATTTAAACTTTGGAAGGTCTATAACTTCAAGACAGCAACAGATAAAAGTTTATTTATTATTTAAATTGTATCGACCTCTTTCTGGGTTTTGAATCCTCACCAGGGTTAATTAGGTGATGAGATAGGCTTTTTTGAATGAGAAAATGCACCAGTGTATTCTCAGTTAATTAATTATAATTTATATTATTTGTTACTATAAAAAATATTTTCAAATATAAAAATATTTATTAATTAATTATAGTTATTTTTAGAAAAAGGTAATTATTCTGCAGGTTGTAGCTTTGAGTCGAGTTGCTAGTTTGAACTTTTTGTTTCCCTTTTAATATTTTCCAAAAATGCAAGTTATCATGATCTTTAGTATGGAAAAGAGAATGTAATGTAAAAATTAATATTTCAATAAACATATCATCTGTACTTCGAAATGTTCGTTGAAACTTTTATTTCTTAATGAAATGATTACTAAAAATCTGCTCTTACCCATAATTACATTATCTTTTCCAAACTAAAAAAGCTCATGATCACTTGTATTTTTGGATAATATTAAAAATAAAACGAATAAACTGTTCAAACTTGCAACTCAACTCGAAGTGACAACCTGCGCAACAGATACGAAACATCCGAGTTCTTATTTTAATAAATAGATCATTAGAATAAGTTTAATTATTAATCACTTACCTTGATTATTGTTTTTCTTTTCCAGAGCAAAAGGTCTTTACAGGATAAACAAGCCTAAATTGAGTCATTTCTTCAAGTTTTATTTTAAAATGTAACAAAGCAATTAATGTAAATCAAATTGTTAGCATTTAGTGTCAATTTAAATTCAATAAATTTTGAATTATGATCTTTGTTGGAGAATAAATAGGAGAAAAATAAAATTGTGTCATAATTAAGTTGTCTTTATTTAGAAAAAAAGTAAGTGACAAAGTATGAAATTACTTACTGAAGAGGCAGAAGAGAAAATATCTTGTCCACATAAAAAGATCCTTCAATAAAATGGGAAATAGGATAAAAATAATACACATAATGTTTATTTTGCTATTATATGTATAATAATGGTAAATTAAAATAGTCAGTCAATATAAGAGGCCTTACCTCCTCTGGATTAAGGCAGGGCACATTCCCACACAGGTGAAATGACAGATGGTAATGAAACAAAACAAAACATATCAGTGGCAATTAAAATGTATGTTCATTTCAACAAATATAGTTATGATATAAAAAAGCCTGCCTAGAGCTCGAATCAAAGCCCTTCCGGGAATATACAATAGTTAAAAACAATCTAACATAAACCTAATATGTTCAAATAAATAAAATCTAACTATATTTTCCATAAAAAGAATATATGTATGTGTATACATATATAAGTTGATATCTATAGCGCCACCATTCAAATAACCTAATTATACAATAAAGAGAAAAAAATAATAATAAAATTGACAAAAACTTTATTAGCCTACAATACACTTAAAGAAAAATACGTTATCACTACCTAACTAATAAATATAATTTCCTATAAAATCACCACATAAAAAAGGTACGATAATTTATTCTTCTAAATGTATGGAATAACATAATGAATCCTGAACTGACAGACAAATTAGGCTACTACAATATATACTTATGCTTTTGGTTTAAGTGAATAAAAACTACTTGAACATGATTGAAAATAATATAATTGTAACCCCTCTAAAGTCTCTATACAAACCACAACACTCTGTATAGCTCAGCTCTATCCTATGATAATGGTTAAGATTTGAGTTGTAATATTCCTAATCTTGGTCCTAACTTGTACTGCCTCCATCCTGTCACTATTTTCATACTCCTGCCTTCACTAACTTCCTAGCAACCTGAACCATAGCAAAATACATTTAAACATAAGCTATCTCATTTCTAGTCTATCTCTAATAGGTTTTGTCGTTATACTAAACTAAAAAATGCTCATACCTAATACCAATAATATCCCCCCAAAATACAGCGAAAGGGTATATTGGCATTACCATGAGGAGCAAACAGATGTATTTCTAATCCTTGTAAGTCAGAATACAGAAACGCTAATACTAACTAAAGTTAAACTCCTAAGTTATGATCGAATATTTAAATAATTTTACTACCTGTCATGAATCGAATTGAAATAAAAAGAATCTAGACTATTAAAGTTTTGGAATTTAGTCCTAATTTCTGCATTCTGCCTACTCAGAAGAAAGGAAACAAATTCTTGAATGTTTTAATATAATTATTTAAGGAGTCTGTAAAACTAATTCTATAAAAAACAAAACAAAAAAAAAACAACACAAAAATTCAGTTTTTGATGATTAGTAATAATTTATCGATTTACAAACTCCTCAAGAAAAAACCCTGTTACTTACAGAATTACAACATGCAAATTAAAACACCTTTCCTTTTAATGATTTATTGAATTAGTCAGGGGGTGGAGTCAATGATAACACAAAATTAGCATAACTTATTTTATTGTGCCGGCCGACGTTACAACCTAAGATGTAGGCCATCTTCAGAGCTAGGAAAGAAATCCTAGACTTCCAAATCTTTCATAGCCCTGAAGATGACCTACATCTTAGGCTGAAACGTCGGCAAAATAAAATAAATTGTGCTTATTTTGGGTTATCATTGACTGCAACCCCTGACTAATTCAATCCATCATTAGAATTATCCAGTCAACTATTTTTCACTCAAACCTTTCCTTTTAAATAGTTTTTTTCAAATAGAAAATATGAGAACCTACGTCTAAACTCATTACATTAATTAAATATTTCAATAAAAAGTAGATTACCATAATAATTTCCAAATTTTAGTGATAATTCCTAATAAAACAAAACCAACTTACTAACAAAAGATAATTTTGAACCAGAAAGAAACAAATTTTATTGTGAAGATATTAATATATCTTCTGAATAAAAAAAATAATTTAATATTTTGGACCATAATATAGTAATTCTAAATATAAACTTTATCCTATATTCCTCCATTATCAACAATATTTTATCTAATCAAATTAATCATTTTTCATTTTTTTTTTAAATCTACTTTCTAAACCATTTGTAAAAATGTTTATTTTTCAGAAAAAACTTAGGCAATATATGGCATTACTAAAAATCTTAAAATTTCAACTCTATCATCTATTTCTTACCAAAACACACCTTTCATTATTTTGATCATTCTGCTATATTTCTCATGAAAATGAATTTTATTCAATTTACTAATGCAGGAATAGAAGAAGAAAAAAATAAGTTTCTCATCAACTTCAGAGAATTCACAGATAGAACAGAAAAATGCAAAAAATTTGTTTTTAGTATATATCATATACCACATATTTTGAACCTTTTTCCATGTATCAAGCTTGAAATTCAGAGAAAGATAAAACTAATAAAAAAGGAAGGTTCGAAATAGCCATTTTTTTTTTTGTTTGCCAGCAAAAATAAAAAAATTTATGTGAAAATAAAAATCAAATTGACCCACTAAAAAAAAACAAACAATAATGGGACGATGGATTGTCCTAGTATAGATCCTAAATCCATAAATTCTTGAATAATTTTTCAAAACCCTTAATCTTTTTAGGGAGAAGGTGTGAGTTTTAAAAAAAATATATACATATAAAATATATTTGAAACAAATATTCAAGATGATCGACATGAAAAAATAACATGATTGATACAGACAACAGTAACAACAAAAAAAAAAAAATAATTAAACAAAAAACCTATATAGAATACCTCCCAAGCTTGTTAGCATAAAATACAAACATGGGCTTAACTGTCAGAAATTATTAGCTTATCTAATAAAGCAAAATAATTATTTGCAACAGCCAGACACTAATCTATGCCCTGAATGTGCCTGTGTTCGATGTAGCACAGTACCTTAACCTTACTCAATAAGGTTGTATTATAAATCCAGTTGGATTGTATTATAAAAAACTGATACTGACAGGTTCACATTATCCTTCCAACTATTTTTCATCTTCATTTTCGGCATGCATAGATTACTTGGCACAACCAAGCCGTATTACTTCATACTCAATATGTCGACAGAATAAAAGATAATTCTATTTATGAGAAGAGAAAAACTATTGGATGTTATTAACAAATTTATTTAAAGGACTCTTCAAACAAGAAAAAGAAAGCATAAGAATGCTGAAATTAATTATTAGTAACAACATTTATAATGCCAATAATCTAAAAAAGATTTGTAAAAAAAACTTTGTGAGATTTACAAGCAAAAAGAGGCTTTTATTATCAGACTGCGCATTTTTATATGTTCCGTAAAACCAATATGATTTTAATCCTACCCTTACACCTCCCACTCTGAAGGAATTATTGTAAGAACATAATCAAACCTATGTCCATTTTTAACTAAACTGAATCTCTATTATAGGTTTTTTAAATGAAAACGACAACGGTCATCCTGCCTTCTATAAAAACTGATTGATTACAAGCGAAGCAAGATTTGGAAAAAACGGATTTAAAAAAAAGTAATAATTAACTAAATAATTCTATAATCCTCAAAAGAAATTCTCTTGTTATTATAGTCTATGTAACTGAACATTAGAGATGTGTAAGCATTGAGAGGTAGGCATAGAAGACAAAAAATCACTTCTAAATTGTTCTTTAATATTAGGAATACAAAGAGAATATATCTAATTAGACCAAAACTCGTGACCTAGATTAGTCTTAGTTTATCATAGGGTTAAAAAGGTAGCAAAATAAAATTATTCCACAAAATAGCCTACTACCAGGCTAGGCCTAACTGAAAAAAAGCTTAAGTCCCAGTTCTATTTAATCTCCAGAAATTTAGTTATACATAGTAAGGTCCATAAGTTTCCGGCTTGCCCTGCTTCCCCTCCTTCAAACGTGCCGGGACATGCAGGTCTATGCCTGATCACTCCATAGCCATCGCCCACACTTTCTCAGTCCTGTCAGTCAGTGTCCAGCCTTGAAGGAAACTCCCCATTTTTACAATGTTCAAACTCGAGTACTGTGCGGTTATTAAATTCTTTTGTAAAGAGGGTCTCACTCCTGCGCAAATTAAAGAGCGGTTTGATTGTGTATACGGGCAGTCCTACCCCTCGTATTGCACAGTGAAAGAATGGGTAAAATTATTTAAGTTAGGGAGAGAACGTCTAGAAGATGACCCGCATCCCGGTCGCCCACTGGAAGCTGTCACTTCTGAAACAATGCAATTTGTGGAATCTGCAATTGCTGCCTGGCCGGCAACTGAAAACCAAAGAAATAGCAGCGAGGTTGGGGCTTTAAAAAACAAGTGTTTTGAGGACCATCAAAGAACATTTGCATATGAACAAGGTTAGTGCAAGATGGGTTCCAAAAATTCTTTCAGCTGCTCAAAAACAGGAGCGAGTTCACTGCCTGCAATGAATTTTGGCGATTTAACTACGACAAAGAGCTGCAAGCAGCAGTGGAAGAACATTTTTTTAACAAAGAAGAAAATTATTTTTTTCGTGGTATAGACATGTTGCCAAAGCGTTGTATTAAGTGTGTTGAACTTAGAGGAGAATATATTGAAAAACAATAACACCAGTTTTTTTCTTTCACTTTTCTTTCTATCCCAGGCCGGAAAGGTTTGGACCTCACTACATATATTTTTCATTCACTGCTGCATCAAAACATTTAGCCATATAATATAATTGGATTTCATATTTAGAAAGATTTAAATAATCACATAATATAGATTTGATAAATAAAATGCCATACCATCCCTATTCAATGAAGAGAAAAGAAAATAATTTGCCAAAATTAGAAACAAGATGAAGCTAGTAAAATAAGTAAAAAATAATTCAACAAAGACAAAAAACAAACAACAAGCCGCTCCCTGGCCAACAAATGGGAAAGCAAAAATGAATTTACATTAAATAAACACCAACTTTCAAATACTAGATTAGTTAGTTCATTGAGATAAAAATTAAAACATAACGAACAAAGGTAATTGAAAACATACTTACGTAAATATACTTAAAATTAGAACCTCCTTCCTCCACTTCCACCATAGCCACTGCCTCCACCTAGGGTATAGAATATAGTAAAAATATAATTATTTGCAAATTAACATTAATTTTTAATAATAATAATAAAACTTTTAACAGTGCAAATAATGGTAAAAAACGCTATTATTCAGAACCTTTTCGAGAAAATTCAAATAATATATCAACATAAGAAATTAATAAAATTATTATATAGAATAGTTCCCTTTTGGAACTGGAGTAATTTCCATTTCAAAATGACAGGAGCAAAACTCAAAAATATATTTCGATAGAATGATTAGTGGAAACAGATTAATGAAACCACAAGGTGTTCTCAACATAACTAGTATTATTATTAAAATTAATATTGGCAGTGCAATTGATTATTCACTTTTTGTGGATGTTAGAGTCATCATAGTTCTTGGACATTATATACTAAGAGTTCAATAATTCAAATTTCTAAAATTAGAAATGTTGCTTTATAGCCCTAATACTTAATTTAATACTTGTTTTATAGTGACTAATAAAATAAATTATTGTAATTGAACAATAATAATTAACTTAATACAATTTGTTTTAGTTGAAGATCTTATTTAAATAACAGACAGAGAGATATACTATATGTCGTGTTCCACGCATTTAAGTCAACAGAGGAACATTAAAACTGTGTTCATTATAATCCACATTAGCGATGTTTCAATATATATGCTTAAACAATATACATATATATTGAAACATCGCTAATGTGGATTATATATATATATATATTTATATTTAAACTATATGTTTAATGATTTCAAGAAAAATTGAAATTTATTACATAAACATTTAACTAAGTTTATAAAGATGTATTACAATGTTATAGATATTGATACTGAATAGATAGCTAGAACAAAACGTACCGCTTGAATAAGGGCCTGATCTTCCACCATAGCCACCACTACCACCGCCACCGCCACCACCACTGGATCTCATGGGACCACCGCCATAGCTCTGTTGGTATCCACCTCCAAAACTACCGCCACTGCCTTCCCAATCACTTTGGGATCCTGAAATCAAAGATGTATTTAACAAACAGAATACAAGGAAAATAGTACACTCTTAAACTACTGCCCTAGATGTTGGTACTATAAGTATGGAAATGAGAATATAGTACTGAGAATACCAACAAAATATTATCAATCACTATGTATGTTGTTTAGAGACTGGGGGAGTCCAAGAGGATCTCAAGATACCACAGGGGCAATAAAAGACTGGTAAGAGAATATATAACACAGGTCTGGAAAAAAAAACTTAAAAAAAAATCGTTTTGATTTAGACAACTGATATTTTTGTAGTTGTTTGCGCTGATTTCAAAAAATACATTGGGTTTTTTCCATCATGTAAGGCTTGCCCACAAAATAAAGTTTGAAGTTTTTGGAAACAGTACAAAAATTGGAAAATTTTGGATTTGTTTTTATTATTTCAACATGAAGTAAAAGCAAAAAAAAAAACAAAAAACAACGATCCCTAGCTAAAATGAGCATAAAAGTTATTATAAGTCATTGTAAAAACGTTTTATTTTTTCATCAAAGCTTATTTTGGTACTTTTTCGGCTGTGTTCTTGTGAATTTTCCTTGTTTAACATCCAACAGTAGTCTGTCATCATGTTAATATTCCATCGACGCAGATTGGTATCTGCGCTACATTTCTTTTATATTTTGATGGAGAGGTTCTCCTTGTTCCTCACTTACAGCCCCAAGATTTTCCGGAAAGTATTCCAGATGTGAGTGAAGGAAATGAACTTTGAAACTCATGTTGCAGCCCAACATGTTGTAGTTTGCGTCTTTTTTGTTTCCAAGAAAGCCTGTTACAAGTTTAAATGAATTCCAGGAATTTTTTTCTTCCATTTCCATTTTAGTGACAAAGCTTTCATCTTTTAAAAGTTTTCTGATGCCAGACCCAACAAAGACTCCCTCTCTCAGTTAAGCATCGGGAAACCAGGACATTGTTCACAAAGATACTTGAAACACTCTCCTTCTTTGGGTAATGCTTTCACAAACTGTTTCATTAGCCTCAATTTGATATGAAGTGGTGGAAGTAAGATCTTTTTAGGATCTACTACACTTTGTCTTTCAACATTTTTGACTGCAGGAATAAGAGCCGCCTTTCTGATTGGCCCCCTCTTCTTGACATGTTGTGTTGATGTGTTGTTTCCAGTCACAGAGCTATCCCATTCACAGAGTAAAAATGGAAATAACTTTCAAACCCCCACAAATGGTTCATGTATGGTCAGAGTAGCCGAGCTTATTATGAACAAACTCAAGATTTTCGCAGCATTCTTTCAAATGGACTGAGGGGAGCAGACCCCTAAAATAAGAAATTTTCAGGTGAAATTTGTGATTTATCTAGGGGTGATGCATTTTTTTCCGTAATCAGCACAAAAAATACTGTTAAACCACTAGTTAAATAGGCTACAATTTTTTCATCACAGACCTGTGTAATTTATCTGCCACAGACAGTATCAACCGACACAAACCGAAAGCACGCTAACCCATACACAATATTGCAGAAATCCACATGGGAACCAATAAAAAGCATGCAAACAATATTAGAAAACTTTTATATAAAAATGCCTACAGATTTATCCATTTTAACAAATAAAAAAAGTTGGGAAATAGGAATTTACTTTTAAAAACTAAACCACTTTCAGAACATCTTAAGCAATCATACATATTGAATTGAAACAATAAATTTTGAACTATGTTGATCCTTGAAAATACTCAAGGCTAAGAAATTTTAAAATATTATATATATTAATAGGATTTTAAACTTTTTGTTAAGTATAGAAAGTCAATTTTTATTCATTATTTTCTGCCATACTTTACATAATTAAGAAAGGGAGATATTTTTTTTGTACTCCCAGAAAAATTAATTAATCCAAAAACATCTCATTATACAGAATAAATCTCTTCTTAGATCGAAAATACTCTTGGATAATTTCTTATGAAATATCAGTTTTCACAGGAAAGGTTATTTAGAAGAACAACTTTATGAAATTAAAACACTTTTATTTAAAATATTTATCTTAAATTTTCCCGTGTTATGAAATTTTCAATAACAGAACTGAAAAATTAAGGATTTTGTGATGAAATGAAGTCGTTTTAAAAAATTTAACCCTTAAATAAGTTTTCCAAATTTCTGAGCATATAAAAATCCGTTGGAGTTAAGTCTGGCAAATTAGATGGGTGTGGGACTTCGTGACCTAGCTTGTTTAGTTTGTTCACTGCCTTTCGTGAAATATGAGGTCTGGCATCGTTGTGTAAGAGCATTCCTATCTACCTCTACCCTTTTAACAATGCAGATTGTTTTTTAAAAGTTTTTGTTGCACTATTTCAAAATCCCTGCAGCACAATTAAAAAAGAAATGAATTATTCCTGCCATTTACCATCATTGGCTATCCAAATCAGTGTCACCAGCTGAAAATTTCTCAAACCAACAGTGAATGGGCCACCCTTTGCAACACCCTCAAGAACTCAGAGGTAGTGTTCTTGCAGTTTAGGCTACCGAGTGTCGAAGTTTAAAATCATTAAAAAAAAAATTGATGGAATACTTAACAATACACTTTTAATTTTAGTGACAGTAAATATTAGCAAAAAAGAGAGCATTAATAACAGCTCATTAAAATCTGTAAACAAATAATAAAATTACACTATTTCCGTTAAGAATTTTAGAAATAAAAACTAGTATTCCATATGAATCAACCCAATATTTAGGAGAATATATAAAATAGACATCTTTGATGAGATTGTCGAGTGAACATAAACATGTAATAATTTAATTTATTTTATTTTAGTTGTTATTAATTTTTAAATTTATTCATTTGAAAAGAAAAGATATGTCCAGGACCGGGACTCGAACCCGGGTCTTCCAGATCACTAGTCTGGGACTCTACCATTTGAGCTATCCTGGGCCCTAATGAAGTACGCTTCTCGGCCATGGTCATATCTTTTCTTTTTGATCCTAAGTCCCCGCGTTCTTGCATTTTGCGAAGTATACGAGAGGAAGAATGTTCTTTGAACATTATTTTAATTTGGATCTAGTTGACTTACGTCATTATAATTATTATAATTTATTAGATTTTTATAATAAATTATAATAATTATAATGACGTAAGTCAACTAGATCCAAATTAAAATAATGTTCAAAGAACATTCTTCCTCTCGTATACTTCGCAAAATGCAAGAACGCGGGGACTTAGGATCAAAAAGAAAAGATATGACCATGGCCGAGAAGCGTACTTCATTAGGGCCCAGGATAGCTCAAATGGTAGAGTCCCAGACTAGTGATCTGGAAGACCCGGGTTCGAGTCCCGGTCCTGGACATATCTTTTCTTTTCAAATGAATAAATGTAATAATTTAATTTTGAATTATAACATATATGTACCTTTAGATTTTTTTTTGCTTTATCTGGATACTTTTATTATTCTTTTTTTTATCACCCCCCCTGTTCAAATGAAAACCTTCCATGCCCCCCTATTCAAATAAAATCCGTACTACACCCCCCTTGCAGGATAAATTGTGGGGGGATATGAAAAAACAATAAGTCTTACATTTAAAACAAAACATTTAGTTGTAGCATTACAAGATACAACATTATAAGTTTCAGTTTAAGATAACAAAGTACTGGCAGGAGAAAAATAACTAAAATTAAGTCTGAATTTTTCATTTTTATCTGGTCTCGTGCACTCAGTACTCACGCCTCCCAGGTTGGTAACTACTGTTCTAAAGGGACTTAGTCTCAGAATGAATTTGTTTATACATAAATGATATTTAATTCAGACAATGTTACCAAATACATACAAAAAAAGAAGAAAAAAAAAAAAGTTAGGAATAAAATTAAATAGCTTACCTGATCTACCTCCTCCAAATCCACTTCCTGAACGCATGGGCCCGCTACCACCATAGCTAGAACTATATCCACCACCACTACCTCCTCCTCCAAATCCATTTCCACTGTCCCATCCACCGGAACCACCACTGTTCCATCCACCAGAACCACCCGAGCTCTCCCATGGCCCACTTCCGCCCCACGGCTGGCTGTTGCCATTACCCCAGCCGCCACTACCTCCGCCACCACCCCCACGTCCTGATGAACCACCCCACCCTGAGCCGCCACCATCTCTGGATCTTCCACCACTCCTGCCACCGCCGCCACCTCCCATTCTCTCACCACCCCCCTTTCCTCCTTCACTTTTGCCGATTGCTTTCTTGACATCAATTCTTTTTCCATTAATTGAGTGTGAGCCTTGTACTGAAATCAAAACAAAAATAAATTAAACAACCGCAATTTTTAAATAATAAAATAAACCATAAACAATTAAAGTCTGACAATTAAGAAAATGCCCGGTACTTGTGTACATATCACACGGTGGGAGTGGGGGCAATGTTCTGCGCATGCCCGAGCGGTTACATTTTATAACAGTTACATTTCTACCAGTTACCTTGGATAACCTTTTAAAATATTTGTATTTGAATCTGAGATCGCCTCTCTTCAAAATATCCGAAGGGAGGCGATCTCAGATTCAAATACAAATAGGAATGTAATAATATTGGAAATAAATAAATCGAAGTAATAACAATATAATTTATTATATAACATATTATAAAATAATGTGGTATATAATGTAAATAAATATAATAATGAGATCAATAAATACTGCAATAGATAAACGATTTAAAATTAAAATAATTATTTAGAAGTATAAGTATAATAAATAAATAATAAGTATATTTAATCATAAATAATAAGTGTAGGATGTAAACAAATATAATAATGACATTAATAAATAATGGAACATATATAAAATATTTAAAATTCAATAAATTATTTAAAAACATAACATTCAATCGCATTTGGGTGGAAAATGGGTTGCTATACAGTTCAACATGGATTAAAAACAGTCTCTATTTCCATCAACCTGATGTTGTTGCCATATAAATTCTGATAAATAAGAATTTATCTCCAAAACTTACGATTTCGAAGGTATAATTTCATTTGATGGGAGTTGCTACATTTCCTATTTTTCTGTAAAATGTTTTTCTCCTGACAAAAACGAATAGCATCTTCCTCAGTTCTTGGCAAATCCCAAATAAGCATTGTCGTATAACTAAAGAACACCAAACAACAAAATATCGACATTATTTTGTATTATTAACAAAGAACAACTGAAACACAACAACGCTCCAACACAGTAGTAAACAAACAATGATGGCCTTCCAAAATGTAAGGTTATCCAAGGTAACTGGTAGAAATGTAACTGTTATAAAATGTAACCGCTCGGCCATTGCCCCCACTCCCACCGTGTGATATGTACACAAGTACCAAATGCCCTGTAGCGAGGCTGGGGAAGAGTTCCCCCACAACACCTCTAATGGAAATAGAGTCTAAAGAAAGAAAGAGCAGTCTAAAACACAGTATAAAATGAAGTCCTAGGTGAGTCAGGTCGAACACAAAACAACTATACTAACTTCGAGAGAATGCAAAGGCATTACCGTTAACACAAACTAAGAACTTAAGATGAGTAAAGGTATTGAGTGGGGGAATCCCTCTGTGCAGATTTTTTGCTAAATTATCAGACAGTACTATTTTAACTGTACATGTACATTTTCTCTTCCTTGTTCAATTAAGGTATTACAGTAGTTACACAAGATAAAATTTGTAATGTAACCAATATAAAAAAAATGTTAATATGAATACTTACAACATATTTTGTCAACCGTGTCATAGTCTTCGAACTCTACAAAACCAAAACCCCTTTTCTTTCCAGTATCTCGGTCCATAATGATAGCAACATTAGAAATTGTACCATACTCTCCAAAATACATTTTAAGATCATCTTCATTTAAATCATCTTTTAAACCACCAACAAATATTTTTTTTACAGTTGCACCAGCCTCAGGCCTTCCGATATCCTGGAAAAAAACATGAAAATAATTAAGCATTACATAATGTAAAGCAACAATAAGTATATATAGAAAGTTTTAATAATAAATTCTTTATTGGCTTTAATGTACAACATGTATCCATTGAGCCTGGCCCACTTAGTGTTCATTTGGTTAGTAGTTATTTGAAATAAAACAACAACCATAATTATTTTATTATAGTCAGACCTCTATAATATAGGTAAGATAATATATAGCATATTGTCATTTAATTACAGTTATTTTTATTTGCAGTTATGTAATACAATACGTAATTTTTATTTTTTAAAATTTCAATTAACACTGGTTCAATAAATAAATAAACAAAATTTAAGTCTGTACAGAATAGTATTAATTATAACAGAATAATAATTTTCTAAACAAATGACGCAAATAAGGCATGTACCTGAGGAAATAGATAAATAGAATGGAATTAAAGTATTTAGGTACTAACCCGCAAATACTTTATTGCAGCAGTTATCTTATTCTTTCTCTACGTTAAAATTAAGATATTGTAAAAGTATATGAAACTATCAACTATTAAGGGGTATGTGAAACATTCATGTTAATAAACAATGATTAAAGCCTGGATTCCAAATTTTTACATATAAACTGTAGAAATAATGTTTGATTTTTCCACGCTGTCCATAGTGAGTACATTGTGCAGTGATAATTCATCATGTTGGACAATATATTTTTGCAGAAATTGTTTCCTTGTGTTAATAAATAATTAATATAGAAAATTTTTAACTTTTTATGACAACTGAGAAATAACTTACATTTCTAGGAACGGCTCTCTTGGTTTCAACAGTTCGTCCATCAATCCTATGTGGTCGATGGCTCTGAGCTTCATCAACCATATGGCCATGAGAATATGTAATAAAACCAAAACCTCTCGACCTAAAACGAGAAAATTAAATAATGTTGGATATTTTGGGGGTAATGTTGATGTTGTCTTTAAATGTGTTGTTTTTTTTTAAATTGAAAGTACATAATTAAATAAGTGAAGTCAATAATTACGAATATTAAACAGGACTAATTTAATCATAAAATTGACACTTCAGCAACTATAGTTACAACCTACATTTTCAGGAACAAATTGGTGAGTATAACATTTTTATTTATCCCCCAATAATTTATTTATTTCCTAATAATAAAAGGAAATATAAGTTAACTACAAAATTAAGATCAAAATGAAATATATCATTACTGACAACAAATTAAATCATTAAAATAAGAAAATGACTGTGATTTTATGACTTGAAATATCCAGAGATAATAAGATAAACCTTTTTGTATCAATCTTTAAAAATATATGCTTTCAAAGATAACATGTGGAGTTAAGTGATGATTGCCTATTATATTATATCAATTACTAAAATCACATATGACAATAATCACAAATGATTGAATTTTTCTAAATTTAACACGGGCCCAGTCACTTGTCTTCAGAAATACATACGTCATTTAAAAGAAGGAATTGACCAATGTGGAAAGTTTAGCAATTATCAACTTCAACCGAGTGTTTCTAGAGTTGTTAGTTCGAACATTGTTACATCAGTTTTAGAGATGGCAATTAATAAAAACAACTCATTTTTCCTTATATCAAATAAGCTTTATTTGAACATGTCAATTAAGAAGAAAATAATTGCATATGTTTTTGTAAACAATCGATATGCAACAATCTGGTTAAGAAATTCATAAACTGCAGTGAGGCAAAAAAATCAATAAAAAATGAAGTTTAAAACAATTAAAACCAGCCATGAGCTATGAACGCTGAAACTTTTGACGTAATAAATTTATTCCAACAACCAATCTAACATGTTAAGTAAAGTTACAAGAAGTAATTACAGAAATTATACTTCTTTCTATGTCAAAATTATATATATGGACAGATCTAATTACAAATAAAGTAGAGTGATGGTCTTAAATGTTCCCCTTTTTTTTTAGTTGTTTATGACCTGTTTACGAACCTTCTTTGACTGCGTACTCGTCAAGTTTTTAACCCTGAATAAACATTTAGTATTTACTATGCCAAATCTCTTTCAAACCTGGTTACCAGAGATTAGCAACATAATGCCTTACACACTGAGCTACCCCAGGTATCTATAGGTAATAGACCTATAGCTTATAAGAGGTGATCAGAAGCAAGTAACTCTGAAACTTCAAAATTACTTTTACACATTAATCGCCAGTTAGGTCGAACAATTTTCCAACCCGAAGTTTCCGGAGCATTTAATTGATAAACAGAACTAGCGAAATATCTAAAAAGGTCAATTTTAGAAATTTCGTATATATCCAATTTTGATCCTTATCACTTCATATTAATGATCTCTAAACAAGAAACAATGGGAATAAACATAATCTATAGTTGAATTCATCCAAGGTAATACATTTGTGCTTGTAATGGGTACCAACAAGCTCATAAGCTATAGTGTAGAGAGTTAAGACTATAAGGTTAGAATTTATTAGCTTACATCTAATCATGTATTTTTCGTCTCTTACAAGCTTTCCAATATTCGTATAAAATTCAATAATGTGATTTTAATTGAACAAATAAGAAAATAAATATCAATATAGTCTAATTATGTAAGTTTAAATAATTGCTTCATTAAACACTTGATTCAAATTTCAAATGGGAGCTATTTTTATTTTATAAACTTAATGCAAATTAATAAACTTTACACATACCTTTTGGTTTTTGGATCTTTCATGACCACTACATCCACTATACTCCCCCACTGTTCAAAATGTTTTTGCAAAGATTCGTCTGTTGTTCTATAGTCCAAACCTCCAATAAATATCTTGCGAAAATGTTCTGGCTCCTGAAAATAAAAAACAGTCAACAACTAATAAACCGGGCATCTAGACGCCATAAATGTACTTGGCGTGGGAGTGAATCTTAATCGATGAATTCCAGGATAAAAACAATGTTAGAAGCTAAGATAAATATAAATAGTAATAAACTTACATCAGAAGTTTCAGACTTGACCATTTTGCTAAATCAAATTTTAATACAAAACAAGAAATCTAAACTCGTCAAGCCAACGCCTAGCAAACAACAAAGGCAGACTAATGGCGAATGCAAATGGAGTAATACAATTTTTTGTCTTACGGGTCAATAAACTGTATTCTTCATGGAACAAATATCGAAAAAATTCGTAAAGTTTTTCTTTCTTATTAATTATTATATATTTTTTCAACTTTAAAAAGAACACGCCTGGTTTAAAAAAAATGCAGGATGACTATATGTATGAATTATAATAAAAAAATTATAAATATTTATAACTCAGCATGTGTCACATTTTGTGCTAAAAAAATATAATACGAAAAGTAAATATATAGATCTTGAATTAGTTTTATTAATTTTAAATATTAAGTACATAAGAAATCAAACAATCATTGATCAATGATCATTTCTACTCAGTCGTGTACTGTCTGTCGATCTTTGACAGTTAGGGGTTTAATTGGAAATGTTTGTCTTCTGATGAACGTAAATATATTAACTTGAAAATGCCTCTACGGCATTTTTTCTGCACTGTCTCGAATCATCCCCATAGTTCAAAATTAAAATATCATATAGGAAATAGATGAAAAATGGATGATGAAGAAGAATATGATGACCGCGAAAAAATATTTCATAGTACTGTTAGGGAGTATATTGTGAGTAATTTTGTTCACAATTATTTAATGATACCTTTTGAGTAACTGTTGGAGTGTTATTTCAATTTTTTAATTTATTTTTCAATCGAATTTTAGATTTATTTCCTGCTATTTCTAGTGCTGTTTATTTTAAGTTACACTATTATTGATTATTTTCGAAGAAAAGACGTTGAAGATTACTTTTCTTCTGATGAAGATGAAGCTACTGTTTACAAAGTCAGGTGAGCTTATCAATTATCCTTATGATAACTGTCAAGAGTTTCTTTGTTCCAAATTATCTTACAATGTTTGTGTTCTATATGTATCTCTATTGTTCTTTAGATAGAATATTTTTATTAATATACTTAGAATTACTTAATAGAAGTTTAAATACAATTTAAACTATTTTATCATAAGTGTTTTGGCATCATTGGTTATTAAGAATATATTTTAGCATGTATACTTAGTTCCTACCTCTTAACTTTATCAGTTGTTGATGTTCCACAATTAAAGTTCATATTTTATTAATAACGTTCCTCAACTTTTGTTCGACATGGATCGGTGCATAAGTAAATAAAACCTATTTACAAATTGATTATAAGATAATGGACATCTTTCTATTTTTTCCATATTCTATAACTGCATAAATGAAATGGTCCAATAACTGTTTCTATTGATTTATTTATTTACTGTAATTTACAATGTTTTGTTTTAAGGAATTATGGTTAAAAACGAAATATTTTCATTATAATTAAATAATCTCTCTTAAAACAGAGGATTACTCCTATTTCTTTATCTATTTACACATTTCAATAAAAATACTCATTTTTAGAACCCCCCAAGCCCTTATAACCATGTCTCATGTAGTAACTAACAATGTATAAAACCTAGCTTATGTAGAAAATTACATAATTATGGTAAGGAAAGCTATATTTTCTGAAAGTGCCACTTATGTTATCAATATTGTCTGTAAGTAGGAAGATATGACCATAGCTCCATTAATATATGTTCTGTAATAAGACTAGTAGAAATCACTACTCAGTATATTTTTTTTACCTTAATGTTTCCAGTTGATGGCTTGTTTATAATATATTGCTGAATGTTATATTTTAAATTACCATTTTCTGAATGATTAATTATTAGGAATTCTGCTAATGTTTTCTTTTACATCTAAAGTTTGTTTGTTGTACCCAATTTGAAAGTAAAAAAACAAATAACAAACACTAACATCACTAAATGATTTGATTAGAGAAAATTCCACTAATAATTCACTTATAAATTTACACTATTTGACTAAACTTAGTGAGATGGTTGAGATTTACAAAACCTGAACTGCAGGAAAACAACAATTTGGTCATCTTTTTTTTTTTTAATGTAATGATTGTACCTGCTTTAGTGATAATGCTTTAATTAGAAAACTAATAAATTTTTTTTTAACTTTAATTTTTGTTTGATATTATTGCTCGTGTTAAGGAAAGTTAGACTACTAAGACCAACCATGAATACCAAAAAGTGCCCAAATGAGAGGAAAATTATATACTTAAGAAATTCCTTAAATTTTCAAAACTGATCTTGGACTAATGGGTGGAATGGATTTAAAAGCCATCTCACCCTTCCGATGATCTTTGATACAGTGCCTAAATTGTGTTTTTTTTTATCTTTCATACCTGACTTAGCACTTCTCTGTTAGTTATATAGCGAGTCCATTGATCCAATTGGAAATTTTAGTCTATTGTTTTATTAATAGAATTTCTTGTTGTTGAATGAATGATTATCATGTTGTTGCTACATGTAAATGTCTCAAGATAAAGTTATCACTGTTATTAAATAATGTTATGTATGATGAAAATTATTTGATGGGATTCAATATGTTTACATCATTATATAGTTTTGATTCTCATAATAGAACTAAATACCCAATGGGTAGGAAGCTGGGTGTAATTTTAACTAATCTTTACCAATATGGTATTGAAAGTGATAAATATCATTTAGCTAAAAATATAATGTTTCGGTTTTCAAAAGATAACAATTTATCTTCATTCTATTTTTATTAACAAATAAGTGAAAAGACAAGAAGTACTAGTGATCGTTTATTAATTTTTTGAAAACACATTTTGATTAAAACTAAAATGTTTGAGTTTCTGTCACACTTATGTATCCCTTGAATATTGAGAAATTACACTAAAAGAAATCACTTAATCCCTTTGTTTCCTATATCATAATATGAGTGCCATATAGATGTATTAAGAGGTACTATAATATTTTTAATGTGTTCTTGGATTGTTTTTTACAATTACCATTTATTTATTTGTATTTGCAGTTTGCACTTGAACGTTTTCGCCCTTTCAGTGGCAATATGTGCTGCATTATTACATCCTTTTTCGATATTGAGCAATGAAGTATTATTGGCCTACCCACGGAGCTACTATGTAAAGTGGTTGAATCATTCTCTGATACAGGGTTAATATTATTATTAATATAGATTTTTATTTTTATTTGTTAGCTTCTGAATTTTATACTATTTCTTGTTTTGTTCTATTTCAGGGATCTGGAATTTAGTTTTCTTATTTTCGAATCTTTCACTATTTGGTTTGCTTCCGTTCTCATATTTGTTTACAGAATCAGAAGGTTTAAGCGGCTGTAGAAAGGTATGGTGAAGCATCTGAGCAAATAGTAGTAATAATAATAATAATGATTGGAGGATTTATATAACCCTTTTTCTTTTTGTTACAGTCAGTGAAATCTCGTGTTTATGAAACATTTACTGTTTTGTCGTTACTTATTTTGATATCGGTTGGCTTAAGCTTCGTCATATCAGCATTGGTCAACTTGGAAGGCTATAAACTTCACATTTTTTCAAGTAATAACTTAAAACCTTTTAAAATTATTTATATTGTTCTTTTATATTTAAATAAAATTAATCTCAATTTTTGTTTCCAGGTTTTGGAATATCATACCTTCCGTTTCTTTATTCTTGTATATCCTTTATTGGAGTAGTGTTAATGCTGTGTAAGGGGAAATATTTATTTATTGATTTACCATAACATTTTTGAAAATGTATTCACTATTCGATTTTTGTTTCAGTATGCACACCTCTAGGATTCATTAAAATGTTTGGGGTTTTAAGCCGCTTTCTTGTGAAACCACAGTTTCTCCAAAATATTAATGATGAGTATTTTGCAACAGTAATGGAAGAAGAACTTTTAGAACGGAGGTAATTGTCTATAACTAATTAAATGAATAATTGTTTATATTACTGATTGGTGAATATTGTTACTTTTACTCATATCTGTGCAAGGACACCAAAAAAAATCATAATGGTCCAATTTTGGAATTTGTTTATTAATTTTATTTTATTCTTTGCTACTCTTTTAATTATTGATTGAACGGATCAACTAACATCTGATTTTCATCCATAAAACTGCCTCATGTATTCCTGAACGCACATATACGGTTCAATACATTTGAAATTACCTAGTTTGAATTATTATTGTTTTATTTTGTTCTAACAGTTTCAATCTTGATTATATTTCCTTTTCATGAATGGATTTTCAAACATGCCAAAAAGTTGTCTTCTGCAAAATTTAATCAGAATTTCTCATAGAAGACTGAGTGAACAATTACTAAACTTATAATTTATTTTTTTAATAATTATTATAATTTTTAAATATTTTATTTTGAAGAGAAAAGATATGCCCAGGACCGGGATTCGAACCCGGGTCTCCCATGTTTCCATCATGGTGCTCTGTCACTTGGGCCATCCTGGCTCGCATCTTGGTCAGACAAATCCATTCTCTTCACTGATCCCATATCCCAGGTTCTCGCAATTGGCGATGTATACAGGAGGAAGAATGTTCATTGAACATTACTTAAATTAGGATCTTGTTGACTTACGTCATTATATCATTTATAATTTATTTTATTTCATCTTTTTTATAATCATTATAATTTTTAAATATTTTATGTATATATGTAAATATTATTTACTGGGATTCGAACCTTTAACCTTATAGTGTTTATTACAGCTCAATATGATAGAAACACATTACACAAGTTTGGTGTTTGAGCCTCAACTAATATTAGTGTTATAAATATTCTTCACTGATATTTTATTTCCTCAAGCTTTGACAAAACGTTTAGTGCATACTGACAATTTTACAGATACCAGAGTAAAAACTAAAACTATAACAAATAGAACTACTTCAATTTCCTGTTGTTTGTTCTAAATTAATTTATTTATTTTTGTCTTTATTTAAATTTATTCTTTGAAGACATTCTACAGTTCATGTTATCAGGTATTTTTAATGAGAGAAAAACATTTCAACAGTATAACTGCAAAACCTGTTAAAAGGTATATTGGAATAAATAGGAAATAACGAGATTTTGCAGGGGTAATAGAGGTATTACTCAATGTTACAAAGGACACACCTTAAGTGAGGGAAAATGTGGATTGACAAAAAAAAATTTGATAGTGTCTAGTTTTGCCCTATGATCAGTAAGATGTGATTGAGGTGTTTGTGGTTTCCTCTAAAATCGTGGGTAGCCATTTTATTCTATCTCAAAAATGTTACCATTTTTGAATCACTTATTAAGTATGTAATTTAAATTTAAACATTTGAGAAGAAAGTTGGGTGAAACTAATAAAAATAAAATTCACAATCACGTTTGTTACCTAAACCTGGTCATCTAAGATATAAATAACATTTTTAAGAGTTCAAATGTTTTTGCAACTCTATATTATCCATGTCTGTCTCTGATTTCAACTCCAACAGATAAAACAATAAATTAAATAAAATATTTTAATTTTAATTTTTTATTAATCAAAGAATATGAGAACTTTTGCTGTAATCTTCATTAAACTTAACTCTAACTTAGATTAAGAATACTGGAAGGGGTTTTAATAGTATGAGGTTTTAAGTTATAGCCATTAATCTGGAAATCAATAATTTTGAATATATATTTCAAACCGATGAATTTTATTTGACATTGAGTGTCTTGTTCTGTGTAAAACAAACAATCCATATTTGTTCTGGCTGAAGTCTGTGTCTGTTTGTCTGTTATTATTTATTCTCTTTCATTGTTCTATTGTGCAAAGGCACACAAACAACTAGTGTCTCTTCTGCTTTAATATTTACCTTATTTTACTTTAAATATAGTTATACTTTGTTTAGTTTAATATTTATGCATTTTTTCAGCTAAAAGGAGTTTTTTTGTTGAATCTAATTGATACAACTAATTTCTACTAATTGATAAAATTTGACATACATTTTCAGATTGAAGCAGGTTATTGCAACTGGTAAAAGTTATATAAAGCCAGAACCCATGTGCATTCCAAAATATGAGAATGGTGAAACAATTGATATAATGGCACTTCAGAACGGAGCTTTACAAATTGGCCTCAAAGAAAAACTTGACAAAGTTCAAAAGACAAAGAGAGTACTGGGTTGGTTATTTTAATTTTAAATGTATATATATATAATTAAATACAGATAATTTAGATAAGTTTAATGTTTATGATAAATATTTACTTCTTTTTTTTTGTAGTAAGTAATCTCATTCATGATTATGAGTATTCCACTAACATAATTTATAATTGATATCAATATAATGTTAGTTGATTCTTTTTTTTTTGTAAAATAATTTTATTGTATTCATTATTTTCTTAAATATGTCAAGCATAGTACTTATTTACTTTTATGGTATTTTGTACTCTACCAATCTTTTAAGGATTTACACTTACAAATAAAAACTTTTCATTATTTGTTATATTTTCTCTAGGTTTATTTATGTATGTGTAAGTGAGAAAATGTTTATAATTAACATCAAATTGTCTTTACAGATAATTTATTTATTTGTTTCATCAAAATATTAGTTCTTCTTAAATTATCTACTCTTCTGGTAAACAATCTACTTATTTTCATAATAATAATTGTATCATTATTTATAGCATAGCAATATGGCATGCTTTATTTCTATCTTTTACTGCGTTGTTTATTTATGATAATTTATTATAATTACAAATAATTCACTGTAAGTAATCAAATAATAAATTATAATTAATCAGACAATTAATTACAATTTATTGTAATTGATCAAATCATTAATGCCACTTTATTATAATTAATCAACTGTTTGTTTATTCATTTAACGTCTCTTTACGCTGCTACGGCTATCAGGACAGGGATCTTTAATGAGTACCTCATTACCACATCGTACAGACTCAGTACCCCCATTTTACATCCCTTCCAAAGGATGGCACAGCCATGATATTTTACTGCCTTTAAAAAAATCCTTAGGCCACCTGCCAGGCTGCAAACCTATGACCTTGGACACAGTATATTGTTATGCTAACCGATATACCACAGGTCATCCCCAAATTAACCAATTAATTAATGATGATTTATTTACTTTATCATTAATAATTATGATAATTAACTCATTATCATAATCTTAATATCTCTATTGTACCCTTCTCAGGCTATCATCTCATCTCTTAATTTGTAATGAATGACTGGATTTTTCAGAAGAAGCCAACTCTTACTTCACATGTTTTTGTTAAACAATTCAAAGTTAAATGGCCTTAAAAATTTAGTTGGTTTTTGATGAATTAATTGTTTTTTTCACTAAGCTGGTTTTATCCCAAAATATTAAAGATATTTTAATTTGTTCCTATATAATTAGTAAACTATTTATTTATTAAAACCAACCGGACCCACATTGCAGGTTTTTATCAGAACATAACAGTAGCAACTGTGCTATGGGAAC
The DNA here is from genome assembly GCA_964056705.1 of Troilus luridus. Taxonomy (NCBI): domain Eukaryota; kingdom Metazoa; phylum Arthropoda; class Insecta; order Hemiptera; family Pentatomidae; genus Troilus; species Troilus luridus. Next base: position 49,239,254 of record OZ057416.1, read on the forward strand.
TACAAACAACATTATGAAAAAAACACATTCTTGTAAAAAAAAATAATTTTGACAATCATTTGGCCGAACCCCTTCCAGTATTCATAATCTAAGTTAGGGTTTAGTTTAATGAACATTACAGCAGAGATTCTCATATTCTTTGATTTATAAAAAATAAAAATAAAAATATTTTATTTCATTTATTGTTTAATCTGTTGGAATTGCAATCAGAGACAGACATGGATAATATAGAGTTGCAAAAACATTTGAACTCTTAAAAATGTTATTTATATCTTAGATGACCAGGTTTAGGTCACAGAGGTGATTGTGAATTTTTTTTTTTTCTATTAGTTTCACTCAACTTTGGGTTACTCTAGATAAATTATCTACGCTTGTTTCGTGACTAAATGTGAATATTTTTATAACATCTCTGTTCCACTGTTTTCTTCTCAAGCATTCAACTTACTTAAAATTAATCACTTACTTAAAATTGGTCAGTTACTCGCTGTCCGAGCTGCCACTCCTATCGGCCCTGAAGATGACCTACATAGTAGGTCGAAACGTCGGCACTTAAAATAAAATAGTCTCACCTATTTTTGCGTGTTTTCTTGACTGCACCCCCAACTATCAACATCCTATTACTTAAAATTAATTCAAAAATGCTAAAATTTATGGAATAGAATAAAATGGCTATGATTTTAGGGAAAACCACAAACCATCTCAATGTATCACATCTTACTGAACATAGGGCAAAACTTGACACTATCAATTTTTTTTTCAATCCACATTTTCTCACTTAAAGTATGTCCTATGTAACATTTTAATATTAAATTAAATTCATGATTGAAGCAAACAAGTTTAAATCTTTTATCCTCTTAAATCAAAATTTGTTCTTTTACAAATAGCCTCTGAGTTTTTCGAACAAGTTACTCCAAGTTTGATAGTTAATAAAAAAATTTTACTTATTGTAATAAGGGCTAAAAGTTGGAAAATAATCCAGTATCATTAACTTCCACATAGCTGTAGTATATACCTTTTTTTTTTATTTATCTCTTACTTAAATCCATGTGCATCTCTTTACAAATTATCACTATAGTTAATAGACAAAAAATATATTTTCATTCTGATAGATGTTAAAATAAATATGTATTGTATTTTAATTCATTATAATATTTATAATTGTTTTTACAAGCAATTAGCCGTGTGCTTTGAAGGTATTTTATGTATTAATTTACTGCTTTTTATTTCCAGAAAAACAGAGAGCGACTTCAAGTATGCATAGGAATGTAGTCTATCCCGTAGCGATGCTTGCATTACTTGCATTGACAGCTATTACAATACTTCTTGTACTGCTAAACTCTCTTCAGCTATTGATCGGTATAAAAGCTCTTCCAAAAAGCACAGCGGTTAGTTTATTTTATTCTATGAAGTAACATATTTGTAAAAGTAAATTTTTAATTGTTAAAAATTATGCTATAAATTGCGTAAACTCATCATGGTGAAGTCTAAATTTTTTATTTATTTCTTTTTGCCCTGTTAACCCATGAACAAAAGAACTAGAAATACTGATCTGATCAACGCTTCCTGTTAAATAAATTCGAAACTGGTTTTCTGATCTGTTCACTAGCTTAGGGCTGTTGGGGGAAAATATTGATATATTTTAAAAATATATGGTTTTTCTAAGAGATTATGTTATTGATATGGTGAAACACCATGGACTGATTGTGGAAATATGAATATTATGTGTTCATTAAAACAAAGTTGATTGTGTTACAAGAGTTGTAGTATGACCAGAGGCTTGAGTTTTTTACTTAAAAGAATTGTATTTGATTTATCTAGGTATTCATGACTGGTATAGATACAGCAAGTAACATGATTTGATTATGTAATTGCTTCATTTATTGTTTTTTGGGGGGGGGGGGTTTACGAAAAATTAGTAATTTTTAAATCTTACAACTCACATAAAATGTAAATATTTACTAAATAAATTGAATAAAATTGGAGTAGTGATTTTGTTTTTGATGTTGTTTTAAATAACAATACATTAGTTGGCAATTTTCCAAGTAATAAGAGAATTCTATTCCGGGTAGATTCTATTATACAACTAATTTATTTCTTTAATAATTAATGCATGACATAAAAATAACATTTTAACTTGTTTTAAATTACATAACAACTATGTAGTCTATACATTACTGCTTAAACAGGTTTAGCCTGTTTGCAATAGAGCATCTTCCTGTTGTTTAAATCAAGAATTATATACTGTTGCTAAAGTGAATAATTATAATGAATAAAAATGTGTAAATTATTTTATCAATTTAAAGGTGATTCTTATTAATTTTAGAAAATATAGCTAGGAGGCAATGCCCCATTTATACAATACCAATAATTCTTAAATTCTGTCTCACCTCAAGGGAACTTGTTTAAAATATAATCGGTTAAAGTACAAATAGTTGCAATATTAAGCATCATCTTTTCTCTGGTTCAAATACCGGTATTAGCCAAATGAAATAACTTGTGATAAAACTGGATTTTTTAAAACTAAATCTCATGTTTAGTCATTTGACCTAGAAATGTCTATGCTAGTCAATTAGAAACTAGTTAAATGCACCATAAACTAATTTATATTGGATATCTTGACAGGAGGTACAGTACACATAATGTACGAAGAGCATTGTAAATATTATATATGCACATATTTATAGCCAATGGATGTTAAAAATAGTGATTTTTCTTTTTTGTTTGTTTTTTTAACTATCAGGGGAACAATTAAACATAAAAAACCCTGTAATTTTAATATTTTAGGGCTTAAATTTTAGCTTATTTACTTCTCAGTAATTTTAAAGATGACAAACTCTTAATTAACTAGACTTTTAGTTGTTTTTTTTTAAATAATTAAAATGAACTTCCGATTATTCAAATAGTGTATTATATATTTTACTTTTACTGGCATATTTACCGTACATCTTGTTTATCCAAGAGAAAAATTTAATTATTTTTCAAGTTTGAAAAAAAAAATTAAAATAAATAAAAAAAAGTGATAACTTAATGAATGGGTAACTTTTTTAACTTAGTGAATTTAATGGGTAATTTTTCCTATTTTTTGGTTTATGTATGTAATTAGATAAAATTAAAACGTTGAAATCCATCCGTTGTAATTGGCTTTAAAAGCATAAATCTGAATCCATTGGACTGCGTTTGGGTGTACATGATTGGATAATTTTCATGCAGGTTTGTGCTGTATAGTTATAATAATTTATTTTAGCTTCACAAAACCCAATAAAAATGTCACTTATTTGCATGCTGGATTAATTAAAACTAGAGTTGAAAATTTGTAAATAGCTTTAAACAGCGTATGTAATTAATGTCATTTTTACCAGTACTTTCCTCTTAAATGGCGCCACTTATAACATTGCTTGATCTTTTATTTTGATGCTAGCACCTCTGTTTAGGAGTTTTGATGGAAAAACATATTATGTTCTTTTATCATCAAACATAAATTTGATTAGGTTTGATTCTTCTAGTCTCTATTGGCTCTTCTTTCTTATTTCGCCAATTAGCAGTTCCCCATATTACTAAAATGGTTTGAGTAAGCATGTCGTTTTCGGGGTTAAAAAAATTGTATAAGTGGTTAACGATTTTATTATGCAATATGCAAAATGTTATAAAAATGAAAATAAAATGGCAAACAGAAAACTTACTCAAATACCAAGGAATGTCAAAAGGCTACAAGATCACTATATCCTTTTCTCTTATCAATTATGGCACCCGGATTAGAGGAAAGTAACCTTTTACCAATTTAAAAAAAATTGCTTATATTTTTTCTAAACGATTATTATTCTATATACATATGTATATACTTTTTTCACCTTCACTATTTATTTCATTTGTTTTTTCAGCAATTTACACTGGGACTGACATCTCTATCGAAGTTAGGCTCCTTAGGAGCAAGTATCGAAGTGGTAGTTATAGTTTACTTAGCAGTAGCGTCTTTGGTCGGCCTCTATACCTTCCCCTTCCTCGCCAAGATCCGACCAAGGGCTCACAGGACTCCTCTCTCACTGTTAATAGCTAACTGCGCACTTCTCCTAATTCTCAGTTCAGCACTTCCACTTTTGTGCAGAATATTAGGTAATTTATAATTGTTTTGAAATTATTTTGTTTTTGAATTTTTATTTTATGACGGGATATAGGAAAGAAATGTTGATTTTCGATTTGTGGGCTACCTTCTCTAATGGCTTCCATTATTAATAAATAAATCACAAATGGTATTGTATTAAACTTTGATTTGAGTTGAATCTAGACATTTCAGCTCTGGACAAATAGTAAATTTCTGCATTAGAAGTCATTCAGAACCTTCATAAGGTAAATAGGTTCAATCTGTTTCCAATAGATTATTTTTTTATCATTGTTTCAATAAATAATAATAATATACAAATGCCCAAGTGAATAATCTATTGAATAAAATAATCTCTTAATTATTTTATTAATATGAAATTTCTACATCATATTTAGTATATAATGTGATATTTTTCTTTCTTTTTTTTTTTGGAGTGGTTTCGTATAAACTTTAGAAGATATAGCAAGGTAAGATTAACTGTAATGCCCCATACTCTACTACCAGTAGAGTATCAATTATCCACAAGTTGTGTCTCACCTTAAGAGAACTTGTTTAAAATATTAATGTGTGAAGTCCAAGTTCATTGGAATATGAAACAGCAAAAAAAACTCTAAATATAAGGTATGCGCTTAAAATATTTATGAAAGGATTTTAGTATTTTGAGGTGTTTTTTATAGTACAGTGGAATGTCGATTATCGGAACTAATGTTGTCATGGGTGGTATTGATGATCAAAATTCAATAAAAAATAAATACCAACCAAATGACTAGGAAGGGATTCAGGGCACCAAATGAAATTACCTAATATGTTTACAGTTCTTAGTAAACAAATAGCTATTAAAGTCTAAGTTTATTTTTTTTGCTATTTCCCAGAAATGATTAGGCCCCTTATTGATGTTCATGGAAAAATCATTTGATCTGATCATATTAATTAAAATTACTTTTCTCTTCAAAATAAAAATATTTAAAAATAAACTCCATCAAAAGAACAATTAATAAAATTTAATTAAAATTAATTTTAAAAACAAAACAAAAAAACAGTTCCGTTTATTGAACGTTCAGATAACTGACTTTGGAAGAATTGACACTCCACTGTATTCAGTGGTAGATATAGTTAATATTTGTAATTCCTCGAAGTCATATGAAGAAAATCTGATGTTTGAACACTTTAGGATTATCAAAGATTAGGATGCTCGAGTTTACAATTAACAGAAAATTGGGGGAAAATACGAAACTTTTAAATTAGTAGCTCCTGTAGGAGATGCTCCATAAGTCACTCATAAACTTAATTTTTTTTTTTCAAATTTAATACCCAGGTATAAATTAAAGAATAAACAATTTAAATAATAAATTACTTACAGATAAAATTTGTTAATTTTGTTTGTTCATTACTTTTGAGTTATTATGAATTGAGATGAATTAAATAAGGCCTCATGGATATCCTGATTTCGTTAGCAGTTGTACAGAGGGGGTTAAATATTAAAAAATTGTCTGAGATTTATTTAGCATTCAATGTTAGTTCTAGAAAGGGGTCGTTAACCTATGACCAGCGTGTCATCGAATGACCTATTTGATAATTTCAAGTTATCAACTTTAGTCCCAAAAATAAAGTATAATATATAAAAATAAATTATAAAAAATATCGAAGAGAATGTCTATACAGTTCATCTAACTATATAATTATTTTATTCGTGAAATATTTCTTATTATTTACTAAAAGACTGTTTTTTATACAATAAAATCTCTGACCCAAATCTATCTTTAAAAGTAACATTTATGTTTATTTTGACCCGTTGCCAAAAAGAGACCTTACACCTTTCTTCGAGAGGATGGAAAGGAATAAAAAAAAATATATATTTTTTTAATAATTGTGACATCTCATGAAAGAGAAAGCTTCCAAATCTCTCTCTGTTGGTTTGGCCAACTTGCCTCATTTTCACTTCCTCATCACGGCAGTAGCTTTGTGAAAGCAAATTCCTCATAACCTCTTTACATAGATATATATATATGAGAATATGGACAGAGAGGAAAGCCAATGTTATGCGTTAAAATGTTATATTATATAAGCAAAATGTTGTATGTGCACTCCTTAGATGGCCATTATTGCAAAAAAAATATATATTTACCTCATACATGCAGGAGTAATAAAATGACTTTTTGTATAGAATGACTATTGGTTTTTATTTAAGTTATTTTGTGAAAGAGCTTCTATTAGCTAACTTAAGAAGAAATTAATGAAAGCAGGTTAGCAAAGGGGTTGTGTTTGAGTGATCACCCTTAAACGAGCTAATCATTATTCTACTGAAGCTGTGACAAAGTTTCTTATTTATATTGCGTAATTAATTGATAACATTTAAAAAAAAATTTATTCAACTAATAAGAAGTTTCGAGAAACTGTTATTTTTTGTTTATTGTTATCCTTCCTCCAAATAATATAATCAATGGAAAATTCTATTGATGGATTGAATTAGTCAGGGGTGCAGTCAATGATAACACATAATAAGATTAACTTATTTTATTGTGCCGACATTTCAGCCTAAGATGTAGGACATCTTCAGGGCAAGGAAAGAAACAGAGAATAACTGTATAAAACCTTGCAGTACCAAGGAAGAATAACAGATTATATGTACAGAATAGATAATAATGTAAAGAAATACAGAGAGTTACATAAATTATGAAATAACTAGTGAGAAAAAGTAATGAGTAAGATAAACTATGTAGTAACTGGTGAGACATAATAAGAATGGAAAACATAGTTGAATTGCAGCTAATGATATAAAAAACATTTTTCTATATAATTTTTAAAATAACAGAAAATTATGTTTTTTTTAATGTAATTTGTTATATGATTGGGTTGAAATATAATGATTACAATTCTATCACTTGCTCTAATTCAGAATCCATCTTTTGTTATTATTATATACATAATTATTGTTCTGTAAACTCTGAACTTATGTCACCTTTATAACGATGTTTGTTAAACATAAGCTTTATACAGTAAGAATAGGTACTAACATATTTTTTAATAATACTTTATAATTATAATTTATGATATAAAAGGGCAAGCAACTCAAGGATAGCAAAGATACTTTTTCCTTTTCAATTTCAAGAAAAAGGTGAATATTTTTTATCAATTAAAATTCTCAGCCCCTTTAATTTAATTATAACTTTGTTTTATATTTATTCATATTTTATTTAGTAATTCGTCAAATAATTTATCATGTAATTAAGATAGTTTAATTTTAAAATATCAAGTTTAATTTAATCTCAAACCAAACTCCTTTTAACTTTAAATTCACAGTTTCTATGATTTGTATGTGTACAAAATCCTATAATATAATTTCGAGTCTTAAAGAAATAATTTACTTTATAGCTAAAAGTGAAGTGTATTTCAAATACCCTTTTTTTTTAAGTATTTATTCACTTACTTGTTTTTATCCGTAAATGACTGCTTGTAAATATATACATACAAAATAATGAAATTCAACCTTTTTTTATTTTTATAATTTTTGTTTTTTTTAGGTATCACAAATGTTGATTTGCTTGGACATTTTGGTAACATTGTATGGTTAGGTAATTTCAAAATAGTATTCACTTATAATATTATATTTGCTGGAGTTACATCACTATGCCTCATTAATTTGTTGACTGCACCAGTGTGTAAAGAATTTTACAACAGGTACATACTTAAATACTTATTTAAAGATATTTAATTGTATTAATTTTTCATGCTTAGGTTTTATATAGGTGTATTGTGTTGTCCCCTTTATTTTATATGTATATATATATATACGTGAGGCTGGTTTTATAAAAATCCATCCTTATTCATGTGGTTGAAATAAACTGATAAAACCTAAGTTTTTTTTAGTAATTACCTAAAAATTACAAGTCTCCTTTAGCATCATGTTACTCATTTGAAATACTTAAAATGGTTAGGATAACAAACTTCTATATCCAAGGTTGTGGGTTCATAGCCCGACAGGTGGTCTTGAGATTTTTTGATGGGAGTAAAAAATCCTTGATCATGCTGTCCTTTAGAGAGGACGTAAAATGTCGGTCCTGAGCCTGTGCGATGTCAGGAAATTGTTTAAGATACCTATTCTAATTATACCTGGTTTGATAAAATTAGGAATCACTTAAGTATCATCCGATTAGCCATAGCAGGATAAAGAGACATTCAATGAATAAGCCAACAAACTAAATAATTTAATTCTATGATAATTATGGGTCTGGATTGGGAACGGGATAGCTCAGTACATTACGTGCTGGGTTAATGATCTCTGAGTCCTGAGTTTGAGAACTATTTACTCTAATAACAACTGAGAATCGATTTTGTGGTATCCAATGCCCTTTCTGAGTCTTGCCTCGCCTCTCTTTAACAGGCACCCTGATTAGGGAGGTGGTTGAGATGACTAAGTCACTTCCTTGTTCAACCATTGGCTTAGGAACTCTAGAATCTACACCATGTACTGAATCCTTCATCGGTCGTAGTGATACAGGTGTTTTTATGATCCTCAATATATCATGTAAAAATTTCATAAAATTAATAAAACCCTTCTATTTGCTGTGAGGCTTTCACAGTGTCACAAAATTTGATTGTTTTACCTTTACCAAGAAAGGTTCTCCAATTATGTGCAACATTAATCCTCCTGTTTCTTCAATTTTTTTTGTTATTAATTAAATAAAAAAGTTAGTTTCAGCTTATTGCTGACCAAACTGTTTTCCGGTGGGCTTTACTGATTTATTTATTATTTTTCATTTTACACTCTATTCTATATAATGTTGGTCCAGGTAATAATTTTTATCCAAAATTCTTTATAATTTTTTTGATTTGCTTTTTCGAAAGAATTAAAAATAATTTAAGCCTACATATTTTCATTAATTATGCAAAATGTTTTTATCTCGTTACCTTTATATCTTCAATATTTGATTGAAATAGGTATATGTTTTTATTTGCAGGGTTAGAATTTTTCTTGCCGTTCTAAAAGAAAAAAAAGATAAGTTTCATCCTCCGATTATTCTTTCGAGTGCAACCAAACCTTCAGCCAAGGAAGATTAATATAGAATATAAAAGTGAATAGAATTAATTAATTATGTGTAATCAAAATAGTACATGAAGATTTATTTGACATTCTGCGTATTCTTAGCTTAAACCGAGTTGATACCCCTTCTATGGGTGACACATAAAAATGCTCATTATTCGTTTATAAATATTCTCTGGATTTGTAGGGCAACATATTGTTGAAATATAATTCTTTGTTAACATTTTAGTCACTTGTTAATAGGGAATTCAAGACTAAGTAACATATCTTTATTAATAGGCCTTTTTATTTTTAGTGTTTTCATTTCAAATTGTGCTGTGATCTACTTTGTTTAGGAGGTACAGACTTATTTATAATAATAATAGTGATTAGAAAGTGACTTCTATTTATAATATTAAAACTTGAAGTAGCTTAACTTAAGGAATCACCCACCACCTTTATGATTTTTCGGTGATGATGGTTTTTTTTTTTGTACCACTGATATGTTAAAGCTCACAAATTGTATATGGAGGCCTACAGAAACTCAAAACTCTAGTCTTGTTTTATATTATTTTATGATATGTATGTATGTTTGTTACGTATTATTATTATATTTACTTTTTTTTTAATTTGATTTTATGTTTAACTCATTCAGTGCCTCAACTTTTAAGATATGAACTAAATGTTAAAAATTTTAAAAATCAATATTTTTTTAAAAATTGTATTTCTTTACTATTTTTAGTTCCTATTAATTCAATGTTTTGGATCATTTTAAATGTATCCTTCATATTATATAGTTATTCATTATTTAAATTTGAGCTAAAACTTAATTGAATTCTAGTAACTATAATTAATACATATCAAATAGATTTATATTTAACTATTGTATTTTTTTATAATTGTTGTTGCCTTATTTTACTTGATACCAACGAATAGGCCTCTAAAATAAAAATTATTATTATGTATAAATGTTTATTCTATAAATAGACCCTCGTGTTCAATATGTTTTAATTATTATTCACTACACACCCCTGATTGTTCTGAAACAATTATTTTAATCAGTTTATTTTATTTTTTTGTCTTTTACTGAAACTCAGAAAATAATTTTAAATTACTTGAAATACCAAATATTAAAAATAAAAATGTACAATTCTATAGAAAAATAAAGTAATGTGTTTTTCGTTTAAATCACACAAAAAAAAAACTGTTAAATTTATTATTTTTATTGTATTGCATAGACAATGTTAGATCGTTTCCACTTTTTCTAAATATTCTGTAAATATAAGGATTTTGATCTAGTCTAAGTCTAAGTTTGGCTGATCACGGTTCTTGTAGTATTGGCACTGAAAGAGTTAAATAAATCATTCATGTGAAATGAACAAGTATTTTTATAAGTTTTTTTTGTTGTTTCTATATTCATATCATAATTGTTTAAATTTTTAGGAAAGTTCTGTTCAATACTAACTTTAAGTTCTTGTATAATGTGCCATGATTTTGGCCCTACATTTCATAACAGCATAGCATTATTTAATATCAAACTCCTAATTTTGGAGCATAAAAGAATTATTGTAATATCTACCTATAATATTTGGTCTTGTAACTTTATTAATTATTTATTTTATTTTTTACTATGTATCAACATAAAAAATGAACAATAATTATTTGCCACATTCCATTCATTTTAATAGATTGTATACAAGGAAAGATGTATACCAAATGGGTTGGTATTTTTATTTATATTTTTCCATTGTTCAATATCAGTAACACTTATAGAATTGTGTGGTTAAAGTAAATTACTTTGAATGAAACTATTTTGCACTGATGCTTGCCATAGCAAATCAATTTTAAAACTCACATTATCATAACTATAAAACTCATATAATCACCAATGCCATGTTTTACAGTTTAATTTTCAAGGATAGTTTGTTTAGACTTTTTTTTGTTTCCTTTTTCTTAAGGTTTGAGATTGTTTATTAAACTATTAGTAATATTACTGTTTGAATAAGTTATTTTTTAAGAAATCAACCAAGCTTGTCTCGAGACTGAAACTAATTATAAAAGCATCTTGAATTGACATACTTTATTTATATTTATAACTGTAAATTATACGGAAACAAAATAGTATTTGAATTGACTGAAGGAAATAAACGGTTTTAGAATAAAATTGTTATGCTTAGAGATAAATCTGGATGAAATTCAGTATTCTTTTAACATTTAATGATGTCATTAAACAAGTATGCCACTTCAAGTATGATTTGTAGATATACAAGAATTGTGATATTTTTTTTGTAAAAAAAAAATGTTCCTTCTGCTGTTAGATTGAACAATATTTTATTATACATATTTTATATAAAATACTTTCTCCTTATTTTAGTAATTTATGAATATTTAGTTTTGTATATGGTCAGTGTCTTGGAAGTCATAAATATATTTATTATTTATTTATTTGTAATATATATATTATGTTTTTATCCTTAGAAAATGCATTGTGCCTGTTTGAAATACAAAATTTTTAAAACTGATGTTCTTTGAATTTTATAATTTTTCTATTTTCTTTATACTGATTTGCTTATATAAAGTTCGCTCATCACTTTCTAAAATATATTTGAAGTATTGTTTAAACCAAATTTTTGATTATAAACACTTTAGTCATCTTCTGCATAATCCTGAGGACAATAAATTAATTAAAAAATAATGATCACAATGAGTGAATTATTTTACGAAAGACTGATAGTCGACTAAGTTTTTTCTTCCAAACTAAACCACAAGCATGTTATGAGTCCAACAAGACCAAATTCAAAAATACATAATAGAGGTTTTGGATTCAGTACATTGTAGAAACTGAACTGTCTAAGTTAATGGTTGTGCAAGTAGGTGATTTGGCTGAATCTCACTCATCTGCCACATTTTTTCAATTAATAATACCCACTTTATAGAAGATTTATTAATATATAGATAGACTAGCTTCGCTCGCGTGGAAATTGGTCTGCCACATAAAGTTTCGTGACAGATCATTTTACATAAATAATTTAATTTTTTTTAACTATAAGTTACTCGTACATCCAAAATTTCAGATGTCTAACTTAAAAATTGACCGATTCCATACAATCTTTGAACCCCTATTATATTGAGGGGAAACCCTTGGGGGTGGCATTGTCCAAATTCCTTTCTTAGTGCTCATTTTAGCTATACAAAGAACCTATCTGCGAATTTCAAGATGCTATGTTCAGTGGTTTCTGCTGGGTGTGTTAGTCAATCAGGTTACAGTTTTATATTAACTTCGCCTGTGTGGTGTGTTGATAAAAAGTAACTAATGTCCTTCCCCAGGCTTGAGATTATCCATATCAAATTTCATCAAAGGCGGATCAGCACAGCCGTGAAACATACATTGACACCGATTAACAAATGGGACGGACAGAAATTTACTGTTGTCCGTGTCAGTAAAGGATTAGTATGTAATGTTATGAATTTATTGAAAGGATTACTTAGTATAACGGTTTCACTTGTCGTACGGCAGCATCGAGAAGTGAACTATGTTACTTGATTTGTTTTGTTCAGCGAACATATGTAGATTTTGTGAGTAAGGAACACGTGAGCAAGCATAGAAACATTGCCCCCTTTTTTCATTCCCCTTAGGGGTAGAATTTCGGAAAATCCTTTCTTATTGGATGCCTACGTCATACAAAGAACACACCCTCAAAGTCTGAGGTCTCTATGATCAGCGGTTTAGGCCTTGCGTTGATCCCTCAGTCATTCAGGACAATGCATTTTATATGTATAGACAGATAGATTTGTATCTGGTAATGAATATGAAATTGATATAATCTAACTTAGTTAACACTTTTTAATCTACTTTCATAAACAATTCTAATATGAATTCAAACTCAAATTTGTTTGTCACTTGTTGGTCTCGTGTGGAGATTTCACATGGTTTATCTCTAAATTAATAACATTTAATCACAGAGTGGAATGAACCCTTTTTTAGCTCAAATTAACAATTTATTTATTACAAATTGCTATTATCTTTACATTATCTTTTACTGATGTGACCATCGATAATAATTATTTTAAAAAACAAGATAAGGGTGTGCGTTTTAAATAAAAAATCTGATTAAACTATTTTCTGTTATCCTCAACTAGATTTATGATGTTTACTGAGTATTATAAATTAATCATAATTTCCAATTAAAACTATTTAAATTAAAATTATTTGAGAAAAATCCAATTGTTCAATTTTGTTTTTCAAATCCTAAATCTCATTACTCATTGAATTACCTTATATTTTTCTCAAAGAAAAATTAAATATTTAAAATTTAAATGTTACAAAAAGAAATTTAGCATGTAAATTTATTTTTTCAAATTAGTTGTATTTTTTATAGATTTAAAACCTTACCTTTCCTATGGTTCAACAATTATTAAAGTAGAAGTTTCAGTAATATCATGACGTAATACTGAGGACTTTATCGTACAACCAAAAACATAAGCTTCTTCTACAACAAAATAACAATATGCTGGTTAATATATATTTTTCGTAGGTTTTAATGTTAAACAATAGCTATATTATTAAAAAAATTCTAGCAATACATAGTTTAATGAATTAACATTTAGTCTTATGAGTTGAGCACCTTTGTTTTTAAGTTAACTTATTTTGAGAAAGTCATAAATTGATTTCTTCAAAATAATACTTTTTTACAATAACAGTATAACATAATAGAGTGGGATAAATTCATATCATAACCTAATAAAATTTTTAAAAACATTTAAAATGCCTTCAATAAATATTCTAAATTTTTATTACTGGTCACTCTAATTATAAGATATTATAATTAAAATTATAATTTATTAGATTCATTTTATTTTTATTTTTTAAATGGAAACTTTTAAGAAAGTGAGAAAAGTAATTTTAAAGTTCAAGTAGAAATTATACCACCATATTTCCCAAGTTTATATATTTGAATACATAAAGAGAACATTGTAATATATTTTCTTTGTAAAATAATGCAATAATAAATTATAGTAAATTTATTTTACAAAACCCTACATTTTTTAGTTGATTCAATTTACTGAAGTTTTTAAAGATCATTATAGAAGTCTCTTTATTTATTAGAAGTTTATTTATTAGTTTGAGTAAATTCCTTTAGACATTTCTATCACATCTTAGAATTCTTCTAATTCAAGAAGAGGTATTTAGGTTTAAAAAAAAGTAACATTCTACCAACAGATTCAGAATATAAAAAAAACAAAAAATCAGGAAAAGGAAAATAAATAAACCTATCTCCCTTCAATTTGAGAGTTACTCGGTGCCATTTGCAAGTCTAGTTTTTCTCACCCTAGGATCTCAACTAACTACTGGACAAGGCCATTAAATAATATTAGATAAGCCTCTAGTATTAATAAAACATAGTTTTGGTTACATGACAGACAATTAATTGGTTTATTCATTAAATACCTGAATGGGCATTTTTGGAAGGAAGGTTATCTTCATCTGAACTATTCGCAGATTCTTGGGAAAAGATTAATTCTTTTAATTCACGGCTTTCTTCATCATTATCTGTAAGTAACTTATTCTGTATTTTTTGTTTAATTCTATTCCAGCTTTGATTAATGTGAATTGGGGCTTCTCTCAATGGACAAATGATATGGAAGTAACAGGAAAATCCCTATTTAAAAAAAGTTGACAATAAAGAATCAACTTAGCATTATATTTATTAACACAAATAAATAAATAAAAAGGTGTAAGTAACTAATTATTGATTTTGAGAAAAATATCCTAGCTTAGGTCAAATTAAATGTTCAAAAATGTTTACTAATAGGGTACTCAAAGGTTTTTATAACAATGTTACGGGCTACTGGGTGTAAAATGAATTAAACTATTACTAAATTCAAGATACTAATATTTATTAACAAATTAAAAAGAATACAATGGAATTATTTAAAACAATTAAATTATTAAACTAATATAAATTTACAATAACAATATTCTACAGATTATAACCTAGGCCTAACTGTTATCTAATTACTAAAATAATATACAAATAATATAAGATATTGCTAATACTAAATAACTTAACTATTTACATAAATTTGTAAATGTCAACCTATAAAAAAAAGTGACACCACCTCTGCAACGTTTATACCGCCGAACTAAATGCCATAGCATCCGCTCTACCTTTCTCCATGACAAATATACAAACCGACAATATAGTAATAATTTCCGATTCAATGAGCGCCCTCCAGGGATTGAACAATATGTACTCACACAACCCCATAGTCCAACGCATTCACGAATATCTAATAATGCTAAATCACATAAGCAAATAAATATTCTTCATCTGGGCCCCGGGACATGTGGGTATTGTCAGGAACGAGATGGCTGACAAAGCTGCTCGAGCAGCTCTAACCCTCCCAGGTAGAGGCACAGCTATTCTAACCGCCCAAGAACTTGCTCGCCCCCTTAAAGAATGTACAGACAAAAGATAGCAAGCAATGTGAATGAAAGTCCAGCCAGTAAATTGAAATATATAAAAAGGGAAGTAAAGCTTTGGGCTACATCTAATCGTAGTAAACGCCATGAAGAGGTGGCTATTGCTCGCCTTAGAATAGGACACACGCGGCTTACCCACGCACATCTCATTACAAGGGATGCACCACCGATATGCCTTAGGTTTAATAAAAATCTTTGCATCAGACATATGTTTGAGGAATGCTACTCCTATAAAAAATTACTAAATCAGCTCAAAATACCACCCGATGTTAGAAAAGCACTTAGAGACAGCAAATCTGAAATAGACAAAGTAGTGAAATTCATTACAAACTGTAAATTAATAACCAATATTTGATCCTCCATTGTCCTTGCTATAGATGCATTTGTTGTGTTTTCCGATTGTTTTATTTCCTTATTTCAGATGTATTATTTATAAGTATGTGTGTGTATATAAATATTTTATTTATTTTTTATTTTTTTTAAAGATAAATAATTATAAAAATCAAAAATCTACAGGCGTTGATGACCCTAGGGTTTTACACCTCTAAGCAACAACAAACAAACAAACATAAATTTGTACAAATACAATAAAATTACACCAGAGTTTATAACTACAAATTAATACTTACAGTTCACTAATTAAAGTCCACCGACCGTAAGACTCTCCAAATATGACAAACTGACACACAGTAATAAACAGAAACAGTTTATTACACTCACTTATCAGTTATCACTGACAGACTTATCACTGACTAGTTCATCACACTGACACTGACTTAGTACTTATTACCCACTAGGCTGAAGCGGCCGGCATTTATATAGGCAAGGTCGAACGGGGGTGGGGGCCTTCTCGACCCTTCTCGATCTTTCTGATCTGTTCAGCCCGTCTTTCTCTCTCAGACCGTAACAATAATTATAGGTTCCTATATCTCCTCTTTTATCTATATCACTGCCATTTCTTCTATTAACTTCATCTTACCTGAATTTGCTTTCTAAGCTACATATTAATTCTTTAAAAAGCCTGACACGATTCCTGATGACTAACGACTGATACAAGGCCATTATTGGAATAGAATGAAACCAGTAAACTGGAATGAACCCATAATTTCATTTTATATTTTGATAATATGAATTAAAAGACAAATTTAATATAAATGTTTAATAAATTTTTTTTTTTTTTTTAATTATTTTTTTTAAATTATTTTATTGAATTGTACAACTGTGATATATACATCTAGTACAAGGGCTGTATGAATAAATAAATGCATGAAAGGACGTGTAGAGGCACTACCCATTGGCAGCACTCTAATTACATTTCTATTATAGAAGGTCTCGAGGCCATCTTCTCTTCAGACGCCTAGGAGGATTGTCCGGGATGGAATTGGAACCAAGGATGGAAACTAGTGGGTTTGGATGGGCCTGGAGTTTATTATGGAATGATAGGTATCTGGAATGGGCTAAATCGGTAACATATGGAACGTTCAGGTCATTATGGATGGTTTTATTTGTGACAAAATAAGGAGCATTTAGGATTTTGGGAAGGATTTTGGATTGCAAGGATTGAATACGAGAGGAATTTGATGGTTTGGTGGAGCCCCATAGTTCAATTCCGTAAGTCCATATAGGTCTTCTAACAGTAACATAAATAAGTCTTTTGTAATTGATTTGAAGCTTTGAGCGTTTGTCTAGTATGTGTTGAAGTAGTCGGAAGCGTCGAGCTGTTTCTTGTCTTTTCAGTCTTGTGTGAGGGTTCCAAGTTAGACGTTTGTCTAAGTTGAGTTAATAAAAATTAAATTTAGTAATATGTATTTTTATATCGCAAGGTTTATTGTTTATGAATCATTGTTATTCCTAGAATTTAACAGAACTTTTGCAAAGATACTTAAATTAATAAAAATTGGTAGAAACTAAAGTAATACATTGAATAACATTTAGAAAAAAAAAGTCTGGTAATTGTAATTTCATACAGCCTCACCTTATCTATGTTATTTGCTTCAAAACCCTCTGACTGGAATGAGGCCATTACTTCGTATGATCCATCAGTTTTTCTTAATTCATAGTTCTTTTCAACAAGCGTCATCATATGATCCCTTACTTCATTCATAATGCACATATTTTCAATGTTAATAAAACCTTGATCAGGATTGCCTATTCTTAAAAAAACAAAACAAAAAACCTTAGAGAAAAAGTAACAACTATGTAAGTTAAACAAAGTGTTGGTTTGTTATCTATAAATAAAGTATAATGATTGAGATAAAACAAATGACAAATAAAGTAAAATGTCATGTAATAAACAATTAAAAAATCATAACAAACATATAATACTAATAAATAATGAAAATAGAAGTAATAAAATAAAATAATACCGTTCAAACCCAAAAATTAAAATTATGATAATAAATCTTCTTTCATTTTAACGAGCCTTAGTGTAGCAAATTTATGAATATTAAGATTTATGGACCTGTATCACTGCAGGGTCCATGATGTGTCTGAGGTTCAGTAGATGGTAGAGTCTGAACTGTTTCTTAGACAACGGTTGTGCAAGAAGATGGTGATTTGTCCTAGCTCAAAAGTCAGATTTCTCCCCCTTATTTTATAAAGGATAAAGGCTAGGCCGCTAACAGATTAAATAAAAGTCTTACCAGCAGCTGGATTTGAACCCAGGACCTTCAGAATGGCAACTCAATGCTTTATCACTGAGGCACTCTGCTGCCATTAAGATTAATTATAATATGTTTTTTAAAGATATAGCTGTAATAAAAACTAATTAATAACAATAAATTATAATGGATAATTATCGACCAGATATGAAACAATAATCAATCAAAGTAAAGGAAATAAAAAAGTGTGTCCATGCCATTTTATTTTTATGAAATCTCTGTTAACATAATAATTAAAATGCATAATAAACCAATAAAAACTTAACTATTCAATAATAAATTATTTTTCATTTCATGTCTGAGCCACTTTAAAAATTTAAAAACAAACATTAATATAATATTTGTGAACTCAAAGAGGCTAAAATAAATGGAGGAGAGAGCTAAGAAACTAGAAGAATCATTATAAATAGTTCTATAAAATGCTTAAGAAACAAATGAAAAATTTGTAGGCTTAATTGAACCACCCTATTCAGCGGGAAAGGGGAAATAAGAAGAACTAGAAATTAAAACACTGTAGAAAATAATTTTGTTTATTAGGGCAGTTCTGAGTAAAAAAAAAAAAAAACCTATACCACTACGACCCGTGAACGAGTTTGGGGGTTCAGTAGATGGTTGAGACTGTACTGTTTCATGGACAACGGTTCTGCAAGGAGGTGACTTGTCCTAGGTCAGGCTCAACCGCCAGGTTTTTCCCCCTTATTATGGGTACCCTATTTTTATAATATTTTATAGAGGCTGGGTGAGCCCCAGGAGGGTCCTAGATCCTATATGATCCATCTCCGGCTGCAAACAGACTAAATAAAAATAACTGCCCGCAGCGGGATTTGAACCAGGGTTTCCGGCATGGCAACTCAGTGCTCAACCACTGAGCCACTCTGCTCCTGCAGTCCTGAGTATTAAACTGAGTCCTATAAGCTTGGATCTGGCTAAGAGAAAGAGACCTTGAGGGGAGGACTCCCAACCAACATCCGTTGTAAGTTTAGTATATAAGTAGTGAAAAAATAATATAAGGGTTCAAAATGTTACGTAATAATAAGCACATTGGCTGGGAGAGTGTAGGACAGGATATATAATATTTATAAATGAGTGTAAATGTAATTAAGAGTAAGATGACCACAGCAATAAACTTCTTTACCAGATGGTTCAGCAGAGGAAGCCTGCCGGCTAGAAAAATATGAATGAAGGAGAAAATGATGCGGGTGGAGGTCAAAAATAAAATCTTTGAAAAGCAACTATTTATTAGAAGCCAACATTTAGACTAAAATTGCAGGTCTTCATCAGGGCTGAATATTCACTAGTATGGGATTCAAGTTAGCCCACCTCTGTCACAGAAAAAAAATTGCTTTTCATTCATTCATTTAAACCACTTGCTCATTTCCTTTAAATAGTTATTTTTCCTAATCATTTTTCTAAGAAATATATAAATAACTCACAGGATTTTGATACAATCACGTACCCTAAAGAGAATTCAGATTCCTTGTTATACTGCTCTTCCCGTAAAGTAACTCTATTATTAATTCTAACCAGGTTAATAAAAAATTGTAAGATTTTCTTCTTATCAACCAGTGATGGTCTATCAGAATGCATGTCTTGTAATTGAGGAGGTCTGTTGAGATACTGGAAAGGGATTTTAATATAATAAATTTAAATGATCTTCATATATCTTAAATAAACCTCAAGTACAGTAAGGAAGGGAGAATATCGTGTTTTTTCGAAAAAAATGGTCAGCAACATATTATGAGTGATACTGAATGTTGAGCCAAACTAATATAGAAACTCCTGAAGTAAATTAAATCATTCAACTTACTCTTACGTGTCACCAACAAATATGTATTTAATTATTGCTTTTTACCCATTTTAAATATTTTAATGTAAAGTATAACGGATTTTTTCAATAAATTAATTCTAATTACTTCATGAATATTTTTATTTGAAAAGAAAAGATATGTCCAGGATAGCTCAAATGGTAGAGCCCCAGACTAGCGATCTGGAAGAACCGGGTTCGAGTCCCGGTCCTGGACATATCTTTTCTTTTCAAATAAAAATATTTAAAAATTAGTAACAAATAAAATAAAATAAATTACTTAATGAATACTTTAATACTTACACGGGGGTTTGGTAGCTTATAGAAACCATTAATGGTGCAAATATTTTGCTGAATAGTGAAACAAACATCAATGGTGTATTCCCTGTCAATCATTAAGTCCATGAAATCTACAATTAAGCAGCCAAAATATTTATTCAAGTCAATATCTTTCAATTTGTTATCAAAGAAGGCTTTTGTATATTTTAACATTCTAGTTTCTATTTCGTTCTCCTCACGCCAAGCTGGAAGATTTCTTTGTTTACACTGAAAAAATTAGTATTTTTTTTTAGTTATAACAAATATGGGGTCAGGAAATAAATGAATATATTATGGTATAAGATTCATGATAAGAATGGGCCATAAATAGGATGATCTAGCAGGAAATAATAGTAACCTATAATAAATAATAGTAATATTCCCAGGACATTGTCCCTGAGAAAGGCCTAGATTGCTATAGACTACAGGATTACCTTTTTAAATGTGTAGTAAAGCTCATCAAGGAGAACACCAAGGGAACAAGAATTTCCTTCTTTATTGAAAAGAATATTTTTCCATACAACTTTAACGATAGAAAGTTCACACAAAAGCATTTCCAGAAGATAATATGATCTTAGTATCATCAATCTCCGATGTAAATATCCGGCAGTACGAGGAAGTAATTCAAGTTCACCTTTTAATCTTTTGAGTTCTTCACTTGTAAGTCTGCATAAATCAAAGAAGCAATTTCTGATCACCTTGTTTCCAATTGAAAGCCAAGTATAATCGACTGTGCAAATGACTGCAACATCTTTAAAAGGAAGGCATTTGAATATGTTCTCTTTGACGTGATAAGGGAGTTTATAAAAATCAAATTCATCTTGCATAATAAGAAGAAAGATTTAAAAAAGAGACAATAGCCCTTATTTGAACTTGACAAATTACCAAAGTACTTAATTTATACGGTTCAAGATCATCAAAATAACATAATTTTTCTTTTGGTAAAATTTATTTAAACATTAACTACTGATAAGGTTAAATAAGTAACCTAATAACAATTTTTTATTTATCTACTAATGATAACAACACTAATATAAGTTACCATGGTGACGCATCTAGAGTGGTGGTAACTATAATAAAATTTAAAAAAATGTTTAATAGCATCCATGATGGTTCATATTACATATTATTTTAATGGCATTTATATTAGTAAAAAATGTAAGTTTTCAATGAATTAACAAAAACTAATATAAACAACAACTAAAATAATTAATGAATGCAAACTTCTTGTATTTTCCAATAACCAAAAGTAGGTTGAACCTTTAAAAAAAATCATCATAATTCTTTATTATTAATAATTTTAGGAAGACTTATCGAAACCGAAGGCTCGATGCCGATACCACCAATTTTTATTTAAAAAATTTAGTCCACTGACCACTAAGTTGCAGACTCTCAAGTTCCTTGCGTCCTCTGCCACACAATCAATCCACCGCAGTCGCGGTTGGCCGACTCTCCTCTGTCCATGGATATCCTCTTTCAGTAAAACACTTTGGAATTTCTCCCTAGTTCATCCTGACCACATGTCCAGCCTATCTTAGTTGAGATTGTTTAATAACATTAACCACATTAGGTTCACCAAAGAGACCATATATTCTTCGCTTTTTCTTTGTCTCCACCTTCCATCAATAGAGACCAGCCCAAATATTTTTTGGAAGATCCTGCGTTCCAATACAATTTCGTTTTGCATCCTTCGTCATCGCCCATGTTTCCGTTCCGTATGTAATCCCTGAGCGAATCAGGGTCTTATATTTGAAATTTGAAATTAATAAATTTTCAGGAATGAAATTTGACCTACTTATAGCAAGTTAAAAATTACTCTAATAAATTCATTCATCAAATTTACAAATTAATAATAAGTCCAATAAATTACAAGTCATTAAAAATCCAAATAAATTTTGGATTTTTAAAATCCGTCTCTCGTATTGATTATAGTAAATTCTTCAACTAGTGGAGATGTTAGGAACTGCTTTGGTAAAAATGCCTTATATGTAAAAGAGTGTTGTGCAAAATTTAAAAAAAAAAAAAAAAAAATTAATAATAATTATTGAATAACATTATAATTATTGTAGGCTGATCATATCTACAAGGTAACTTATAAAACTACTTACAAAGAAAGAAAAGGGGACCCTTTCTCTATATGTGACAGTCCTACATGTTGAGCTGCCCGCTTCTTGCCTACAACTGCCGATCTGTATCTTAAGAGTGAAGGTACCACCGAACCAAAGGGGCATTTAAGCTACCTGGTGGATGCCCCTTACCCTATTTATCTAGGTACTCCTAATGTTCCATATAGTGTCACTTGCGAACTATTAAAAATAATAGCACTACAATGTTTTATAATTTAATTTATTAAAATAATCATAGACGTGAGATGTTGGCAGCTATCTACTAATTCCATCTGTTGTTTTATGGTCCAAATGAAATTCGTTACCTTTCAGTTATATATTTTAAAATTAAAGTTTCCTTTATTTCTAAAATAATGAGAAAATTCGAAAGTCCTATGAAGAAAAATAATTAAAGTACTCTCAATATTAAAAATGTTTGTGAAAACACTCTTGAACGTAACTGAAAAAGCAAGTGTCCATGAAAAAAATGAATGGAAAAAATAAAAAATCTGTATCACTACAACCCGTGAACGGGTCTGGGGTTCAGTACATGGTAGAGACTGTAGTGTTTCATGTACGATGGTTCTGTAGGGAGGTGATTTGTCCTAGATCACACTCAACAGTCAGATTCCTCCCCCTTAATTTATAAAGGATAAAGGCCAGGTGAACGCCAGATTTTCCCCCCTTATTTAGGGTATCCTATTTTTATAACATTTTATAGAGGCAGGGAGCCCCAGGATAGGGTCCTAGATCCTATATGATCTCCGGCTGCAAACAGACTAAATAAAAGTCTTGCCTGCAGGGGGATTTGCAGCCACTCCGCTCCCGTAGAAATAAAATATGGATTCAGTAGATAAAAGTTTGAAAATATCAATGCATACAATTAATAATAACTAGATGCTCTCTCTATAATTGAGATAAACTACCATATACAATTTGCTTTTATAAGTAAGAAAAAAAAAATATGTACATCTTTGAGTTTATTTATTTAGACCTTTTGAGTTTGAACCAGATGCAGTTAAAGGGTCGTTTATCATGAGCCTGTCAATTTCATAGTTGTTATTATTTGAAACAACAACTTCTACTGTACATTGCATTCTTATATCACCTGCAAACAGAAGTACTATTATATTTATTTATCATTATGTTATAGACTATATTTACAAATGCCCTGTACTATGTATTATATATTATGTTTGAAGAGACTTCCTGGACAAATCCAGCCAAAGCTAACTGTAAAACTGATTCTGTGCATTGATGAAAAGTTTTCTCATTAAGCAATCATTAAAAGTAATAATAAAAATATTAAAATACCTAAAATATCAACGGGATCACTTTCCCTACTGGCATCAGAAACATTATTGGATTCCTCCAGAAAACTAAAACGTGGTTTTGAATAGATTTGGGAGAGAAGATCGTTCTTCAATCTTGACCAACAGTCCATAATAGACAATGGCGCTTGGTTCATAGGGCAATCGACTTGAATATTGCAGATGAATTTCTGAAATCACTTAAGAAGATTTAGTATCAATGTTTTAAATTGTATCTTAGCATCAATATGAAGTAAACTTAGAATAAAATAATAAATGTTAACAATTCTGATTTTAAAAATTTAGTTTTTTAATATATGATAACAATTGAGATTCCTGCAATGGGTAACTGTTGCATGCAGTTACTTGAGGAATAACGACCCCACGGGTTACCACAGTTTAGTACACCATGAATACCCACCATAACATTAAACTAATCACATACTCTTAACATAAGGACACGAATAGTACACACCCTAGGGCAACCTTCCCTAGGAGTTCCTCTTAAAAGGATGGGGTATGTTCAGTTACCCTTAGGGGCAGCCCCCCCCCCCCGACTGATCTAGGATAGGAACAGGCCGATACCCTGTCCATCCAATTCTTCAAAATCAAAAGAAGCGGAAAATATACAGCCGGGCAGCTGTTACGGAATTCAACATGGCGGGGAAAAAGGATAATAAGACTGGCAACCTGGAACATACCAGGATTGAGGGGGAAAGGGCAAGATTAACTGGCAGAAAAGAGAAAGGCAAAGGTAGATATCCTGGCGATAACCGAAATTAAAAGAAGAGGAAAGGGAGAAGAAAGAATTGGTGACAATATTCTTCTCTATTCAGGCTCCACTGGAAACAGAATACTTAACAGAGGCGTAGGTTTTATATTTAAGGAAAACCTGATGAATGGAGAAGATTTTAAAAACGACAATAGAGAAAGAATACTCCACTTGTGTGCAGGCAATGGCATGATTGTTGCTAACAGCAAGTTCCCTGGTAGGAATCCACACAAATATGTAAGGGAAGAACCAAGTCCCTATTAATAGTAATAGACTATTTTCTGGTCAAGAAATATTCCCTTAAACATATAATTGACTTACGAGTCAAAAGAGGTTTTGAAATAGGTAGTGACTGTTTGACATTAAATATAGGCTTAGTGTGGAGTGGAGAGAAAAGAATTGGTAGGAATGCAAGAAAGATTAGAAAAGAAGTGGTCATAGGACACAGGCTAAAGGAAGAAGACGAATTGGCTACCCTCTTCCAAGAAGAAATTGAGAGAATGGCCAGGGACTCAGATTACCAACAGAACTCTGATGATATAGAGACATGCTGGTTTTACTTTAAGCGTGAAGCAGAAAAGGAAATGAAAGATGCTGTATTTAAGTCAACATTCCTTCCTATCCTCACGTGCTCTTGAGAATCATGGACGCTGACAAAGAAACACCAATCCAGAATACAAGCAGCAGAAATGAGATTCTCAGAAAGATAGAGGACAAAACAAAAAGAGACCGAGTCCGGAACACCACTATAAGGTCCAACCTGAATGTTAAACCAGCCAACGATCTAATAGAGGAAAACAGACTGAGATGGCTTGGATACCTCCTGTAGATGGATCCTAGCAGAATTGCTAGCGAAACATACCGAGCTAAAATGGAGGGAAAACCTTGACGACCTAAGAAGAAGTGAGAAGAACGGGTGAGGAATGACTTTGAGAAGAGGGGACTCCATTGGAGCAGAAGAGCACAGTTGGTGGAGGACCGGAAGAGCTGGAGAAGGCTGTGCAGAATTCCTCCTCACACTGCTTAGAATAGAATAGAATAGAATAGAAAACAAACTTTATTCTGGGACCAAGTCCCTTTAGAATAACAATAAAGAACAAGTAAAATAAACATAATATTCATCTGGCCAGGAGGCACATAATGATACAAATCAAGAAGTAATCATGAGTGACAAAACATAATAGAAATAGAGAAAGAAAGAAAAAAAATAAATAAAATAAATAACTGATTAAAAAGTAAACCTTAGGCGGTTATGAGGATTGATTATGATAACAATTGAGAAATAAAGGAGAGGAAAAATAAAAATAAAATGCTTTTTAAGATTGGATAAGGATCTTTGTAATTAATTGAAGGACCATAGTTGTATTGCGGAAAAACTGTCAGTCGATATTGGAACAAGGCACGTCTCAACTTGGGACATTGGGCTATAATAATAGTATTGTTTATTGCTATTGAAGATTTTTTAACTTTTATCATTTCAAGTTTTAAAAAATAAAATAATCAAATAGATTATAATAATGAAAAGTTCAAATTAAGTCAAGAAATTTTATTTTTGAATGTTTTTTATAAAATCATGGAGTCTCTAAAAATCAGATAGATTCAATCGAAATTATCTCTGGTATGACATGCTATAAAATTCAAAATTTTCAGGAAACATTACTTTATTATATTGCAATGTTTGATTAAAATCTCGTTACTAAAATTTAACTAATTTTTGGTAATAATTGTTAAGGATAGCATGAATCATAAGAAGTACTATTGATTTTAAGTTTATGTAACTATAATTTGTACTGAGAATTATATAATTTGTACTTCTTATATAATTTGTACTTTTATTTTCCTTAAGAAATAAGTAATAGTTTCAATAAAAAAGGAGTATCTGTGGTGATTCAATAAAGCATAATGATTAAATGAAAAAATAAATCAAGATAGTTGTCCAATCATAAAATAAATTTCCAAATGGTAGACTTTTTTTTTTATTTACTTTTTCCATGCTGGTAGAATGACTAAACTCTGAAGAACGATACATCTCTTCAAACACAAATGTTTCATCAACTTGTCTTTCTTCTCTGTGGGGATCAGAGAAAACCAATTCATAATTTCTGACATCTTTAGTCAGCCAAGAGGTATTTCCATGAAGTATGAAGTCCATTTCTAAAGCCATTAAATTTATTTCTCTAGACCTATCAACCATAATTGTAACAGTTTTAACTAAAATATCATTATAATATATCCATTAAAGCAAAAGTTTTGCCGTACCTCGAAATTTCTACTTCTCTATGATATTGTTCTTCACGGAGAGCAACTCGGTTATTAATTCTGACAAGACTAACAAAATAACTTAAAATTTTCCTTCGATCTTCTTCAGCTATTCTATCGTGATTTAATTTCGGAGTCCTGTTTAAATACTAACGGTATGATTAGGTATAACATTTGGATACATAAATACAATATTACCTACCAATGATGTTCTTCTGCATTTATAACTATTAATTTATAAATAGTTAATAAATCTCACATGTATATTAAAATGGGCAGGACTTTAGAAATGTCTATTTTGAGTCAGTAACATTGAATGAAAATATTCTCCAATTGTTGGTTTAAAATATTATAAAATAACTGCCATATATAATAAATGCATATTTAATTTAATATTATTTATTAGATCTTATTTTCAAATCTGATTGATTCAAGTTAAAATTGTTACAGGAGTAGAAAATTTATTACGAAATAAAAAAATTATACCAAAATCTGTTATTCTGCAATAACAACCTGACCTCATATAAATGTATTAATTAAATCAATAGAAAAACTCTATAATAAAGATATTAACAAGGTTAAATATAATTTAATGTTGCATCTACTAAAAATTTTGGTGTTATGTTAATGTTTTTCATGTAAATTTATTACTAACATGTTACTAATTTAAAGTAGGAAACTTTCAAAATAAATTATATAACCTGTAACATACATGGGGATCCCTCAATTTATAAACAGCATCGATATTGCAAAGGTTTTTTTGTGGATAATATTTCACATTAATTCTAAACTGCCTGTTGATCATGGAATCTAAGACATCCAAAATTTGACAACCGAACATTTCATCATATCGCACTTCGTCCAACTTACATTCAAAAAATAACTTTGCGTATTTAATTACTTTCCCTTCAATCTCATCATTTATGTGCCATGGAGGTAACTGCCTGCTCTTTGTCTGAAAATAGTAACTTAGATGAAAGGTAATCCTTAAGATAAAGATGAATAAACTGTTATTTTAAATAAAACTTGGTTCCAGGCACCAAAGAGAGAAAGAACAGAAGTTAAAAAAAGTCTTCAAATATAAAGGCCACAGTTAAAAATATAGAGGAGCAACGTCATGGAATTACACCCGATAAGTTACTCAAAGAAACATATCAGTCAGCATCTATTGATATGAAGGCAGATATCACAAGAGACCTGGGAAAAACCAGGTTCAATAAATAATTAAACTGATTGATCAAGTTAATAGAAGACAACTTGGAAAGAGCAGCAAAAGAAACAAAGCGAATTAAGAAAAATATTTTCAGTATTCAAAATTGGAAAATAAGTTTTAATTAATGAATATAACAACACGAGTAGCACAATATTTACATAGCCTCTAAAGAGTAAGAAAGAATAATTTATGGATCTGAGGAAAGAGAATTTTTTCTTCAGATATTTCTTGGGATGATCAGAAATTACTGAACTCTAATTCTAGGGCCAAGCAAAGTGTGTAGATTTAGTTTAATTTACCAACTGAAATGTACATAATTATTGCTGGTATATTTAAATAAAGAGGACGTGAAGACTAAGACCTTTAAGAATAATTATTTTAATGTTTATTAGACTTCTTGTTTTATGATACAATATTGAGAAATTAAGTTAGCAAGGATTATCATGAATAAGTCTCACCATAGTGGATTTAACATAGCTCAGTCTATAATTATACAAACTAAAATAAATTAAAACTATTTATTAATTAATCTATTGACATGTCATATTGTTTTAACGTTCTTTTTTGTCATTGGCTTTCCAGTGAGAGATTGAACGAACATCATCAGCATCTGTTTTGTTTAATATATGATTGAAACTTGTTGTTATCTCTTTTGTATAATGTTTGAACATATTACGTAAATACTGATTACTTCATTGTATAGAAACATTAACTTCAGAAAGTTCATTCGAAAATACACTATAATATTTTAAAATGTACTTACTATATAAAATGCGGAATAAAATTCATGAAGTAATTTTCCAATAGCTAGAACACTTAATGATTTATTGTAAAGTACTTTGCGCCACACTGCTCTAATAAGACTTATTTCACTCAAAAGCATTTCCAAAAAGTAGTAACTTCTCAATAAAACTATACGGTTGTCAAATAAATCTTCAGTTTTAGGCATTGTATCAAGCTCTTCTTTTAAAACTTTTAATTCTCTGTAAATTCCAGAACGGAGTTCGAAAAATCTTTTACGGAGCACAACATTACCAGTAGTATATAAAATTGGACTAACTGCACTGAGTTTCACAATTTCTATCAATGGTATATAATAGAATATAGCCTCTAAGAGATGAGAGGGTAGATTTTCAAATTCAATTTGTTTTTGTTCAGCCATAAAGAACTAGGGACGAACATCAATATGACACAAAAAATCCACTAGTCTTAAACTTTCACAAGGTAAATCTAATTTTTTCAATTCATATTGTTAATTTAGAATGCATACAATTTTGAAATGCACAAACAGAATAAAGAAATTAAAAGAAAAAATCAACAAACAATAATTTGATAATAAAATGATAAGTAAACATATGTAGGGAAAAACACAGTTAAAACTTATTTAATACTTATAAATTTTATTTTATTTAATACAAATCAAAACAAAAACTTAATATAAAAACCCCTGAAAAGTACAACAAAATAGCTTAGTAGTTTAAGTTTTATTTATTTAAGTTATATTTATTTATTAAGTAAAAACATATATGTGCTACTTATTGAAGAGAAAATTAAATTAAAAAAGTCTTTACATTAAACACGAGCTGAGATCAACTTTTCAAAAGTCAGTTCCGTTAAACTTATTATTGATTCCATGAGAAATATCTTCCATTGTATAATCAATTGTCGCTATCTATATTATAAATTGTATAGTCAAGGTGGGAAAAAGTATTTAACTGACGATTTGCACTAAAATTAAGTAGTAAGAGTAAATGGTTGTCAAGAAATAATATATACATTGCATGTTTATAAATTGTAAACATATATATAATCGATCAAGGCCGTAAAAAATAAAATGTTCAAATAACAAATTTGGTCACTAAGTCACTGTGGTTCCAGAAAACTTTATATTTTAATTGTAAGACGATAAAATTGTCTAAATAATTATTTCTATAAAATAAAGCCACTTATATTACTACAGGTGGGGTACAGGCATATTTTTTAAAATAAATATTTCCAATAGACTGAATATTTTGGTATGTAATCTTTTAAAATACCAATTATAAACAGTAGCAAAGAAACAAGATTGAAACTTGATACCAATTAATTTTTTTATAACAGAAATATTGGTACTAGAAAATAAACAAGTACATCTGAAAAAAAAGTAGGAAAATAAATATAAATGCTTATTTGTTGTTTGTAATTATGTTAAAAATCATTATCATTTAAATTTTCAAATAAAGTACAGTAGCACATACATACACAAGGCAATATATTTATATTTCCAGCAATAATTTTGAAAGACAATAGAACACTTTCTGTCTAAAATGAAGGAAAATCGCTATTTTTTTTTTTTTATAATGTATGTTGCTGTTACATGTCTTCACTAAATAAGAATTTTAACACATTTTGTAGTAAAAAATGTACAATAAATCAAAATAAAAAGGAGTATCTCCCTTTTACACTAATAAAAATATTTTAAAGTTTTTTTTTGGTACAAGTTAGTGATGAAAAACTTCAATTTTTAAAGAATCAACATCATTTTTGAAAGAACCTCAAAGTTACACGATTTAAGGTTCGAACTATCTTCCAGAATGTACTTACACTATCTTTCATTAGTAATAAATAAACAATATTGTCTGAAAAATGCTCCTGAAACCTGAAATACATTATAAGTATAAAACTAGTTGTAAAAAAGATGAACAGATCTAATATATATCATATTTTACCATTGATGCCATTCAGTCTTTAAGCCAGTTAACATAATAATAATGGAACAATTAAACATCTGAAAAAGATTTTGATTTTGGCATAATACAGAGTTAGGCATTAATTGTGAATGGAAATTTAATATTCATTTCTCACTTTTCAAAAGTGTAATTAGTAAATAATTACTCATTAAATATAATAAAAACAATATTTTTAATGGTGTTTGTTTATTCATACATCACTTTATGCTGCTATGGCCAATTGGACGATGCTACAGGGAGGGTCATAAATTTTGCCTATCCAGGTATAATTGAGATAGGGATCTTTGAGGATACATGTCATCTTAGAGGCTTGGAACTACCATTTTAAGTTCCCTTCTGAAGGATGGGATAACCAAAGATTTTTTACTCACTTTAAAAAATCCTAAGGCCACCTGCCAGCCACCAGTGATCTTCGTGATAGAAGTTTATTATGCTAATCTCTAAACAACGAGTGACCCTATTTCAATCGTAATCTTGACTAATAAAGTACTGGAAAATTCCCATAACAGTTAAACACTCATGACTAGGAAATTGGTTGATTTTTACCTCATTGCAATGCGTAATGAAGTATATATTTTTCACCCAAATTCATATTTGTACCATTTGATTAAGTTATATATTATTTATTGCTGATTGTTACTATCTAATGCCTGACTCTGAAGTATGGTTGAGCATTAAAGTTATTCTGCTTATTGGCACGTACCAGAAAATAAAAATTATGTATTTCATTAATGATGAAATACATAAGTTAAATCAAATAAAATCGTTCTATATTTCAACATTCAACATATGCAAAATTAGACAATATAAAACTTTACATTTATATATTTTTCAAAATCATAAAATTAAATGTACTTATTGAAGCTAAATTCTAATACTAGTCAACAATTACAAAGAGATAAAATAAATGAAAAAATATATTCATAAATTTATTATATCATTGAGTATTTTTTAGTTATTAATAAAGGCTGAGCAAATAGATGTCTTACTGATGACATCAGCTTCTGAGGCACGGGACTAGATTAAAAATAAAATTCATTATGTTAAGGGACCTGGTTGAGAAAAAGATAAAATGTTTATTTGTACTAAGAAATTTAATTATTTTTTTAAAGATTAAGGTCAAACATGAAAATAAGCTAACTCCAGCCTCCCTAGTATGACCAATTCCTGTGTGTCCAGTTTTTCAAGCAAACTGAGAATGAAGTCAGAGTATAAACAGATGTTGATTGATCATCGGAATACAAATAAAATAGTAGTAAAATAAAATATAATTTGGGTCGAGGTATCAGCAGCTCATGGTGCTTTAGGCACTTTAGGTAAACAAACAATACTTAAGGTAAGCTTTAAAGTTTTTCTAATATTACTTATCAATCACGAAAGATTTGCCAAAGAATTACTTTCAAAGGCCACTTTTCCATAAATTTCTTCACAATTAAACAGGCACATATGTTATGAAATATCATTTAAAAAAAAAAAGCTTTTATTTTTTGAAAAAAAAAGTTCGTTTAAATTATTGAAATAAGATTTAATTATTATTTATTCCTCCCCAATTCCTAAGAGTTGTCGGTGTAATAAATTATCATTTCTAAACTCTGCTTTAAGCATTTCATCTTCAAAAAACATATAATAGTAATCACATTCTAACTTGATATAAAATTATTAAACATATTTTAATCTCTCAAAAGAATAAAGGAGACTTAGTCGAATATGGATTTGATGGATAATATGGAGAACTACAGATTATTGTGGTCTTTACTTCAAACTTAATATTTTATAATTAATCTAGAAAAAAAATCATAGAATCCTTTTTGCTTATTTATTTTTATCTTGCAGCCACTAAACCTTCAGTTCCATTAAGAAAAAAAATGGGTGCGGAAAAAATATGTTTTTGAGTGAAGTAAGACCTAAGCCAATTAAGTTACTTTATTCTTAGAATAAAAAAATCACAATTATATTGCACATACAATATTATTGTTTTGCTGTAGGTATTATTTTAATTTCAATAACATTATAATAAAAGCCTAAAATTTTCAGATTTTAATAAGTTACTAATTTGCCTTAAATATTTACACAATTTAAAAAAATATTTATCTATTTAAATTTACTTTATTACACCTTTCAGGAACAATCTCAACAATGTAACCATAGAACTTAAATATATATTTCTTAAAAAACAAAAAAAACAAAATCTAATTAACATACATTTTATAAACTTAAAAAACAAGAGAATTATTTGGGGCCATGAAATACTAAAAGTAAACTAATTAAATTTTATAGTCGTTAAAACTAAATCTAATCCAACTAAATATTCATTAAATTAAGGGATTTCAATTAATAAATAAATTGCTATAGAATTTAAGAAAACATAAGATATCATTATTTAATAATAAAACCAAAATGCTTCTAATCAAAATTTTGTTTGG
This sequence comes from Troilus luridus, assembly GCA_964056705.1. Lineage (NCBI taxonomy): Eukaryota > Metazoa > Arthropoda > Insecta > Hemiptera > Pentatomidae > Troilus > Troilus luridus. The sequence goes on from OZ057416.1 coordinate 49,272,450, forward strand.
TACAATAATTTAACAAATTCTATATTGCTTATTTAAACAATAATCACAGACAATGAGGCCTCAATTATTGCAATAAATCTGATCTTAATTTATTTAAGTTTATTATCATACATCCAGGAAATTAATCATACATTTTCTAAATGTAAGTGCTCCTGTACACATAACCAAAGTCTTTAAAAAATATTACAAACACCCAGATTTAAAAAAACAAATATAGGTTAGTGCATTATAAGATCCTATTAAGTGAAACTATTATTCCTGAATAAGGCATTAAAAAAATAAAAATAAAAACTACCTTTTTAATAATGCGAAGGTAATAATTTACCTTATTATATTTAAAAATACAAAAGTCATACTTATTAAATTAAAATTTGATCTAGTCACACAGCATTAGTTAATGAAAATATTTATGAGGAATAAAATCTTCAAATCTTATTAATGAAATGAAGAAAATAAATCTGACAACTAATTGCGGAAATAAAATCAGTATATTAATACGTTGAAACAATTTTTTTCAATGTGCAAGCATTGGTATGAGTTTTACAAAAACAAAATTTAAAAAATTCGAAAGGCGAAAGTTCATTCAAATGAACAATTCATAAATATATTTTGTTAACTGGCTATTTCTCCAAAATTCATGTGACCTGTTTGTTGAGCATGTTGCTGTGCCTGAGTCTGGCCAGTAAGTTCCATTTTGCATTCTAAACAACGAAGCGTAAATCTATTCACGTCAGTGTACTGTTTGCTAGTCTTGGCTTCAAGAGCAAGCTCTTCAGCAAGTTTCAATACTTTGTCATTTGAAGTCAGGAAAAAGGTTTGAATGGACCCATCAGGCTAAAAAATAAATACAAAGCAAAATGAATATTATTTTTCACAATTAATTAATCAGTAGTATTAAAAATTTCAATTTTAAATCAATTTCAAAATTTCAAATGCCTGTCAATAGCCCTCAGCGGGATATGGTATGTCGATATCCATAGCCCAGGAAAAACTGAGAAATGGCCCTAGTCCACAAGTGGACGTGACAGCAAGTCCTACTCCCACTTCCACGTAGTGACCGCTGGGCAATGCACACCAAGGTGGACATTGACTGACGGGAGAGGGCAAAGGCGAGTTTCCAGTGCCTTAAAACTGGATCCTTCGACTAGGGGAGGAAACCCCGACAGAAAACTCTGGTCCTCCAGGTTGGGGGTTGGACGTGGGGCTAACAACCCTGTTCCGTAAAAACTGTAAGTGTTTTTAAGAAACCACAAAAGGTGAATACCAAAGTGGCTTCCAGCCAACTAGAAGCACAACGGATCATATCTTCTCCATACGGCAGATGCTAGAGAAAGCATATGAGTACAATGTTGACCTCCACCACCTCTTCATAGATTTCTGCCAGGCCTACGATAGTCTTGACAGGAATGAACTGCTCAAAGTAATGAAAACTCTAGGGATCCCGGAAAAGCTAGTCGGATTGAGTGCGATGACCTTGGAAAACACCAGATGTAGGGTGAAGATTCAAAATATGATATCAGAAGATTTTGAGGTTGAGAATGGTCTGCGCCAGGGAGATCCCCTCTCACCTGTATTATTTAACATCGCACTCGAGCAAGCTGCGAGATCAATCAGGACCAACCCAGGAGGAACGATATGTAATAGGATGACCCAACACTTAGCGTATGCTGATGACGTGGTGATATCAGCAAGGTCAAAAGCGGCGCTTTCAGGAGCTTTGCAGGAATTTGAAGAAGCTGGGAAAAAATTGGGTCTGGTGATAAATAAGGAAAAAACCCAATATATGATTTACACAAAAAATGATGGGCAGGAAGAGCTGAGTCATGTGCAACTGCTCCACCACACATTTAAGAAAGTGGACAGCTTCAAATATCTGGGGGCTTTAGTGACAAGAAAGAATGACATCACTGCAGAAATTAAAGCAAGAATTTCAGCAGGAAACAGATGTCTCTTTGCACTGCGAAAAGCATTAAGATTTTGAAACTTGTCACGGAGGGCAAAATTATTGATTTATAAAACAATCCTAAGACCGATTGTCACATACGCTTGTGAAACGTGGGTCCTGACACAGGAATGCGAAAAGATGCTGCAGATCTGGGAGAGGAAGGTGCTTCGGCAGATATTTGGGCCGGTATGTAATGAAGGCCAATGGAGGTCTAGAAATAATAGAGAGCTTCAGGACCTGTACAATGAACCAGACCTAGTCATCTATGTCAAATCTACACGTATAAGATGACTTGGGCACGTAGAAAGAATGGGAGAAGATAGGTACCCAAAGAAGCTATTATATGGCAAACCAGGAGGCAAAAGAAGAAGAGGAAGGCCCAGGCTGCGATGGCTAGATGATGTGGAGAGCGATCTGCAGAGGATGGGGATCAGACAGTGGAGAGGTCGAGCTGCTGACAGGGAGGACTGGAGAGGCGTTGTTGCGGAGGCTAGGGCCCTGCAAGGGCTGTAGAGACATGGGGGAAAAAAAAAAAAAATAAATAAAAATTTTAGGCCACTAGTCATAGTAACAAGTTTCATTATCACCTTTAGAATGTGCAATGTATTGTCAGTAGGACAGAGCGTCCTTGTGGTGGGACTCGCAATAGAAGACTTTTACAACAACAAAGAGATTTTTCAATTGAAAAAAAATAATCCACCAAAAACCAGTAAATTTAACTTTTACTTTTCTATTGGAAATTTTAAAGTCACGGTCTTTCTGAGAAAACATTAACCTGTATGCTTCATTATTTCAGTTACACCAAAATCATTTGAATTATAAATATTCACATTTGAAGACAAGAACAAAAAAAAAAAATAAATAAAGCTTTATACCTAAACTGAGTGTTAGGTTTAAATAATGGTTCCCAATAAATATAACTAAAAAAGATAAATTTAGAATAAACTTATTCTACAAACATGAATATCTAATTTTAGTATTTAAAAAGTGAACTGTTTCAGATTGACAACTTAATTAGTAAATCATTATAGGGAGAAGAAGTCTCATCAATCGTGAACCATCCAACAGCTAAGATGGCTTTTTTATGTTTATATTGAACTATGGAACTAAGTCCTTGATAAAGTGTAGTTGTAATCAGTGAACTTAAAAAAAAAGTTAAATGTGAAACTTGAAATATGTTAAGTGATTAAGTGTCTAATTTAACTGCAATATGTCCTAGATAAGAAACAGACTTGATTTAAAATTAAGAAGCAAAAGGAGGACCATCAAATGAATTAAAAATGAAGTATCAAAATAACATTTCTTACTTTGAATACAAAACTAACATTTAATATTTATTATTTGTAAGTAATATTCAAAATAGTTTTTATTATTTTCTACTTTATTATCTTTATTTGAAAAAAAGCTGAAATTCAATAAAGCCTAACTATTGTTCTATCTCCTTTGTTTCCTCTAACATTAACTGGTTGGTTCTAACTAAATATGTTAGTAACAAGATATATTTAGTAGATATAAATTAAATCCCATTATAAAATAAGTACTTCTGAAAATATTTTACTTAGATTAGTTTTTGCCATTATGTAACAAGTAAAAATTAATATAAATGAGGAAATCCATTATTTGACACTTTTAAATTTAATATATTTATAAGTATAGAAAAAATATAGGGCAGGGTTCTGCCCACTTTTATACAAAACATCAGACTAAGCCCTTCCCTGTTAACATGGATAAAATAAAAAAAATTAATAAAGGAAAACCGCTCAAATAATTTTATTTAAAAATCAAGACCATCTATTAGGAACCACTAGTATCACCAACTTGCTATATATAGAATTACAACTTGCACACTATAAATAAAATTACCTCAATTGTTTCTCTGTACAGAGGATCGTAATGTATACCATCAAAAATTAGAAAAACTCTATAGCCATAACTTTTATCTTCACCAAATCTGTTAATAACACCATTCATAGTATCAATAACTGCAATTTCGATTCCATAGAAATAGGACAAAACAGCTAGTTCGATAGCACCTCCCCATGATTCCGGTTTTAAAATCCATTGACAATAGTCTTTGTTGGGTTTACCAAGAATCGCCTCTGAGTACTGATCTTCATTACTAGCAACTTGCTCAGCAATTATCTGTCTCATGTAAGAACCAGCAGTTGTATCTACCTTCCCTAAAAGTATTATGGTTAATTTTTTGATAAATGCACAGCGAGTACATCTTTTCAGCAATTAATTTACATTAATTTACCTCCTAGAACGAATCCGACACTGGTGAATAAGCAGGAATTATCTGCTGGCACCACTTGTCTCATCAGCAACCCACCATCCAAATTATCCTCTCCTACATGAGGTCTATCAGGAGGACCGAAAGTCTTTGTAGGATACTGTACAGGTAATACAGTTTCTTCAGCAATTAATGTATCCCCAGATTTGATATTCACTTCTGCCAGAGTCTTATGTGAAGAGGCCACATCAATTGGTTTAGGTGGATAGCCAATTAAAAGATTCATATTATTTACAGGAATATTTACAGACTTCGATATAATCTGTTTCAGTTCTAGAATCGTGTTCGTTAAATTAGCATTATCAACAATATGCTGACCAGATTTAGTTTTAACTTTCACAATAAACTTTGACATGACAAAAAATTTGTTTAAATGTTCTGTTGATGAGTACCGAATTAGACAATGTATAGCAAACAAAAGGTTATATTGTAATGATCTTGTACAGATCTTATCACAATATAATGTAGAACATAAGTGTCTTTTGAATGTAACAAAACAACAGGTTATGTTTTTGTGCTTAGTAATATTGAACAAAGCCTTCCATTTTAATTTTCTAGGGCATAAAAACAACAAAGTGGTAAGAAAACAATTTATTAATTACAAATTTACAGAAATATGGCACTGTAATACAGTTAATTAGACAATCAAAGACAAAAGTATTGAAATAAGAACGAAGCATTTGAATTATCACGAACCAACAAAGCTTGTAGATAAGGCTGTTGTATAAGTTATAAAACTTTTATTCCTAATAACAAATTTATATTACAAAAATTATAAATTTATATAATTAATAAATAACCACAAGTTATTTAAAATCGACTCATGACTGAATAATGGTGAAACCAATAGCCAATTGGAAATGCCCCCCCCCCTCGTTCACGGACAAAGAAATAATACAAATTTGTTATTATGTATGAAATAGTTTATGGTAATAATTTTCAAGATGAAAAGAATTTAGATGGTTGTCTGAGAGGTGAGCGTCAAAAGGAAGAAAGTTATTATTATAAAATATATTGTCAGGGAAGCCGTAAAAATTTAAACCAAACAATAACTTAATGTAAGCCAACATTGTAGCCAATCTGGTCAGCAAAGACAAGTCTTTTAGCAAGGTTAAGAAGAGTGTATAGGATAGAGTGTAGAAGATGTATAGTAATCGAACAATTTTTTAAGGTAAATGGCCAAATCATTTGTTAAAGAAAAACCAGCTAGGGTTTTAAGGGTCTCCCTAAAAATATATCAATTAGTTGCCCTTAAATTTATTATAATTACCGACATTCTAGAATTAATTATTACTGTTGAATTTCTGTTACAGCAATTTAATAATCATTAGATTGATGAATTAACTGATAAATATATATTTGTTATTACTCGTAAAAGTATTAAGGCAAGTAGTCTGATTATAATTGTGATATACATTTTGACGAATTCCATTTCATTAATTAGTAATGGAATTGGGTAATTATTCCGCAGGTTGGAGCTTCGAGTTGAGTCACAACAAGTTTTAAATTTTCACTCGTTTTCCTTTTAATATTTTCCAAAAATACAAGTTATCACAAGCTTTATTATGGAAAAAATGTAATTATTGGAAATGTGTATACTTTGGTAATCATTTCCTCTCGAAATGAAAGTTTCAACAAACTTATATCATCTATACTTCGAAATGTTAGTTTAAACTTTTATTTCTTGATGAAATGATAACCGAAATCAACTCATTACCTATAATTACATTCTCTTTTCCATACTAAAGTTCAAGATTACTTGTATTTTTTGAAAATATTAAAAATGAATCGAATGAACAGTTATAACTTGTAATTCAACTTATAGCGACAACCTGCGGAACAGATACCCGATTATCAATTTAATTTATATCTATAATAAATAATCTAGTTTAATATAGGGAATTCCCTAGTTTTCAAGTGAAATCTTTTGCCTTTATAAAATTATGCGAGACTTTTACTTTTAGCTAGGCAATTTCGCTGAGAAAGTTTTTCTCTTCTCTCCAAAATAAAGCTGAAAAGTATTAATTAACTTTTTAGTTGTAGTTGACATTATAAAAACTCTCTGAATCATTCTAGAGAGAAAAATGGTGCTTTGACAACTTCTTAAACATTTGCCTTTTTATTACCAGACAAAGACGAACAAAGGCCTATACTTGAATGAAAGTTTTAATTTTATGCAATTCAACACCTTTTTTTGTCAATGAACTATAGTTGAATGATTATGAAGTTGTCTCTAAATTCATTGTTATTCAAAACAACAATAATTGATACACATATTATTGTTATTTAATTGTAGTATATAATATAATTGTAAGAGAACATTTCCTAACAAACATCACATACCTTTCTGGACACATTTTCTTCTTTTTCAGTAAAGTTCCACTTAGTATTTCAATAAAATTTACTTTTTCTATCCGATAACAATAAATGCTCGTTAGGATTTCGCACATCACCTTGTATTGTATATCAAATACAAAAATAGTTATTTTCAGAAATTACGACCAAATAAACATATATAAAATGACATTATGAAAATCAGTCTTAAAATATTGATGTGTCAAATGTGGTTAATGTCATTAAACGATCCCGACTGAGATTACTGACAGAGGTCATCCATGGACGGAGGAGAGTCGGTCGACCTCGACTGTGGTGGATTGACTGTGTGGCAGAAGACGCGAGGAACCTGGGAGTCTACAACTGGATGGCAGCAGCACTCAGCTACTGGCGGATACTGATTCCTCCTCAACTATTGATACTTTACATAAAAATTAGTAAGCCTTTGAAATGAGCGTACTAAAGCAGAATATTTCCATCAAAATAAAATAAATATTTGACAAAAATAATTCTTGTTACTGAGCAAATTAAGATTAAACTAGCCAAATTAATAAATTAATTTTTATGAAGCTATCAGTACTAAATGACAAAAACTGATGCATCAAAAAGGATCCGACTTGGATACAGATTCGAGGTAAACTTTCATATTCGATTTGCCATCATAAAGTAGTTTATGATCCTGATTGAAAAAAATAAGTGCGTTTTCGATAAAGTTTTCATTACAGTTCGGACCAAATTGGAAAAAAATATCAGGTAATTATTCCGTTGTCCCTTCGAGTTCAGTAACAACAAGCTTTAACTTTTAATTCGTTGAACCAGATGTATAAACAGTTTATTTCCACTTTGGTGTTTGTTTGATTCCCGCTTTCCATAAATAATGAATCGCATTGGGGAAAAAACATATGATTCGTTAATGGACGCCATGTTCAAGTTAAAACATTCTCACGTTTAAGAATAGCACGTGACCTTCTATTGCATAAGGCTGTATTAGAAAAGTTTTTTTGGTCCCTTGGGGAATAATTCCCTGAAATCAAATTATTCAAGCCATTTGATTCATAAGCTCACATGCCCATAGTTAATGACGCGATTCTGTGGCGGTATATATTTTTATTGCTATATGTGAACGCTGCAGGCAATTTCATATCATAAATGAAAATTATTTAAACACCGGTTAAAGGGCGACAGAACAGGTGAAGTGAACCCCTCTTCTTTTCTCAGGGACTTTACCTGATAAAGGTAGGGAGTGAAGGATAAGGAAAGTTTTAACCAAAAGAGAAGAAAGTGAAGATGCAGGCTACTGAGATATCTTCTGAAGTGCATTCCACATCTATAATATTAACTTATACGGACTTTTGTAAATAGATATAAGTTAAACTAATAAATAACCATAATTAGCATAACGTGAAAGATTAATAAAAATAAACTTTATTTTCTATTTTATCTGTATAAAAAATATTCATGTATTAACCCCCCCCCCCCCATCAATCAACACATACCTTTAGTAGAGAAAAAGATTAATATTTATAATTGATAAATATATTATTATTATGAAATGCTATAACGCAAGTAAATATGTACTGTAGTTCAGTTGTGGCGATAACCTCCCCATTTTTCTAATATGAATATAAATTATATAAAATTAATGAATTTTTATTTTCACTGAAATCATTATTTGGGCTTAATCCAAATAATCCATAAGGGTCTGCAGGACCCATAAGATCTGTCCACGACTGTTAACCGAATTAAATAATTTATTTGTCACTGCCGGATTTGAAACTCAGCGCTCTTAACCCTGAGGTAGGTAACCCCGCTTCCAGTTCATTTATTCAAACAAATAACTCGTTTCAATTTATAATAGATTATTTCAAATAGTTTTAACAGTGTAGTATTATTTGTCAATAGATATATATAACATAATATGTTTGCTGTAAAATTTGGAAACAATGGACAGTATTGTTTAGGTTAGCAAGGACTTTTTACTGGATTTTTCAAATTTTAGAAAAAAATAATTGAGTGTTGTAAATAAAAAAAATAGTGTAGTAAAATTAACTCTCTACTAAAATAATTAATAACTTATACTATCGTTATCATTATTTTATTTATTTACAAAATATGCTGAAAACACTAGACAGATGGTAAATTAATATACTACTTAATAACTTCCAATCGTTGTTGTGTTCTTGCAATAAACAATTCTAAAAGAGACTTACCTGGCCGCCGCCGCATAGAAGTATTTCCATCAAAAACTTTTTCCAAAGTTCAAAACGCAAAGTTCATTTCAACTGCCCATTTGTAACACGTGATTAACTGTTTCGTGATGTCCTTTACGCTATATTTCACAAGCAATCACAGCTCTGCCGTCCATTTAGCATTGAATTGGATTTATAAATTCACTTGAACAGATCAAAACCAAAAATTATCCATACAAAAAATCCCAATTTTTTAAAAATTATTGAAAATAATTTTCATTCAGGTTTGAGTAATATAATACTTCTAATAAATTCAGGCACGTTTAAGGAAGTGATTGAAGTGATGGCTAGGGTCTAACTAAATTCTTACTAACAGGATAAAAAACAACAAAAATAGAGTTAATATGAAAATTAAGTAAAAAATTATAGTTAGCCTAAAATGGATCATAAATGCGATAATTTCAGCAAATGCAAACGGGTCAATGAATTTTAGCAGGCCAATTTTTTCCGGGTATGTTTGTGTTATGCTATATTTTAGTTAAACGCAACAATTTTTCTTTTCACCACTAGTAACAATGTATGTTTAATAAATAAATAAGTGAAGATTTAAAAAAAATGGGTCTGTGTTCAGGACCTATCTAAAATCAAAAATGATACCATAAAGTATATTTTGGTACACTCGAGAAGACATGCGAAACGAAAGAGATAACTATTCGAAAATAATTCACCTTGCAATTTCGAAAATATTCGAACCAGCAACATAACGGACGAATCTTCGCCATCTTGCATAAGTGCCAATATAGGAACCACAATCGATAATAGGAATCCGGTAAGATCGGATATGAAAAAATAGCTCAACGGATGAACAAGAAGTTCCGTTCGCGTAATTTGTGGTTCCAGAATCGCTAGCAATCATGGAGTCTGGGATAGGAGAAATGAAGTTTCATAGTTCAGTTCTCAACATTAAAATTACCTTATCTAATTGGTAATTTTAACGAAGCGTAAACATTCAAAGTTATTATTTTTAAAATATAACAGTTCCGCGATTTGTCGCTAAGAGTTAATTCACAAAAAGTTTTTACACTTTTACATTTGTTCCTTTTTTAATATTCTCGAAAATAAAAATAATATTGTTACAGACTGTATATTGTGATTATTACTGATGATATTTAGATTAAATAACTAACTTATACATACGGTTTAGGTTATATCATCATCTAACACTTAGTGAACCCTAAAGCTCGATGCTGATACCACCAATCTCTGCTTAGAAACTTGCACCCGACACAACTTGCAGTCCAGTCAACCGGGAACCAGAAAGGTACACTGTCAAAAAAAGTTTCGAAGTTCGGTGACTAAGTTATTTCGGGGAGATGAGTACAATTTCAATCTTATTGCCTTAATTTGCCCGAAAAAAAAAGAAGTATGCAATGATAAATATTAATATTGTTTATTTTTTGGGGATAGCAAGAAAATCACGTTTCTTCCTCGCAAATTAATATATAAAGGGTGTCCCAAAATTAACGCAAGATTTGAATTTGTCGCCATTTGTGCAGTAAAGTGTTGGCAACCCTAAAAAATAATAATCGACGGCTGACAGTTTAGGGTTAGTAAAAATGGAGCGTTACACAATAGAACAACGTGTCTTCCGCAGTTCGAAAATTTCATACAAAATATGGTCGGAATAGCGTTTTAACTTTAACGCCAAACACACTGGTCGTCCAAAAACAAGCCGTTCAAATGTCAATATCGAAGCAGTGCGTGAGTGGCTGGTCAAGGTGTGACTGTTACTGGTGCTCGATATCGCTACATGATAACACAGTTCTTTTTGGCCAAATTGGATGATACTGATGTGGTCGGTATGTGGTTTCAACGAGACGCTGCCACATGTCATACAGCCCGGGAAACAATTCAATTACTGCATGAGACATTTCCAGGTCGTGTACTCTTTCGTTTCGGTGATCAGAATTGGCCCTCTAGATCGTGTGATTTAACACCATTAGATTTCTTTTTATGGGGTTATTTGAAATCACAGTTCTATGCCAACAAGCCCACAACCACCCGTGCATTAAAGGAGGAGATTCAACGCTGCGTCAACGAAATTCAGCCAAATTTATGAATAATGGTTATGGAAAATTTCGACAAACGAGTGCGTATGTGCACGCAAAGCCGTAGAGGCCATTGCCTGATGTATTATTCCATAAATAACCCTATCCTATGTACTTTATTCAACAAAAAAATAACAAGAAAAAAATAACAACATTAAAAACTGTGTTTTCTATTTAATTCAAATCTTGCGTTAATTATGGGACACCCTTTATATAGGAGTAAATTTGTAAATTTTTATATTTCTCTCTCTCTCTCTCTCTGTCTCTCTCTCTCTCTCTCTCTCTCTCTCTCTCTGTCTCTCTCTCTCTCTCTCTCTCTCTCTCTCTCTATGTATATATATATATATATATATATATATATATATATATATATATATGTAAACACGAGGAGGCCAAGGTCCTTTTTGCACCAATTGCCTTGTGAAATTACCTATTTTATTGTTTCCTATGTCTATGCTACCTGAACCAATTGAAAATGAAATTCGGTCTATGTTTAGACCTCTCTACAATATCCGAAAGATTAGATTTAATTTTTAATTTAGTCGTGATCTGATAAACTGCATCTTAATACGTTTGCAGTCACGCTTACCTTTCAACGAAGTTCTTCATCTATAGGACTTACTTCATGGATTTTAGTGGTACATTCTTTTTATTTTTTTTTTTTATATTTACGTAAAAATATTATGACCTTCCAAAAAAAAAAAATCCCTAGATCAGGAATTGCCGACCTTCATAGGGGTAATCCAACTTCATTGTCAAGGAATAAAGATCAAATGGTATTCTTCAGGGCTTAGATCTGAATTTTTTACGTCTTCCATAATATAGAAGATACGTAAGTAAGAGAAGGAGGAAAATAAATCTGGGTCCTTCTAATAAATCCTAATCCAAGGCTATTTAATTCCATTTTGAATGGAGTGAGCATTTGAAATAATACATTATACGTACTCTTATCTATTGTTACCTAAATAATAATAATAATAAATAAAAATAAACTGAGGATATAGATTGAAAAAAACTCTGATGTAATATAGCTGTTTAAATCATATTTATCGTTTTTGCAGCCTTACATTTGTTCCACCATTACAGGCGACTTTCCTTCCTGCCATGACCTGGCAATTTCGCGGCTGAAGTCTCAGAACTGCTCATTACTGGCTTCAATCCTTTTGTTTCTCCTGCTACAATGGGTGCTTCGCTCTCAAGTTGGGTTATTGCTCTTTGATAGCGTTTAATAAAGACCTGGTTGTAGGTCTCTGTGCCAATTGTGAGGAAAATGGCACAGTAGCAGGAACCACGTGGATCTAGGGCGGCTTTAAATGAGAGCTTTGCGATGAAGTTTAACAGCAAGGGCATATGTATTCGTAGAATGTTTAATACGAAGACCTTTAATGTTCTATGAAGAATGATGATATTGTGGTGTCCCTGACAAAAAAATGAGTAAGCCAAATTATTTTAAAGAATTGTTAAGCCTTGCAGGGAGCGGAGTATCACAGAGTGTAGAGCTCTGAATTGCAGTGCTGAATATTCAAATCCAGATGTTTCAAATAAATTAGTTATTCTGTTTATTGCCAAAGATGGACTCTGTGAGATCTGCATATCCTCCAGGGTCTATCTCAGCCTCTATTAAGCTAATATTGTTAGAGATATTTAAAACCTTCCCTACTACAACCGATGAAAGGTCTTGGGTTCAGTACATACTAGAGACTGTAAAAATACATATTAGAGACTGTATATTTATTAGCCAACAGTTTGGCAGGGAGGTTATTAGGTTGAGAACACGCTCTTTCGCCAGGTTTTTCAACTAATTAAGGGTACCCGGATTTGAACCCAGAACCATCAGCAAAACAACTGAGCACACTGAACTATCCCGTTCTCTTATATTGTTATATAATTTAGAAAAAGTTTTTTATCAACTATTTTGTTTAAATACCTCAATTTATATTATAGATTATATAGTATTGTAAAATATTTCTGTTTTACATCTCCGGTGTCATTTGCTATATTAACTAAGAATTCTGAAACTGGGAAGACCTTGGATTTTAGGAACATTAGACAAGAGTTTAACAGAAAAACTACTTTTCTAATGGAAAACTGGTTATTAAGCGGTAAAATATCAAAGGATTTACTTCGAAACAAGTTACTAATAAGTCAAAAATCCATTTATTTTCGAGAATTGCGAATGCTGTTCTCTAGCAAATAGGTCGCGCTCACTTTTTCTATTTTGTAATAATTGTTACCACGATTTATGAAAAAATAATTATTTATTGTTACTGCGTTCCGGGTGAGTGAGTCACCAATATACCAGAATGTTTATGGTATGCTTGCTCTTTGTTAATCAAGTGTCATCTATGTTTGGTTAGTATCATATTTATAACTATTTTAATAAAGGTCAATAACACAAAAATAAGAATGACTTATTTTTGTGTTATCATTGACTGCACCCCCTGACCAATTCTATCCTTCATTAGAATCATCCAGTCAACTATCTTCCTCTCTAACATATAACAATTTTAGATTTTATAAATATATAGCGTATTGTAGTTGTCGTGCATGTAATCTTGAAGTATTACGATTCGAAATATTCCCAATGCCAAACCATAAATCCATAAAACCATAAACCATAAAAAGTGGTTGTTATCAAACTTCACTACGGTATAAATCGTAAAAAAGAAATTATTAGCTGTGATTCAGAGAAATGTTTTAAATAGATATTTTATATTTTCATACATACCTAGGGACAAACAGGCTTGAATATGAGCAGTCTACTAAAAAATAAATTAAAAAACCTGTACCATTACAACCCAAGAAGGGTCTTGGGATCAGTACATGTTGGAGACTGTAATATTTCAACGGTTGTCCAAAGAGGTGTTTGTCCGAGATCAAGCTCAACCGCTAATTTTTGTTTGGTTTTTTCTCCCAATTCAGGGTAACCACTTTATAAAGGCTGGTTGGCCCCAGAAAGCTCTCTAGATCTCACTGCCTTTAGATCACTTAGGCTTGTCATGTAACTTGTAGTTCTGTTCAATATAGTACTGCTTTAAAACAATCTTTTCTCCCACTTCAGCAACCGGTCCATCTGGGACAGTTAACAGATTTTAAAACTTTTCCGTCATAGCCAGCTTAGAACCAGGAACTTTACCAGCATAGCAACTCAGGATTCTACACACTAATATGCCCCGAATAAACAAAAATCAAAAGTAGTATAATTAAAAACCGTAAAAGATAAATATGCACTTATACGTTCTGCGTTAGCTGTTCTCTACGCTAGAACTGTAATTTTTCAGAGGGAACTCGAAACTACTAATGCGAAACCTGACATTTTGCACGTAATAACACACCACTACACTTACAAAGGTCGTTATACTGTTGGCTAAGCCTCTTTGTTCGGAGGAATGGATGCACTGGCTGGATCTAACCGGATCGTACCGGTCTCTTCAGTACCGCAGCATCGGTGAAAGCTTTTCTTGACCGCCTTATGTCTTTTCTGGAGAAGTCAGGCAGCCAGTCCAGGTATGGAGTATGGAATCCAGATATTAAAAAAAAAGCTAAGTAAAAGTAAAGTATAATTTCGTAAAGTTAATTAATTAATAAGTAAAATAAATTTTGTTATTTAGACGAAGAAAGAAAGTATGAAGTGATTGCCGAATTCGAAATTGGGATTATCAGTTTTAAAATATGTTAAATTGTAACACTTGATTTGGAAACTGTTCGACAGAGAAATATTACAACTGGTTGTAGACGTATTATTAATTGAGATGTTCAAGGACAAAAGCGGATGACTCCAAATATAAAAAATCGACTATTTCACATTTTTTGCCAAGTTAAGGAATGCTTTATGCTCCTGACTTCAGGTTCAAAACCGGACTAAAACTACGATAAATAAAGCAGCAAAGCCGTGTTAAACAAAATTGCTTGACTAATCTAGCGAAAAATGTAAAAAAGCAAAATTTGACAGTTTAGGGTTATCCATTTTTAATCCCGAAGGTATCAATTGTACATAATTGAATATGACTATCACTGATGACTCTTTTAGTATGAACATACGATAAATGAAATATATTTAGAATACGATGTATAAATTTAATATTTGGAGTTGATGATTTCAATATAAATTTTTCATACAATTGTATATCCCTTGAAATATCTTCTACCAACCCGCGCTCACTATAGCTATATATGTAATAGAATAGAAAATATCTTTATTCTGGGAAAATGTTTCTTAGATTTTTTCCGGGACAATGTCCCTTAAGAATTACGAACGTACTTTTACATATTAAAATAAGGAAATTTGGTCATAATTAAAAAAATATATATACTAAATAATTCTTGTATATTAGATATACACAAACACACACACACACACACACATACATAACTTGGTTTATGTTCTATTTTTTTTTATGTACATCTGTATACATAATGAGATGTTTATATTTATTTTAATGACTAAATTTTTGTTTAAGGTGAGTATCTCTAATATATTATGTATATATATATACCAAATAGAACATAAACCAAGTTAAAAAATATTATAATTTGAAACCTTGTTGAGAAATAACAATGAAGATAATATTCGACTTTCCTAAAAATTTAGCCTAAAAGATAATAAAAAATATATATTAGGGTAAAAACAAAACGTATTCCTTTCATGGATGAACTTATGAACAACTTACATTTATTAAGAATTTTTAATTTTAAGATGATATATAAATTATTTAATAACATAAAAAAGTCGGTTGGCCAATATTATGATGGACGGATTGGGTAGCATGAATGAGTTGCGATTAAGTACCTTATTAGGATAGGGATCTTTAACGAGTACCAACCACCGCACAGGCCTGGGACACTAGTTCACCCCCGTCCTGAAGGAGGACATTACAAAGGATTCTTTACTCAATTTAAAATTTTCCATTAGACACTACATCTAATACATCATTTCTGGTGTTAAAGGCCTTTACTCACAGTTTGGCTGCCAGTATTCGGTCCTATTATCAAGAATATGCTTGTTGATTCAAATAACTACAAGGGACTTTACCGCAAGACCTGGTTTTGAAATGTACGCGACATCTGACGTTATGAACGTTCAAATAACCCGTTGGTACAAGCTTTAGTTAAAATAATAATATTCATTCAGTTAAATTTGGTTTTAACCGAAAGATTTGAGGATCACTTTGTCATCCGGTACGATCCGGTTAACCGAAGGCCTGATTCCACGGTTTGTGTACACTGCTACTTCCATATATAATGGAATTGTTTCCTAATCCTTCATTGAAACAGCCAAATCATCATGAACCTACCTGCATTGTTCGAGGCGTTGCACAATAAAATTTAAAATAATCAGCCGTATTACTGTTAATTATAAAGTGTTGGCAGCATGATCCATATAAGGACCAGTAACTGGTCTGGAATAATATTACCTAGAAAATAAATGAGTGGAATATCGTCGTTTGCGAGCTTAGTCATGTAATTATGCGGATTGTGTAATAGATATTGGGCTTATCGCTTCGTTTGTGGCATCCCATATCGTGTTTTGACGACGGAAGTCTTGATAATGATAATATCATTTCTTTGATTTTTTTTTATTGATAGATGATACCTCACCGCCCTCTGATATCTATAATTGATGATTCCAACACCTATTGGAACAATTTAAAAAAAAAAAAATTGTTTCACGATGTTTTGTTATTTACCAGATTATAAATAAAAATTCCTACATCCAATAAACTTATTTGAAATATCTACTGAACCTTTCGAATGGAAGATTCAATAAAATTGGATATAATTTCTAGTTTGAAAAGAATATTTATTATGACCATGTGATATTTGAAGGTCTCAGATTTGGAAACTTTATAAAAATTATTTATTATTTAATCCGATAACGAAAAATGCTTCTGTGTATTTTACACATCATATTGTATCGCTTATCAAATTCAACTAATAGTTCTTCTAAGAAATTAACATAGAATCAACATATATACATATTTAACAAAATATAACATTAAAAAATGACCAACCTTAGAAAATTTACTTAAAAATTAATAACACTTTGAAATGGATTTATAAAAGCAGAGTATTTAAATAAAAATAGAATAATACTGAAACAAAATGAGTTCTTGTAGGCTGATAGACAATTTAAGTAGTCAAACTAAATTTTATTAATCTACCAGTAATATGCGAATATCACTGTCGTAAAAACGGAATGCCTCTTTTCCAGTGAATGCCTCTAGATGGACCACATCATCAAAAAACTGGAAGTCTTAGAAAGAAGTATTCTAATAAACGTCATGGGTGACGTTCAGACTGATATGATGGAAACTGCGAAATAACAGAGAGGTCTACCAGAAAGTGGTAGGAAGAATCTCAAAAACTATGCGGAAGATAAGGCATCACTCCTCACATATATAAACTGAATGAGCAAGAAATATTCGACTATTTCTGGAAGAAGAAGAACAACTAAAAAAATATTTAGAAAAACTGACCCTTACAGAGTATTCCGTGCTAGAAGGAAGTAAATTTGGGAGCAGTGAAAAATCTGGGTTAAAAAAGGGTTTCAGGATTAAGAAAGACCAAAGTTGGAAAAATGATGGAACCATGAAGGTTCGACGAAGTTGGAAAAAGGATAAAAAGAGCAAGTGAACGCATGAAGGAATATTGGAGACAGGGAAGACTCCAGTATAGGAAATAAAATATATACAGTTGTTGCGTGATCCTATGTTGTCAAATCGAAAAAAAAATCTTATGATTAAGTTATTCTAAATATGAAAGTAAATTTAAGAGCAACGAATGTTTCATTTTCAACCTTAAAAAATAGTTAGCTTAAAGCTTAGCTTAGTTTAACAATAAAAAAGAAATGGGTCTAAAATAGATCGATTATTTCGCCGAAGCTCCATTTTACAATTGTGCATTTGACTTAAGCATGCGGTGTAGTGGTTAGCGTAACAACCTTCTATGCTCAAGGTCGCGAACTTTTAAAGCGAGTAAAACATCCTTAGTTATGTAGTTCTTAGGAGGGGGCATAAAATGTCTGTCCCGAGCCTGTGCGGATTCTGGTAGTCGTTAAAATTACTATCCTAAAATTAAAATTTAGGACTCCCACCATAGTCATAGTGGCTTTCCTACAATTAGCATCAAGTGACCTTAAATAAATAAACAAACAAAATATATACTTTTTTTTAAGAACATAAAATGTTGTTTTGGCTACTACTTATTAAATTAGGACTATTTGAACCCTGACTCCTCCCACAGCTGCCTTTAATTGCATGTAGTTGTCTTCGATTGTTTAATTATCAGTTGACAAAAAAATTTCATAACGCAACTCTCGTGACACAAACACGTGCTATTCTGGTTCTGACCGGTCCCTCTGGAAGCAAAACAATTAAATCTAACAACGATTCGAACTGTCACGATCAATCATCCATGTTTGAGATGGCGCTAGTTGCGGTTATTATTTAAAGTAAAAGTTAAAATAATTGATATTAATTAACACTTCAAAGCTACAAACCGTGAGTAATTATTCAACAATCGAATTTTGCATCCGTTGTTTAATATGTGGATCATAGATAAAAGTGGAGCAGTAGTGTATAGATCAATTCGATTCACGAGATCAGAGCCTGACCAGACTATTGGTCAATCGTGTATCTTTATATATAATCGAAAAGCATCAGCACTGGCTTTTATCGTCGAATATCCATTGGTTGAATTAAGACAGGTAAAGAACTTATTACTTGTCAGGTACCTTGGTCTCGGGTGTTGAAGAGTTCTGCCGTCCTTCGTAAGGGATATACATTGAGGGATATACCGAACCTGCACGGTGTTAAAAACTCAGGTACTCGTTAAAAATCCCTATGTAATTAGGATAGGGATAAGCAAAATTGAGTGCCCCCATGGTAGGATTTTCCGTTTAGCCACAACCACGTAATGTGACGTTAAATGAATAATTAAACAAAGTTACTATTGAAAACAATATGTAATAACTAATTATTTACTAATTACACTTTAGAAAATTGATGAATGACCATTAAATTACCATTCGTTATATATAACTAACTCTGAAGTATGGCAAAATATTTTTCAGATGTACAATCTTTAAAAATTTAGGACCCCCACTGTAGCGTTCCCAATTAGCCACAATCCTATATAGTGCCGTTAAATTAAAAAAAATAACTCTTGTCATACATGAGACATTTTACGCAGTGTAAGAGGCTTGCTTATAGAGTACGTGACCATTTATGAATAGTTTTTCTTCAATCATTTCAATCCTAAAACATATCCAGTTTGGTATTTTTGGTATTAAGAAGGGAATTAATAACAAAATTTTAAAATACGACATTCCCCTAGAAGTTCACAGGTTCGCAGTCCACAGGTGGCCTCAGGCTTGTTAAAAGTGAATAAAAAATCCATGGTTATGCCGTCCTTCGAAAGGGACGTAAAATGGGGCCCCGAGCCTGTATGGTGTCAGGTACTCAATTAAGATTTCTACCTTAATTATGCCTGAATAGGCAAACTTTAGGACTCCCACTGTAGCATCGTACAATTTGTCATAGCAGCATAAGTGACGTTAAATGAATAAGGAACAATACTGCAGGAGTTTATCTCGAGAAAGTTGTTTGCCACTTAAGGGTTAGTAAAAAATGTCGCTACCACACCAAAATAAACAAAAACTTTAAGAAAAAATTATTCATGTTCATGGTAGTGAGGAACATATAACAGTGGTTAATCATTTCAATTACTTGATGAAAATATAATTGTTTCTGAGTGCCATTACAATTAAATATCCATCAAGTTACTAATGGTGATGCAATACTTCTTAATTACAGTCATTGTTATGTAGTTTTAATTTGTAACTAATATTGCGTTTTGCTTTTTTACATGAATGGTTTATATTAGCGTGAGAGGCGAAGCTAAAGTTCCTCGAATTTTTTATATATATATTATTTTTATTACATATATTTTATTTTTTTGGAGGGGATAGAACTTCTCTATTTTATTGAAAATTTGCTTTTGGCTACATCCCTTAACACCAACCAACCCTCATTAATGCTACAGCCTATTAATTAATCACGTGCGAAATTAGCATAAACTACACAAAGTAGACCGTCAATTACGAGCACGAAATCGGTTTAAAATTTGACCTTCGCTATAAATGTACACCCTATTTGTCTCTTTTAGTAATAACCTGTTATTTGATAGTTAATTATGTGAAATATAACAAGCGTTTGACAAAAAAGACAATAACATTACTTAATAATAAATAATTGTGGTAAATGAGTAGTAAACATTACATAATCCGTAAATTTGGTTTAAGCCGGATTTTTCCACTTTTTTAATAATGCTTATACATTTCTGCATTAAAATCTTCGATATTTCAATCTAGTAGTGGCCAGTACATAATTTCCAAGCAATTAGGTGCGTACGAGGTATTTGTATAGTTGGAGTTGTATATAGTTAGTTATAAGTTGTGTATAAATAGTTAATTTACGTTTATACAAAACTAAATTAAAATTAAAACTTGTCTGAGGTAGTTTAATAATTCGGATGGGGGTATTTATAGTAATGGTGATATGGCCTCCAAAAGGAGGAAGGGATATGCTATGAGAAGACGGAAGAACAGGGTCTTCTCCATACAACTGTATGGGCTATATGGAGAAACGAACGTTGAGCAGACAGTTAAACAGTTTTGGCTGGGCATATTATCCGATTGGAGAAAACCAAAGAAGTATTCTGGAAGCCAAATTCGGCACAAGTAGAAGAGTTGGAAGGCTAAGACTCAGATGTCTGGATGGTGTACCCAGCGACGCGAATATCCTGGGTGTTCATAACTGGAGACAGTCTGGCCGCGGAAGATAGACCAACCTCCAGACTACGGAAAGGATATTGACCTATTATGTCCTAGCTGCGGAGTTCCGGAGTCTGCTGAGCATATTGTCACAAGCTGCGCCGCCCTTGAGTCACAAATATTTATATAGCTGAGGGGAACCGGACTTTACGTCCTCTCAGAGAATGAATTCCCTCAGCTTATGTTCGGAGACAGTCACCCGTACTTCAAAGATTTTGTGAACGAGTGTAAAGCGGAAGTGGAAACAACACTTTTCAATCTTGGAAGAGGAACCCATGGAAATTACTAGTAGGAGACATATTGAAAAACATTGAAAATTATAGTGAGAAGATTATAGAAAATACAATTATTAATTATCAACGCCCGTGTTGCCGTAAGGTAAGAAAGGCTGTTTAAATAAATTTATAAAAAACCTCGAGAGTGTTCCTTGTTTGTGGGTCCTAGAGGAGGCCAGGACCCATCTAGGTTTGTAGAGCCATTGGGATATTTAGAGAAAAATTTGAGTACGTAAAACTTTATTGTTGTTTTGACAATATTTTTTTCATTTAGATCTAGTTCCTAGAAATAGTGTCTGGAAAATATTTGAGAGCGAGGTAGCTGAGGGTCTAGAGTGCTGAATTGCTATGCTAAAGCTTCCAGGTTTAAATCCTTCCGTGGCGGACAAATTATTTAATCTAAAAATGGCTTGGATGAATCCTATGGTACTCTACAGACTATGCTTGAGTCACCTAGCCTCTATTAAGTACATTTCCTTATCCGGAGGAAAAATCTGGAGGTCTAGCATGATCTCGAACAAATCATTTCCCTGCACAACCGTTGTACTAAAAACAGTATAGTCTCTACTTCTTTATTAATAAAAAAAAAAAATTTATAAATGTTATGTTTCAAATTCTATGTTATGTTTCATCTAGAGGCATTCAAATGCATGACAGATGCTTAAACAATTTAAGGTTTGGAGACGACATACGTTTAATAGCTCCTAGTAAAACTGATTTGCTTAAAATCGTCAATGACCTGATTGATAAAATTAAATTTCCTTAGAAAAGAAATGGACAGAAGGATAAAAATAGGATGGTAAAAGTATTGGTCCTTAAAAATATCTTCAAGGGTAATTTCACAATTGAACTAAAAGCAAAAGTCATACAGTCTTGTATCTACCTCTCAATCCTGTATGGCGCTCAGACTTGGGCAATAACAAAAAAGGACCAGGCGAAACTGGACACCAGGGAAATGAAACGAAGAACGAGTCACAGCAAGGAGGCCCGAAAACTGAAAAGGAGGTGGGCTGGACACTTAGCCTGAGTCAAGGACGAGAGATGGTCGAAAAGCAGCACCGAGTGGACTCCTATCGGCCAAACGAGAAGCAGGGGAGACAGTACATGAGGTGGAGGGATGAAATTACCCGAAGAGTGGGAACGAACTGGATGAAAGTGGCCAGGGACAGAGACTGTTGGTCCAAATTTTGAAGAATCTATAAAGGGGAAAAAGTTTTTTTTTTTGTGGTTTGTAGTGAGTGTTGTTTGTTTTATTTTGTATTGAAAGTGGTAAAAATATAATTTATTATAATTTTTTAATCATTGCTTTAATTTTTAAATATTTTTATTTTGAAGAGAAATGTTTGCCCCCAGCCGGGATTCGAACCCGGATCTCCGCCTCAGCGTGGCAACACTCTAACCATTTGAGCCTCCAGGGTCGCTCCCTGCCTAGGACAAATCTAGTCTCTTAACCGATCCCATATCCCCGGTGTTCTCGCAATTTTGCGATGTATACAAGAGGAAGAATGTTCATTGAACAGTACTTTTTATTGTTAGGATCTTTTTGACATACGTCATTATATTATTTATAATTTATTATAATTTTTTAATCCTTGCTTTAATTTTTAAATATTTTTATTTTGAAGAGAAAAGATTTGCAAATCTTTTCTCTTCAAAATAAAAAATGGTAAAAATATAGTTTTATTATTTATTTATATTTATTTTAAAATAACGTTTTTGTAGTTTGAGATGAATGTTGTTTATTTTATTTTATATTGGAATTTTTAAAGATTTAGTTTTGTTACTTACTTATATTTATTTTAAAAGAATGTATTTTGTTTAGTTTTTGTAGTTTGTGATGAGTGTTTGTTATTTTATTTTATATTGTTACTATTCTATAGAATCATATTTTGGAGCTGAACTCCATTTTACCTCCTAAGGAAGAGGCTTTTGTCATAAAAACATGATGTCAATAAAGCTACATTATTATTTTTATGTTTCATATTAATTTCCCAGAGATTGAATCCGTACTTAATTATTAAATTATGTAAATGTTACAATATTTTTGGAAATAGTCGTAGGATGGCACTGTTTGAGTGACTAATAAAAAAAATTATTACAGGAAGGCGGTCAATGCTAAATTTAATCTAATTAACAAATTAATTAAATTCTTTACGGAAAAGTTTGCCCGTTAAGTATTTTATCTTCCTTCCTTGAGAAAATTCGTACATTGACACAGCTTTTTAATGTACGGTTTTTCTAAAAATAACTGTAACCATTATATATAATTAGCAAAAAAACTGTTTATGTGTAAGGAATACGTTATTCTTATAAAAACGTGTGAAGGTCATTGAGCTTCTTTGTATTGCATTAAATTAAATTATGTAATTATAGCCTGAAAATTATTTGAGCAATATTATCGTTTCCAACATTTTCTAAGAGATTGGAGAAATTCCCTGATATCACCATCTGACTGATGTTTCCTAAAATTTAATAGGGTATCTAACTGAAGTTTCTCTTTTATGTATTGTGATATTTCGACCTTAGTACTAATTGTTGTATAATAATAATTATATGTATCATATATTGGCTAAACAAGCAATAAACGTGTAAAAGCCAATTGATGGCACCAATCAAAAAGCTTCAGTTTTGACCACGAAAAGAAAGATTGCGCAAGGGACGAAATTTAAATTAGTACTTTCTCTCCGTATTACTTAATTGATTTTAAATAAAAATAAATTAACGGAATGAATCCTGGTGGATATAGAAAGAAAAAGAGGAGATTCACAGGAACTCGTCGGTAGGAGTATGATAGAAGAAGGGGGTGGATGGTCTCTACTCCAGAGAACTTAAGTGGGGGAAGAACTATGAACTGAGGATCAGTCGGAGCGTAGAGCTCGTTGAGTTACAACATTGGGCCTACTTAATGAGCAGTGTTCTTATCTAACTTCTTATCAGTATAAAAATCGCGTTCTTTCCGTATCAACATAAGCCTAATTATATGAATCGATTTTTGGATTTTTTTTCTTCTGAAGGGAATATAACAAAGTCCCAAATATTGCAAAACTCTCAAGAGAATCGAACAATATTCGTTACATCAAAATTTGTCGATTCATGTCTTCTATGTAGTCCAGTTACATGCGAATCCGTTCAGGTAAGACTACTATTTTTTATTTAAATGCTATTTTTTAATTAAAAACTAATCAATGATAATTATAAGTTGGTGTTATGGCATTACCTTATCTCTTTATTTTTGCAATTAATGTAATAAGTTGGTGTTTAAATCTACAAATAAGGAATAAAAAATATTGAAGCTAAATATAATTCATAATTTTATAAATAATTAACTTTTCGTAACTAATTCGTAATTTTATAATTAATTACATGTTTAATTATATAATTTGATAATTCTAATAATCATAATCCTGTCTATAGAAATATATTTTGTAATAGCATATTTTATGAAAATTTTACATATATGAAAATGTTAGTTATTAAGATTTATAAACTTTTAATTATCGTTTTTCTGTTTCACATGGGGTAATTAATTTCTCAATTGATTGATTTTATTTTTTTTGTAAATTTGGGAATTATTTTTGGCTCTAATTATTTATAAATTATTTTAGATTTAGATTTATTATTTTAGAACACCGGCTGATAATATTAATAAAATATTTTTTTTTGGTTTCTTTAGTTACGTCCTTGACAGATTTAAAACAAAGCCTTATGCTGTGTGCCATTAAATATTTTAAAAATAAGTTTTTGTTGGTTTTAAAAGTTTATTGAATTAATACAGTACCAATTAAAAATTATTGTTTTGTGTTTTCACACAACAATAGCTCAAATGACAGGGCGCATAAGAGAAGTTACAATAGTAATACTCATTAGTCTTAACAATATAATCCCAACAAAATAATCCCTTGAACTATTATTTCTACTCTCATAAATACTATTTATGAGTTGGTGAAAGTAAATGCTAATCTAAATAAACTAAATTGAATCGCTCTAAATCTTTTAATTAATTTAATTATATACGATTCGATTCGCTTTTGGTTAATAGGTTTGTAATTAAATAAGTAAACATATATAATCTTTGAATAAGGCCTTTATCGCATTAACCAATTATAAGCCAGATTTAGATATACCTTTGAATTGAATATGCCTCCATATTGTTTGTGCTTTGAGACTACAATGCAATCATTATTAAGGGTATGCATGCCGACGATAGTGTGCGATACCAGCGCGATGTCAATTAATCATTTATTAAAGAATAATTAAAGAGAAGTGTTATTACTAACTTTTTTTTTTATTAGTTTATATTCACAAAGAGATATATTTATTTCAGACCATTGAGTTTTTAATTATAATTTTCAATTATGCATTAAAAAAAAAACTGTACCACTACAACCCATGAAGGGTCTTAGGTTCAGTATTTGGTTGAGAATGTACTGTTTCTAGGGCAACGTTTGTGTAGGGAGGCAATTTTTCCTAGATACAGCTCAACCGCTTGGTTTTTGTCCATATTAAGGATACCCACTCAATAGATGCTGGGTGAGCCACATGTGTGTTTCCGTATTCCACAGGACCCATCTCAGGCTGATTACAGATTAAATAAATTATCTGCCAAAGCAGGATTTGAACCCGGAATCTTCGCACGGCAACTCAGCGCATTACCACTGAGCTACCACTATGTATAAACCATAATGACCACTACAAAAAGCAGCGATGGAAAGGGAGCACTTCAATACGTCTCTGTCAGAAGTGGCGGAGGTTCGATTTCGGCCTAGGAGAACCAATTTTTAATTTATTAGGCTAGAGTAGATTAAAAATCCGTAGGATGACCTGGTCTTCTTACCTTACTTAATTAGAGGCATACCTATATATTTAGCAAGTATTGAACCGTAGTTCTATCAGGAGTTGCAACGGTATAGAATTCATAATTCTTTTCTTCTTAATTAATTTTCCCATCCGTATAATTAAAATTATTATTATTCATTTTATTCCACATTTTTATCGTGATTATGTCAATTTGCTTTTTAGTATATTAATAATTTTCCAAGGGAACCTAGTTAATTTTTATACAGCGATATTATATTTAAACTAGGTTTAAGAAGATATAACAGCCTTTGCAAAGTTGGTACCCTTGAACTAGGGAAAACCTGACCGTTCAGCATATTCTGTAGGAATGATGAACTCCCTGTACAACTGTTGCCTTAGGAACAGTCCAACAGTACCAACTACTAAATCGAACTCTCTAGATGGGTTGTACTAGTACAGATTTAGGTTAAAACAAGATATGAAAAAATGTGTATTTTGGAAGATAGGTTCTGCGACCATGCTGTTAAAATAGTTTGCAATTATATTGTTTATTTAAATTTACAGGACAAGAAATGGTACAATTTTTTCAATGACTGAAAAGCATACTTACATTAATTTAAACAATTACTGGTATTTGTTGTTTTTTAAAATTAATTTTTAATGAGATTATTTTAAAATGAATACTTTTGATTTCTTACAGACAATCTTCCCAGCAGTGGAAAACATCGAGCGATCAACATAATCGCCTAAACATTGTAACAGAAAGAAAATATAAGAGACTTCGCTGGTATGTTAATTAATTTACTTTCTAAAAGCTTGTTGCTATCATATAAATAATAAAATGGGAAAAAACAGCGTAAGTTTTTTATTTTTTTTGTTTTTCCTTTTTCCCAAATAAGGGTGGCATTGGAATGTTCCATACAGCCATATTTGAATTATATGAAAATTCTATTCTCAGTAAGCCCAATCGCTTTGTTGGTACTGCTATAATTTATTATTTTAAGTGTATCTGTTATTATGTATATATTTGCACCAAACATATGGTGTACACATATGTATAAACATAGATATATATATCACACATACACGCATGCACACTATACAAAAATATATGTAATATGTGTATTATATATTTTTGTTAATTGTTGCGGTTGCTTGTATAGTAGTCTAAGAAATATCATAGAACAGTACGTACTATTCAGGAGAATGCGTAGTTTTTAAGCAGCAAAGTGGTAAGGGAAAAAGCAATATTTTTTAATAATATTATTTCGTATTCCTGAAAAGAAAATGGAAGAATAATCTTATATTATATTTTGTGTTGTTTAAAAATATCTGTTGTATTCTTCATATGGGCTTCTGTTTTATCTTCTTTTTTTTAAATTAAATCATTCAGCAATTAAATTAATATAAACAATATTTTATTTCATCTTCTTTCCGGCGCTACAACTCGTGGCGAGTCAAGGCCTCCTGTAGCATCAACCGCCAGTCGTCTCGGTGCAATGGTGCTGATTTCCAATTCCTTATTCCCAAGATGGACAGCGCATCCTCTGCCACTCCACCGCCCCACCGCAGTCTTGGCCTGCCGATTCTCCTCTTGGCGTATAGCTTTTCTTCTAGTATTTTCTTTGGGATTTCATCGTCTCTCAATCTAGCAACATGCCCCGCCCAGCGAAGCCTTCCAACCTTTATGTATCTGACGACGTCTATTTCTTATAGAGGCTTGCTATTTCGGCATTTGTTCTTTGTCTCCAAGCATTATCGTTGAAACTGGTCCAAAAGTTCTCCTAAGGATCCGTCTCTCGATTCTGTTCAGCATGGCTTCTTGAGCTCGCGATATTGTCCAGTACTCAGATGTATAGGTCAGAACAGGCCTTACGAGGGTCTTGTATAGTTGTAGTTTACTTTTGCGTGAGAGGTTTTTACTTCTGAAATGTTTCAGGATCCAGAAATAACATTTATTTGCAGCCAATAACCTTCTATTTATTTCTTGCTGCATATTATTTTCAGAGTTCACCAGAGAGCCCAAATAAATGAATTCATTTACTCACTCAAATGTGAAGTCTCCGATTTTTATATGGGTACCATGTTTATATAATATTATGTTTATAATATAATATTTTACTTCACCTATAATAAAATAATTTAATAGTTAAACACTTCAAAATTGTACTATATAAATTAGAGATTAATATTGCTTCAGGGAATTAAATTTGTTAATAAATATATTGCTAATCGTTAATAAATATATGGTTACTCCAATATATATATTTTTTTTTGGAGGATCACATCTTTGAGTTGGCAACACTGTTGTGTTAGACAACAGATTTGACATCTGACAGTTGCCCTGTGATGAATTTGTTTTGCCATTTTGTAATGAATAGACTGACAGCATAGCAACGCCTAATCATTGTAGAAACTTTTTTTTAAAACAATGCTTCTGCTCGAAAAAATGATTTTGCTCTACATCAATTTTACGGCCGTCATAACAGGTCCATCAAAGTGTCTAAGTCGATTAACTATGAATCGTTTTCACGCTATTTTACTCTACATGATAGTAGAACTACAGTTACTCTAAATTATAGTAGAGAACCCGTAAGTCGCTGAACAGTGCGTACGTAAGAAACGATCGCTGCTGTTCAATGTAGCAATGAGGAAGGCCCAATCAATCAATTCGACGCTGTTCTAAGAAATTGGAGATGTGTCCATCCTCTTTATATTAGATTTTATGAAAGGATCTAGGTTTAAGTCCTTATTAAGTTCAACTAGTACAGGAAAAATAGCCAACAGCCCATTGTATGCGCCAATAATTCGACAATGAGCTGAAACACTAATTAATATTGATTTTTCATGCAAGAAATTTGTTAAGGTAGGAATCTCGCTTTTGGTTCAACAGATAATGAATGGAATGGTCGCATTTGGAGTTAGGATAATCCAGAGGCGATTACCGAAAAACCATTCATTCATCCAGTGATAGTCAGAAATTGCATCGCTTTATGAGCCGGTGGAATCATTGGTCCATATGTCATCACAAACGAACCGTATATAGACTTGATTACAAACTTTTCTGTACCTCAATTGGCTGGCAATAGTCATGCTGACATGCGGTTCCATGGCACACAGCGCGCTATACAATTAATTTACTCAAATAAACATTTAATGAACGAATAATTTCACCTAATGGTCTTGTCTAAATAACAACATTCGGCGAGTTATTGGCGAAATACAGCCGCAATCTCTGCAAATTGTTAGAAGATTGGTCATGCAGATTGCGAAATAATTTCATTTCAAGCTAAGGTCTGACTTAACCATTTCTGCACTAGGAGAATGACACAATTCCGCTCTTTCAGCAAAATTAACTCATTCAGGACAAAATTAGATCTAGCCACTTATTTACCAGGGCAGCAGATATTTTTATAAGAAACATTTATTTTCTGAAGATGAGACAAAAACCCTAAGTGTTGTGAGCTATCAACTGTAATCCAAAGATACAAGGAAGAAGGAAACACTATTATCATGCCCAATTAAATAATTTAAACAGTCCATTAATAGAGATGGAAAATTATGGATATTATAATTCATCAAAGTTTCAATTTTTTTTTTTATTAAGATAGTCAAGCATCCATCGGATTCTTCATCTGAGAACCATGGTATCTAATGATTCTTTCATGGTTCTCAGCCAGGTACTGTTTCCACTGTTAACCGGGTTCTGGAATTCTAATATCTGGAAATTTCTATGAAAAAACATTTTTGTCAAAAATTTAATCCTTCTGCTCTATATAAAAAAAGTTTCAGTCGAAATTTTTTTACATTTGTCCGAAGCAGAATATTTTCCTAGCGCTAATATGCAAAGAAGGCATTGTAATTAAATCAATATTGTGCAGGTTCAAAGGGGCTTTTGCGTTTTGGAGCACCCTGAGTCTGAAATTAGACTCAGACCATTGGTCAAAACTGCTGGTGAAACCTCTTTCTACATAGATCATATAAATAGACCAAATGTTGTGTTCACAATCAAAAGCAGATAACTCTGAAATCTCAAAAATTTACTTTATCACACTTTTCCCTAGTTTAGTCAGACAATTTTGTCTGACACGATACTTTTTCGCCTTATTTCTAATGATTTTAGTCAAATTCTGAACTTGAAGTTTCGGGAACAAAATTGCTGTATTAAACTAGCAAAATAGACGGTATAAAGTAACATGCTATAGTTGCTAATGTAAATAAAATTAAAAAGAAACCACTGTTAATAATTAAGAGCATTTCATATCTATCTATCTATATCTAAACTAGCGAAATAGTCATTTTTTGAAATTTCAGAGTTATCCGAATTTCACCCTGAAGCCTCTAATATAACACAAAATGAAGATGACTGTTATCATAAACTATTGGAGAAATTAAAGTTAACATTCTGTAATTCAAATATCTGTAGCCCAGGTGAATAAATGGTAGAGTCCTGTCTTGTCCAGAATGAATAAATAATATTGAGGGAAGCGAAATTGTGTCATTTTCTTAGTATTTGGCTTGAAGTGGAGTTTTAATACAAGCAATAACTCCATTCCAAACCATGCCTTGACTTAGCCCCTAATATACTACCAGAAGGATACGATTCTGTTTCCCTCAGTACAATGAATCAATTTTGGACTAAATTCAACTTAACCATTTATGCATTAGAGCTGCAGATACATCTATCTCATTAGACAAATGTATTAACATTCATTTAACTCGATAAATGACCTTCATTTTCTTCCAAGGTTATAATGACCCAGTCAGACCGATGGGATGTTGGAGGCGATGTAGCTATCACTGTTGATGACCGGCAGGAGCGAGGCGGTTGGAAAAACAGATTGGACTTTCTCTTCTCTTGTATATCACTTTCAGTTGGACTGGGAAATGTCTGGAGGTTTCCTTATCTATGTTACAAAAATGGAGGAGGTAACTTTCGTATTACTATAATTAGCATTAGTTTTATAGTTTATTATTTTTATAGAGTTATCTTACAAGGAAACTATCTTTGGTTCTTGTATGTAAAATTGGACCTAATGGTAGTTCCAAGTCTGTGAGGTTTCAGGTACTCGTTAAATATTTTTTACCTTATTAAACCTGGATAGGCAAAATTTAGGACACCCACTGTAGCATCTTCATATTAAACATTGCAGTATAAAGTGATGTTAAATCAATACAAAAATAAACCTACATTAAATAATTATGTGTCAAAGAGGTTTATCAATTTTTAAGTTTATCAACTGGAGTAATAAATAAAATTTTTATTAACAAGAAAATTGTTTCTTCTGATGGATTTTGATTTCCTCTATTAAAAGTATTTTTCTTTATAAATTTCAGATCAAATGAATCAATACAAATAATTAGATAATATCTGCAAATATTCCATAGTTACAAAATGGTCAGTTCAAAAGAAATGTAGGAAATTTTACATTTATGAATAATATAACTGCAAAAAATTGTTATAAAAGAAAAAACACACTACTTTATAAAACAAACAATTATAATATGACTCAGAAATTCAGTCACAATGTTAGAATCTATTCTATAGAATATTTATGCTAAATCTACTTATAAATATGCATATAGTTTTTATTTCATTGGTTCATAAATGACTACTAATTTGCATGTAGTTAAATGCATTGTAATTAAATACACAAATTGAAATAATAATTCAATTTTGATTATATGTATCAATTCTAATTCGGTATATTAAAATTTTTATAAGCTCTAAGGTTTAAATTAAATAAAAAGTATTCTGACTTTTTTAAGTGTTTTTATACTCAGTTCTTGAAAGAAAAATGCAAAAAACAATACATAATTTTTTAAAGGACAATTTTCTTTTTACTTATTATCATAAACAGATATAACAAATATTTCTGTACCTTTATATACCCACTTTATATTTAGTAGAAAGGAAAGAGGGTGAAATATATAATATGAATTCTTTGTATAATAATTTATAATTTTTAAAGTACAGAAAATCAGATTAACTTTTATGAAATTGTATTTAACTTATTTTTGGAAGAAATATATTAATAAACAAGGAAGAATATTGGAAGTGGCATATTCATGTACAACATCAGCTACAAAGAAACTGATAAATTGATAGGAAGACCAAATTACATTAAAAAAATCTCATACTCATAGTTCAAAAGTATATGACATGTCACATTATCAATCACATCTTAGCTAATTTTTGTTCTAGTATTGACAATCAATGTATGCTATGTGGTAATAAATCCAAATATATACCTACAAATTCAAAGCATAATGCACGATTATAACAAAAGTAATATATGCAGATATTTTTAGACTTAATAATACAACTTATAATACTTTAAAAAATGCAAAAGGTGAAAACTCCAGAAACACAGGAAAATATTTCTTCTTGGATGGCACGAGCCTGAAACATAATATTTTAATAATATATTTTATGTAAAGCAGTTGATTTTACAAACTAAAAATAATTTCAATTTGTATGCAGGTCTATAAAAAATAACCTATTGTGTTCGTTTAAATTTAAACTATTAAGATTATAATTGATTGGGTGTACATCTCTTTAGTATATAAAGTCTAGGTATTAAATCGAAAGACTATTTTATTCCAAAATTTATTTTTTATTTAATTTATCTGTCAATAATTAGATTTTACTCATAAAACCTTGTATTTAAGGTCCATTATACCTTGTGAAGAAAATATGATCATTGAAATTTTTTTACGATTACCTAAATAATAAATTATTTCCTGGTGGATAGGGGTTTAAGTGAAAGTATAGATTTCTATCAAGTAGAATGTAAGGGTGACTAAAAAGAATTACAATATTATATATATATATACATGATTTTTTAAAAATAAAACATAGATCATGGAGGAATATTTTAATGGTTCTAAAAAAACAATTAATATTATAGGTGCCTTTCTCGTTACCTACGGCATTGCTATGTTTCTCTGTGGCATTCCTCTCTTTTTCCAAGAGGTAGCAATTGGACAGTACCTAGGACTAGGAGGCAGTACATTTGTTGGACAGCTTTGCCCAATACTTCAAGGTAATTATTATCAAATATTATTTAGAGTTAAGGAGAAGTTAAACTATCCGTTCTTCATATAAAATGGAACATGAATTGAATTATTAACTAATAATTATTATAATAATTAATAATTTTATCTTATAATATAAAATATGAAACTATAATTTTTTATTTACTATGTAAATATTAAGTTTTCTAAGGTGCAGTACTTAACATCATCTTATTTGGAATACATTTTGAACTTTTTTTTCATCTTCAAAAATTTCTTTTGTTCTAAAAATACATTTAAAATGAGTGACATTATTATTAAAAACTTGTAAGTATGAAATGGTTACATCATAATATTCTTTTAAAACATTAAAATTTTTTTTTAAAGTTTGTCATTTTTTTTCAGACTTTCTTATAGAATAAGTATGTTCTTCCTCGGAGTTTAAAATTGCTTGCGATTTTGATTTTTTTATTTCATTAAAATAAGATTACTTATTTTATCAAGGTTCAAAATTAATCAAATAAATGTATTTTAAATATGTATATTTTTTAATATACATATTTATGTTTTAGGAGTTGGTTATGCCACAATGACAATGGTCTTCTTCCTCGATCTCTATTATTGTATTATTATTGCATGGACTCTTTTCTACCTCATTAGTAGCTTTACCTACTTTCCAGAGCTTCCTTGGAGCAAATGTGGTATGTTTTGAATTCAAATTCAGTTTCACTTATAGGAAGATATACCATAATTTGCATACTTTTGTACTTTTTAACTTTTTTATGATTTGTAAAAAAACTAAATTGTAACTGTAGATACACCAACCTTTTTTCTTAAGGAGGATATGTAGTGATTCAATGCAACTATTACACACAAACACACGCACAGACACACATGTTTTATGATCAATAGAAAAAAAATAATGAAATTAAAACATTATAAATTTAATCCCAATGTAATTAAAATATGATTTTTGTTCAAATTTTATAAATGCAAAATTTATATCTGCAAATTTAAATAGTAATGAAAAATATATAATTTCTAACAGGGAATCCTTGGAATACAGAATCTTGCTATGAAAAACAATGGAATATTACTGAAGTTAATATCACAAATCATACCAATACATCACCAGTTGAAGAATTTTGGGAGTAATATTCAGTTTTAATATACTTTGCATGATTAAAATAGATATTTTTATGGGTTTTTTTTGGGTAATGAAAAAAATTGATAATAATAATAAATATTTTTATCATCTTTCTTTTGTCACTTAATTACAGAAAAAGAATGCTGGGTATGACGAGTGGAATTTTAGAAATCGGAGGAATAAGATGGGAATTGCTCTTCTGCCTGATTGTAGGATGGGCGGTGGTCTACTTAGTCATCTGCAAAGGAATCCACCAAAGTGGAAAGGTATACAAAATAAAATTATAAATTTATTTTTGGGACTTCACTACATAGGCAAAGTGCTAAATAGACATGTCTGTTATTAGTAATTTTTTTTATTTCTTTTTTTTGCGTTTTACTCTGTGATTTTCGATTCCTTTAGCAATACAAAAAAAAAAAGAAAAAAAGACAACTGAAAAAGTGGTAATACTAATTATATATCAATTCTTCTTCTTCTTTGCCGTTTGGGCCTACTGAGGACCACGGGGCTCGTGTCTACTCTTTGGTAAAGTTCTAGCCTTCTTTTTTTTCCAATACTCCTTCATTTTCTGGCTATGTGCCAGTTTTCTCTCTTCTGTTCACTTCGTTCCTTTGGTCTTCTTACTGGTAAGGGACAGTGGGAAAACTCCTTGTTGAATGGCTTGTCAGAACAGCGGTCGGCTGTGAACTTGCTCCAGTGGGATTTAGTTGTTCCATATCTGACTTAACTGACGTCATCCATTTGTTCTTAGAAGCCTTGCCTCTACCTGTCACTGCGAATATCTTGTTGGCGATGGGCCAAGTTTCCATGAAGCAATATATACTTAATTATTTAATATAAAATAAATTATTTAATATACATATAATATATTTTTATAATTTTAAAGCAATATATACTTAATTATAAAATATAAAATAAATTATTTAATATAAATATAATATATTTTTATAATTATAAGTGTTGGCCAATTTAATTAAGAAATTAGTTATTTTACAACTGCAACCATAATTCAGTTCTTTTTTTTTTTTTTTTAAATTGCTGAATCTGAACTTCAACCAGTTTTGGAAAAATATCATTGATAAACTATAAATTTATATCAATGCAGAGAGTAGTTTATTTTAAAAAATTGGAATATTTATAACAATTAATGCAATAAAAAATATTTTTTTCATTAATAATTTAGAAAATTTTAAATATACTATTTCTCAATCACAGATACTATTTTAATATTGTCATATGTACATGGTTATGAGCCCACCATTGCTTTGTGTATTAAAATGTATGACGCAATGTTATAAGTATTACAATAACATTATTTGTGGTGAAAAATTAATAAATTTGTAACAAAAATTAAACCATTTTTAAAACAAATTAATTGAATTTAAAGAGATTTGAGGGTACAGTGAATATTCTGTATTTATTAACTCTAGGAAAAAACATATCACTATACTTTTTAAAACTGAAGTTAAAAATTAAGTGTGATTTATTTTTTTAGCTTATAGAGAATTATTGGAAGAAATAGTTGGATGTGCCAGCTATTATTTAATGAAGAAGCAGTTGAGCAATGTTGATCCCAATCAGCAGCATACACTTTGTTTTATCTTAATAATATTACTCTTGTTAATAGATTTCAATGTATATAATTTTTAATTTTTAAATATTTTTATTTGGAAGAGAAAAGATTTGCCCCCAGCTGGGATTCAAACCCGGATCTCTGCCTCTCTGCCCAACAGAGACAACTGTGGCAACAGATAGGGAGCGACCCCGGTGGCTCAAATGGTTAGAGCATTGCCACGGTGAGGCGGAGATCCGGGTTCGAATCCCGGCTGGGGGAAAATCTTTTCTCTTCAAAATAAAAATATTTAAAAATTAAAGCAATGATTAAAAAATATATAATTTTTAAATTGAATAAATATTCATTATATATAAATTTTATTATATAGATAAATAGAAGTACTTAAATCCCAAAGAATTTTTATGAAAAGGTAATGTGATAGACAATCAAAAGTTAATATTTTTTTATAAGCCCAGTGAGAAATATATTTCGTTTTCGGAACTCAAATACCATTATCAAATTGGTTTTATTTCCTATATTATTTTAAATA
This sequence comes from Troilus luridus, assembly GCA_964056705.1. NCBI lineage: Eukaryota > Metazoa > Arthropoda > Insecta > Hemiptera > Pentatomidae > Troilus > Troilus luridus. Next base: position 49,308,492 of record OZ057416.1, read on the forward strand.
TTGATGTATCATGCTGATTATTTGTGATACAAAAGAACAATATGGTAAAGAATATATTGTATCTTTGTTTTGAGTATTATAAATTCCTGAAGGAATTTATTTTAGTTACTATTGTTTTTTTATTGTGGGAGGTGGAGTAACTCAGGTCCACTGAGTTATTATGATGAAGAATCCAGGACAAATTGGGATGTGACAGATAAAGTATTTAATCTGATAATAGCCTCTATAAAGTGACTACCCTTAATTGAGGAAAAAACCTGGCAGTTCAGCGTGATTTCGGACAAGTCTCCTCATTGCACAATTGTTATCTTAAAAACTGTAGTCTCTACCATGTGTTGAACCCATGGGGTTTTTAATATTTATATTTATTACTGTTTTAATTTTTTTTATAGTTAATCAAATTTTTATATATTTTTATAGGTCTTGTGGTTTACTGCGCTGTTCCCTTATGTGATACTGATCATCCTTGCCTGTAAAGCTGTTACGTTACCAGGAGCTGGTACTGGACTCATGTACTACATCACACCTCGCTGGTCAGAACTTCTTGGATCCGGACCTTGGATAGATGGAGCTTCCCAGATCTTCTTTGCCTACAGCATTGGGACAGGAGCTCTACCAGCACTAGGCTCCTATAATGATTTCAATTATAACTGTTATAGGTGAGTGATTTAATATTTAAAACCAAAACAATATTTTTCTTGAATGATATTAGTTGATCTTATATATATGAGAAAGAAAATGGTCCAGGTGGAGGTCCAGAAAAAAATCTCTTAGATAAGGAGAATTACTTCGTTTAAAGCCAATGTTATGACCCACATTGCAGGACCTTTTCAGGGCTTTTAATGGGGTGAAGGGTTGACAGATGACTTCCAAACAATTAAAAACAATATTTAAGACCATGGTGTTTTGTTGTTACCAAAGCACTTTAATATACGTGGGTAAAAAGCAGAAAGAATAAGTGATAAAAATGCACTCTTTAATCTTGCTTTTCATAGTCTAGCTGGTATAGACAAGTAACTTGTCATATCATCCCAACCTCCTTTCTTACTTTATATATGTATGTGCGTGTTTGGGATTTAAAGCAAATAAGCTATAACAAAAAGCAATATTCCAATAAATTTCTATCTTCTTCTTCCACTCTTCTGCGGGCACTACAACCCGCAGGGGGTTCAAGGCCTCCTACAACAGACGCCACTAGTCATCCCTGTTCAGAGCAGCCGCCTTCCAATTCCTTATTCCAAGGATAGACCTTGCATGGGCAGGTGTCCAACTGGTGTTGTTTCATGGATCTGTTCGTTAAAGGAGCTTCTTAGGAATTTGGTCATCCGTCATCCTCGCCACATGTCCAGACCAACGTAATCACCCCATTTTTATAAATCTGACCAGGTCGGCTTCTTGGTACAACATTTGTAGTTCCGCATTGGTCCTTAGTCTCCATTCTCGATTTATACACACTAGACCAAATATTCTTCGGAGGATGCGCTGCTCGAACCTCAGTAAAGCCAGCTCTTGATTCTTGGATAGTGTCTAGCATTCGGAGCCATAGGTGACGACAGGCATTATTAGTGTCTTGTAGAGCTGTAATTTAGTCCGTCTAGACAGAGATTTGCTCTTCATGTGCCGCTGCAGTCCAAAATAACACCTGTTAGCAGCCACTAATCTTCTGTCTATCTCCAGCTGCATATCATTGTTTGCATTTACCAGCGTCCCTAGGTAGACAAATTCATCTAACCGTTCAAATATAAATTCTCCAATTCTCAGCTCCTCTTCTTGCTGCGCCTCGACACTCCCCCCCCCTCATGTATTTTGTTTTATCCTGGTTTACAATCAGGAAATACAGACCAATCTTTGCTGTGGCTTCTTTAAGGGCATTAAAAGCCTCCCTAATGGCTACAAATGACCTACCTATAACATCTACATCGTCAGCAAAGCCCAGGATTTGTGTAGTCTTGTTGATAATGGTGCCTCCCACATACACTCCAGATCTCCTCACTGCAATCTCTAATCCAAAGTTAAATAGGAAGCATGCCAGGCAATCACCCTGTCTAAGTCCCTTATGTGTCGTGAAGCACTCAGATACATCCCCCTGAATCTTTACCATGCATTGCACCCTTCTCATTGTTGCTTTAACGAGATAAACTAATTTTTCTGGAACACCTAACTCTATCATGACCTTGAATAGGTCGTCTCTTATCTATCTTAGGCTCCCTTAAAATCAATAAAAAGGGGGTGGGTTGGGATTGAGTGTTCCCTCGTTTTTCAAGAATAGTCTGCAGAGATAAGATCTGGTCGGTGGCGGCCTTTCCTTACCTGAAGCCAGCTTGGTATGGGCCAATTTCTCTCTCCCCAAAAGGAAGGAGCCATTGGAAGAGAATTCTTGAGAGTATGCTAAGGACAAAAGTGAGATGCCTTGGTAGTTGCCACATTCAAGGATGTCTCCCTTCTTATGGATGGGGATAATTGCAGTTTTACACCAATCTTCAAGGATTTCCTCTGCTTCCCAGATGTACAGAATAAGATTGTGAAGAAATCTTCTAAGTTCATTTCCACCATGCTTAAACAGCTCAGCTGGCAGACCATCGATACCATCGATGCCTTGTTGATAACTTGATAACCTCAGCAATCTCTTCGTCATCAGGTGGTTCCAGGTCTCCCTCTTGGATTGTCGCCTTGTGCATTCCTTCCTGAATCTCCCCCTTATTCAATAGGGTGTCAAAGTGATTCCTCCACCTTCTGAGAATATCGCTTCTGTCTGTAATAAGCGAACCATCCACATCTTTGCAGGCACTCACTAAGGGCTTGAAAGGAGTTCGACTTTTATCACTAGCTGAAAGAACTTCCTTATTTCACCTTGGTGTCTGAATTGTTCTATATCCTTCTCCCATTTTCTTTTTTTTCTCATGTGGACACGCTTCTCTTCTCTTCTCTTGATCCTATACTCTTCCACAGAGTTTCCCGTATGTATCCGTTGCACCATAAGATGGTATGCAATGTTCTTCTGCTCTGTGGCCTCCTGACATTCATTATCAAACCATGTCTCACTTCTAGTCGTTTATACTTGTCCAAGAACCTCACTGCTCACTGTTGAAATTGCTTCCCTACAAGCAGCCCATCTCTGGTCAATTTCGCCAGTCTGGTCCATTTCCCTTAATGTTGCATCCATTCGAGCCTCATATTGTGCTCTTCCATCAGTATCCTTGAGCTAGTGGATATTGAACTTGTCTCCACGAGCTCTTTGATGGTTTCTTACTATCGAGATTCTTGCTCTTATGCGGGCTACAGTGAGGTAATGGTCTGAATCCATGTTTGCTCCTCTGTACACTCTAACATCCATTAAACTAGATATATGTCTGGTGCTCATTAAAACATGATCATTCTGATTTGTGGTAAAATTATTATGGTTATTATTATGGTTAGAGCGCCATGTTGTCAGGTGAATTCTTCTGTGAGGGAAGAGTGTACCCCAACAGTTAAAATGTTCCAGGTGGCTATTTTAAGATCCTTATGATGCGGGTTATGTTGTCTCCTTGAGTTCAGTCTGGCTATACATTGTGAAGGTTCCGTAATAGTGTTTGTTTAGGGGGAACGGGTTATCAGCCCACTACCCACTACTCCTCAAAGCGCCCTGACACACTACCCCATCTGGAGCAGCTACCTAGGGGAGGTGGCCCTAGGGTGTGTACTGTTAATGACCTTCTGTTAGAGTAAGTGAGATGTGTACTGTTGTGAGTGACGTTGTGCTGTGTACTGAACTCGGGTTCCCGGGGGGCTGTTAAACCCCACTAGCCTTGCACTAGGCTAGTCCCTGCGTATAATAATAGCCAATAAATAATATAATATAATAAATTTCTATAAATAAATTAAAATTAAAGTATACTAAATTGAGAGTTTAGTTGTATTTATTTAAACATCAACCCTAATTTACAAGATATCATCCATTGTTATTTGGAATACAAATATTATTCCATCATCATTCTGGTGAGCTGTAAAATATTAGGAAATAAATATGGTTCTTGAGTTACATCTGATTTTCAAATCCAAAATACAAAGGCTTATTGTACTTTAGCAATTTGTTATTCTATTACTCCTGAAATGGTACTAATTAATAAAACTACAATTTGGTTGCTACCAAACTGTGCAAGAGTTTTGGGGAGTTGTGTTTATAAACAAAGAGAAATACTCTAATAAGAATAAGACCACAGAAGAATTTTTGAAATACAAATTTTAGTACTTTCTTACTAACAATTAGCTTTTGATAAAAATATTTTCGATATAAATGCAAACTATCAATTGTGAAAAAAAACACATTTTTTCGTTTCTGATCTATAGCCAATTACTTTAGGGTTGATAAATGATAAAAAATTGAAATATAGTCAGTCATCATTAAGTCCCAAAACCACACAAAGAGATATAGGTAAAATATGTTTGATGTGCTCCGATATTGAATGAAGCTTGAAACAGTTTTTTCACTCTCCTAAAAATTAGAGTTTTTCACATTCGATACTTTGCATTTGTATTGACAATATATTTGGCTTTTTACATTTTAAATTTTATTGATGCTGAATAATCTATAAATATAAAATTTTTTACATTACAGAGATGCTATAATAACATGCGTGGTGAACACACTCACAAGTATACTTGCAGGATGTATGACATTTGCCATTTTGGGCAACTTAGCCTTGGAACAAGACGTTTCTATTGACGCAGTCGTAACTTCTGGTCCAGGCTTGGTATTTCTTACATACCCTGAGGTAGTTTTAACTCTACCATGGGCTCCAATTTGGGCTGGCATATTTTTCCTTATGTTAATTGTAAGTAATCATTTGGTTTGTTTTTAAATTTTGTATACCTTAAAGAGCGGAGTGGCTCAGTGGTAGAGCACTGAGTTGCCATGCCGGAAATCCTGGTTCAAATCCCGCTGCAGGTCATGACTTTTATTTAGTCTGTTTGCAGCGGGAGATGGATCATATAGGATCTAGGACTCTCCTGGGGCCCACCCCGCCTCTATAAAATATTATAAAAATAGGGTACCCAAAATAAGGGGGAAAAATCTGGCAGTTGAGCGTGACCTAGGACAAGTCACCTCCTTGCAGAACCATTCTCCATGAAATAGTACAGTCTCTACCATGTACTGAATCCCAGACTCATTTATAAGTTGTAGTGGTACAGGCTTTTTTTTTTTTTATCTTAAAGAATCACTTTTATTGAGATCTGTGATTGATCATAATCTATGCATGTGCTCTTGGTATTTTTTCTTTTTTATTCATAAGGTTTATTTATGACCTATTAAATAATTTAGAACCAGATCCCAGATCTTCAAATAGTAAAAAATCTTGAGATAGAACAGGAAATCATCATTTCCAACAAATTAACGTAAATAAACAACTATTTCTTGTGTCAAGCTGTGATTAATAATCCCTTACAGAAAAATATTTAAACCAACCAAGTAGTTATTTTTAAAGATTGTAATAAACAAAGAATTGTTAAAACCAGGAAAAAAAGCTATATATTTTCATTTTTATATTCCACCAGAAAACATTTTAACTGTTTATAATTTTTGTATATGAAGAATATATTCTTTTATAAATCAAAAATGCAAAATTTTCGTATTTTGTTAACATTCGAAGCATTAAAATAGAAAAAATTAACCAGTAACTATTTTTTTTTTCCGGCTTTTCCCAGTGTAGGGTTACAATTATTCCTTCCATAGGTCCCTTATCTCTCCAATCTTAATTTCAGAGACTTCTCACTGATATTTTTTCCTTCAATTCATTACACCTAGTTCTTGATGGGCAACTTTATTTTTTTTTTTCAGGGACCAATCCCTTACTTTTTTTGGCCATCTAACTGGTCATACAATATCTCAGTTTCTTTCTTAGTATTTTTTCACAGAAAAAAAAGAATAATTTTCACATTAAAAAAAAAGAAAAAAGAATTTTCACAGAAAAAAAAATAAACTGTATCACTACAACCCTTAGAAAGTCTTGGGTTCAGTAAACGGTAAAGGTACTGTTTCTAAGCGTTTGAATCTAGAGTAATTAAGTGAATAAAGCATTTAAGACATGGGTTTAATTTTGTTTTTGGCAGATTATTCAGAAACATCAACTGCAAATTGAGCCTGGTGCCAAAAGATCTAGCTGGGGCATACCCAGTTTCAATATAAAGTGAAAACTCTTATTATTGATGATGATATGATTAGAGAAAGACTTGACAATTAAGTTTGATTTTTTTGGGGGGTCATATATAAAAAAAAAGTTTAAGTATTAACAATACTACTGTATACTATAAAAAATGTTTTAAACATATTTTCTGTTGATTCTATTCCTTTCACAGACACTAGGAATCGACAGCGAGTTCTGTTTGGTAGAATCATTTGTTACTGGAATGGTTGACAACTGGCCAAAGCAGCTGAGACCTTGGAGGAAAAAGTTTACTTTCCTTGTCTGCCTAACTCTATGCATTTTAGGAATTCCAATGGTTACACAGGTAATTAATATTTAAAGTTATAAATTTATGAAATTATAAATACTGATAAGCATATGAAAGAAGTTTTTTAAAGTTATAAATAACTGTTTTATTTTCTATTTATTTCGGCAAAGACAATTAATTTTAATAAAATTTCAGGGTGGAATTTTTATTTTCCAACTGATGGATTATTACTCTGCCTCCGGAATGTGCCTTCTATGGGTTTGTTTTTTCCAAACAGTTGCCGTTTCATGGGTATTCGGAGGTGACAAAGTAAGTGACTGCATTGAGAAGATGATGGGCGTGCGACCAAACAAACTTTGGTACTTCTGCTGGGTGTACCTTTCTCCTGCTGTTATATTGGTAGGTTTAATTTTAATATTTCTAATTGTTTAAAACAACAAATTAAAAGTATATAAATTTTTTCAATTACCTTCTTATTTGATTTATTTTTTAGGGAATATTCATATTCTATATTTTGGAATATGTTCCTGCAAAATATGGTAATTATGAGTATCCCAATTGGGCAGAAGCTATAGGAATCATTATAAGTTTGTCATCTATGCTCTGGATACCTGGATATGCAATTTATTACCTACTAACTTCACCAGGCTCATTGATGGAGGTATAACAAAATACTTTTAACAATTTATCATATATTTTTGAGTATACAATATATTTTAGAACATTCTATCTCAATTCAAATAAATTGAGTGGCATTATAATTCCTAAAATTTTACTGATAGATTTCTCTGTTACTTCATAGTTTCCATCTGTCTTCAGTCTGAACTGCAACCATGATTTTTTTTTAAATTCTTCTTTTCAGGACTTCCAGTTATGAGACCAGTTCATTGGGAGGCATCTTGTTTTTACAATAGTATTATAATGTCTTATTTTAGCATTCCAGAAGATGAAATTCTTGGATATTCTTGAAAATAGTAATATTGATTATTACTTGACAAAAAAATATTACTGACAGCCAATTGAAAATCTAGATCATAAATATAAAAAATTACTATGCTTGAACTAATATCCTTAAATTGAAAATCACTAGAATATACATAATATAGTATAATTATTTCTTACAAAATAAATAAAATATATTTATTTCTGTGTTATTTCAGAATTTAAAGGAAGGCTTTGTATCAAAAATCAGCGTGACACCAATCAATAAGGTCACGGAACGAGTTCCCAAAATCCCAATGTCAGAGAGCCATGCTGGACTTTTAACAAAAAGCAGCTCTTTTTTGAAATGAAGATTATTGCAATATAAAGTGGATATGTCATACAGGATATACCATGATATATAAACTGCCAAATAAGATACAAATGAATTCTTATTCTAAATTAGGCTTTACAGTATTATGTTAGTATTAATCTCGGATAATGGTCTTGGTAACATGGCTCTGGCATAATGATTAAGATTGCTGTCGAGTGGGACATGGCATTCAGAATCAATGCACCAGTACTTCAGAGGATCAGGAGTTGTGGGCTGATATTCTTGGCACCATAATCGAGTCATACTTCATTGCTGATGTTGGTTCAGTGTTAGACACAGTGATCACTCTGCTGAATGATGTTCTAGGAGTAGATTGTTTTGGAATTAGTAATATCTTTAAGAAGAACTTATTTCATACGATATTTATAATATAATAAAGTCATTGTTTCTTTTAAAATGTTTGTTGACTAAATATGTAATGTTTGTTATTAGTGTTAAATAATTTTCTAATGATAAATTATTTTGGAGTTATTCCATCCCAATCTAATTTTTTATAGTATTACTATGGATGAAAAAATGTTTTTATTTGTTTTGTATGTTTTTATAGTCATTCCGTTTTTAATAATTTACATGTATAGATTGAAATTACAACCAAAAAATTGTAAGCATTATCAGAAAATTATCGAATGTTTTTTTTATTTGGATTTTCCATATTTATGGATTTTATTATGAAATGAACTAACTATGGTTTTGTTTATCTCTTATTTTATGAATATACAAAATAAAATAAATTTTGCAAGCATTTCCTTGTAGTGTAATGATAAATTTTGAGTAGGGGCTTGCAGTAAACAAATCAGTGATATTTTTAGTTAAACTTTCAATTTAGTTTAGAATATATTTTTAAACATTTAATATAAAACTAAATAATCATGTTTTTTATGTAGAGAGATTTATGGTAGGAATTAATCTCACTATCATGTACAAATTAATTATTTTAAAAATGAAAAATGAATAGAGAAGTATTCTATATATCGCTCTTAAATAAATTTGAATTGTGGATTTTCAAAGGGACTCATTTCCAAAAATTGAAATCTTTCAGGAGAGGCTAAAAAAGTTTTTATAACGGCTATTTATACTTAGTTTAAAATATGTAGTTCCTGTACGATAGTTTATTTTACAAATATATATAAAAATATTTATTATTATTTCACATTGTATCCTTTGATCACGATTTGTATTTAATATTGAACAGGCTCAGGAATGAAAAATTTCATAGGATAGTGCGGCAATGTAAATAGATATCCATTAAAATCCATCAAAACCAGCAGCTGGATAACCCTGTCCTATAATAGCTTATTGTAATCTTCCACTTATTTCTATTCCACTTATCCAAAACTTATTTTATTGAAATTCCTTTTTTTTTTTTTTTTGTAAGGAATAAGAATAGAAACTGTTAATTTACTCGTTAACATTTCTTTGAAAATGTAAGAATATAATTAATATAACATAAAAGAGGAACGGCTCTAAGGATACATTAAATATTTGTTAAACAGTGAGTGGAAAAATTCCAAATAAAAAGCCTTATGCTTTAAAATAAAAGCATAAAATACCTGTAAATATTTCGCCCATTCAAGAATCATCAGGCAGAAATAAATAGTAACCAAGTAAATAAATAAATAAAGCACATCCCAACATCAAAATTCAGGAAGACTCCAACCACAGAAAACATCCCACCACCACCAAGACTCAAATACAACTAATGAATCATAAAGAATATTAAACCATTCCCAGCTGTTGTCCTGTATCCTTCCATATGATTCATTAGTTGCATTGTGAGCCGATGTTCTTAACTAATAATTTTTTCCTTGATCACTTGAAATAGACGGACACTTTATTCTTTATTGTGGTTTAAACCCATAATGCAGATTAAGAGAACAGACAAGACTTGTTATCCTTCCAACTACAAACTTACGCTAACCTCGCACAATATTGACAGTTAAATTAATGGTTCAAAAAAACCAAAAATTAGCTTTACCCTTATTCGTAAACCAGTGACTTCCTATCTTCCAGTATTGTTTAATAATATCCCACTGATTCCTCTTGATCAAATCTTACTTAGGATACTTAGGATACCTTGACAAACGATTAACTTGGAATTCTAATACAGTAAAACTTCTCACCTGCGGACATAGGAGGGGAATTAAATGTTCTCCACTTATAAGAAGTGTCCGATGGTGAGAAACTGAGGATGGGGAAAACAGTAAAATAATATGTATGTTTGTACATGACTATATGGGCTAAAATGTGGCGTAAAATATATTTGCGGTAGTGTATTTCAAAGTTTTTAATGATCCCTTGGTCTAAAGGCTGACAGGAGGCGGTCCTGTTTGGCGGCAGAAAAACTGATTTTATGTTTGACAACTCTAAATGTGGACGTGACGAGGCATTATCCATAGATAATATAACATTTCTTCTTTGTAGCTGTATTCTGTTATTAAAATTAATCAGCCATTGTGACCTAATTTGGCCGGTCATCCACGCTCTTTTATTTGCTTGGCATTCTTCTACCTTTACAATGTTTAAATCGATACCCTTAAAGCATCTTGGCTTTTTGGTTTTTCCTTTAAAAAGTGGAATTTCAAACTCACCCTCTATGTTTGTGCAAAAAATCAAAAAAATTGTGACACGTTCCTTCGAGATTTTTCCTCCTTTACAACTTTCTGCCTTCAGCGTCATAGTTTTGTCCGGTAATGTTCGAAAAAACAGCGGTTTCGTCAGTTTTAAATGTCTTTAGGGGATAATCCAGTGGAAAGCTCCTTTACTTTCGATGTCCAATAGGAACTAGAGGACAATCAACGGAAGCACCCTCACCGCTTAAGGTTCTGTATTTTGTTCCATGCCTCACTTTTTGTCCAGCCAACCACTAACTACTAGCATTAAAATTGTCATTTCCCAAATTTTTTGCAACTTCCAACGCCATTTCCTGTATTAATGGTCCAGAGATCGGGATGTTATTTGATCGCGCTCGGCATAGCCACTCATAAGTAACTTGATCGATCATCACCACCCTTCTGCTTTAAATGTCTTCTTTGAATTATCATTCCCATGGTCTACCCATTTTAGAAGAATTTTTTTTTAGTTCTCAAAATTTCCGCAGCACACGTTTCACGGACATGATCACGGACACTCAATTTTCACGTTCACTCGCGTGTATAATCTCTACTTTTTCTTTAATAGTTAGCACTTTTCTTTTGGAAGACATGTTCCCAGTTTCAAGGAGGAGAGTAGACTTAGTTGAAAAACATTCATAGCGAAGCGAGCATAAACAATTCCTCGAACTCGTCGAATTCGGAAAACTAAACACAACTGGCGGGGTTCCGTTCGCGGAAATTTGGCCCTACTGTCCGCGTATTGGAAGTTTTTACGTCAAACTATTGTTAAAATCTCTGTCCGCGTCCGCTTATGAGAATGTCCAGATATCAGAAGTAAAAATATAATAAAAATATAAAGCAAACATTAAAATGATGAGGGGGGGGGGGGGGATATTATCGTCCGCTTACGAGAAATGTCCGCCTGTTAGAAGTGTCTGTTTAAGGAAGTTTTACTGCAATTGACTGAAACGACAAGAAACTGCTCACCGTTTCTGGCTACTTCAACACCAACTTCACAAACACCCCAAACTCTCAATATTATAAGGTCTATCAGGACTTATGGAACACAGCTTTGGGACTTCTCTAAGCCATCGAGTTCCTTTCGTATCCAATCCTTACAATTCAAAATGACCTTAATGTCCCATTAGTTGCTGATTTGAACCGAACCCGATATCAATTCTTTCATTCAAACAAACCCATCAGTTTCAAAGGTCTAAAATTCCCACCTCTTCAGCAAGAGACCAGCCACCTCTTCAATTCCCGATATTCCTCGGAGCTGACTAAAAAATATGAACTTCCAAGTTATATTTGTAATTTGAGTATTAGCAGTGGGTACTTACTCTACTTGCCTTTATCTCATGTCATTATGTATCATTCATTCTATTTACTAGCTGTATTATGATGCAGTTTTAAATTCCATACAACTATTTGACTACTTCAGACCACATTCAACTTTGTTAGTTATTACCTTTCTTCTGCTGGGGTTTTCTCTGCCTCTAGTATTAATTCATGCATTGATAACGGATTTACCGTTTTTTGTAACACCTAGTATAACTGTAAGTGTTCAATTTTAATCGCGTCCCTACCAAGGTCACGACTGCACACGGGCGCAACATGGGCTAGAGCCGGCGCTGGCAACTGGTTAGAAGATGATCCTGGTGACCTTCTAAGTTGAATTTGTAGTTTGAGTCCTACCAGTTGGTAAGTTGGGTGGTTTTTCTACTTGCCTTTACCTCGTGTCCTCATGCATCATTCATTCTATTTACTTCCTGTATTGTGATGAAGTTTTAAATTTCATACTACTCTTACACTGAGATCATATGGTCTAAAGTTGAGTCAAAAATCCTATACGCCAAACCACCGAGAGTTGAAAGATCAATTAGAATATTCCAGTTGGAATAAATATATAACAGGAAAGAGACCGCGAATTCCCAAACGACGGGAGGAATATGGAGATGAGCGGTGAGTGGGGATATAAATGGGACAGGCGGTGCAGCCCGGTCCTCGGAGAGTGAACCTAATGTGTTTATGAGTTAACTAACGGGATTTGTTCACCAACCTTCCCAGGGGCACCCCATTCACCCATTCACCAAACCGCCCCTCACGATTTCTATAGACACTTTTATGTTTCAATATTTTTGAGATATTTATACATCTAGTGGGTCGCTTCATATCTGTTATTATTTCTAAAATTCAAAATGGAATTTGTGGACTTGCTGGTTTCTATGCTTATGTTAACAGATCGTAATAAGCTGTTATTAATCCTATCTTTTGGTAATAATATTTTCTATCACTATAATTGAATGAACCTTGTATGTCCTCAAATAGGACCATGGAAACACGCTATTTTCGTGTAATTTTTTTTATGCGTTTAAACTAGGACACCCGGCAGCTGAAGCTGCAAGAAACATGATCACCGTGTACGGAGAAGGGTGTAGTAACAAACAGATCATTCCCGTTGCTTTGAGAAATTTTCAGCTACAAAAACCTATAAAAAGCAATGGTTAATCGGAAGGGACATATACTCTTACATGACCATGCCAGAACTCATGTTTTACGTCAGACAATGAGGTCATGGCACAATCAGGCTGTGGAATATTCATAAATTAATATGTTAATAGCCGGATACGGATCTTGTGGGATCTAGAGACCAAGGCTCTATAACGTGGTTACCCAAAATATGGAGAATGATCTGGCAGTTGAGCGTGATCTCAGACAAATAACCTTCTTGCCCAACCGTTGTCCAAGAAACAGTACAGCATCTATTTTGTACTGAACCCGTGAACATTTTCTTGGGTTCTAGGTATGCAGTTTTTTTTCAGTCTTTACATCTACAAACGAAGAATATTGGACGCCACGCTCTCATCTTAACGCGATGACAGATAATTACCAAAACATATAAGGCTTGCTTTCGACCTAAGATGTGTTTCACGTAATTGCATAATAGTACTGAACGTTTATCTCTCGGAGCTTTTACATAGTAATGATACTTAGTTTGCTGAATTTGCAAACTGGTATTGCCTGAATCATTGAAACTTGATCAGTTAGGTATTATAGGGGAACTCGCAAACCTCTCATTAATATTGCGCAGTTATGAGAGTTTCATCGATGCAAGAAGTAGAAAACAAGTGCAGTTGAGGCTTCATAAAATATTAGGCATTTGTTTATTCACTTCAACATAGCTATAAAGTCCATACACACAATATTTCCAAACAGCATAATCCCAAATAAATGTTTTATTTATTTATCACTAGAATTTATTCCCTTTCCGTTCAACAGCGGACCATTCTCCATTTCACAAATTATATGCGTCCTTTATCAGTTCAACTCCTTGCGACCTATTTTAGTAATTCCACCATATATGTAAAATAAAACAATACACGGTGATTACTAAAAACGTTTTTAATAAAATAGAGGTACATTTTATATGGTATATTTACACTTATTTATATTTATGTATAAAGCACACTTCATTGCAGAAACAGTAGTGACTGATGCCCAGGAGTGAGCAGTGCACTGTTTTTGCCAGGAGATAGCGCGCTTATTCGCTGGATGGTGCACAATTGTGACTGCGCGATATAAAACCGACCAAGTTTTGTTTTAACTATCTTTAAATTATTCAAGGAGTTTTGAGGTCAGAAGGATAACATGTGCGGGAAAATTGAGTATTTCTGGTTTGGAGAAAAATAATTCTAAACATTGCTGGAAGAAATAATTCTGGGAATTTGAAGTGCAGTGTTTCCGTTATGGCCCGGCCCCCTCAACAACTGTATAATAAAATTTACATGCTCTCTGAAAATTTTAATATTTATGAATGAGGCCTTGACTACGCAAAGTTCTTAGATGTGTGGATTTGCCTTTGTACTTCTTTCATTTTTTTGCTCTGGGCTTCCTTTTTCTCTTGAGACCATGTTGTCCCGGTATTATATGATTATTTCTTTTGGTCAATTTACCCCTGGTGTATTTGGAATCTGGAGATTACTTGGTTTTGGATATCCTCTTGTGTAATTCCGGCCAGTTTCAGATCTTATAGATTTCGTCAACCCATTTCGGTTTCTCTTTTTTGGATTAAGTTTTCATGAAGGCCGACTTTTTTGTGTCCATAAAACCTTAATCTGCGTTTCCTAATATGCGCTGTCCTAGTATCGCATTGTTTAGTTTCTTGCTTGCTTCTGAGGGCAGTAGTCTACCAATTTCGGACCTAAAATTTTCCTTGATCTATATTTCCTTTTTCTGGGTGTTTTCTATCTCTTCCTTCCTGTTCAAAACCAGCGTGATCCATATAGGCATTATATGGATTATACAGTTTTATGACTGTATTGTTAGACCTTTGTTTTGAATTAATTTATGCTCTTAACTTCTGGTTTTTGTAGGCTATGACTTTTTCTTCGATGGAAAAATAATTAGTAAAGGCGGAGAATTCTCCAGTAAGCCGGGCGAGGAAGCCAAGTATTACGAAGCGATGATATAAATGACCTAATCAGCCCGCTAGTGCTAAAGCGGACACCTGTAGTTCAACATCGATTTCCCTCAGATGGCAAAGCATTTGAGACCCCGTTGTAGGATCTCAGGTCTCGAGCTCTAGGCTAAATTATTTAATGACACTACAGCTATCAATAAGTTATGTGGTACATCTATCCCCTCCCACATGTAGTTATTATTAGAACGGAGTGCCACACCTCCGACGTCCTCAACCTTACCCGAACGCCAACTTACGTTGTAGTCAACTATCTTGGTCCTAAAGGATAAAGGAGGGAAGTCAGAAGGTGAATATATGTGTATGTACACATCGTTACATCTCTGTCTCAACATAACAGGCTAAAGAAGGAATATAAGCTATTTAAAGACCATTACTCCAAATAAGTTCATTACAAAACAATGGCATAAAGTAATGGGGCGTATAAAAAAAAAAAAATGACCGTTTTATCAAATTCCAGAGTTCAAAAGTCTGTAAATGCTGTTTATTATTACCAAAACTTAATAATTCCTTTAGAACATTCTCTAAGCTTGTTTACTAACACTAAACTTATAAAAAAAAGAGCCTCAGTTTAATTATTTATTTCAAAGAAGAAACATGACAGTGACCTACGAAATTCTCGTAATTTTAAGACATTACTGGAAAAAAAAATTCACAGCCGCTGAAGCAACTCGTAAAATTATTAAATATGAAGGGGAAGGTGTCCTTGACCAGCGCACTGCGCGGCGTTGGTTTGAAAAATTTAGCAGTGGAGATAAGACGTTGGAAAGGAAGAAGGGCCCCGGGCGACTATTTATGAAAATGATGAGGTTCTGAAGGAAGCTGTTGAGTCATATCCGTCCACAAGTACTCGCAAACTTGCCAGAGAGTGTGGTATGTCAAAAGATACTGATAGTCGCCATCTTCTCTCCATTGGGAAGGTGAAACGTTCCTTTATTTTTATACACCCCATTATTATTTTAATATTTTAAAAAAATAATAACTAACACATAATTAAAACTTACACTGTTTAAAAATTTTATTCGACAAGGACATAAGAAAAGGGGTGGGTTACGTGTTTAGTCTCCTGTTTGTTGATTTTGTCCGACAATTTAGAAAACGACCTTTTGCGAAATCGGAGGCTGGGCTAGGAAGGTGCGTTGGGGAGTTTTCATTGGTTACCAGCGTTATAATGAATTATCGGTTATCCCGGCTATATTCCTATACTAAGAGGAGGGTTGCCTATTCCCTCCTAACCGGCACCACATTAGTCCAATTAAAATTATAGTCGTATAATATTGCAGACCATTACAAAGTAATTATAGCCAGAATGAGGACAAAGGGCAATTGAAGCGAGTTTGATAGTGTGGGTAAGGGCTTGGCTTTGCATATATGTCCGACCTGATGCGACTTATGCGCAGATCGTTTTCTAAATTGTCAGAGTATTACAATTCTTCATAAGTTAGCGAGGAAAATAGTTGACTGGATGATTCCAATGAAGGATAGAATTGGTCAGGGGGTGCAGTCAATTCTGTATGTCTTAACTTTTTTATAAACTCTATATGTTATTCTATTATTCTTTCTTGGTACTGCAATGTTTTTACAGTTACTTTCTGTTTTCTTTCTTAGCCCTGAAGGTGGCCTACACCGTGGCTCGAAACGTTGGCACTATTAAAAAGTTATTCTTACTTTTGTGTTGTCATTGACTGCACCCCCTGACCCAATTCTATCCTTCAATTCTTTATAATGTGCGGAACGTACTCTGGGTAAAATGGTCATCCATTAAACTTAGTTAAAGTATAAACTTAGTTAAAGTGTTTTCTACTACAGGATGCAGTTACTTTCAAGAACATTCTGTATCATACATCTGTTGGAGTCGAAGAACAGAAAGATCCTTGCATCTATAGATATAAACACATACTGATATTAATTATATAATTGCCAAAGAACGTCACTTAGTATACTAAGGAAAAAATAGTCTCCGCTTTCGTTTGAGTGCGGAAGAATAACAAAATAAAACTGCAAGTTTCAATATTTGCAGCAAACTTCTCGAAGGATCCACCAATGTGTTCAATGAAGCGAGAAAATGATTATTGAGCAAGAGAAATATATTTTAAATATTTATGAAGCAATAAAATCTCGTCAATTAACTGTTTAGTTCCCAAGATGCTGATATATCACCCTTGAACATGAGATCTCTAGACCGAGCGTTCAATCATTTAATGCAACAATTACTCTCGTAAAGTTAAATATTGACCCTACGGTATGGACATTACCTAATTTGCCGGAAAGCACGATCAGTTCTGAATAATTTCTTTAGCTTTAATCGAAGGAATAGCGAGTCGAACGTATAATGTAGGCAGAAGAGACCATTTACCGAATATGATTTTACCATACCATTTAATATATTTATATATTTATATTATTATATACATATTTTTAAATCTTTAAAAATATATAATTTTTTAAGAATTGAGTATTTAAACTTTTCTTATCAACTATTTCCATCAGTCTGATATAACATAAATGGGTTACCTCTGTAGTAAATTATAAACATCACCAATAACGGTTATTAAAAAAAAAACCTTATCACTACAGCCCATAGAGGGGCTTGTCATGGGTAAACCCCCAGAGGGGGTTGTATATGGTAGACACTATAATTTTTCTTGGACAACGCTAGTGAAGGGAGTTGGTTTGCCTGAGATTACACTCAACAGGCAGGTTACACTACGAAGCTGTTAATTGCTAAGACCAATTATAAAAAATACAAAGTACTTAGATAATTAATAGCCTCAAACTGTAATTTAAGTATTGAACATAGCAACAAGAAAAATATTGTAATACCACTTGGGCTCAGTGCGTGGTATATTGTTTCTAGGACAACGGTTGTGCAGGGAGGTGATTGGTGCAACATCACAGTCAACATCCAGGTTTTTCACACAGTTAAGGGTTCCAACTTCATGGTTGGGCCCTAGAATGAGCGCCAGAAGGGTCTATAGATCCTTCATGATCCATCGATGTTACTATTTACTGTTTTTTATAATTATTAAAGGTGAAGTTGTGAGGTCTACCTACTCTGATTCTAGTTAACAAATAGTAGTTACGGTTTTTCTGCAACAAATTACAAAAATTTATCATTGCTGCAAATAATACAGATTTATTTTTATTTTTAGTACTTTCAAATAATATCACAGTCTCTTTGCCACAAAATATGAATAAATAAATGAACAACATAAAATAAAAAGGACTTATTTAAAAAACAGACATATCCAACCAGCTTTATCCGTTGAACAAGTTTAAATTAAAATAAAAAAATCGATCAATTGTAATTAGATAAATCATCGTCAGATTTTTGTTATTTTAATTTGCAACAACATCGATTAACATAATTGAGTTAAATTCCAAATATTTGCTAATATCTTGACATATGTATGTAATTATATGAAATTTGCATACAACAATTAAATGCTAATTACATAATTGATAATTAAATGATACATACATTTCAACATGTTAATTACAAGTTAAAATTAAAAATTAAACTAATTATGAGATGCATTGTTCAAATAATTCATCCACCCAGAAAATAACAGTTTATTTATTATGAGTTAATTACTAATTATCTTATTATTGCACTGATTTAGTTTCTCAGAAAATTCATTTACGTAAATGATATATATAATTGAAAAACATTTTATTTGAAACCTACAGGAACTTAAGCACATAATTGAAGACGCTTACACGTCACCTGGAGTACATATGTACACTAAATAAATAAAGTACGTAAATTCCCAAAATCCAACAGTGTTCTGAGTATTTCATCCTTTTTTAATTATTTATAGTTGGCGGTGTAGAGTGCTGATTTGCTGTGCTGAAGGTTCCTGGTTCAAACCTAGCCGAGCTACGAAGAAATATACAAACATTTGGAAGATCTGACTGGAAGGAGACTGAAGTTGTACGGCCACATGGTCAGAATGAACAATAAGAGGCTGAACAAAAAACTCTTAGATGAAGTCTTAAGCTTTAAGAGTATAGGTGGATATGTGAAACAAATATAAGAGGAGATGGGTATGCTAAAAATCAAGGATAAGGACTGTTTGGATAGAGAGCTTTTCGGGAAATAACTAAAAGTGGTTCTTGCAGGAAAGAAGGAGAGACGAGGGAGAAAATGGACTAAGGAGGAGCGTTAGGAACAGTCCAGGAAGACGGAAGAGTATTTGAGTAGAAGGAAGGCGGAGAGTGCGAAGATGAATTAAGTGATATTCGCGTGGTCCTTGCTGGCCGATTCGTGGAAAAAAAAATGGTTTATTCAATCGAGGTTCATTATAATGATGTTATTAATCGATCCAAAATTATTTATTGAACAACATAGTAATTTATTATTTATTTAAAAAAATATTTATATCTATGCTGATCGCTCGTCTTTATTTGGTACATAACTTTAATGTACATAATATTTTTCAACCATTGGCTAAATATTTTATTCATCTAAGAAGGAATTATCATGGATTACCTTTCAAAAGGTCTTTATTACAGTGATGTTATTAATTGATCCCTAATATTGTGTATTAATTGTGCGATATAATAATTAATTGATTAATCATTTTAACTTTAATTATTTATAATTTTAATTCAAACATTTTTTCGACCATTTGTTAAATGTTTAATTCATCACAGAATGAATTATGATGAATTACCATTGAATGGGGTTACGCTATAACGAGGTTATCAATTGATCGCTAATAGTATTTATTATTAAGCGATAGATTATATAGTTTATTAATTATTTGAAAAAAAACAATTTCTACGACGATCGGTCTTCTTTATTGTGTTTAGAATTTTAACGTTGACAGTATTTTTCAATCATTGACTAAACGTTTTATTCATCTAACAGTGGACTATCATGCATCACTATTCAATGGGCTTTCATGGGTGACGTTATTAATTAATACCGAATATTGCGTCATATTTTAATAGATGATTTAATTATATAATTATTTTCAAAAAATTATTTCTAGGCTGCTCACTGTTCTACATTATGTACATCATTTTAATGTCGATCATATTTTTCAATCATAGGGTAAATTGTTTATTAATCTAAGAATAAATTATCATCAAATATGGTTTCATTTTAGTGAAACTACTACTTGGTTCCTTATATTTTTGATTATTTGTGGGAATTATTTATCAATTAATTAATTAATTCCTTTTTTTTAATGGAACCTTTTTTTATATACAGTTTTTCTGTAATTTTTTTCTAATAAACATTTCCTATTAAGTCCCTCCTTGATAAGAATAATTGAAAGTATTTTTATTTATTTATATAATAACAATGTATACTTTACAAAAAATAATTACAAGAGAGAAAAGGCTCTTTGAGCGAAGTATAGCTGGAGGAAAATGGAAATGTGGGACATTTTCAGCTCAAGAGAAGGCGATAGGAACAATTCGAGATAAGGGTTGAAATCTGGTCACGCTATCTGACGGCTAAATGGGGTTTCTCCGGGTTGTCCTGGGCCCTGCCTCGAAGTAGAAATATATTTGCGAAAACCTTCCGGTCGGATGTATTGTTAGTCGACTAGGGTCGGAAGTTTCTGAATAAATTATAGGATTCCAATAAGAAAGGAGTGTAAATTGTTAGGCGTTTTCATTGAGTGTTTGCTGAATTTAGCAATGAGTAATCAAATGGTGTTAATTCCACTTAAGAGAGAAGTATTGGCAACTGAATAATTACGAAAACCCCAGAGTTTAAAATTACATGAAATATTAAACAAAAGGCTCAACTGCACGAATTCTCTTGCTTATTTGAAATATACGTTTGTTTATTCACGTATGGGAGCGAGGTAGCTCCCTTAGTGTGCTGAAGGTCCCGGGTCCAAATCCGACTGTGGAAGATAAATTATTTAATCTGTTAACAGCCACGGGTTGACCCACAGGGACCTACAGACCCTCCTGGGACTCACCTAGTCTATATAAATTGGGTACCCTTAATAAGACATGGCGGACGGTTGTGTATCTAATGTATAAAATTGTGTGTATATTCAGTAGGTCTGAGAATAGGGTGTAAACTATTTTTCGTACCCCTACGTTATATGTGTCGGCCATTATTATTGGTTATGCGTCGATCATAGCAGTGACGCTTGATGTTGCTGCATTTTTGATATGTTGTAAGAGCATGTATGAGTAGTGTAAATCCAAGTTTGCAACTGAAAAAACGGACAGGAATACTTTTGGTGGGCGATGACTATCGCCACGTGGCCGAAAAATATTTTCGGAGTTATTTCAGTTTTGGCCTGTATTTCCTAATCGGTGCGTTTTAGGGAAACACGTAAATAACCATTTTTAAGAAGATTAAATTTGCTACAATTTGGGCTCAAATGCAATTCTGCAAGTCTAACAGAACCTGAGTTAAGTTCCAATAACATAATAATTAACCGGAATCTTAGCTCTATCTACCAGTAGAATCCCGATAATTCGTATGGTCAAGGGACTGATGATTTGGCACGAATTATCGGGAATACCAATTATCGGGAGTACAAAATAAAAAAACGTATTAATGCAATTTTTTTAATCTATCGAACCATCCATCGCTTGCACGAAAGTCGTCAATTCCCATTTTTCTGTGAAAACTCGGGCTTTTTCCCTTCAAATATAACCTCCAACTGGTACATTTGAACTCATTTCTTGTACGAACCACTTTTTTAAGTTATCTACAAGTCTGGGAATTGTGGGAATCATCTACAAGTGATTTTGTCCTTGTTGTTCAGGATTGATGTGATTGTGGAACCAGGGACGATGAAATGCTTGGATACGTCAATTAGCTTACAGCCACTGCTAACGTGTTTTGGAGGTATGATTACGTGTCGTAACGGTAACAAAAACGAGACTGAATTGTAAATAAAAGTGTGATTGTAAGAAAAGCTTAATACAATTCCTAGAACTTCCCCTCTCTACTCCCCTAATTTCCTTTGAGTGAAAACAGTACGAATTACTTATGAGATTTCTTAGAAAACTTGTCTCCCTCACTCGCTCCCCCGTAAAAAACAGTAGGATCTACTGTGCCTCTAAACAGTACAAACATATATGTGTATAAAAACAATACAAATTGAGTGATTTCCTAGAAAGTATTTATTCTCATTCTGCTCCCTGGCATATCTGCTTCACTGTTCTCTCCTCCCCTTTCGAAAACAGTAGTAAGCAACGCGATTTTAAAGGGGGAAATACGAATTACATGACGTTGTAAGTGACCTTGAGCATAAAAATAATACGAATTATCGAGGGGTCTTAAATGCATTGATTTTATACCATTTATCGAGATTTTCTCTGGGGACCGGCAAATTTGTACGAATTAGCCGGAAATACGAATAATCGGGATACGAAATATCGGGATTCCACGTATATAAAATTGTCGTGTCACTGTGTTTGTAACAAAACTCCTCCGGAACGACTTGACCGATTCTTATGAAATTGTGTGTCTATATTCAGTAGGTTTGAGAATAGGATGGAAACTATTTTTCATACCCCTAAGTGATATGTGTCGGCCATTATTATTTATTATGCGTAATTTGAATCCACCAATTATGGAATGGTACACGTTTGGTCATCAAAAATATCACCGGGAATGTTATTGAAGCAGCAATGTTGACTGGAATCTTTAAAGGAGAAATCGTCCTGTAGCCAAGTATTCCAATAATACCATTAGAACCCATAATACCTTTCAAAAGAATTCAATTTGATATACGCTTGGCTTTTGCTATGACCATCAACAAGCCTCAAGGCCAGACAATGTCCATTTGCGGTTTAGAGTTAGAACATCCATGTTTCTCCCGTGGACAATTATATGATGCATACTCATGTGTTAGTAATTTGTATTAGCAAAGGGCAGATTAACAAAAAATATTGTGCATCGATTAGCACTTAATTAAATTGAAATAAGTAATTATAATTTAAAAAAATATTATTAGCCATAATTAAAAATCAACAATGATATACCTCATTCATTAATCTAATGTATATATTTTATCAGTTAAGAATTTCGTATATTATTTATTTATTATATACTATACTTAGATATAAGATGAATAAAATGTAAAATCAAAATCTATTTAATTCATTGTTTCTTTAAAATTCAAATTTTAACGTAATCTTTTTTAAAACTACTACAACAGCCACAGCAACGCGTGGCCGGGTCAGCTAGTATATATATATATATATATATATATATATATATATATATATATATATATATATATATATATATATATATATATATATATATATGTAATATATTATGTATAAATACAGAATATAGTGTGATAATTAATATTGCCAAAACTGTTGTTGCCTTAAGGCAAGGAAGGGAGTTTAAATAAATAAAAAATATGTTGAATAATATGTAATATATTAAAAACTATATTGTCAGTATAGTAGAAACACCCTGCCCATAAACTAGCCCTGAAGAAAACCTGCGATGTGGGTCGAAACGTTGGCTTACAAATAAAAAGTTCTCCCTATATAAGAGGATTTTCTTGACCTTTACCCGGATCCTTTTCTTCCTCATAAATAAAAAATAAGTAATATAGAACGAAACTAAAGAACAAAGAAGTCTTAAAAAAAAAAGTCTCTTAAATAAATAGAATTACGAAATTCGTCACTATATTTATTGAATAAATTTATTTGTTATTATTTACAAAAGTTTTGTTTCATGTAGAAGTGAGAGGAATATCTGACCGAAGATGTGACCGTGAAAGGAAATTACCAAAGTGGAAAATTTATTCCGAGGTTCGACGGATCGATGGTAAAGATGTCGGGTCACAATTTATTTATGTTTTAAATTAATAAAGTTTGTTTATTAAATAGAGGGTAATTTGGACAAAATTAGAATTTGAATAAATTATTTTTATATATAATTTACCCTTAAAGACAATATTATTTAGGCTTAAAGGCAACTATTCATTTGTAAACTACTTTAAGATATTTATGTGAGTTAACTAATTTTCTTATCAAATATTAAGTAATGAATAGTTTACATTTTCGTTTCAATAAATAATGTTTATTTAAGCACCTAGTACCATTGTATAAGGTATTGTTTAATTGGTATTATAAATATGGTTCAGAGATCTGCCAAGAGACTTGCTCTAGATATATTGATCATTTCCAAAACTAGATGTTCTTGCGAAGAAAAGAGAAAAAAGAAACACTTAGATCGAATTTCCTTGATACATAATTGCGCAGGTGCAAATGAAAAATTAAAGAATAAAAAATAATTATAGTTACGATTGGGGAACACCAATCGTATAGTTGCTATGCCCTCTGCTACGCCTAAGATCATGGGTACGCATCCCTGCAGGTGGCCCTAAAATTTTAAAAAGGGAGGGAAAAGTTCTTGGTTATGCTGCCCTTCGGAAGTGACGTAAAATGTGGATATCGAGATTGTGCGATGTCAGGTACTCGTTAAAGAACCTTATCTTGACCCTTTCATGCCCAAAGTGTCAAAAAAAAAAAATCTCCTGTGACTTTTTCTGTTAAAAATGGCCTAAATAACCATGACATTTTTTTTTCCAATTTTTGCGCCCTTCCATGTTATTTTTAAATAATCCAATAATCCGTCCAAACTGAAGTTAGAAAGACCAGCTTGCCTGTGCTGCAATCTGTGATATACTCTGGAACTATTCATGTAGAATACTGGCTACACTGAGCATTAAAACGCTAACAGGAGTACCTAACAGATGCTGTAGCCAAACGGCTACATTATACATAGCTACATTATACATGGCTACATTATACATGGCAAAATTTGTTTCCCACTATAGCATAGTCCGATTAGCCATAGCAATATAAAGAAATATGAAACTAAACAAACGACCAATGTACATAAAATAAATAATGTTTATATTGAAAAAGCAATGCTAAGGATTTAGTTTTATAAGGGCATATGAGTTAGCCTCAAGCAATATTCTATATGGACATAAAGCAAAGGAAACTTGAGAAGTCTTAATATCACTTTTATGGTTGATAATAAAAGCTGAGATAGAGCAACGTCAAGTCTATTTTCGATGACCCGGAACAAATTAAACTCCGATAATATAGCGAAGCTATTAATTTGCTATGGCCAATATGATATTTCGATAAAAATAAAAATATAAAGTACTTAGATGGTTACAAGCCTCAAACCGTTATTAAAGTAAAAATACAAATGAAACAGTAGCATCATGAAGGGTCTTGGGTTCAGTAAATGGTAGAGACTGTACTGTTTCTAAGAAAAAAGTTGTGCAGGGAGGTAATTGGTCCGAGAACATGCACAATCTGTGCCCCCCAATAAATCTATTTTATACAGTGTGGGTGAGCCCAAAGGTTCTGTAGATCCATCTGGGTCCATCCGTGGCTTTTAACAAATTAAATAATCCATTTGTCACAGCCGGATATTAACCCATAAACTTCAGCATAGCAGCTCACCGCTCTCTTTAGCTAAAATTACATTATAAAAAACATTAATTAAAATCATTAAGAATAAATGTAAAATATTATCTAAAACAAATTATTAACTCTTTTTTGTATACTCATAGTTTTAATATTATATTAATGGGGTGTATAAAAAAAAAATGACCGTTTCACCTTTCCCATGGAGAGAAGATGGTGACTAACAGTATCTTTCGGCACACCACACTCCCTACCAAGTTCGCGAGTACTTGTGGACGGATTTGACTCAACATCTTCCTTCAGAACCTCATCAATATTCATAAATAGTCGCCCGGAGCCCTTCTTCCTTTCCAACGTCTTATCTCCACTGCTAAATTTTTCAAACCAACGCCGCGCAGTGCGCTGGTCAAGGACACTTTCCCCTTCATATTTAATTTCACGAGTTGCTTTAGCGGCTGTGAAATTTTTTTTCCAGTAATGTCTTAAAATTACGAATGTCGTAGGACACTGTCATGTTTCTTCTTTGAAATAAATAACCAAACTGAGGTTTTTTTTGAAGAAGTCCAATGTTAGTAAACAAGCTTAGAGAATGTTCTAAAGGGATTATTAAGTGTTGGTAAATAATAAATAGCATTAAAATATTTACAGACTTTTGAACTCTGGAATTTCATAAAATCATTTTTTTATACACCCCGTTATAACAACACAGTTTATATCTAGAAAATCGGGAACTCAACATGTAGTTTATTTAAAATTAAATATACATATAAAGGTGTAAATAATAACTGCAAAAGTATTTTTATTTTAGTCTGGTTAAGGCTGTCACCGATGTGCTGACATTTCTAAATTGGTTTGCCGGATCTATCCGACTAAACAAATTAATTAACAGAGAAGAGTTTTTTTTTTGGCAGTAGAACGTTCATGTTTTTTCAAAAACTCATCTTAAAACATTGGTTTTTCACGAAATTTACTACCATGAAATGGAGAGTTGTTTTTAACAACACATGTATATTCGAAAATGTAAATTCCGTAAAAATTTCCGTAAAAACCCTTTACTGTATTAACGTTACAAAAACAACTGTAGGAACTTCAGTGGTGGAAAAAGTATTTGCACACCCAGTTTTTATATAACTGTCGGTCATAAGGGAAATAATAATCCACTGAACTTCACATTAATAAAAAGTATATTTAAAACTAAAACTATTCTATATGTGTACAATAATAAACTTTTTAGATTAATGGGGACAAATTAAAAAAAATAAAATCCTCTGGCAAAAAGTATTTGCACACTTCCGATTATTTTTTTATTATGAGAATAAATATAAATTTAATATTTCGAAAAAAGTCCATTGGCATCAATAATTGCATGTGGACGTCTGGGCATGGAGTGGAACAAGTTTTTAACCAAGACAAGACTGACTGTTTCCCATTCTTGGACCAGTACTTGTTTGAATTGATGTCTTCCAGTGATGCGATGCTTTCTCACATTCTGATGAAAGATGTGCCATAAATTTTCTATGGTATTTATGACAGGTGATTGAAGAGGGGTGTGCAGCTGTCTTCGCACATTAAATATCAACCATTCCTTGGTTTTGTTGGCGGTGTGCTTTGGATCGTTGTCCTGCTGGAACGCATATCGATTCCGGATATTCATTTTTTTTGCACTTGCATGCAGGCTATGTGCAAAACACTCAGCATTTAAAATTCCGACAATGGAAACAAGATTTCCCACACCGTGGTATGAGACACACCCCAATGCCATAACATGTCCACCACCATGTTTTACTGTAACAGAAACATTTTGCTTTTTCATTCTTCCATACGCCGCCTCCAAATACTCTTCTGCCCATCGGACCCAATCAAATTGATCTTTCATCAGAGAATATGACATCCTCCCAAAAGCTATGCGGCTTATGTAAATATTCTCTGGCAAAAGCAAGACGCTTTTTACGGTCGATTTCATTTATATAAGGTTTCTTTCGAGATACTCTGCCATGAAGTTCTTCAGAATTCAGGCAGTATCTGATAGTAGGCTGTCCTGTCACTAACCTAAACACCAGTAGTTATTTGGACCATATTAGCCAGGTCTCGAGAACTTACAAGGGGATGCTTCATAGTTTCATTTCTTATCGTTCTCCTCATCCTGGAATACAACTGTTCCGGACTGCCTCACTGTTTTTAGTTGTCCCACGTTCCTCATACCTCTTTATGACTTATCTGACCGTAAACAAATTGATACTTAATAAATCCTCAATCTCACGATATGATTTTTGTTGACACCGCAAGAAAACAATTTTTTCGCGAGTTCCCAAACTCAATTCACTTATTTTCGGCATGATAGTTAAACAGTGACTAAAGAATTTAGTTCTTAATGCTTTATCAGTGTAGGAAAATATTAGATAGAATGGATAATACTAGTGTAAGAATTAATAAAAAGTAAGCAAAGGATATAAGTGATACTAGACAATGTGTGCAAATACTTTTTTACAGAGGATTTTATTTTTTTAAATTTTTTTCCCCATTAATCTAAAAAGTTTATTACTGTACACATATAGAATTTTTTAAGTTTTAAATATACCTTTTATTAATGTGAAGTTCAGTGGATTATTATTTCCCTTTTGACCGATAGTTTTATAAAAACTGGGTGTGCAAATACTTTTTGCCACAGTGGTATTGCCACAGTGACATACTATCGATTTTAATAAACCTAAAATATAACATAGAAAGGTTAGCGCAGTAAAAAGAGAATTCCCAGAAGCACTGTATTTAAATAATGAAATAAATAATGTAGTGAATGACAGAAAAGAAGCAGGTGAAATAAGCAAGCTATATTCTTCTGTTATGTTAAAATGGAAAAAAAAACAATAGCACATAAGATTCAGCTTTATAAACAAACTGGTAGAGTAATGTAACCTGACCCAATAATCTACAAATTGTATGTCTGATATCTTAATTTTTCCATAAAATTCTATTTAAAAAAGATAATTTTTGATTAAATAAAACATTTTGAAGATTTTTTTTTTGTGTTTTTTTTAATGTATTTTTAAAATATTTTAAAACAAAACATTTTAATACAGTAAAATAATAGTTCATACAACCAATCTAGTACTCTAAAGATCAAAGTTTATATCAGTTTAATAGAATAATTGACCATGTAGGATAGATAATCCCCAAGAAAATATATTACAAAAAAATTTCAAAAATAAATATGCATTGTTGAGGTATCTATACTTAATTTTACTAGTAATTGGGACAATTTTATTGAAATTATGTATTTTTTCTTATTGCAATTGTTATTATTTTGCAGATTCCTAGACTTATAACTTTTTTAAAGTTATGCATAATTTTTATATCGATTCTGAAAACACATTTTGAAAAGATTGACGATGACAGATAGATGTCGAAACGTTTTAAAAGAAATATATTAATTAAGAAGTTAAGATGACCGGAGAATGGGTTTTTCCCAATATATTAAAAGGCAACTATGTTTAAATTACGTCTGTCAGGGTTGATTAGTTTTTCTGAAAAATGGTGAAACTTGTTTATCAAAGAAAGATGGGTAGAAATAGAAAAAAAAATCTAAATAATAAAAACCAGTTATAACCGATAGTTACTGGTCTGTAAAAATAAACAAAAGAAAAACGGAGAAACACCTAACGTTTGTAGTTGTTTGTTTAATTTAATACAACAAATAGAAATACCTCTCTTTTTTTCTATCTATCGTCATCCATTATAACTTTTTTTTCTTTTTTCTTTACAGTTTATTGTGTAATTGATTTTGTTTCCAATTACGATAATAGAAATCTATTACGGAATATATTCCTATAAACTTTTAATTTGTAAAATTAAAGACCTTGTGCGTGCATCAGCTAACTTACGCAACATTCATTACCTCTTTATTTAAAATAAAAAAATCAAAATTATATTTAGTATCCATGCGAATGTTAAAAATAAATCTGGACCACTACAACCCATGAAGTACTTGGGTTCAGTACATGGTAGATTCTGTACTGTTCCTATGACAATGCTTGTGTAGGGAGCTGGTTTATCATCTATCGCCAGGTTTTCCCAAATTTAAAGGATGGGTGAGCCCTAGGAGGGCCTGTGGATCCCACAGTGTCCATCCGTGGATGTTAACAGATTTAATGATTTATCTGCCACAGTCGGATTGGAACCAGAAATCTTCTTCATAGCAACTCAGCCCTCCACAGACTGAGCAACGGTTTTAAAATAAAATTTAAAGTAAACATTAAATTATAAAAAAACGTATACATTAAGGAATTAAAAAAAATATTATTTACAATAAATTAAAGTAAGTATTTGTAGCCGATATTAAGTTGAACATAATTTAAAGTATCCAGGTGCAATATCTTCATCTTGACGTGTATACTCTTATTTACGGAAACTTTTTTGCGAGTTTGGAACATTATATATTTCTCATTGTCTTTTAATTAGTTATCAAACCGTTTCGCAGGATTTATATTTATCAATGTTTTATTATGGATAACATTGAAAATCGGTTAATGATTTCAAATTAACAAAATTAGAGAAACTTCGGAGCAAGAAATTCTTAGAATTTCGACACTTAAAGTAGGATTTCAATGAAAATTAATTAAGGTGGTGTTAAAGATCATTTCATAATACAGTTGATAATATCGTTTGAGCCTTTTTCAAGAATGTTGTGAAAATATATATATATTTTTAAATTTATTTATTGATATTTACAACTGTATTACAATAATACATCAAGTAAGTAGGCTATGTGATATATAATGACATGAGTTAATGGCAAGTAGAGAAGCTACCCACTGGTAGTGCTCAAATCACTAATTCAACTAAGAAGGTCACGTGGCCATCTTCTTTTTAGACGCATCGGAGGATTATCGGGAGTTGAAGAGGAAGCTAGGTTTGAAACTAGAGGGTTTGAGTGGGAATGAAGTTTGTTATAAAAGGATAGATAGCGGGTTCGGGTCAAATCAGCAACAAATCGGGCATTAAGGTCGTTATGGATGACTTTATTCTTAACAAAATAAGGAGCGTTGAGGATTTTACAAAGGATTTTGGATTGTAGGGATTGGATACGAGAGGAATTCGATGACTTAGTGGAGCCCCAAAGCTCTACTCAGTAAGTCCAAATAGGTCGTATGATGGTCATGTAGATGAGTCTTTTGTAGTTAATTGGGAGGTTAGAGCGTTTGTTTAGTAAGTGTTGAAGTAGCCTGAAACGTCGAGCGGTTTCTTGTCTTTTCTGTCTAGTATGAGGATTCCAGGTTAATCGTTTGTCGGCAAACCTAAGTATCGGATCTGTTCTACAGGCACCAGAGGGATGTTATTAAAGGATACTGAAGGGCAGGAAGTCATTGGTTTACGACGTAAGGTAAAAGTGATTTGATGCGATTTTTGAGAATTTATTTTAATTCTCTAGTTTTGACACCATTCTTCAAGATCAATGATATGGGATTGGAGGCTTTGGGATCCAATAACTGGATTGGTGTTGACTGATAATACACATGTATCATGAGCATACGTGGTAAGGATAGTATTAGGATGAGTTGGGATGTCAGCTGTATAAACTGTATAAAGGATTGGGCCGAGGATACTACCTTGAGGAGTGAAAATATTTAAAATTAATTTGATAAAATAGTATTTCCGATGATTCAGTTTTAGCCAAAAAGTTATAACGTTCCTTATAATTATATTAAATATTTACGTTTAGCTAAGTCTTGGATCTGAGTGGCTCAGTGGTAGAGCACTGAGTTCCCTGCCGAAGGTCCTGGTTTTGGATCCCGCTCGCTAGCAAGACTTTTGTTTAATCTGTTAGAGGCCGCAGGTTGATCTAGCACCCTATATCATATGTATCATATGGGATCTAGGACCCTCCTGGGGCTCACCCAGCCTCTATAAAGGGGATACAAAAAATAAGGGGGGATATATGGTGGTTGATCGTGATATAGGACAAATCGTCTCTCTCCACATCTGTTTTCTAAGAAATCGTGCAGGCTCTACGCCGTACTGAACCCAAGACCCTCCGTGGGTTGAGGTTTTTTTATCTATGGGCTGCTTTCACATACCAAAAAAAATACACAGAAACTCACACACACACACACACACACAGATGCCCACACACATATAGGCAGTAACACAAATACACAGCGTATGGTGTAATGTAGTGTAGTGTAACTACTAAATAACTAAACTGGTTACTTAACATGATTGCTGCAGGGCATACTTAGCCCGCTTCAAGCTAGACGAGCGTTAAATTAAATGTAATATTTAATGAAATTTTGATGGAAGATGCTCAAATTCCAAGTCAAGATATTATGTCTAAAACTATAAATTTTCAATTTTGTCTTAAATCAAAGGGTCTTATCCCAAGATATAATCTAACTTTAAACTTATTAATTTTAGGTTTTTAAAAAAACCGATATGTAGAAAATGTATTTTAGAAAATGTCGAACCTTTGATCGGCTTCATTTGCAGGTCAAGATTTTTCGAAAAATTAAAAAAAAAATATTCGGAATTTTAAAAATTCCCATTTTTTATATGATAAATTTTAAAATGTATTTCAATGGAGTTACGGGAACTCTTAAAAATATGTATTTTTTCAACATTTTTTATTTTGATAAAATCGTTACTTGAAAAGCAAATGAAAAATGAACTAAGGGGTTGAACTTTTTGTTTTTTAAATTTTCACAAAACCTATTAGGATTAGTTTCAAACAGATAGATAATATATTTTATAATTTATTTATTAGAATTTAGATTCCTACTTTCAAGTATACTTAGATTCCTACTCCTGGCGGGTGAGCGAGATCTCGGCCAAATCATCTCCACAACCGTTGGCTTAGAAACATTACAGGTCCTAACATGTGCTGTACCAAAGGGGATCCCTTTATGGGTTGTAGTGGCTAATTGGGTTGTACGCCTACGAAAATTTAACCTTCTACGAAAATTTAGCACTATTTTGGATCTGAGTTTTATAAATAGTACTAAACTTAATTTATATGATTCTTTCGTAAGTAAAGTGTTAGTAAAATTATTCCTCGCATTAGACTAGGAAGAAAAAAAAACAACACTTTTCTTACAATATTGTTTTGTAGAAAACGTCAGTAATAAAATAATTTAAATTTAAAATATTACAATAAAAGATTAATTTTGTTCTGTATGTGTATGAAATAGATAGACCAAATATATGGACAACAATTAAGTTTAATTTAACAAATGTTGAATACAAATCTCGGACATCTTCAGTAGAACAGATATTTTCATGCGACTTTCCAACAGTAACAAAAGTACTGCATGTTCCAAGATTTCCAAAAAGGTATTTCCAGTTCTCCATTGCTCTCCAGGAAAAAAACAGAACTTGATATTTTTTTACCTTGAGGGTTTTGTCCCGACACAAAAGGCAGAGATAGCAGCGAGTAAGTGAATTTTCTTTCAGCTGGCTTGATAACAACGCCTCTGCTTCCTACACGACTCCGAAAAAAATCCATAATTCTTCTTCTTCAGCCTTCTGAATATTCTCTTCCTCAAATTGTACAGACCTGATTTTGTTTTGAAATTAAAAGAAAAAAAAACTGTGGTAGATAATACATTATAGTCTAAATATACAGTGTCAATCAATAAAAAAAGGCGTTTTAATAGGCCAACATATTTAAGTTTTGTAGTAAATATTAAGTCGAGGTAGTAAATATAATTAGCTTTACTTTAAGCACAGAATAACAGAATCTGAATTACGTATTTGAAAATTGGCCATTTACTACCTGGACTTTTATCGTAGAATCACTCCTTCGGCCGGTGTTTCTCAAAAAAGTCGGCCAAAACTTAAAATTTGGACTTTTTGGAAAAAAAGACCAATTTTCAAAGGGACAGAATCTATTAAACCTACAGAGCTGCGATTGGGCTCAATTTATAGCGAATTTAATTAATCTGCTTTAAAAATGGACACCAATGTTTTTATTAAAAACGCACCGATTAGGAGATATACGCAAAAAAATGAAATAACTCCGAAAATTTCGAGGTTTTTCGGCCACCAAATGTTTTCCCATCCGTTTTTTCGGTAGCAAACTTGAATAGTCAGACATTCCCTTACAACATTTCAAAAATTCAGCTCTCTTCACTTTATTGTAATCTAAAGCCCTTTTTTGGTACCTGGCCGCTGGCCTATAAGCAATGTTAATAAACTTGTCGGTACAGTATTCCGTCAATGCCAACGCTTCTGCAAGGAGGGAATTTGGCCGAGATTGTCGACAAAAGGCGTTTAAATAAACAAAAAAAATTGAATTTCTAAATCAATTATAATCTGAATAATTTAAATTTCAAATATGTAAAATTTAAATTATAAACATTAGTCACATATATTGGTACTCTGAACAATATTAATATTCATTTTTAAGTAGTTTATTTATTAATGTAATAAGATGGGCTTCACTAGCTCAATACAAAATATCAATAATTGAATGTAAATAATAATTCTACTAATATAATAAATGCGAAATTTTGTATGTATTTTTGTTACTCTTTCACGCAAAAACTACTGAACGGATTTGGATGAAACTTTACAGTAATATAGCTTATACATCAGAATAACACATATGCTACAATTTATAATGATTTTTTCTAATTTGGTCATAATATAACGATAAATATCATTAAAAAGTACTTGGATATAACACATTACCAATATTACTTCCAACATACGGTAATATGGTGATTGGTCAGTAGGTAATCGCGGTTATTTAATTTAATTGCTTAATATTGTTACTATCACTAAAGTCCCCCCCTGAGTAGCTCCCTCACGTGTTTCTTATTCGCAAAATCTACATATTTTCGCTGAACAAAACAAATCAAGTAACATAGTTTACAGGAGTATATTGCAGTAGGTAAGTTGGGACACTAAATTACAACACAATGATAAATTACCTACATATGTACATTATTCTAATCCTTTCAGTTTTAATTTCTCCCTGCTGCCGTACGACAAGTGAAACCGTTATACTACGTATCATTTTTAATAAATTCAATAACATTACATAATTATCCTTTAATGACGCCAACAACAGTAAAAGAAAGTAACTTCTGTCCGTCCCGTTTCTTAATCAGTGACAATGTATGTTTCACGGCTGTGCTGATCCGTATGTGATGGATAATCACAAGCCTGCGGAAGGACATAGGCTCCTTTTTATCAACACCACACAGGCGAAGTTTATATAAAACTGTTACCTGTTTGACTAAACCGCTGAACTTAGCATCTTGAAATTTGCAGATAGGTTGTTTGTATAGCTTAAATGAGCACTAAGAAAGGGATTTGGATAATTCCACCCCCAATGGCTTCCCCCTTAATATGATAGGGTTCAAAGATCGTATTGAATCGGTCAATTTTAAAGGTAGACATCTTAAATTTTGAATGTACGAGTAACTTATAGTTAAAAAAAATTAAATTATTTATTTAAAATAATCTGTCACAAATGTGGCAGACCAAATTCGCAAGCGAAGCCGTGGGCAAAAGCTAGTTGTATCTAGTTGCATTATTTATACCGTGCATTTTTATTTCCATATATGTTAACGAACTTTATTTTCATTTGTGTACAATAATTTGTACTTTCTATCATCCAGCTCATTTTAATCATTTCATGAAACAAGAAGTTTAACTATTACAAATAAAATATTTTAGGGGAAACGAAAAGTTCAACTGGTTATTGACGTTTGAAGTTACGTTGTAATTAGCATCAACTGCACAATTATTAAACGCATTTTTTGAAAAATATAATTATTATTATATCAATGGAATTCTAACCTTAAAGTTGATTAAAAGAAATTGTAAAACTATTGCAATGAATTAAAATTTTAAACTTGAGAGGTGTCGCCAGTCTCGAGCATGTTGCTGACGCGAAGCCACAAGTTTACCGCGACTGAAAAAGTTTTAATTTCAAAATTTAACATAATGACATTACTATTTTTTTTTAAGGCAATCGGTTCGATAGACAAGGCTGGTTCATACAATTTATAAATGATTATGTAGCACATTCAGTATAATGGTAATATAGTAATAAAAAATGTATTTTTGTTTGAAGGAATGCTAGGCATGTGGTATTATAGGAATAATATTTATTATATTGCCATTAGTATTAATAAATTCTGTACATTTCGGTGGAAGTAGAAGGCTCATAACCGATGAGGCACACTGGCAAAGGAATTGTTGACTTTAAGATGAGTGTTTGCACTTAATCAATGAAGTGGCGTTTCCTTGTATAAACAATAACTGTAATTACATTAAGATCTACTTTTCTTAATTGTGAGATCACAACTAATGGAATAGTATTTCTGTAATTTTCAAAATGGATTGTTAAATTATTTTTATTTATTTTTTCGTATTAGCTTCTTTTGAGCAGTACATCGTATGAACAAAAAATTGTTTCAATGTTGTAAAGGGTATTTATTATAGTGTACACGGATATAAAAATGTTACATGAGGTTGGAAAATAACCCAAACTTTTTTCTTCATAATTTTTATATTATATAACTTTTTTCCTTTCATTATATCACCGTATACAAAAGGGGATTTTACTCGGCAGTTGTTGGAAAAATATCATATTTAATGATTAGAAATAAAAAATTAATTTGATAAATATTATAATGATATATATTATAATGATATATATATATATATATATATATATATATATATATATATATATATATTTAAAAAAATTTTCTGATCTCTGGCAACTATTGGATTAGCAGTAAGAGTTTAAAAGTGTAAATATTATGTACATATTCTTGTACACTAAATTATTAGAACAGCATTTTGAGAATTTTATGTACTAAATTTTTGGTTGATCAAACTTTTTTGACAAGAACTCTTATGGATCCTGTGGGACATCCTGGGGCTTACCCAGCCTCAATACAGTGGGTTCCCTTAATCGGGAGAAAAACCTGGCAGTTAGCATGATCTAAGACAAATTACAACGGCTGTATGGAGAATAATGTGCTACTTACATCATCTTCCTGTCATTATTTTAAAGAAAAAGCAGTTTTTTGCCCTTCAAATCAAATTAAAATAACAAACACCAATCTTATAGCGTTTATTTTATGTTATATTTACTATAGAGGAAAAGATTATGATTTTTTACGATTATTTTCTTAAGGTTGGTAATGATTTCTTTCGCAACATGGAAAATAACTAATGAACGTTGGATAATAAATATTTCGGTATCATTAAAAAAAAAAAAAAAAATGCAGCGACAGGTAAATTTTCTTAATATATAATCAATTTTAGAACCAGCCTCATTAGTTGAATCTTCCAAAGGCCTATCTATCCATTCTTTACAACTGAAATATACCTATGAGACTAAAACCAAAAGACACATGGAAGAGTAAAATCAGAATTGTAAGTTATAATTGTTATGTTATATACTTAACTTTAAAAATAATCAAATCACGAAACTCTTGGTCCAGTCTAAAGAGAAGAAAAAAAATGGAATCATAAATATTAATTAAATAAATGAAACAATAAAGCATTGGCATTAAGTATAATGACCTACACGCTTAAAGTTCCTTAATGTTAGAGAAACTACGAGACCCGGTGATCATGAAGAATAGACTATTCCACGACAGAACATGGCACGCCGCAATTCCCCGTTCGACCCCCTCAGTAATGTAGAGAGAGGTATATACACCCGACGACGGAATGGACTTAATTCTAGTTCACTGAGAACATAAATAACACAATTCTGTGGCACCGTCCGTATTCGTCTTCGTTATTATTGCTCTAGAAGTTTACTTTATTAACACAAACATCTTCTAATAATATATTGTATATTTTGAAATAAAAAGTTAAATTTTGAATACTGAAGGGGTTGTGAATATTCCCGTGGTCCATACGATTTTCATTGGTGTCCTAAAATAACATAAAATAACCTAAGGCATAGAGCGTTCAAGATATCTACCTAACAAATCGAAATTTCCCTTTCCCGAGAAACAACCTTATGCATTTAATATTTTATTTATTATGTAACTATATATATTTATCTATATAAATTTATAATGTAATTTTACATGTATAAGTATTTATTATTATAAACAAGCTTGATGTATTAGTTATGGTTTATAAGTGAGAGAAAAAATAGCCATAAGCAGTTTTTTTGTCCTTTAAATCACATTAGAGTAACAACCACCAACCTTATAGCGTTAATTTTATGTTATATTTATTATAGAGGAAAATATTATGATTAATTTTTTTAAGGCTGTATTTTAGTATTTCGGTATCATTAAAAAAAAAAAAAATGCAGCGACAGGTAAATTTTCTTAATATATTATCAATTTATTTATAACAAACTTTTAAAGAATCATAATGGCTTAGCTAACCTTAGAAAAAAATATAGGTAAAAAATTTTAGCAGAATATGCATCAATTATATTTCTATGATTTTGGTAAAGTGTAAATAGTAACATGTTACAATTTTCGTATTTTTTTAGGAGTACCGATTTTCAATATCTTTGTACTATTAAAATTGGTTTCTTCGTTACAAATAGAAACAGCTATCTCCTGTTATTGTTTATATTGTTATTGGTATTGATATGACATTGGAAGTATTTATCACAAACATTATTTATGACAATTTATCTAAAATATTATCAATTTTGTGGACTTGGTGTTTACCTCCGGGACATACAACTGAAGTTGGGAGCGCGGTACCTCTGAGTGTAGAACTTCCTGTAGCTCACCCAACTTCAGTAAATTGGTTGAGCCTGAATGGGTGGAAAACCTGGCGGTTGAGCGTGATCGATAGTCATATCCTTGCACAACCGTTGCCTTAAAAACAGTACTGTCATAGCCATACCATACTTGAGGTCTTTTTCAACTTCATTCAACCATCTTATTTTAAGTCTTCCTCTAAATAGTCCCCTCCTCTTCTTCCATATATGCGTCTTGGCATCCTTGTTTCTGGCATCTGTTCCACGTATCCCAGCCATCTGATGCGGGATTTTCTCACTTTCAGGTCTGGTATTCCATATATTGTGAGGAGCTCACGATTCTTCCTTGATCGCTACGTAGCGTTCTCTCTTATTGGCCCATATTTCTTCCGGAGTATTTTTCTTTCCCAGACTTTCGTCTGTCAATACCCAGGATTCATTGCCATAAGTAACTATGGGTCTCAAAATAGCTTCATAAATAGCTATTTTAGCTTGTGTGCAAATTATAGCTTGTACATTAATTCAAATTTATAATAATACATTAATAATAAAAAAAAATATCGGTGACCATTATAATAAATAAGTTCCAATATTTTTTTAGTAGGATGCTGTTTCTGCATGTTTTTTTATTAAAATAATCACAATAGAAAAAAATGATTTATTCAGCAAATACGACGTTGATCTCTCGATGACGTTAATAATAATCTCATTCGGTTAGGGATCGGAATAATAGAGATTCACTTGTGAGGTTATTATCGTGAATAATTGCTATTCACTGATGTGTGGCAGGGGGGGGGGGCTCTAATCAATCCCTCTCCCTCGACCCGGACCCAGCTCGATATTTTAATGAACCGAAACCCGAGCTCCATTACATACACCCCGCGATTGTTTGCGAGGGCACTAATGGCTCCAAGTGCCTGGATTCTCAACGCCAATTATCAAAACTCGACGAATTCAAATCAACTACACAGGGCTGCGACTGAAAAACCTCAAAGGTATATTTAAAAAAAAAAAGAGAGTTATTTGACTCTACCTTACTGGGAAAAATACTAAAAAAAATAAATAAAAAACACGCTTTAATATGAAACAATACTGAAAATATAATATAAAATTAATAAGTAAAAAATAAAAATAGAATTATGAACTAATACATTTTAAATAAGCAGTCACGAGGACTCCCGACAGTAGTGAATACTCAAAACTTTGGAATAACTGCTAATTTTTGAAGCTCTAAATCAATTGCAATCTGAATTATTTAAATTTCAAATTTGTAAATTTGAATTATTAACATTAGTCTGTTTTTCAGATACATTGACACTCCGAACAATAATTACACCTATACATTTTCAAGTAGGCTTATTTATTGATGAGAACATATGTAAAAAGAAATCAAAGATTTTTAATGATAAATTGATTTTTTTTTATCACCACTCTATTTTTATTTTAAACTTATTGAAAATTATTTCTACTCATTAGGTTTGCTTTTTATTAAAGCGCGTTTTTCAGTTTTAAACTACTTTTTAGTTCGGCTGGCTATAAATGCATGTTATTTAGTAGTTCTTTTAATGATTAATATTAGTTTTCTACTTTTTAGATCGATTTTAGATTTTCTAATTATCTAGCTGCATAATTTTTCTTAACTATTATTTTTTTGTTGCAAAATACACGAAACTCCACAGTTGATCCAGCCAGTAGCCATATGCTTGTCTCAAATACAAAGCCATGTATGCCTCAATAAATGTTTG
Source organism: Troilus luridus (assembly GCA_964056705.1). Lineage (NCBI taxonomy): Eukaryota > Metazoa > Arthropoda > Insecta > Hemiptera > Pentatomidae > Troilus > Troilus luridus. The sequence goes on from OZ057416.1 coordinate 49,348,144, forward strand.
AGTACTTGCAGAACTACAACATCTTCGGATATGAAAAACCGTTAATCCTGAAGATCATAATAAAGATTTTGAGATAAACATATTAAATTATTGTATTAACATAGTTCTTTGAGAAGTGTGCAATGTTTCAATTTGATTTGAAGTGTTGCGATGTTTAAAAGTAGCCGAAGATCGAGTCCAAGGATTCAGCTGCATACATACGTACATACAGGCGAAGCTAACAAAGTCTTGTTAAGTAAACTAATTTAATTTTATTCTACATAATTTATTTTACTCTGTTCGGGTAAAATATATTAAAGAGCTCCAGAGTGCCAACTTAGATACATTAAATTGTTGTAATAAATTTCTATTAAGTTTCATATCCCTAGTGTTCTTCTTTACCTCGCGATTAACCTAAGTATCCTTGTTGTGCCATATTTGTTCACTATTTTTCTTTTTCTGTTTAATATATGAAAACAAAACATAATGCTATTCTAAGCCATAGGGGAGTGGAGTGGCTCAGTGGTAGACCACTGTGTTGCTATGCTGAAAATCCTGGTTCAAATCAATCAATCAAATCCTGGCAAGACTTTTATTTAATCTGTTAGCAGCCGGAGGTGGGTGATATGGGATCCAGGAGCCCCCTGGGGCTAACCCAACCTCTATAAAGTGAATACCTAAAATAATGGGGAAAAGTCTGGCTACTGAGCGTCATCTAGGACAAATCACCTCTCTGGACAACCGTGAAACAGTACAGTCTCTACCATGTACTGAACCCCAGACCAGGTGGTAATTATACAGGTTTTTTATTTTTTATTTTAAGCCATAAGCCTCATAAACTATAACCGACTGGAATATTTCGACTACCTTCCAACTTTTATATCAATCCATTCAATTTTTTTTTAGATAAAAACAAAAATTATATAAGAATCTGCGAAAAAATTATATAAAAAAAAAAGCTCTTTAGGTTTTTGAAAAGAGTGATCAACTGCAAGATAATTTTAAAATAAGCCACATGGAGACACGGACATCCGATCATACTTTTCGAAGAAATGCATAAAAATGACACTTAATTTTTACAAATATTACAGTTGTACAATTCAATAAAATCATTTAAAAAAAAAAAAAAAATGTTTACAAATTAAAAATGAATTGATCAAAGATTATTGTAACTAACCTATTTATTATGTAATTCTTTAGTGATGTAATATTTTACCATTCACGTATCATTGGACCGAGGAGCTACTTTCTATAGTGTTTTATCTAGCTCGATCTGTTAAGTTATAAACATTTAAAAAAATTGGAAAATCGCAAAGCCTCAGTTCCTCAAACAAACAAATTTTATTTACTCATCGAACACAAAGAATTTTTTAGTTCTGTTAATTTTTGTTTGTAGATCAGGGACAAAACCTATTGAGAGCAGAGAGATAAACTCCCGACAGCTAAAGGCCGGGAGAGAAGATAGACCGAGACGTATGAGAAATGATTATGTCCGGCCTAATCTTGTCGAGCTGGATTATGACGAGCATGAGGGTAGTGGATATCGTCGGTTCAAAACCACAATGTTGTGTTGTTTTTTTTTGCATGCTAGTATTATAGCTTTTTAACGTGTAGTTTTCAATTAATTAGCAATGCTAAAAATAACTGATTTATTATTTTACGTCATTGATTAAAATCCAAAAGATGACTTATTTAATTAACTAATAAATGATGTTTAACTTCTGCAACCATAATTCAAAAGTAATGTTCTCAGTTGGATAAATATTCTGTTAATTGGAATGACACAGAATATTTTTTATTTAAGTTTTTTAAACAAATTTTTTGTATTTCACAATATTTTGAACTGTTCTGAACCCTTTGTTAATTAAATAAAACAATTATCCTAGTTCTTATTATGCTTATCTGACTTCTTTCTGATGAAAAATCATTAAACGAACTGGTAATTTTGTTTACTTTCATTAATACCTTATCTTAATAAATGTTTTTTTATTGTAACTACGATAATCATTTTGCAAAAGTAATTATAGTTATTAACCCTTTACATATTTTTTCTCTCTGATTAATTTTTTTTATTACTTCCTTTCATTAACATATTTAGTCATTTTTTCAACACATTTCACCAAATCAATTTTGTAGTAATCAAAATTGTTTAGATAATTTCCCGAAAAACAATACTTGATCTGCAGATTGTCAAAAATGGAAATTCGTTTTTTTTACTCTAACACCAACCTGTTTACATATCGGTTAGCACTCATGGTAATCACATAAACCTATTAAATGATAGGAAAAATAATTTTGGTTTCATCTACAAAAACGTCTATTTATCTTAACTTACACTTTGTCTGCACTTACGCTTGGAAACACCCATCTTAGGCTATTCTGTACATCGGATCGTGATTAATTTCTTGTAAGCAAGTTCTTAGAAGTATGAACTTACGTACCTTACCATAGATACTATTTAAAGTGGGTTTACACATGTAGTTTTTTTAATAATTGGATTATAATTTTTCTATTAATTATAATAGCCTACCTGAAATTGTTCAGTAGTACGGCCTGAGAATGATAAAACAACTTAAAGCCACGGAACCAAGACTGTAGATGTAGGGGCCTGGAGAAGAGTCCTCTGGAATAATACCATTGAAGATCCAGAAGATGCTGTAAGAAGAGCCGTCCCTCGAAGTCATCTCCTCCCACCATCTAGGAGTAGGATTAATTGAGACATGTTAATTAATTACTGTTATAACATAATAATAATTTAATTACTGTTATGTGTGTGTGTCAGTGATAGGAAATTTGATATTTTTGTAACATCGCTCCGCCTCAAATTAATGTTATACAATGGTGTATTAGAGCGGTCCTTTTTTATGGAGTGCCGATTCTTAATAACCCAATCAACAAGAACTAGTGAGCCCCATCAATGGAGTCCCATTTCTATCTTCCAATTCCAATTTATTCCAATCCTGATTCTCTTACAATGCACATAGTCCACTACAAGAGATCCTTTCATTCATCCATTATGATATCAAATATAAATTAAATCAAGAGGCAATGAAAAAAATAAATGCGAACCTTGATATATTTGATTTTGGCTTCACTTCTCTAAAAAGAACGGACCAAGTCAGGCGGGCATTGTAGTCTTCAGATATAGTGGCTTCATCAAAGCTACAAAAAATTATACATTAATAATTACAATAATAAAGACAAATATTATTAAAAAAAACATTATTTTTATTATACACAATGAAATTTAATAAAAATATAATAATATATAACTAATAGCAATAATTATTGACAGGGCATTAAAGAAAGCTCAAAATAGAGATACGAGTTCTTGCCGATGATAATGTGCAGAAAATTGTAATAGAAACAAAATATCAAGAACATAGTGTGGAACTTACCTATACAGACTAGCAGAAATAGAAGTACAGTGGAATGCCGATTATCCGAACTAATGTTGTCAGGGGTGGTTCGGATAATCGAAATTCACTAAAAAATAAATACCAACCAAATTAATAGGAAGGGTTTCGGAGAAACAAATAAAATTACCTAATTAGGTTTACAGATCTAGGTAAAAAAATACTTATTGAAGTCTAAGTTAATTTTTTTGCTGTTTTCGAGAAATGATTAGGCCCCCCTTATTGACGTTCATGGAAAAATCATTTTATTTTTTGTCAAATTTGATTTAAAATAACAATGATTTTAACAATAAAAACAAGTAACTGGATGATCTGATCAAATTAATTAAATTTACATTTGAAAAAACACACAAAAAAAAAACAGTTCCGTTAATCGAACGTTTGGATAACTGACGTTCGGCTAATCAACGCCCCACTGTACTTACTACTAACTGAAGTTTCTATCAATGGCTTAGTTCCTAAAGAAAAAACAAGTTATTGAAGATCCTTGGGTTTAACAAGGAATTTTAAAATAATAGCATTATGATTAAGAACCGCGAGTATATTACCAACATTTTTAAATATTAGAAAAACAAACGAATGAGCTTAACCTTGAACATGGTCCGGTTAGACCGTGTCATCTAGCAATGCCGAGGATAATAATAATAATTATAAATAATGATAACTATTACAATCAGAAATGTGGTTTATATAAAGCGTATTAGGACATTACTGTTAATTATACAACAGATATTAAAAATTTAAATTAACTCTATTCTGAAACTTTAAATGTTAAAATAACCCTAATAAATTTTATTAGTTTTCTGTGTGTGTATATGTATTTTTTTGGCTTGAGATATTTCCCTGCTGATGAGCTGTTTTCGAGGCCTACCCAGCTGTTTTTATTACGTCAACAACTGTTCGTGTATCACCTTCCATTGCCTTAGTTGTTCGTGGAACATAATGGAGCAAGGTTGCATCTTCTCTGTGATCTGTTGGTACTGTTGGTGTGAGCTGAGCTGCACTTTGTCTTGTGATTTTTCTTCTGGCGTATGTCTTGATTAATCTTGTCAGGAATTCACAGTTTCCTGAATTTGTTTAACTTTGACAGGTTATTTTTTTAATAATATATGTTATTTTATTAGTTATTGATTTTATTAATTTTTATTTGAAAAGAAAAGATATGTCCAGGACCGGGACTCGAACCCGGGTCTCCCAGATCGCTAGTCTGGAATAATTAATTTAATTAATATTATTATATTATTTTATATTAATATTATATTATTCATATAATTAATATTAATAATTCGCTTGATAAACTTGTAAGGTATCTGTGGACCATATGTAAAAAAAAAAGTCTGTTTAAAAAAATAAATGTGATCTAAGTGGTGTTTTCAATGCAAGTAATTGTCTCATTAAATCGCAATCCTAATGCTTTAAGGAGTTACCGATCCGAAGTCTAAACAGTGATGCATCATAAACTAGCTACGGGAATTCGCTAAGTTAAATTATAACGAGTTAAAAGATATATCAATTCCAGCCTGTTGCTTTTGTTGAATTCTTCATTAACTGTTATTCAGGTTTGTTAGCTACCGTGATTTTAATTACTTCTGGTCAAAGCTACTTTGATAAAACATAACATGTAAATTATTAGGAATATCTATTGTGGTAATAAAGCGTTATTTATATAAAAATATATAACGTATACTTTTGTAGAAACCCTTTTCTGTATAATTATTTAATTTATCCCATGTTAAATACTTGGTATACATAAATAAATCCTAGAATTTTTTAAAATGTAATGGAGCGTTTTTTTTTGTAAATTCTTCATAACTCCATTTTTTCATGTATCGAGGCATTTGAATTGATTTAATAACACGAGCAAAGGTTGAGCAAAAAGTGATTTTTTAATCCCTATACATCTTTTAAATTATATTGTGAAATAATAATCATTAAATTGATTTAAAAGAATAAGTTTTTTTTTTATATAAGATTAAATTAATCAAGCAGTATACAAAATATAAATTGTGTGGTAAAGGAATAAATTATATATTGAGTTTTGAAAAAAAAAAGAAGCACAAAGTCATTCCTTTCTGTTAAGTTTTTTCAATATTATATAAATTCATTCCACAGTATAATAGAAAATCACTCAAAAAATAATAAATTCATAGGAAATATATTTCAACCATTACCTTTTCTATAGTATTGCGGAAATTAGTATTGAGGATGAAAGGCTGGTCTATTTCTATTATACCGAGGAGGTATAAAATAGTTTCTGAGAACTATGGTTATATTCAAACTAAACTTGTTTGTTATAAAAGCTGAGTGATATGTCAACATTGAAACACAATTGGGCAATAAGAAGAATAGGCGAAAATAAAAATTTTAACCTGTGTGCCTTTATAAGATAACTTTAATTTACTAATAAAATCTCCCTCTTTCTCTCTAATTGATTGTTTTTTTTAAATGAGCTATGTTTAATTCGATTACTATGATTTTAATCGCCGATTTAGAGAAAATAAAATGACTGTTAAAATTGAACGAAAGTTAGCTATAAAAGATGAGGCCTTATCGTATTAACTATATTATATTATAGTTAATATACACTAAGCTATATTGTATTATATAGCTAAATATATTATAAAACTATATTATATTATAGTTATCTACACTAAGCTACCCGCATTACGTTACTGTCAAGCAAAACTGAATCACTCTGCGCCGCTTTTAACATTTGTATGTTCTTTAGACCATGTCGTGTATGACTTGTATTATAATATAATATTAGTATAATCATCTAATAAGTTATTTCGTATAAATTTGTTATGCAAACGGAATTAGCTAATTCAAATAACTAATGTCACTCATGTGACTAATGCCAGATTCATAGTGAACTGTTAAAATACTTAAATCGTTGTGCATCAGAATACATTTTATAATTATAATTTAAAAAACATTTAATAGACAGGCGTGAGTACTGGCGATAGAAATGAAAACTCGAGAATTGGAAATAACTGTGTTATTTTTGAATTTATAATCAATTGTATTTGAAAATTTAAATTATTAACATTAGTCTGGTTTCCAATTTTATCTATACTCCGAACAATAATTATATACATTTGCAATTATATAGGTGTAGTTTATTTATTAATCAAAATATATGATGGACTGCACAGGCTTAATACAAAATATCAATAATTTAATTGAAATAATAATTAGTATATAGTTATATTATATTAAATGGGATCTATGGGGCTCACCCAGCCTCTATAAAGTGGGTACCAAAAACAAGGGGAAAGGAGTGATCTAGATCTGTGCGATCTGACGGTTGAGAGTGATCTAGGACAAACGACCACCCCGCACAACTGTTGCCCAAGAAACAGGTCTTTACTATGTACTGACACCAAGACCCTTCATTGGTTGTAGTGGTACAGGACACTTATAGTTATTTATTTCTACTTTGTATTGATATATACATAGATTTGATTATCATTTTTAGTATTATTATTTTCGCTAAGTTCAAAAATACTTACATGATTTGTACTGCATCTCATAAACCAGAACATTTAACTATTACAAATGAAATCTTTTAGGAAAAATTCAGCCAGTCATAATGTTTTAAATTATTATTACTATCTACAATTTATTATTTTATTAAAATTTCCCTTCAGAACAAAAATAGTTTTTATTATCAATTGCATAACTATTAAATGACTTTTTAGATTAATATTATTATTCTTAAAGCAATGAAATTCTTACCTTTAAACTAAATTTGATTAAAAGTAAATCATATAACTCGTGCAGAGGCCGCTAGGTGTCACTAGTCGTGAGTTAAGTTGCCATTTTCTCCTCTACCAAAAGTTGTGGCTAAATAAGTTTTGTCTTCAAAAATCCATTTTTGATCCGTAAATTCTTCATTGTAGAAGTGTAATACTTGCCATGGAGATTATAGTTTTTTTTGCAACAAAACATATTTATACAAACCAATAAATTATGTGGATTAAAAACTATTTTACGTTTCGCTAGCTACCCAGAAGGATACGAAGGGCTGGAGACACCCCGGAATGAGATAAAGGGCGTGCTGTTCCATTTCCTTATCCAGGATGTCGCCCTTACGTCTCCTCTGCTCCGGAATCTCCGGCCTCTGCTCTCCGGAATCGAGTTAGGTCTACGACCCACACGTCACCCCTTCTACGCCTACGTATATATAATCAGGTTTTTCTTACATCAGAAAATTATTTATTTGAAATAAGAAAAAATTACTTATTATATTTATTAGGGAAAGTTAATTTTTAAAGTGAAAACATCTTTAGCCCCGTTTAGCAAAACTTTTGGTAAACGGAAAACATCTTGCTTTGGTCGCGTCAGCAACATACTCGAGACTGGCGACACCTAGCGGACTGTGCAGGAGTTATACAACTTCTTTTAACCACCTTTAGTTCATGGATTGGAATTTATATAAGAATATATTTATATAGAATATCTAAGGGAGCGAAGTAGCTCAGTGGTAGAGCGCTGAGATGTCATGCCGAAAGTCCTGGTTTCAAATCCCGCTGCTGTCAAGACTTTTATTTAAACTGTTAACAGATGGAGGTGTATCTATGGGATCTTTTTTTTTTTTTACCCCTCCCTTTCCTGCCAGAATGGCATACAGGGTTTGTCTCCAGTGGGGGTACACCACTGGAGACACTACTTCGGGGTTTTTTTTTCTCTTTCTTTATTCGTATAAAAAAAACCTGGAACTATGGTGTAGCCCGGTGCACGGTTGTGCACCTTGGAGCTACACCTTATCCTTCTTCTTCCTTATCCATCCTCAGGTTGGTCCGGTGGTCTTCTCCTCCCTATACAGCCGTTGTCCCAGAAAAAGTACGGTCTATACCATGTATTGAACCCCAGACCCTTCACAGGTTGTAGTGGTGCTTTTTTTTTTTTTTTATATTTATCTAACCAGTCTTTTAATAGTTGTGCAATCGATACTAATAATAACTAAATCAATAACTGGTAGAACATTTCGTTTCCCCTAAAAGATTTTTTTGTTACATCCCACGTTTGAAAGATTGAATGTACAAATGATCTAAGTATTGTTGAACTTAACGATGAAAATAATGCTAAAATCAAAATAAAATCTATGTTAATACAAATAAAATGCATAAACTATATACTAATTATTAATTTAATTAAATTTTTGATATTTAGTATTGAGCATGATCAGCCCATCATAAGTTTTGATTAATAAATAAACTACTTGAAAATGTATGTAATTATTGTTCGGAGTGACAATATTTGTGAAAACCATTTATATTATTGAATTTAAATTTACAAATTTGAAGTTTAAATAATTCAGGCTGCAATTGATTTAGAAACTCAAAAAATTCACAGTTATTCCTCTCGAGTTTTCACTTCTGTCGGCAGTTCTCATGCCTATTTAAATATTTTTAAAAATGAAATTAGTCTAACATTGAGCTAAAGTATTGATTAAAACTTGCATTGTAGATTTAATTCTTGTTAACCGAGGGATAAGATTGATGAGCGTCGTCCTGGGTTGTCAAAAACATTTTACCAACAACAGCAAACGTGTTACGATCTGGAGCAGTTTGAATCATTAATGTAAAAACTGTTCAAGTTGCTTTGATTTATTTATGACTTTTAGCATTGAAATATAAATAGATTTCCGCTACTTTTTGTTCTTTAATTCCGCTTAAACTTAGAACACTATGTTATAATTATTTATTCAAGGTATTACCATTTATCAAACAACGTTATGCTTTCAGGTCTGTTAGTGAACAATATCATTTTTCAAACAGTTTTGGTAAGCCACATATCAGACCAAAAATTTTAATATAAGTTGAAAACGACCAAAGTAATCACATCAACGTTTCCAAAATAATAATAAGTTCCAAAGTACAAATGTTTAGTTATTCTTTGTCTAAATCTATAATAATGTCCAGAATAAATGTACATTGCACAATTAAAAGAAATTTGTCAAATTAATGTTTATATTTAAATAATTATCGACAGGAATGCTGAAGCAATGCTACGGGTCGACTGCAAAAGTGCAATTGATGCAAAAGTGGTAAAACTAAAAAATATTAACCAAGCGGTTATCCTTTACGCAATATATTATTTTTCTATTTTTATTGCGTACGTATAAAATATACAAGTCGGATAGAGGAATAACCATTTCGCCTGTTTATTCAATGAAATGAAAATATATTATTCACGCCTCCTCAAGCTCAGTAAAAATCTCTTGAATAAAACAGCCGGTTTGAATAAGAGAAACCTGTAGGGGCTAGAAGGGAGAATCTCTTAATTCAAGAAGTGAAACCTTGTAAAATATTCATGTAGTTTTAGCTCTGAATAAGCTTGAACTGTCTGCGCCACGAGATGGTGCGTCTCACACCGTTCCTGGTACGAAGAGCAATTATAGAGCAGATGGTGTTTATTACTCATAATTATCCTGTAATAAAAGTTTTAATTATTTTTATTATTATCTCCGACTATCACTCACTATACAAATAAGTATATCGAGAATCGTAATGTGGGGCTATAAAGCGATATTATACAACTCTATGACCGCGTTCACACAAAGGAGAAATAAGAAAAGAGATATATCGTAAACGATATAAGAAACGTAGTTCCATGTAATCTAAAGGAAGACGATAAAAAGTTCATACCCGTATGTTGCGCAATGTACTGCAAGATCTTGTTGAGATGTTGCGCAATATGCCACTTTTCGGTCTCCTCAGCGATTTGTATCGTCTAATATATAGAGAGAAGACAATTGTATAATTACTTTCACTTATTTAGTGAAATCTCACAAGTGCGTCTGAGGAAATAACCTTCCTGAAGTGTGCCTTCTTTTCAATGGGCCACGTTTTTCAGAAAATAAAAGTATATCGACTGTTGTTATTGAACCTTCTTAGGAATAGATAGTCCCAATATTTTCTTTACGCTTACCTTACATCTTCTTAGTATGGACACCCTATTTGCCCAAGGTGGCCAACTTAGAATAATAAAATATTCCATTTGAATCTCCTTCTCTTATTGTATCGTTTTAGATCTCCATTTATTTCTCGGGGACGATTTCTTAGTTATTCGTACACGACGATTTCTTTATTTCTCCTATTTATTTGTTAGCTAGTAGTAAAGAGCAGTTGTCTATAACCAGATTTATTCCCTCCTACGCTAGCTTAAGTACAGAAGCCACAATGTATTGTTGACAATAAATTTGAAGGCTATTATGTTATTATTGTACATTTATGTTCATCCTATGTGCACAAGAAATAAAACTAGCAAATATTTATTATCATAATTTTAAATATGGGAGATATCTATCCAAGAAATATTATTTCCGAATCTTTTTCTTCCTGTTCCCTTTCCGTTTCGGACGTTGGCTATTAGCATGTCGATCTTTTTTTTTTGCGGCACTTTAAAATAATTGGACAGTTGTGAAACCATTGCCTTAAATTATGCAGTCAGGAGTGTCTCTTCCTACTACCAATCTTTCCCTGAATTATTAGCTGCAGTAGACGATATTTGTCATGTGGCCATGACCTATCCTTATTTCCGGTTTTTGATAGTACATGCGATTGCTTCATATTTTCCGACCTGACTTGACACTTTTTGGTTAGCTAATTGGTCGGTCCATAAATTCGAAGAATACGGAGATACACTCACACCTGAAATTTTTTTTCCAAATAAGCAAGGTAAACACTTACTCGTCATCGTATAACCTTACGATGTCCATAGACATTTATAATTGATATGTATTATTGTATACGTATATAAATCGTATATATTATTAGTATTCTTAAGGGAATACCATATTGTTTTCAGTACATCTATATCGGAAGTTTCTTCACATATAACTCTAGAAATACCAACTAATTTTAAAAACATAGGCTTCTCAATCTACACAATAAAAATACCTTAAACCTAGCATAAACTTACCTGAGGGAAGCCCCAACGATGCAGAACCTGTTGCGCATCGCTCTGACAGGATTGTATAAAATTTTCAATTGTACTCCGACGGGAATACTGCACCGCCAATCTGTATCGTTGGCGTCTTCTTTGGTTTCCATATTTGGCCTGGAAATTAATGAAAAAACTTATAATAAAAAGTAAAATCAACAATAATTAAGGAGTTTCAGGAGGATAATCTTATAAATATATTTATAAAAGAAGTAAACAAAGCGGATTATGTAATGTAGCTTGTATTTGATGTTGTGTTATTCATCGGAAGTTTTTACGTATTTTTCGAAAAGCTTTACCTATCAGGATGCAGAGGAAGATTAATTATTATTCTGTTGATAGTTGTGTACAATGCTTTGTTAGATTAGAATAATCCACTTGCGCATTTCCTTGTTTCAATCGTAATAATGGTTAAACAATATCATGAAAATACAAATGCCCTAGTGGCATGGAACAAGGGAGATAATGGAGTTATATGCATACACATAACATGTAACTCCAGCTAATAATAATCCTCTTACTATATAACTAAATTATGTATACATACATACATACATATACATACATATATATATATATATATATATATATATATATATATATATAAATATATCCATATATTTATTTATACTTTAGGTTCCCTCAGTTTTTCAAACTTCTTTCTAGTGAGGTTTCGAGACTAGTTTGGTCTCATACTCATGCCGAGTTGTTGAAGAATGGATACACTGGAGGACAAATTTGAAAAACTAAATTTCTTCACAAAAAACATTTATAATAAAAATAATCTGTCCACCAATGCGAACTACAATGGTGTAAGGCCAGAGATTTTGTATGACACGAAACAGTGAATTTCTGAAGCCTGGGAAAGCTCCTGAAAGTCGAAAGGTGAATATTTTATGGCCGTGAAGAATTTATGGCCAAAGAATAAAACAGGGAAGCTACGGTTTGAGATCGAATAAAAAAAATGTATGAAAGGACAGAGGACATGGAAACAGCTATGATGAAAAAACGACTAAATTTGAACGGGCACATGGTCAGGATGGATCCTACAAGATTGAATAAGGAAATATTGAATATGATACAATCCAGAGTGGTTATGCTAAGCAGATGAAAGAAGAAACTTAAAGACTTGAAATTAATGTTGAAGCTGGAGAAAGAGTTAGGAGCCGACTGCAAAACCTAAGTGTTCTTGTGGAAGAGAGAGCAGAGCAGGGGAAGTAGGCAAGGGGGATGGATGGAGGAGAAAAAAATCCTGGATCCGCCCTTGGATATATGGTAATAAACCTTTTGCACATACATTAAACCCTATTTACTATGTACTTAACTAAATAAAGTACATACAAATAGGAAGATATACTCAGATCGCTATACATTTTACTCATTGAAAGAGACATACATAGCTCATGAACTAGTGTTAAACAACGAGAGACAATCATTATAGAGCTCGGATACTTTCAGAGTCCTCGTGCAATGTTAATCCTCCTAGTTTATAGATGGGACCTTTTAACTCCAATTACATTTTAGGCAGTCCCCGGCCCGGAACTAGAAAGTTTGATAACTGTTTTATTATGCAGGAGCAGCTTCCGAACTGTCAGCTTATTACTCCATTATATCCAAATGAAGTGCTCTACCACTTTAGGAAGCAGCCAGTAGTCTCGTAATTTCCAGACAGTTCCCCGGTTCCTGAGTGAACTTGGAGTGATGAAGTGTAAACAAGACAGTTTTGAGTGATTTTTAGTAGAGTACTAATGTCTTACCACTTATTTGCAATTTTCCTTTATAGCAGTCAGCGAACGTATTACATTCAATACGACAGGACTAACACAATACCCTGAATATACCTAATACTTGCCTGACGAAATTCGTAGAATGCTGAAAAGGATTTGGATTAGGAATCTGCTGGCATAACTAAATATAGTTATCAATGAGGGTATGGTTGGCACTGGGTAGGTTTCTCGTGCCATTGTATTAATTTTTTGTCAGTAAACGCACTCGTTTTTTATAACTTTTTTGATAGATAAAAAAAACCTATCTTGAATACTAGTTTGGAACTTGAGAGTTCTCACGTCCCGGAAGAGATGAGTTAGTATTGAGATTTCTCAGTCGATTGTTTCATTTTCAGGAGGACAAATTATAAGATAACTTTCAAATTTTTGTTCGATCAGTAGTTAGTAGGGAAAGGACAGCATCGATAATTTGGTTATATAATGACAATGGATGTTCTATTTAGTGAAGAATACTATGGAGGTTAAACAAACATGAAAAAGACCCAAGTGCCGAGAGTGACTTGGGAGGATTACATCCAAAATATCTTGAAAGAAAAAGGGATTGGATGGGCGGAAGCCAGGAGAACAGCCCTTGATAGAGACTAGTGGCACTTCTTGTGCAAAAATATCTACATTGTAAGGTAGAAGAGATTATAGAATAAGAATAAGAAGAAATTTCAGATTTTTTATCCGGATAAAAAAGTTAGGGGTTAGACGATAAATATTGAAAAATTTTAAGTTACAAGATCGTCCAGAGACCTCGTAAATATGCACCGTCTTAAAACATGTTGATAAATAAATCTATCCTGTTAAGAGTAAATCTTTTGAACTTATTGTCGTTTTAAGATCAGTCGCTACCCCGAGATAGTTGTAGGCGCGATAGTCCTTGCTGCAATCTCGTGACCAAGTTCCGGGTCGATTCGAATCCAACACGCACTCAGTAAGTTGTGTGATTTGATCTCGAGTACTCGTAATTAATTTAATTTTTGACGAATTGGTCATTGCTCTTACGATGGCTAATAAGATAACCCAAAATCGGAATGTGAAAAAGGAGTGTCGAGTAAATAATTAAGTGGATCGAAGAAATTCTGCCAAGTAATGCAAAAAAATTAGAACGTTGTAGTTCAGTGTGTTGTGTTGCTAGCTAGCCTGAGATTGCCGGGTTCATATCCCGCTGAGGCAGATAAATTATTTAATTTATTATGAGCCGTTGAATTCTAACCTACAGAACCTCCTCTGGCTCACCCAGCTCCCTAAATTGGAGGAAACCCCGGTGGTTGAGCGTGATCTCCTATTGTATCCAAGAAACAGTAATCTCTTTCCAAGACCCTTGATGCGCTGCAGTGGTACAGATTTTGAAAGGGAAAATATTGCGACGGCTGTTTTCTGAGTTTTAACTTAAATAACTTAAAAATATATCGTATAATTTATAATCTTTAAACTACCTTGCTCTAACATTTAAACCGAATCTGTCCATACCGTATTACAAATTCTCTCAGTATAGCTAAACTTAGATTTAGTTTTTCTTTTAAAAGCAAATCGACCGTAAGCATATTTACAAGATTGAAAAAAGTATGGAATGACTGTCGTTGGCGAAAAGTGAGATGAACTTACTTGAGAAAAAAACATAATGACGGTTGAAATAAGTTTTAGTTTAAGATTTTAAGGCTTTAGATTCTGTTTGAGCTCTCACGAAATAGTAGGACCTTTCGATGAGTGCTCCGAAATGGATAAGGAAAAAATAAAATATTGATTCAATTATTCCAGATCGAATGTCATTTGAATGTAACCTTTTGAACTGATAACATAAATCACGTTTATAAATTAAATAACTAATACTTTTGATGATAGAAAAAACAAACAATTGATTGAATTAAAATGAGTTATTTAAACGTTTTTATAATGAGAAAATGAAGTTACTTCTACTAATTAAATTATATAATTACAACTAACTAATAACAAAAAGAAAACAATTACTATTTGATCTTACACTAATAATTTTAACCCTATATAGTAACAAATAAATAAAATGTTCAACTGAAATCGATTACAAAATAATAAATGATTATCTGGTTTTCTAGGTGAAGTAATATAAACAAAAAAAATCTGTCTGCCGAAGTAGATTCTAGTAGATAGTAGATTCTCGGCAAGGCAAGTGAAGAAGTTGAGATGTCAGAAGAGTCTCGACGGCACGGAGATCTAGGAAGCTGAGACATCAGAGGTTGAGATGATAGACTGGGTCAATTCGAATTGGTTGAATCGATTACGAGGTTATAACTATTTACACCTGCAGGTGGGCAGCGACTTAGTACTTCCTCAAGTCCAAAATGCAACTTTGAGCTATATCTTGCGACGTGCACTTCTAGAGGCTCGTGCCAACACTGTCTTGCTTGGTATAGTCGGGGTAAACAAGCACCGATCGGCTCCCTTTTGTTTTTATCTTCACTTTTGTAACATTTGTTTTGAAACTTATGACAAATATTAGATTTATAACTAGGCAAATATATAAACTATTTAAGCTATATTATTTTAAACAATTATGGAATAAAGTTTAAATTATTATATTTACAAAAATGTGAAAATTAAAAAAAAAAAAGAGAAAATTACGTGGCCTTAACAGAATTATTATAAAAAAAATTAATCCAGTATAAGTTTCATTTTTATTAATTTTTTTTAATTATTAAGGATTTCCCTTAACATTTTTTGAGAGTGAATTGAACAGAAACATTACAACCAATACATTTGTCGCTGATTTATATTTCTTCATATTTTTTCAAAAGATTAAAAAAAAATTGACATCACAGCTAGCTGAAGACCCGGAAGTATAGGTCAATTGAGAAAACAATGACGTTAGTTGCGGCATTTAAATGACATTTCGAGAGAATAGTTTCCAGTTTATTTAGCTGTGAATTCACGGCTTTCTGCTCACACCACTATTGGTCACACCTATTTTGCTAAGCAGCGGTTTAAGCCGATTTTGTTATAATAGTCGCCGTTAGGTATAGATAATATTTTTATAATTATTTTAATTTAATTTAATACAAATTCGCTATGTAAAATTAATTTACAATAAAGTTTTCAAAGGAACCGGAGAGAATTAATTTTAAAAATTCGGAATGAAGAGGCTTCCTAATTAATTTTTGCTATTGGATAAAACTAGGCCGAAGCAGGCTCCAAACTTCGTAGGCCAGTCTTTTTAACTTTAACCTATTTTGAAAGGGGTAGGAAGTGGGGGGGGGGTTAAAGTTGGGATTGGGAAAGTTTGTTATAGCGCGCAATGTTCCTCTTCTTTTGTAAGAGCTTCGTAAATTTGTTTAATTTGAAAACTGTCTCCATTTGGAAATAGCATGTGTGACTTCGCTAAGAGGTTTTATTGATAAATGTAGCTATTACATTCATAAACTTTTCTTTTAAAATATTAAACAATTAAAAAAATTGGGCGTTAATTTTACTACATACATTGAAATGGAGTAAAAGATAAATAGAAAGAAATCCGGGTTGTTGAACAATCATTGCTATTGCTATTATTGCATTGGAAGTCCTAATAAAATTAGAGTGAGTTTCGAATGTAACTACATTCTTTAAATTTTGCTGTTTCGATATTAACATTACGTATTTTATGCAATGGTTCGTTTAACTTTACTTCATGCTGCGATGGTTAATTGGACGATGCTACAATGGGAGTCCTGAATTTTTACTATCCAGGTATAATTAGAATAAATGTCATCGGGGTTACCTCACACAGCATAGCCTTAGGACTGCCATTTTAAGTCCGAAGGACGACATACCTGCTGGGCTGCAAACCATGAATGTTGGGTATAGAGGTTTGCCTATGCTAACCACTACACTACTGATGACCCCCCCAACCTGGGATTTTATGCACTAACTTTATGTGAGAAATGATCATCACGGAAACAACTATTTGAAAAGCGCGTTTTAAGTATTTAGGAGGCACATGGAATAAGAGAAAACAGTTGTTTTAAGGACAAGAAGAATAGGATAGTTTTGGAAAATTTTGGTAAATTAGTAGAACCTGTACCATTTATACTATTTTACTTTATAAGAGCCGTACAGTTTCTAGCCCAACGATTGTTCAAGGAGATGAATCGGTCGAGATCCACACAACCCCAGTTTTTTCTCCAATTAAGGCGTACCACTTTCCAGTGCAGATGAGTCCGAAGAGAGTCGGCAGATCTCACTGCGTCTATCCACAGTCGATTACACTGTCACAGTCGTTGTTAGTCAAAGTTTAGGTTAGTAGTGATTGCGCTTACTCAGTGAGCTACCCCACTCCTAAGTAAATAAATAAATTAAGCCGTTACATAATTATTAAAAATTGTTATACGACAAATTTGGTAAATAGCAACTTCGGCTATTTGAAAAATAATATTTGTCATTTATATTTACCTTTGCTTAAAGTATCCTCAATTTTATAATTATAAATTATGAATAAATGCCTGGCACGTTTATTTAATTTGTCTGTATGAATTCCTCAAAAAGTAATATTACTTGGAAAAATAATATGTAAGTAATTTAGGCCAAAGAAAGCAAAGACAGAGACAATAAAACATATTATTATCTAAGATTGGGAGATAATATAAATCATTTAAAAAATAAGTAGAATAGAAAAAGTAAAAACTTAAAATAAAAAAACTTGTATCAATACTATCCATTAAGGTTCTTGAGCTCAGTACATGGTAGAGACTTTACAGTTCCAAGGACAACTGTTGTGAAGGTAGGCGATTGTCCGAGATCACACTCCTCTCGACTCAAATGTCAGTTTATAATAGCATCAGTTCTCCAGCCTTTTCTACATGGTTTTATCTTTATTTTTATAGTAGTATAAGCTATTGAGCTTTTCTGTGCTGATTTGATTTATTTTGGTCGTTTTTAATTTGATGCTGCCTAGATTAATATATCTCTAATTGAA
This sequence comes from Troilus luridus, assembly GCA_964056705.1. Taxonomy (NCBI): domain Eukaryota; kingdom Metazoa; phylum Arthropoda; class Insecta; order Hemiptera; family Pentatomidae; genus Troilus; species Troilus luridus. Next base: position 49,366,185 of record OZ057416.1, read on the forward strand.
TATTTACTAAATCTCCGTTTTATAATCACACAGTAATAATACAGGTTGAAATTGAGTGTAAACATCATTTTAATACAGAACAAATATTTATCATCGTTGTATTTTATATCGTTTTTTGTAAATAAAGATGATAGCAATACGAAATAATATTACTTGTAAATGTACAATTGCGTCAATCATCATGATCATCATCATAGTCCATCCTCTCAACCGCTCATTCAGCGTGAGGTTTCCTTCTGTACAGCTCGGACCATACCATCAGTTCCTCTACCATTTCTCTTCTTCTGTTCCATGTATGTATTTTCTTTGCGAAGCTTTCTTTAACATCATCTTCCCAGGTATGTTGGTTTCTTTGTCTGGACCTTCTCCCTTCAACCTTAGTCATCTTGGCCTGCCTGTTCTTTTCCATTCTTAAAACATGTCGAAACCACAATTGCGTCAAACCGAAATAATTTCTTACTTTTACTGATGTATGTTTGGAATATACATTGTCACAAGGTGAAAATTTACGGCCGTGAAAAATTTAGAAACTGAGTTTTATCTCTTGATCGATATAGGCTTGCAGGTTTGCAGGCAAATTTACAAAATTACCTTTGAGCTACTTATAATTTTTCTGACTAAATAATAAAGCGTCTGTAATTCTATGTCGTAATAAAAATTGATAGAGGTTATGTTTTATTGTTTATAGACGCACAACATCCATGGTCATCAGCGTCTTCTCTCTTTTGGATCAAAATTTATTTCCAATTCGCATAGAATTATTATATGCTACTGAACATGTTATTGTGTTTAAGAAAAGTTAACACTTTATCTATATTTGTGGTGTTATCACCCAGGATAGTCGGGGTTTTACCCCAAGCCTTGGAAATATGTTTCGTACAGAGGGCAGTCCTCCAAGAAGTGGGTGATAGTTAACTGCACTCTGCAGCTTCCGCACTTTGGTGGTGCATCTCTCTCAATCAGATATCCGTGCGTCAGACGTGTATGGCCGATTCTTAGTCTTTTGATGACTACTTCTTCTCTTCTGTAGCTGCGGCAAGAACTCTTCCATCTCTTTATATCTGCTGTAATACTTTTCAGTTTATTAGTGTCCTCAGTTGCCCCTCACAGCTGTATCCTCGTCATCAATGCTTGGCGTTTTAGATATTGTGAAATGTCTGATATGGTAAAAACATTTGTTATAGCTAGTGATGATGCTGCTTTCTTGGCTCTTTGGTCTGCCGCTTCATTGCCTTTGATTCCCACATGAGATGGTATCCAGACAAATACTAACTCCTTGTCCATGCTTTTGATCATCGTTGAATAAGCTTGGGTTTATTTAATTACGTTGTCTTTCGTATATAGGGAGAGGAAAAAATCTGGTTCAATTCCCGCTGCTGGCCATGATTTTTATTTAGTCTGTTAGCAGCCGGAGATGGATCATATAGGATCTAGGACCCTCCTGGGGCCCACCCAGCCTCTATAAAATATTATAAAAATAGGGTACCCAAAATAAGGGGGAAAAATCTGGCGGTTGAGCATGACCTAGGACAAGTCACCTCCTTGCAGAACCGTTGTCCATGAAACAGTATAGTCTCTACCATGTACTGAACCCCAGACCCTTCATGGGTTGTAGTGGTACAGTTTTTTTTTTTTTTTAGGTCTTTCGTATATATATTATCGAAAGCCGTTATTGCAGATAGAGAGTCTCTGAAATTAACGAAATTCCTTTCTTGAAGTCGCATAATATGATATAGGGCTGCTTTGATTGCGTAACATCCTGCGGTGAAATTACTGGTTGTGTGTGGGAGTCTGTATTTGATTGTATTAGAACCGAAAATTATAGAACATCCAACGTTATTGTTCGATTTGGAACCATCTGTATAAATGTGCTGCCTATTTCTGTATTTGTCAACATTTTTTTAAAAATTTTAAAAGATATGTGTGTTCTGATGTGCTATTCTTCTTGTGTTTTTGGAGCCTCAAATCTATCGATGGTTGTTTTAAGGTCCAAGGTGGGTAGCTGTTTTCAACTGTGCTTGTTTGAAAATTCTTAATTTCTTCGAGATAGCTTCTTGCTCGTATTCCAAATGGGGCAGGTACTCTTGGCTGTATAATTTGTTGTATTTATTTGAAAAATAGGCTTCCATGCTGGATTATTATCATTGAATTTTAATCTTCCAATGTATCCGGATGCAAGTTGGTGTCTTCTGACAGCTAGCGGAGCTAAACCGGCTTCTACACATAGACTGTTTACAGGGCTAGATCTGAATGCACCAGTTTCAAGACATATTCCCGCGTGGTGGACTGAGTCTAAAGTTGAAAGCTGTTTAAAGTCTGCCGATGAGTAGACAAAACTGCCATAATCCAATTTAGACCTTATTAAAATAAAGTAAACCTTTAACATGCTGGATCTATCTACTCCTCACGTGCTTCCATCTAGGACTTGCAATAAGTTTAATCTTTTTACACACTCTTCTTTCAGCCATCTAATGTGATCTTTCCAGTCAAGTTTTTTGTTTATATTTAAGCCTAGAAATGTAACTTTCTGTTCAAAATTCTGTATCAGCACGAGTCGACCACAGAAACTCCTTTAGCTTTTACAGTACGAGTAATGGGTTTAAGTTGTCGAAGGCTTTCTCTATGTCAAAGAAACTACCTACGCATGATTTTTTCTCAGCGAAGCAGCCCAGTATTTCATGTTCTAGAGTAACCAGATGATCTAACGTAGACCGACCAGCTCTGAATCCACCCTGTGATTCAGATATTAGGTTGTCTTCTTCAAATATCCAGGTCAGCCTTTGTAAAACGATTTTTACAGAACGAACAGATATGGACATTGAAAGAATTCAAAAATTAACTAAATGAAAAATAAAATAAACATTATTTTCTTTCTTCTAAGTTTACTGTTGTAACTATCGTCATTAGTCAACAGAATAAAGGCGTGGATGGTAATAAATAGAGAGGTGAAAACTCATTAAAATATTTTTTGTAGATACGAGTAACCTTTTTACATTTTATAGTTACATGGAAACAAAATGGAAACTTCAAAATTATATTAAAATAAATAAGGTAAGTGAAGATTGTGTCGTGTGCATGTGTGTGATTTTGTTAAGTTTATCATTACATTTAAAGAATAATAAACCCTTTTAAGCTTTCCCTTTTTACTGTATTTTATCATTCCTTTCCATTCTTTGTTTAGGCTTGTAACATTATTTTATCGAATAATATTATAGTTAAACTAATTAATTAATATTTGAGAAATATTGTTGATAAAATAAAATTAATGTGCAAACAATTTTTTATTTATTAAAGTATTTAATGCATTTAAAAACTATTATTAACTATATTTCTTAAGCGTTTTCGGGTACTTCAACAATTACTAGGCGAACGCTATAAGCTCTCGTTAGTTACAAATGACTCAAATACAAGACTACTATTAGACCTACTTTGACTTCATAACAAAATCCTTCGTGAAATCCTCAATGCTCCTTATTTTGTTACGAATCAAGTCATCTACAATGATCTCTATGTCCCATTTGTTGCTGAATTGGGTCAAACCCGACACCAGTCCTTTCATAACGATCTTTAACACCACTGAAACCTTTTGTTGTATTAGTCTTAAACCCAGCTTCCCTCTTCAATTCCCGATTATCTCCCGAAACATCTGAAAAGAAGATGGCCTCATGACCTTTTAAGTTGAACATATTCGATATTATTCGAGTAATACCAGTGAGTAGTTACTCAATTTTCCTTTACTTAGTTGCCATTATGTAGTATTAATAATATTTACTTGTATTCTTTCATACAAACTTGAATAAATAAACTTAAAAAAAAACTATATGTTTAAATTTTTATTTAAAAAAGCTGTTGGAAAAAATACTTATTAGAGTTATTGAATTCGCCTGTTCCTGAAATTGGTTTAACGAACGATTGAAAAGAACGAATTTCTGGATATTTTTTTTTTATGGTGAACGAATTATTGCATTTTTTTTTTTATAAATTTTTATATTTACATAAATATATTTATAAATTGTATAATTACAAGATACACCTAGATGCTACCTGTAGGGGTGGTGGAGGTGACAGGTGGGGTTGACTTACCCCCACCGACCAGGACTCCAGCACCATCGCGGAGCTCCTGATTCCACCCCTCTCAATATATGATCATCCCCCAGCTATTACTTTCATGTATTTGAACAAATATTTATCGATACATGCTTATTATTAATGCTTAGATAAATTATAATATAGTTTTAATTTTTTTGTTTTGTGCTGATCAATTTAATTTAATAGTTTTATGGCCTATGATACTTAGACAACTACAAATATTCATAAAACTTGGGGTTAATAATAAATTTCAATTGGGGTTTGAATGCTTTGGATGGACGACAGTTGATATTGCAAGTATCGAAATTTCGGTTTCTCTAATATTTTTACGATAACTATTATTTTACCACTAAATAAGTTGGTATATTACGATAATATTGCGCATTTGGATCAATACGACAAAACTGGATTAATTTTACAGTTAGAAAAATATCTGCCATTTTCTCATTTTTTGGATAAACTATTACACCAGAACCAGACTTCTAAGCTATATAAAAAAAGTATTTTTGATCAATTTCCGTAATCACATACATACTGTATACCATTTTCTTAATTAAATTAACTTCCATTAAAACGTAAACTTCTATGGTTGAGCTACTAATTTTTCATCTAAAAATAGATCCTAGGGGAAAAATGGACTGTAAATTACAGTATTTAACTTATTTAAATCTTGAATTGAAATAACTGTTATTTAAATAATAATTATTGTATATTATTCTTATTAGAATGTTGTAGTTCTATTAATTAATATAAGTATAGCATAATAGATACAAGCATTAATAATTAATAATATAATTTATATACCGAAATAAAATTTCTAATACGAAAGCAAAAATATTTTCTTTTTGTCATAATTGAACGCCCAAGTTATCGTAATCGTATGGGAGATGCACCTACGTTCGGTTTGCACCAAACCACCAATTCTTTTCATTAAAATAGTTCTAAAAATCAAATATTAAAAAGAAAATAGTTCTCAAACTTATTTTCTATGAATTGTGACGTCGACCACTTATTGGCGTTCGAATAATTGACGTATAATTAAAATAAAATACAATTCGAAAGGTAGTATTTCACATGATTAAGGACATTCGTTGAAAATTTAAGTGGTGTACCGGAATTTATAAAAAAATGTATCAAGTTGCAATAATTTTGTATTGTTCCTCGTGTTTTCATTAAGAAGGACGAAGAAACGGAGCAGAGCTGAGGATGATCCGTATAATAAAACGATCATTTATTAAATAAAAAACAACTGGGATGAGCTTTGAATAAGGGAGAGAAGAGAGAATAAGCCAGGGCGTAAAGAGATTGAGCCTTAGTGATGATAAAAAAGAAAAAAAAGAGATGAAGAAGAAAGAAGAGAACTTAATACTTCCTTTGGAGATATTGTGTTACATCGAGGGTGGGGCGTTAGAGGGGGTGAAGTTCTTTGATCAGGGATGTCGTTAATTAGTGGATAAGTTGGGCGGAAACGGAATTACAGATTGCTACGACTTTTTTTGATCAAATCCCGACATGGAAGTGAATTGAAAATAAAATGTCCTTCAAAGGTTATATTTCATTTTAAGAGATCCGAACAAATTGCTTTTAAGACTTCATTAATTACACAGTATTTGAAAAATACTATTTCAATGATAGGGAAAGAAAATGGTCCAGATGGGGGTCAAAAAATGATTCCTTAAGTACTGATTTACTATTTATTATTCGATTCACCTTTCAGGCCTTCTTCAGGGCTTGTAATGTTGGTCGCAAGTAAGGGGGTGAATTATTATTACTAATAATTATTTAGGTATAATTTATTACTCAACTCAACCCTCATACTTGGGTATTGCAAGCACTGAGGATCAACTACAATCTGGGTTGAAATTCGTTTTTTAATTACTAGTTCATCACTATTTATGGAATCGTTCTAATAATTCATTCACTCAATGAAACCTATTTCCAGTCATTTTTGCCATATAACTTTATTATGTGGATACGTTTCGAATATATGCCATTTACAATCCATCAAGAACTTCTTTAACATCTAAGAAGAGTTATAAGTCATCTTTTCTCTTTTTTTATTATTCATTGTCATTTGCTAAAATTTTTTTTTTGTAAACATTAACAAAAGGACCATGGAGGACAATGGACCTCCAAGAAAAAATTTTAGTAAATGACAATGAATAATAAAAAAAGAGAAAAGATGACTTATAACTCTTCTTAGATGTTAAAGAAGTTCTTGATGGATTGTAAATGACATATAGTCGAAACGTATCCACATAATAAAGTTATATGGCAAAAATGACTAGAAATAGGTTTCATTGAGTGAATGAGTTATTAGATAATGCAATTCAGTTTACATCCTTTCAAAAGGAATCGTTCTTTTTTACCTTGACCAGCCCATTTTCTTACCCATATTTATACGGTCAGCTAATAATTATTCAATTTTTCATTGATAGTTGTTAGATTGATGGATTAGATTAGACCCTAAATAGCCAAGGAAACGATTTACTATTTGTATTATAAATTTTTAAGGTATGTTTGTTTCAAATGGAGTTAGATGAACATAATTGTAAATTTAATGATCCATGAATATGCTGCATGTGGGTATCCATTGGCCTATAGTTCAAGTTAACCAATTTGAGAGTGCATTGAAAAATTGTATACCCTAAAAACATTCTTCAGATTTTTTGGACGTTTTTAGATCACATGAAGGCTGCTCGAAGCGTTACCTACTAACAGTTTTGCGTTGCAAATATTTTACACCATTTAACAAGTACCTGACATCCCACAGGCTCAGGGCCCCCATTTTACGTTCCTACCGAAGGATTTTACCTCCTTTAAAACTCCTAATCTGCCGTGCTGTGAACCAGCAACCTCGAACATAGTAGGTTATTTAGTCATTCCTATTTAGGTTAGTTATTTATTAATATAATAAATTTAGTGTGAATTTTGAAAATAAATCGATTACCAGCTGTGATACGGTATCGATTAAAAATCGTAATCATCGCCTCCCTGCTGTGATGAAAACCTCAATCGCCTGGCCACTAAAGTGGAACGGACAGTTAATGTAGATTGAAAGGGCCTGGGATTGAAGAAGCAGTCCTGGCAATTAGGACGAGTTACAACATCGGTCGCCATTGCCTGTTCTAACCATGTCGATAAATATCCCCATTCCGTCCTCTCGGATTCGTAGGTCCTGTTCACTGTCATCGTGGCTGAGTTGACCAAGCCTGGCTGAGGGGTATTGTTGAAATAATGACACTGAAACCTAAATTTTCTCATCTACTCGACTTCTGAAACATTAAAATATGGCACAATTTACTGCTAATCAAACGGTGCTGCAGTGAGAGCCCTAAAATTTGACTATCCAACTATCGTATACTATGAATAGGGACCATTCACTAGTACCTTACACCCTACATATCAGGAACCACCATTTTACGTCTCTTCTAAGGAGGGAATTTTTTACTCCCTTTACTTCTCTTCTCTTCTTTAACGTTCTCTGTTGTGCCTTTCAGCGTAGAGTCCCTGATCTAACCCAAGATCTCCATCGCTGTCTCTCGCAAGAGTAGTGATCTCTTGCAGCGTCATTCCTCTTGCTTGACCCAACCTTGATATACAACTATGGTAGGTAAGCCGAGACCTTCCTCTAGGTCTAGTACCTACCGGTCTCGCCTCCATAAATTTTCGCGGGTCTCTTTCTGTGCTCATCCAACAAAAGTGCCCATATCATTTGAGCTGCCTCTTTTCCAGGGTCTCTTTCATCGCGGAGATATTTAATTTTTCCCTAATTCTTTCATTTCGGATTCTATAGCTACTTCTATAGCTACGGCGTAGGTACCTCATCTCTGCATTAGTTATTCGGCTCCATTTTTTATCTGGGCCCTGCACCATCTTAATTATCTCCCTTCCAGCATACATAATAGATTCTGGAAATTTCGTCCCTAACTGCTGGTTTTACAACCTTGATTCTTTTAACAGCCATTTCAACCTCTTCTTCCCATATTATGTCCAGATCTTTGTAATTATCTTGTTCCTCTCTGTTAGGGGGATCCGATTGTATCTGTATTACTCATTGGTCTGAAAATATTGCACTGTAGTGTCTTTCCCACCTTTTAAGAATTTCAGTGGCGTCAGTAACCAAGTCGCCATTTTCGTTTTTCACATTTCGAATATTCTTGCCATTTTTACCTCTTGGACACTTAACTTTTCTCCAAAACCTTTTAATATTTTCTCGGTAGTGATTATCCAATTCCTTACCAAAGCGTTCCTATGACTCTCTCTTAGACTTTCTCACAGTTTGCTTGGAGCTATTCCTCTTTTGAATACAAATAGACCAGTTCTGCTGTGACTTATTTGCCATATAGTCTTTCAAGGCTTTCTTTTTGTCAGCAACCGCAAGTTTTACATGCTTGTTCCACCATTCTGTTCTTTTGGCCTTTGTATTAATTTTCTTGAAAGTGCATATTTCAGTCGCAGTCTCAAGTATACAGGATCTGATGTCTGACCAAATTTCATCTGTATTCTTTTCGAGATCTATCGATATGAGTCGATGGTCTAGCAGCTCTGCATATAAAGTCCTCTTCTCGGGATTCCCCAACACTGCCGTATCAATCCTTTCATATGCTTTGGTTTCCTATTGATGGGCTTGATAATCCGGGTATCTGCAACGAGAAGAAAGTAGTCGGTACTGAGCTCTTTACCTCTTATTCCTTTTACATCAAAAAGTATCTCGTAATTTGTTTACTATAAATGAAGTAATCTATTATGCTGTTTACGTTCCTTTCTTGGGCAGAGAATGTTATTTTGTGAACCAGTTTATGTGGGAAGAGCGTATTACCTATTAAAAGATCAAAGTCTATACAGAGTTCTATAAGTCTCCACCTATATCTATTTTAGTATTTTCTCCAGCGTAATGTCCCATTGCACCTTGCGTTCCTCTATTAGCTCTTCCGATCCTAGCATTAAGGTCTCCCATTAATATTATTTCTCTTCCCAAGTCATAGCTTCTACTTGTTTATCTTTCCAGTTCGACATAAAACTTTCCCCTTACAAAGGCTGGAATACCTTTCATGTATAGTTACTTTATGGTACTATAGCTAGCGGATGGCGCTACAGTGTGAGTCCTAAATTTATTTCTATCCAGGTATAATTACGATAGGGAAGTTTAACGAGTACCCGACACTGCAAAGGCCCGGAACCCAAATTTTACAGCATAATCAAGAAATTGTTTACCCTTTTAAAAAAATGTCCACCAGCCAAGCGGCGAACTCGTGAACTTGGACATAGAAAGTTGTAATGTTAATCAAAACACCACAGGTGAGCTAATAATTCAAAATTATTCATCTAGAATGCAAGTGCTGGGGATCGAACTCCTTTTTCTTTAATATCCTGAATTTTCAATTGTAAATGGTTAATATACCATTGATTGATAAATATCGATTAAAAAATAAACTAGCAATCTAAATGAATCAGCCACGAGTGAGGTACCGCTGGATATTGTTCTTCTTCATTCCTCTGTTGTAATTTTATTATAATTTTACTAACAGAAAATTTGCTGATTGCAAATTTGTTAAACTTGGTAGTTGCGGATAAATGTTTAAATAGAAAAAATTAATATAAACTACTAATGAATTAATTCATAACTAACAATTTCATAATTAACTATCTCGAAGAGGTTGATACAGGAAAAAGCAACAAAGATGGAAGATGCAAAAAAGATATTCGATGAGACATCGTGCAATGCTTATAGAATGATTTCCTGAAACTAGTGTTTCATCTGACGTATGCTGGTCCTTCCTTTTCTTGTGGATTAACAGGTTTCCTACTATCATATATATCCTCTGTTAAGTATAACTTAATATTTTAAGTAACAGAAAAATTCTAAAACGGTTGTGCAAACATATTAATATACGATGAGAGGCAGAATGGTATTCTTAAATTAACACGCACAGAACGAAGTCTAAAGTTAAAGCAACCATTCCTCTGAAGGCGTACGTAATGAGACCAATTAAAATTCATCCCCCGCCTGGGAGGAATTAATTAAATAATTTAAAGTGAGGCTGTGAACTTGTGCCCCGTCTTCCGGAACCAACTCCATTATACTTTATTATGGCGCACTTCAAAGGGTCAAGTATTTACCAAACTTGGGGAGACTTGAGGAACGCTTGGAAACGGGGCGCGATTTCTGACGAAGGGTATGAACTGTCCTGAACTCTCTTCTGTAAATCTTTCTGGAATATTATAAGAGCTAAGTCGTCATTCAGTTGTATTAACATGAGGCATAGCATGTTTTTTGTGGTTCAAATTAGTCAGTATCTATGAGTTAGACATTTTGAAGGACTTGGCTTTCATTCAGATGGCTCACAATTGTTGCTGACCTCAGCAGAATAACTCTCTATAAAACAAAATATAACATCGTATCAAATTGATATCGTATAAACCTTATAAAAATATCCAGGACTCAGATTAATGGGTGAAGACCGCCTCAATTTTTATTTTTTTTTCAACAGTTAAAATTTACCCGTGCAATTATAGATCCTCAATATTAATGTAAAAATCAATGACTAATTAATTAATGGTCATATTCAATTATTACTAATTAAGGTGAATATTTTTATGGAGAAAACAAACATTAGTGGTGTTTTTTCTGTCAGGAAAAACGTAAACCCGTAAGATGAAGTTCAAAAACAGAATCATTTGAATGTGAATCATTTATTCTAAAAGCCATGTTTTAAATGAACTCTATGCTTCAATAATTCAATAATATATTCATTTATTTTAGGTGCGGGTAGTTCGGTATAGAGCAGTGATTAATTGTTCTGAGGTTTAAATCCGGTAGTCACAGATGAGTTTTCAATCTGTTGCATCAAGCTATAGATGCACCAGGTGCGATCAGAAGGCCCTTCTGTGACTCACCCAGCCTTTATAAATAACGCATTTTTAACTGCTGAAAAACCTTGCGGGTGAGCGGGATTTTAAACAAATCAACTCCCATCACAACTGTTGTCCAAGACCTTTCATGGGCTGTAGTGGTAGTTTTTATTTCAATTTATTTTGTATATGCAAAATATCTAGTATATGGTTATATATTATATTTTAAAATATAGAAGTACAATAGAAAAACAAGAAATCATGTCAATAATTGATAAAACAAATATTTGATTTATTTTATAACCTCTTACTAATTGTAATCGTGGTTAATAACATGATAGTGGATTTGCATAATTTTACATACCGGAATGAAATTCAAAATCTAAAGCTGATAAATAGTTATTCATAAATTTAATTTTATATAATGGATATTTATGAATATTCAGTGGGGACCTTTATATATGGAAAACCTGAGGGTAGAGAGATATATAGGACAACTCACCTCTCTGCACAACCGTTGAATTAGAAACAGTACAGTCTCAACAGTTCTTACAGTACAGTTCTGTTTTCATATTTCTTTCATTACTGTGTTTATTTTATTTTCTCTATTACCGCGTAATAAAGATAGTACAGTAAATACAACAGTGCATAAACTCCGAGGCAAACTAAAAATAGAATAAAGAAGACCTGATAAAGTCAAATTAGGAGTTGAAGTTTCATTTTAAAAAGCCTCGTTTCAACTCGTTTAATAAAGTGAAAGTTAAATTTGGTTCGAATGTCTTTCTTCAAACTTTTAAACAGAGAAGCAAAACGAATTTCGTCCATTGAGGCTCGAATCATTGTGAACCAGTTTGGTAATTAAAGGAAAACTTTTGATTAGAATTCTAAACGTGGCGAAATATATTCAGCTTTCCTCGGGGGTCAGTCGAGTTTAAAGTTGTATCGTAGCTTTTTTTTTCTCAGAAATTTTACTAATTTATATATAATCGATATTCGATATTATTTTGATGAGTTGATTTTTCAAGCATATCATATGTAAGTTAAAAGGGTGTTTAGCATAACAACCTTCTATGCTTATGGTCGCGGGTCCACGACCCCAGGATTATTTATATAGAGTAAAAATTCTAGGTTATGCCGTCCTTCGGAGGGTAGGTAAAATGGCTACTCCATTTTACGATTTCAGATACTCTTTAAAATCCATACCCTAATTATTTCAGTATAAATACAATTTAGAGCGATAAAGCCATAGTACTTTCTTTTTTTTTTTGTTCATATGATGTTCTTATAATTTAGCATTGACAGAGGAAAATAAAATAATTGGAAAAACATAACTTATAAAATCGCTTATATCATTTGTTATACTTCAAAGTAATAGTGACATTATTATATTCTATTACAAAAAAAGAGCAATACTTAAAACTGAAAAAATAAAAAAATAAAATAAAAAATACGTATATTAGACTAATATTTTTAATATTATTGAGAGGTAATAAAATTAATCAAACATACTTTTCTTTATTATGAACTTTTTTTCTGTTTTTTCGAATCTACTATCATATTTTTTATTCTCTTTATTTAAACAATAATTAAATACGATGAAGTACAGGCTCATTATAATTATGATAACTTACAGGGTGTTTCAAAGTCAGCCAAACTGAAAATTTGAGATAAGGACCACAAAACAATAAAAAAATTTCCAATGTAGGTGTGGATATTCCTTCTCAGTTGTAGTGGAATATCTTGAACTAAATCATAGATGCCGTAAAAGACGCTGAGCCTGTCTAAATGTTCAAGGAAATCACTCCGAACAGCATTTAATATGAATGTTAATGTTTACATTTAATGAATTAAGTAGTTGGAACAATTATAATAAGTTTTATTTTTATACTATGCCTTAATAGTTCGTAACAGTGAAAATCTTCAGGTGTGAAAAGCTCCTAAGCAAATCGTTTGCTGACATATCTCCATAGAATTTTATTTTGTTTTGAGGTCCTTTATTCAAATTTTTATTTTGGCTACTTAACCCTCATGTATTTGATTTGTACACAAAGAAAATAGGTTCTTACTTTAAGAGTGGAACGTCTTTGCCAGTCCCATCGTCTAGTATTTCGATATCCTTAATCACGTTTTCAATAGAATCCTGAATGGTACTCCTGGAAAAGAAAATTATAGTTGAAAAAAATCTCAATTTAAAAAAAATAAATACCAACCTTATTTTAACGATTTCATTTAATTAACTTAACAGGAATATCCAGAAGAAAATTAGATCTCTCTGGACTCATTTATTGAAAATAATAAGCTGCTTAATGATTAATTCTGATGGGAGGGGAATTGAACGAGAGGGTGGTGAAGGGTGGAAAATCGGAGCGTAGAATTTTCCGGGGGTTGAAGCTCCTGCTCAGTCCTGGTATTCTGGCAGCCTGGGACCCTAAAACCCTACCTGTGACCTCATTTCCCGATTACAGGTGGGGTTTGGGAAAGCGGGTTACAGGTGGAAAAGGGGAAGCTTGTGTGAGCATATATTTTCCCGGAATATCTCAGTACTTTCTCACCTCTAAACAAATATCACATATATAATTCCTATTTATATATTTATCTTTATTATATTATATTAAATTATTTTATTGAAATTAAATAAGTATTATAGAAATATTGAATTACTTGATATTACTAATAAATTAAAAAATAAATTAATGGCAAAGTATATAATTCTATGAAAATGAAACCTCTAAGTATTCCGTTCAATGAATTTATTATTACAGATAAAAGAACAACGTCATAACCCCAAAAAATTAATTTTTCATTAGTGGTATTTAAAAGTTCCTGTGGGTTAAAAAAAATAAAAGTTTGGGTATTGGTAAAGCAAAGCGTTCCTATTGTAATGATGGTATTGAAATTCTTTTATTTACCATTAAACAATTTTAAAAGCTTGAAACTTTTTTTATTTTAACTGTCATTATTTCCATAAAACATCAAGTTCAAACATGATACAACTTCAAATATGACTTTATTAAAAAAAACATGTTGGAAATGGAATATCAGATATGTTGTTCCTGAATTAAAAATCTTCAACCAATACAATTGCTACTTAAGGCTTAAAATTTTGAGTTCGACCGTTGTTCTTTTGAAGGAGCGAATTATACTTTAATTGTTTAGAGATATATATTAAAGAATCAAAGTTCATTTCATCGATTAAGTTCTAATGAAAACTTTCTTCGTATATAATAAATAATAATACAAATCTTTATTTATTCCGGGGTAACTTCCCCTAAAGACAAATTTAAAAGAAAGTCCAATGTATGTGTAGGAAAAGAAAGATTAAATCTCACTAAAAACCTATTTATTTCTATATTGTCAATTGTAATATTCACATTACAGAGGCTGAAATTGAAATTAAATTTACTATAAATGTTGATTCTATCATTTCTTTATTATACAATATATAGTACTTCAGAATTTTTTTTTTTTTTTTTTTATCAAGACTTACAAATGTTCATTTTAAGACGTTCAGAGGAAATGCATGTGAAGTAAACATGCAGACAAAGTTATTGATAAAAATAAAATATAGATAAAATCTGTAACTGTAATCTATATTTACACAATCAATTATTAAAAGTTATGGAGTACTTTATTCATAAACTCTATATTTCTTCTAAAAATATCTGATTATTATTTCAGTTTAAATACATCGTATACCTATCATATATTTTGTTACATATCTAGATACAAATACTTAAACAACACAATCATAGACTTAAGAAGAAACGATATCACATTGTGACCCTATCTTCAAGACATGTTCAGGCGAAACGATACTAACCTTCACGACTGATAGGCACTGCAGGTGAGGTAGCTAATAGCGCCGCGCTCTTTACATGCTAGAAGCTTTATTTGGATTTACAATAATATATTTCTAATTTATTTTTATTTATTGTTCTTTTAATGGTGATTATTTTTAAATAAAAATATTTAAAAATAATATATTTCTTTTTTAAATATGATTTATAACTCAATTTTTTAAAATATTATTTTATATATTTGAAACATGCATCATAAATTATTTAATTCAATATTATAAAGAGGAAAACAAATTCAAGCATGTGCAGTGAAGTGACCTTTATTTATTGGTCAAATTCAATAAGAACAAAACAAAAACGAAATAAATGATCGACTAAAATCTAGGTGGGATTATAATAATAAATGAATATCAACTTATCCAATACCTAAATTCCGTTTAGCTCGTAATAAAAAGGAGAAAACGTGATAACATTTTGATCATAGAATTGCCAGCATGTAAAACTAAAAAATTAATTCCTAAGTTATCGGCATAATTAAGGTCTTATTTATATTTTTCATTTACCTATGGACTAAAACTATAGAGTATAAAAAGTTATTTTCTTATATCTTCTTACATTTTTTAAATCCGAACTTAAGAATTTGATTATGTCTAAAATAGGTAGCGTAAAAAATACAAACTTTGTGTGCCCTTATGATATGACGTTCTTCTTATACTAGCTGTCCCGGCACGTTGATCTGCCCTATTTCCCTGAAATGAAGGGCTTCCAAATTTTTTCTCGTCATTTTTACGTTTTTCTCTTCATTATTTCCTTCTTTGGGGCTTAAATAACAAAAATAAGGAAAAAAAAAATACCCGAATTAGTCGAGCAGTTCTCGAGTTTTGCGCTTAGCAACATTTGGCGATTCATTTATGTTTATATAGAATATTGGCTCAGTAGAATATAGAACAGTGGCTCAGTGGTAGAGAACTGAGTTGCCATGCCGGAAATCCTGGTTCAAATCCCGCTGCAGGCCATGACTTAAATTTAGTCTGTTTGCAGCGGGAGATGGATCATATAGAATCTAGGACCCAGCCTTTACATAATATTATAAAAATAGGAGACCCAACCGTTGTCCATGAAACAGTGCAGTCTCTACCATGTACTGAACCCCAGACCTGTTCAACGGGTAGTAGTCATACAGGGGTTTTTTAAATTTAATTTAAATTATATTTAATTTGTATTAAGTATATTTGTATATCACCATTCCATACCCAAACCAGCGTGGTTGTGAGTTTGGTTACTTTGGATTAATGTTTTATTTTAACCTGTAATTATCTATTCCCATGGCAAATTTTAGTGAATCCAATTAACAATACTACGTCATTAATTAAGAACCGCAACGTTATTTTATTTTAACGTTCCTTTGAATATGGCTGAGTGCCAATTTTCTTATGAGCTGTTTTTATTCAAGCGGTTCCAGCTGCTGCCCTGCAACCTTCATTTGATTCAGTTGATGCATTTAGGCGTTATTGTATATGTAAAAACATGAAATGTTTTTTCTAATTGGTGTCATGTTGCATTTTAACATTAGCATGTGCGTTATATTTTGCTATTATTCTCTTTATTTTCTTAAGATACCCCAATAGGCGATCAGTTGACAGGCATTTTTGTTTCCTGTGTTTTTTGGAATTTTTTTATCAAATTTAAATATTGGTGATAAATCGTTAACGAAACATCAAAAAAACCCTATGTCGAAACAATTTATTTTGAAATACACTATCCTGAGTCTCTCACACAGCAGAAAATAATCAATCTAACGTTTCACCAACCCAGGTAACGTGATGACAAAAGCTTAAATAACATAAATGGAGAATAAAGATTACAAGCTTCTCATATCCTGAGCCTATCCAATGGGAGATTATAACACTCCAGGACATAAATAAACAGGGCTTCCGTGGGGTAATGTAAATAATTCAAGAAGGGGTAGCCAATCAAAAATTTATTCCAGTATCGCCAACCACCCGCCCTTTCCTGTCCCATCCCGTTTATCGGGATATTTTTCCTTAGGTTATCCTTCGGAAGGATATCCGGGAGAGCCACGTTTCTACCGCGTTTGTTTCATTTACCATTATTTATTACGTTTCTACCAAAGTGTAATTACTGTAATCATACATTTATTAACGTTTGTCACAAAAATTGAATCCAGTATCTTGCTAAAAGCTTGCAAACCATTTCTTTTGACTTTGGGCCGCACTGGCTAAAATTAAATAAATTAAGTGTCGTAAATGCACCTTTTCGAATTTAAAACAAGTTCGCATTATTTCACCACCCCAATGATATACCCATGGATCACCTGTGGTTGCATAATAACCTAATATGCCCTAGATCGTGGGTTCGCACTTCTGGAGCTGGCCTAAGGATTTTTAGAAAACGTTAAAAATCCTAATTTGTGTCTTCAGTCGTAGGAGATGTAAAATATCGGTCCCGAACCTGTACGCTGTCAGGTATTCGTTAAAGATCCCTATTCTAATCATACTTGGATAGGCAAAATTTAGGGCTCATATTGTGAAGCATTGTCCAAATAGCCATATCATCAGAAAGTGTCGTCAAATTAATAAACAACAATGAAGTACCCAACAAACGAACCTTGTTAAATTTCATGTTATAAAAATTAAATTTCCTACACCAGTATTAGAAGCTAGGACGAAAAGAATTGCGGAAGAGAATACTTTCTGGAATACAAGAGAAAGCACCTCATAGTTTTGTATTAGAGGAGCTGTTGAATGTAGATCAAGTATATTTGCTATATAGCTAAATAAATCCTAAATAAAGAGGTTTGTTGAGAATCTTATAGTACTATTGGGAATAGTCTTTTAGTACCGATATGCCAAGAGCCACCCGGAGATTTAATACAAAGACGGTCTCGGGGTATGAAATACATATATGCCTACCTGCTGATCCATGTATCTAGATTGGATTGTCGCTGTCCTTGTACCTGGTTAGTAACCCTTTGTAAAGAAACCATGGTTTCCATCAAGGTTGGTTGACTCCCTCCAGTCTGTCGGTACTACCACATCAGTATATATATATTCATGTTCTATAACTCCAACCACAATAAAAAAAGTATCACCGTCGTATTTCCACAGTGACAATTCAAAAACTTACATTTTAGTAAAAACAGGAAAACAATTAGTGAGCTTGTTATATCGGCAGGAAACTAATTGTAGGACACAGGTGCATTCTGGCAGACCAGCTACGAAGTTAGGTTGATACAGTTTTGATAAATGTTAAAATGATTTACCTATTTCTTTCATCGTCAAAACTCTCCACTGAAAAGGTGTTTTTTTAAGTTCAATTCAGCGAATTGTTTAGATTTTGTTTCACAATTCAGCAAAGTGTGACTGGTTCACAAGATTAAAGTATCCTTCTTCTTAAAGAATTAAGGACATTTTTATTTAGTTTAAATTCCCTCTTTGTTTAGTGTCACCCCAAAGAAAAAAATCCACTTGTGTCAATTCTGGAGAGCGTGCAGGCCATGATAATTGAATTTACTGGAACAATAACACCAGTATATCCAGTGGCGTTGTGTCACTGCTGCTGTTGAAGAAAGATGCCGATACTGAACTATTACTATGCCTTTAGGTGTGAATATATCTTACACAAAGCTTTTGGGGACATACCTCCATAATTGGTATTAATTGGTAAGGTATTATTAAAGGTATAATTGTTAGTAATTGGTATTTTCTTTTGGTTTGAGTTCTTTAGTTCAAATTTTCAGTTTGGCTACCAAACCCTGAACAATGTGTATAGAACTGTAGCCGTGAGGACCCCAGCTTAGATAATTAACGTAACAAGCTTTAAATCATAATTTTATATATTTATTTTTTATAAGATCAATATTTCAACGAAGTTTGAATTCTGGTAATTCATTATTTTTTCATTAAGTGCCGGTGACGATTTGACGTATCGCGGATGAGTTGACAGGGAGGCCGGAATCGTATCAGAGTTAATATTTAATGGAGACCTGTCACAAGATTATTCCCATCGGGAACTGGCTGCCATGAATCTTGTAGCCGTTGGTGAGGTTTGGATTTTTGGGGTTTGGGCTTGTGATAACATGACCGTACCAAAGGTCACTGTCAGCCGTCAAGCCGCTTTGAATTTTGCATTATCATTCCAAAGTTTCATCCATCCATTTTAAAGTTGTTTTCAAGTTTATTAATTTCATTTGATTAAAAAAATCTCTTCAATGAGAAGGGCATTAAGTTTTTTTAATAAGCAATTTCAGCATTTTCTTTGTAAAACCTTTGTAATTTGTTCAAATAATATATACTATTATAAAATATATTATTAGTTCCATAACAGGACAATTTTTTTTTTCAATTTTAGAAGTAATAATTAAAAATGTACAGATTTTTATTTTTTTCGTTCAAATATTATTTTTTATTTATTTGTTTGTTGGTTTATTTTGAGGTAATATTCAATTATTATTCATTTAAACAAGATTTTCATTCAAGCCATAAAAAATTATTCATTTTGTAAAAAACATTTCTTTAACATTATGTAGAATAAAATTTAAATATTGTTCACTTTAACAGGATTTTCTATTTATGATTATTAAACCTACACTATTTTAATATCATATTTAGAAAAATACAAATTATAATTTAAAAAGTCAGAATTTATTTTAACGTTCATATGTAAATTTAATATTCAAGGGGTTAAGATTCAAATATTATTCATTCAACCCTTAACTTTTTAATACTTTTTAAAGCATTATAAGTAATGCTTTTTTAATTTTTAGGATGTCTTAGTTTCTCGTTTATATATTTGAAAAATGAAATATTATTCATCCTACATTTTATTAAAACTAATTTGAATATATATATATATAAGTAATAATTAAAAAAAAATCATGAGTTTTTCTTTTTTTCTTTATATATTGTTGTAACATTCTATAGGATAAAATTCAAATATTCTAAACTCAAAACATTATAGGATTATTTATTTATCCAAAATTATTTTAAAATAACTTAAAAAAACTTCCCGAAATAAATACAAATATCTGTTATTAAAAGTTATATTAAAATGTTTTGTTTTTTCCGTTATATGTCACTTCAACATTCCTTCAGGACAAAATTTATATATTGATTATTCAAACAAGATTATTTATTTAATCTACATTACTTTAAACAATTTTTTTTTTAATTTACAAGCCATAATTTAAAAACTCAGGATTTTTTTTGTTTGTTAAATATTAATTTAACATTCTATGTGATGAAATTTATACAAGATTTAGGATACCTTCTTTAAAAACATTAAGTTATAATTAAAATTTTAGGAGTTTTTATTTACATGTTTCAAAAATAAAAGTTAATAATTATGTTCAATTTAATATTTTATAGTAAAAAATTAAAATATTATTTATTTAAACAAGTAATTAAATTATTCATAATTATTTATATATATAATTATTAATTATAAATAAAACTTTTATTTATGATATAAATTATTCATTTATTTCATACATTTTTAATCATTTTAAAAAAAAAATTTATAAGTAACATTTAAAAAATCCATTAGTTTTTTCTTTAGTAATATTAATTCTTCTACTATTTATCAAACTATCCTTTTCATTTCTTATATATTTCTTGTATCCAAAATTATATATTACTTATTTATTTATTTATGTATTATTTATTTATAATCTAAAACAGTGTTATGCCTCTTAGTCTCGTTTTTTTTCACTTCTTATTCTTATTTATAACCCCTTTCTTTGGGGGGGGGGCAACGACAATATTAATTATTACACAACGTTGTTTTTTTATTGTTGACAACAAACTAAAGGTGAACACACACACCTGCTTGTTGAAAGAAAGAAAATTGATTGCGATTACGAATTGCCTTGTTCCCGGTATTCCTTTGATGTTGTTCAATCAGCTGCCAAAGAGGAAAAGCTATTTTCGCCCTTGGTAACGTAAGTAAATATATTTGGAAGGTTTAATAAAAGCAAATAGGGAGCGGGGTAATTCTGCTTGTAGTGCGAAGTGTTACTGTGCTGGAGGTTATAGGGTTAAATTCCGGCTTTGGAAGATAAATTTATTAAATATGTGAATAGTCATGGGTGAAAATAACCTGTACCAAAACTACCCGAAAAAGGTTGTCATTGTCACTGATCCACGCTCTGTCCTCCAAGCAATACAAGACAGATCAAAAGCACTGGCAAGCCTAACAAACCTTGTCTCCGCGATAAATTCGATGACAAACCTTGCTAGAACAACAGTCCTCTAGTGGATCCCAGGACACTGTGGAATCGCTGGCGAAAGCAGGATCCCTGATGCCTCAGTTTGCCCCAGTACTAGAATTTGACGAGGTCAAGGCACTTAATAAGGGCACCATCATGGGGCGATGGTTAGAAACACATCCCGCACAGGGCTCCCACGATGACTACTACAAATTAAGCAGAAGAGAACAAGTGCTTATAATTAGACTTAAGACTGGGCAGAACCGGCTCAAATCGCATATGTACAGGAAGTTCAAAACAGGAACGAGCCCTCTATGCGATTGAGGAGAAGAGAAGCAATCCTGTGTCCATATCCTCCAGTCCTGCCGACTTTACGAAAATGTCCCCAAACAAATTTGGCCAGAGCCAGTGACATTCGAGAGGAAGCTGTGCGGAAGCTTGGAGGAACTCAAGAGAACAACCAAGTTTTTTTCTCTGTTGACTGTTATAGTCATTTAAAGGAAGATCGAGGAAGAAGAAGGTCTTGGGTTCAGTACATGGAGACTGAACTGTTTCTAGGGACCTTCGGGACGGCAATTCAACGCTCTACCACAGAGCAACCCCGCTCCCCACGGATGAATCCTAGAGATTCTACAGATCCTCTACAAATCACCCAGCCTCTATAAAATTGGGCGAGAAACCTGGAGGTAGAGGTATGACCTCGGACAAATAACCTCCCTGCACAACGGTTGTCTTAGAAACCGTACGGTATCTACCATTTACTGAACCCAATACCTTTCATGGGTTGTGTTGGTACAGTTTCATAAAAGCAAGAGTTTTGTATAATCAGAGTTCTATGAGGAGTATTTAAATTATTTAATGTTATTCCAAAAGGATCTCTCCACACAATTTCCTCTTATTTTTTTTCTAGTATTAATTGAAGCACCATACTTACAACGTGATAATGACCTACTGGTTAAAAATTTTTTTTTTTTAATTTATAAAATATTTCTATAACGGAGTTATATAGGAAAAATGGTCCACCTCTAGTTATGTATTATTTTATTAATGCAACAATAAAACTATATTTAACGATAAATTCACTGTTTTTTAAATATCGCCACTTGTATTCTATGGCTAAGCGGACTCTGCAGAGGAAGTCCTACATTTTACCTGTCCTGGTATAGTTGGGAAAATGACCTTTAACGATTACCTTACACCGCACAGGCTCGGGACGGCTATCTTACAGCCCCTCCAGAGGACGGCATAAATTAGGACTTTTTTTAGTCCCTTTAAAAAAGTCTAAAGCCACCTGTCGGGTTGAGAACCCGCTACCTTGGACGTAGAAGGTTTTTATACTAACCACTACACCACAGGTGAACCTAAAAATTCACTGTTTATCAATTCATTAAATAATAAATTGTGGAAAAATTAATTGAAACCGAAGGCCCTTGGTTCAAATCCCGCTCACTCAAATCCCGACATTTATTTAATCGAGTAGCGGCCGGAGATGGATCCGATTGGACCACCGAGGACCCCTCTGTGGCATCATCCAACCTCTATAAATAGGGTAACAATAATAAAGGGAAAATCTGGCGATTGAGTGTGATCTTGGACAAATCACCTCCCTGCACTACCGTTGTCCAAGAAACAGTGCTTGCTCTACCAAGTACTAAACCCCAGATCCTTTATGGTCGTCATTGTTTTTTTTTAAATATAATTAACTTTCATAATGTTTTATTAAGTGTTTTGCTTTCAAGATTTTCATACTCAAAGAAGGTTCAACTCGTTTATTTATTAACGCCACCTTGGATAATATTTAGAGACTGAGAACTCCCTGAAGGAATCATAAGACCCGATAATTAAAAGGATTCTTGACTCGGAAGATCCCGCCGACGAAAACTCCTCACTCGTAGCCTTTGTTCCTCAGGGTGGAAGGGAATCTGCAAAGAGCACACGTCAGGAAGTGAAGCTTTAATTTATTTCAAGAATACTCCCGAGTCTTCCCCAGGCCTAAGGTTTTCCATGGAAATCGTTCCTCCTATCTTCAAAGGAAATTTTACATCAAATAGCTGGGTTAGAAGATGGTGGCTAACGAAAATTAACTTTTTGGGAGTAAATAAATTTAATTGGAAGAAACTATTCATTGAACTGATGAAACAAATATCGTAATAATTAAACATCAGTACCACAGAGCCGAAGGTTCTGGGTTCAAATCTGGTTGTCGCAAATAAACTCTTCAATCTTTTAACACTCGTGTCGGGATCCTGTGAGGTCTGGAATCCTCCTGGGGGACAGCTAGGCTCTATTATTTGGGTATCCTTAATTGGGCGAAAAACCCGGTGGTTGAGTGTGAACTTTTCACTGCAAAAACATGGTCCAAGTAACAATGCAGAATCTAACATGTTCTCAACCTTAATAAAGAATAAAGATTCTTTAATAGAGACCTTTCATGCGTTGTAGTAGTATAGGTAACAGATTTTTTTAAGGCGATTTAATATGTTTGATATTTTATAAATTCTTATTACACAGGTAACACTAAAACCTATAGAACCTGAACCTATAAAATCTCAACGACTGTCATTGTAGGCTGCAGAAACCTGTAACAACTACGACCCATGAACGAGTCTGGGGTGCAGTACATGGTAGAGACTGTAATGTTTCATGAACAACAGTTGAGGAGGTGACTTGTCCTCGGTCACGCTCAACCACCAGGTTTTTCCCCCTTATTTAGGGTATCCTACTTTTATAATATTTTATAAAGGCTGGGGGAGCCCCAGGAGGGTCGTAGATCCCATATGATCCATCTCCCGCCGCAAACAGACTAAATAAAGGTAATTGCCTGCTGCGGGATTTGAACCAGGATTTCCGGCATGGCTACTCAGTGCTCTGCCACTGAGCCACTCCGCTCCTTATAGGTCTGTAGGCTGTAGAGATATGTTTTATTTTATATATTTATTTTTCCGATTGCATTGCAGTAATTTTTGTAATGCTTTATTTGCCAAGTTTAAGATCAAAAGCGGATACAAATTTCAAAATTTTCACATCTTTTTCACATTATTTGCAAATTTAGTGAAGCAATGCTTTGGACTTGAAGGCGGCAAATTGTCGTGTTAGGCAAATTTTCTTGACTATTCTCAAGAAAAATGTGATATAGTCAAT
This sequence comes from Troilus luridus, assembly GCA_964056705.1. NCBI lineage: Eukaryota > Metazoa > Arthropoda > Insecta > Hemiptera > Pentatomidae > Troilus > Troilus luridus. The sequence continues at coordinate 49,390,293 of OZ057416.1, forward strand.
TTTTGAGTTTTTGAGAGTGGAGCTTTTGGTCCTGAACGCCACTTTTCATAGATTTCGTCAAGGGTCGACAATATCCGTGTTGAATAATTTTTGTTACTAGTTTTATCTATCCGAGATAATTAATATTGCTTTATTTCCATTTATTATAACGAAATGGGAAACAAATTAACTTTTCACTAAAGAGCTTTCATTAAGATGGGCAGAAAGACAAAAACAAACCATCGGTGTTAGTAGGGGGCTCCCTTCAGTTTATCATAGGCCTTCTTTAAGAAGCCTTATCGAGTTAGGAGAAGCTGTTTTCCAAGTAGACAGGAGACAAGGCCACTCCATTCAAAGGCAAAGGGCTTCTTCCAACTTCTGTTTAATTGCTCCAGGCGGTTTTTTGTCCTAGATTAGCAAGTAGGAGGAGCTATCCAATTTTATTTTCTGTTTTATTGCTTTTTATTTAGGTTTTTCATGTCCTTACTGCACTGATTTTCTCGTTATGATATTTACAGTTAACCTGCTGATATTTGTTCTAAATTACACTCAATATAGATCAATAATTATTAGTCGACCCTATTAATACCATGGAGGAGAATATAATCCAGGAAATTTGGATCACTTGTGGTGTAATGGTTAGCGTAACAATGTTCTTTATCCAAAAGCATGGGTTCACAGCCCGACAGATGGCCCTTGGATTTTTAATGGCTATACGAAGTCCGTACTTATTATCGTACATACTTGTATTATATCCATATACATATATTACCTTTATGCTGTACTTCGGGAGAGACGTAAAGTGGTAGTTCCGAGTCTGTGACATGCCCGGTACTCGTCAAAGATCACTACTATACATATATAAGCAAAATTTAGGACTCCCACTGTGCCACCGTCCTATTAGCCATAGCTAATAATAATTATAACAAGGGAGTAAAAAAAGTCCTCATTTATGCCGTCCTTTGGAGAGGGTGTAAAATAGCCGTCCCGAGCCTGTGCGGTGTCAGATAATCGTTAAAGGTCATTTTCCTAACTATACCAGGACAGGTAACATTTAGGACTTCCTCTGCAGCCTCCGCTTTGCCATGGAATACAAAGGACGATATTTAAAAAACAGTGAATTTTTTCTTTAAATATAGTTTATTGTTGCATTAATAAAATACAAAACTAGAGGTAGACCATTTTTCCTATAAAAACTCCGTTAAAGAAATATTATCTCAATATTTAAAAAATAATTTTTAAGCAGTAGGTCATTTGTTCTGTTTTTAATTAACCTTTTTTCATCATTATAGTTATTAATATATATATATCCTATTTTTTATGTATTATAATTTTTTAAATTATAATTTTTGTTTATTCCAATTATTTATTTCTTAAATATTTATGTATCATGTTTATTTAACCCTTAAGAAAATCTGCAATGTCGGTAGTAACATTGGTTTTTTCTTTACTAGGATTTATTTTTGAACTTCATCTGGACCATTTTCTCCTCCATTAGTCATTATGGCAAACTAATAGCTATTGATTTATAATGAAAGTAATTTGGAATAAACATTTATCAGGAACACTGTAATTATCAGAATGAGAAAATAGGTGCATTAAAGACCGTTGTTACTTTTCACGGCAATATTATCATTCACGGAGGTAGGAGAGGATGAAAGAACTACAGAGTCATTTTATTCTTATTTGCTGACATTATTAAAACTCGCTATTTATAGTTAATAAAAAACTAAAGGTATAATTTTAAAAAAAATATGGAACCATAGATTCCTCTTTCACATCTGAGAGCCGAGGAAGTGGATCAACCTTTTCTCTAAAGATATATTTGCCAAGTTTCCAACAAAAGCTACATAGTATCGACCACACTTTATCACTTCACCTTTAATGGATCAACATCAAAAACCATGTCTTTTTACTGAACAAACACATTTGTTGTGAAATGTCAACGCCATGAAATTCGAGGAAAACTAAATCGATTCCTATGAAAATTGTTTTTCTTTATCGAGTTGTGTTATTATACTGTATTCTAATATTTTGAATGAAGTTAAAATGTTTGGAATGACTCTTCACAATGTTAATATGCTACACAGAGAAAGTTTACTTATAACATTTGCTGTCTTTAAGTTGTAACCTTATAACTTTTCATTAGTATTAAACACATTAAGGAAATTGAAAATCTATTTATTCTTTAAGAACCAACGAAAAAAAAAAGTTCTTGTGGTTTTATGAAACCACGATGCAAGTGAGACCTTTTTTCGGTTTGTAGGCATTTAACTAAAATTTTTGGAAAATTATTCGATTTAGGGCATTAAAATTGCGTTCTTAATCTTAACATAATTATGGGAAAATGAGAATGATAATGGGAAATCAATAGTAGACAAAATATTCAATTATAAAATTTAATTTCAATTTGCGTATTAGAGTACGGAATACATAATTAATACAATCATTTAGATAATTTCTTACATTTCCCTTGTATGATTTCTAGCATCTGCGGCATCTTTCCGCATTTAGTCGTTTTCGATGCAGAATTTTTTCTGTAACAATATTTTCGGATATAGGTTCGCCAATTTGAACGATAAACGTATTAAATCCAACACTCGACGCTGGCTGGACCCCTACTAGTACTCGGCATGACATCTTTCGGCACTCTAATAATTTTTTCCGGCGGCTCAGAGTGTAGTTCAGCCGATGAGTGAAGGCCATATATGAATGAACCGGATAAAAATAAAAATATTTCATCAAATATTCATATGAAATAGGTAATGCGAGAAGGTAAAGCCATGCGATAGATGGAAGAAAAATTTTGGGGCGATAGAATAAAGTTTCACGTATTAACCATTAACGGTCGTTTGTTATTTTACGGCGTAAAATTAATTCATCCTCGGATCTTTTCGCACTATTCTTTGTTTTTTCTTCGTTGACCGGTTTATTTAACTCACTAGCTGTATCGTTATCCATCACGATAAAGTAAATAAAAACATTTACATTAATACACAGATCAAAATACAACAATTCCGCGGAAAACACGAATAAGTAAGAATATAAATTAAATGCTACACGGTCAGCTGACTGGGCGCCGCCATATTGGCCTTGGCTTCTCTGGCCTTACCCCTAATCGAGCTGTGCGACATGCAATAGAGAAACGAAAATTTTTGGGACGATAGAAAAAAAGTTTCACTTTAAAAATAATAATGCAGTAAATAAAACAAAAAATATTCTAATTCTTATTACTATTTACCAAAAAATATAGTATACTATTACCGAAAAACCGTTTCAACCGTTTATAAATTAACCTGTTCTGTTTTATAATATACTTTTAAATATTTCATCTAATATTTGTATATGAATGTTTAACTGCACATTTATAAATTTTACCAAAGGGACAAAAAAGGGGTATTATCTTGGACTTTGGACTTATCTTTATTCATTTTTTTTTTATTATTCAATGAAATTTACAACTTTATATATTTATTGGAAAGTCTTTATCAGTGCCAAGTGTTTTCAAGAGTAGGTGTGGGAGGAAATGATAATGAACTGTACTAAAAAAAAAAAAAAAATGATACTTAATGATAGAATGATAGTATTTACCAATATAAAATTATATTGAAATGATACTAGTGACCACTAAGCTCTGATGAAGAACAGAAAAGTGGGTTGAAACGTTTATTTTAAGAAAGTATTGCTCACAATTTAAGAACTTCTTTATGTCTTCTAACTGTACCATTTTCTCCTCCATGATGTTTATACGGTCAATTAATAATTATTAAAAGTGTCTTAATAACTGCCACTTATTTAATAATAATAATTTTAAAACTTACTCGTATAACAATAAAATATGAGTAAAATGACAAACAAAGAATATTTCATTACCTATAATGTTAGTAGTTTTGGCAAAGATTACATTTAATTTTATCATTGTTACTAATGAATGCATTAAAAGCTTTTTCAAGTAACCTTCTAATTTTTATTTTCAATTACAAAAAATCGAGTTTTATTAAATGGAATTCTTGTGTAAATATAAAATTTGTCATTAAGAATAATTATTTCTAGAAATTAGAAAGACAGAAAAAAATAATTAAATTAAAAAAATCAATTATAACATGACTCTGAAATTCTGCCTTTTTATCATGTGTCTAATGGATTATATAAGTATCGGTACCGAGGATTATGATGGCTATTTAATATATTTAAGTATTTATATAAATCCCTCTCCCTCTCACACACTCGCTCTCTCTCTCTCTCTCTACATACATACATATATATATATATATATATACAGGGTGACTTGTAATTAGTGGCGGAGCCGTTAAGGGGTGATAGTATGGGCCCTTCCAGTCGATATTACTATGAGACCTACTGTCCTAAAGCTAACCCTTTCCAAGATGTTCCCACTTAAAGAATTTTACAAAAAAATTCTATTTAAAATCTTAAAATCCTAAAAATTGGTCTTTCTGGCCGTTATTTTGTTTTCTGTTTTGCAACAAAGATATTCTATATAAGGAAAGTTAATAGTCAAATCTTCGTAATTGTCGGTATCTTACACGAAAATCGTTAAATAAAAACATTAAATTAATAAAAAAATAGGGTGACTGCCTCTAAAAAGTCGATATACTCAAAAAAGTTTTCCTAAATTTTTACGTACATAATTATTAAAAAACATCTACGTTTTATTACCTTTCAAATGAGGTATTGAAATCGAAATTCGGTTTAGAAATCACGAAGATACGATCAATGGAAAATGAAAAATGGAAAACCCTGGTAGTGTCCGAGCAGAAAGCCTCCTGAGAACAAAGGGGTCCGACGCCGGAGTCGAGGGCAGAAGTCGACAGGAGTCGAGCGCCTTGCTTTGCCCCTGTGTTCGGATATGATTTCTTAGCTTACTTGCTTTCAGATTGGATTTTTCTAACGACTTGGCTTTTTCCTGGACTTTTGTGATTGATTCTTTTCCGACCACCCTGGACTGTGCCCTGTTTTCTGTGATTCCTTACGATTTGGCTGCTGTGTGACTGATTGTCAGGTTAATCTGACTAACAATAGCTAATAGAGAAAGACGAATATCGTTTAGTATCGAAGAATACGAAGCTATTAAGAATACGCTGCTGAGGTTCTCAGGAGCTTTTCTCCTCGGGCTATGCCAGGGTTTTCCATTTTCCATTGATCATATCTTCGTGGTTTCTTAACCGATTTTTGATTTTAATGCCACATTTGAAAGGTAGTGAAACGTAGATGTGTTTTTAAAATTATGTACGAAATAATTTAGTGGACATTTTTTGAGTAAATCGATATTTTAGAGGCAGTCACCGTATTTAAAAACAAATTTAATAACTTTAGGACAGTAGGTCTCATAGTAATATCGACTGGGATGGCCCCTTACTATCAGCCCTTAACGGCTCCGCCACTAATTACAGATCACCCTGTAATATATATATATATATTTGGATGATGAAAAATTTTATATGGCCTACATCGAAAATCTATCAAACGTACAAGACATTATCAGCAGAAGATAAATTCCATTAGGGAATAATAACGAAATAATCACATTCGGGGCAATGTTTTGCGAGCGGACAGGAATAACAGCTTACCGGTATTGAAATCCTGATATAGGGGCAGATAAATCAATTCCGAATTATTTTCCTGACAGTTCGCTGTTCGGACTGTGTACGAGAAAATGTAAATTTAAAAAAAACTGTATAATGCAATTTAAATATTCATCATCTCGATGGTTTGATTCAATTATGCACTTCGGGTAGACATACTATAATCAAACTAGATATCAGAAATAAAAATTATAATCAATAAATCAATGAACATTTAAAAATTAAAAAAAAAAATTACTTATCTACTTTATTATTTCTTACCAATATCTTTTATTAACATACTTTATTACTAATATTCATGCAAATTATATAGCCGATATCCAGTTTCTATTCTTCTATGTTTTACATACTATTCAGATAGTATGTGAATCACTTTCAAAAACTGAAAAACCAACGAGATGGTTTGTTGCTACCATGTGCCACAAAATAAATTTTGGACTAGTCCTATTTTATTTATTGTTTAGAGGTAATAAAAATATTCTTCAAAAATATATTTAACAAAAAGAACAGCAATATATGAATAGCATTTTTTTAAACAATATGTGAATGAATAAGCGGAGTTTGTACCAAGGAATCGTTTTTGTAATGTTAATTCATGATTCTTAGGTTCTTAATTATTAATTATTTAGGTACCAAAATCTATGCTTTTAAATTTTATAGGCTTTCTTGAAATAGATAATTCTAGTTTATTACCACGGTACTAGACATATATAATTGAGTATAACTCACTCCTTCTTAAAGAAATAACAAATATTCCGTTGAAGGATGGCCATGTTCCGCGAGTAACTCATCAAAATGAAAATAAAACAACGGAAATATAAATATAATAAAATACAAAAATCAATCAATATAAAAAATCAATAAAATATAAAAAATAAATATAAGAAATATTAAAATCCTGGTTCAAATCCTGCTGGACTGTTAGCTGGAGATGGATCATATGGGATCTAGGACCCTCCCACGGCACACACAGCCTCTATAAAGTTGTACCCAAAATAAGGGGGGAAATCTGGCGGTTGAGCGTGATCTAGAACAAATCACCTCCCTGGACAACCGTTGTCCATGAAAAGGCGCAGACTCTACCATGCAATGAACCTAGACTCCTTCACAGGTTGTAATGGTACAGGTTTTTTTTTTTTTTAAACGGAAAGTGGAATTACAATTTTTTTTCTTTTTCAACTTTGTGATTAATACATTCTTCAAAAATATTTCTAACTGTTTGAATAGCGTTTGAATATTTGGATGATGGAGGTGGCAGTTTTTTAATAATTTGTGAATTGTATAAAATTAAGAATATAAAATAATAGATGGATTACTGTTATTGTAACGTTGATCATTCTTGGAAAATCTTCTTTTTTTTTATTTTGTACGCTCCTTACACGTCCATGTCTTTTACCAGTAAAGGAAAGCAAAGAAGAACTATATTTTTACATTTTTTTATTATTTATTATGATTTTATCTATATTATTGTTAATTATATTGATAAATTTACTCTGCATGCATATTATAATAAAAATTGGACTATATTTTCAACTAATAACTATATTATTAAACAGAGCGATAAATATCTTCTAATTTCCTTAAAAATTATAATCTTGACATAACTAAACTGGGGTCAGTGGAAAATTCGAGATACAATCATTGGCTAAAACAACACGACGATAAACACACTCTGTAATTTTCTGTGGAAAGGAAGCGGAACGGAGCACGCCAAAAACAAATCTTGTTCAGGAAATGATTACGTTCATTGGTTATTTTCTCGACCGCAATGCCGACACGTTGTCCAAATCAACCTCGCAATTTTTCCTTTATTGTACTTTAAAAACAATTTTGCATTAGGAAATTGCCTAGAGGTAGTAATATTATCGACTTTACGATTATTTATCATCATTATTAAATATTTGTTTATTCACTAACATCACTTCATACTGCTATAGCGGATTGGACGATGCTGAATTCAGCCGGCTTAGTTATAATTAGGATAGATCTGTTTTTACCGGTACCACTACAACTCGTGAAAGGTCTGGGGTTCAGTATATGGTAGAGACTGTACTGTTTCTTGGACAATGGTTGTGCACGGAGGTGATTGTAGATCACGTTCAACCGCCAAATTTCTGCCATATTTTGGGTATCTTTACAGGGGCTGGGTGAGCCCAGGGAGGGTCATAGATCCCATAGAGTCCATCTATGGCCGCTAACAGATTAAATAGGGAGTGGGATTTGAACCCATGACTATTGGCTCGGCAACTCTACAACCGCACCACTCCGCTCCTAGAATAAATATCAACTATCTTAATAATCTTGAACCCATCAATACTTTTTTTATTTATCCCTTTTTTTAAAAGTACTATAGTTAAAAGTTCCGTTATAATTCAATTGATATCAAAAGTATATTTAAACTAATGATCATTTAATATAAATATATTTTTTTTTTATAAAGGCCAAAATTAGTTCTATGTAAATGGATAAATATTGCAGATGTATACGTAAATATTGTATTGTAAATGTATAATAAATATTGTAGGACTACAGCAGATATGGTCAGACAACTTTTTTTTTTTAATACTGCAGTCAAAAGTTCCATAATAATTAATACAATTAATATCAAAAAAAAAGTTTAAACTCATTGTCATTTACAATAAACATGTTTTGTGTAAATAGATTACTGCAAACAGAAGTTTAAGGCAGATAGTGGCAGGGGCTAAAAAAACAAAACAACACCAAAATCCTCATCCAAACTCTAATCCTAAGTATTTAAACTTTACGTACCTTAGAGAAGTACAGTTATTGGCAAAAATATGGCATGTAGAGAATGTATCGTAGCCGAAGTCAACTACAACTGATTCTTCACAGTTGTTACCACTTCCTGAAATAAAGATATTATATTTATTATATAAAAAAAAGTTTAGTAATGTAATATTTTGTTGGCGTTGCCTAGCAATGGATCGAGGAGGTGCATTATAAATATATGCTTATTATTTAATATATTTTTGCATTTAGATTAAAAATAGCTCTGTTTTTTAATAAAAAAAAAAAAATGAGATGCATCCATATAAGAAATAAAACTAGCTAAATCTTATGCCAAAAATTCGATTTTAAGATTGTTATTTCATTAAAGAGAGTGCATTGAAATAATATCGAAATTTTTCTTATAAACTAGAATTTTTTTTTAATCAATTAAACAAACCTAAAATAAAATAAATTATATTACTTAATATAATGTAAATTACTCAATACCTCAAAACTGTTCTAAGTTGGTATTCAAGCATAAGTACTAAACTGAACTTCGATTTCTAGAATAATAACGGAGTACTTCAAATAAAAAGTACTTAGTAGTAAGTATTTACTATATTGCAATTAAGTGATCTGTTGTATAACTAGGTGTAGGGTAATACCTTGATGATAATGGAAGATGTATGTCTGTATTCGTAAATAAATTATTTTATGAATTATTATGCATGAATAAGCATTTAAGAGGATTATTGCAAGTCTGACCTATTGGATTTGAGTTTTAACACGTATCCAATAACCGTACGAGTTAAACACAAGAGGCACGTGGTTGGTGATTAAAGACAGGATCGCAATCAAACATATGAGGATGTATATAAACTATGCTTTTATTATTAATATGTATTTTTTTTTAAATATAAAAGTTAATGAATAAGTTTTTTAATTTACCAAATAATGCTTATTTAAACCAAGTTTTTTCTAATCCTTGAAAAATACCTTCATATCGTTAGGGATTTATCAGATAAAAGGAATAACATATAGAGTAATATCAATAAAATATATGAATCTGTAAAAGTATCTTCCATTCAAAACTTACTTGCTATTTTGTAGGGTATTCATTACTTTAAAATGATCCATCTTAGCTTTTTCCCCAGCTTTTGAGCCATGTTCTTTTTTTATTTTAATATATTTGGAATTTTAAAGTAATGCCCATGCATTATCCATGATAAGCAGCGATCTCGAAGTAAATGAATAAATATGAGTAAAATATTTAAAAAAGTAAGCTTGGGCATTTGAATAAATGAAGTGGTTTAAAGAAAGGCGGTTGGGTGACGTTTCCAAATTATTCAATTGATGCTTTCAAATCCAAAAGGGGTTATCTCTGAAATTTCAAAATGGACTTTTTCTCATTCGTTAGTTAGTCTAGCACACTTTGCCGCCTAAGAGTAATTTTATTTTAAGGGGGGAAACTGCTAGTGGTTATAATGATATGATATAATGATATTGTATAATGCCCTCCTAACTAGACAATATACAAATTTAAAACGTATACCAATACGAGTACATAAATTATACATATATACTTACTTGTATTAAACTTATTCATACTAATTAATAGTTATATAAACTTCCATAGTAAATCAAATGTTATTATATAATAAAATATTACAACACATAACAAAATATTGTTTTATAATAAGATATTAAACGCACATAACCTGTATCACTTCAATCCGTGAACGTGTCTGGGGTTCAGTACATGGTAGAGACTGTTTCATGGACAATGGTTCTACAAGGAGGTGAATTGTCCTAGATCACGCTTAACCGCCGGATTTCCCCCCCTCATTTTGGCTGGGTGAGCCCCAGGAGGGTCCTATATCCCATGTGATCCATCTCCGGCTGCAAACTGACTAAACAATTGTCTTGCCTGCAGCGGGATTTGAACCAGGATCTCCGGCATGGCAACTCAGTAGAATGAAAATACATATGCACTTGCAAAATATATTTATTATTAATAAAATATAATACCGCCTTATTTCTCATGGACTTAGATCGGTCCTGAACTTGAAGTTTCGAGAGCATAAAATTGCTTGACTAAACTTATACGATGTTCATCCCAGAACTGCTCTAATTAGGATTGAAAAAAATTAAAAATATTAAACTTTCTGAATGAAATAAAATAAGACCAAATTCGTCCACCTTCCAACTCGTATCTTCCTCCAGTTTCTTGAAGTCACCACAATCTTGGCCTTCCTCTGTTGCTTGGCCCTAGTTTCCCCTGCATAATCATTTTGAGAAGATCCTTGTTCATTCACTACCTAAGACCCGACCATCTTATCATTTTTTTGTTAATTGTAGATCTATCAGGTGAATAATATACGTAAGTATACCAACTCTTGATTCAATCTGTACATCCTCTAATCTAGATCTCAAGATCAGTTCTGCGCAAGAAGTCCTGGACAGAATCTTGCTTTTCCAATTTTCTAATAAACGGTCGTTATTTACTCTTAGAGCCTATGCTCCACTTTCATACAGGACTGTCAATTAGTATGTTGTTCTGCCAGATTTTGTTCAATGACCATTAGCTTATTAATCACCAATGTCCTTGCAAACAAAGAAATTTACCTACTCAATGATATAGATATTACTACAGTGGTAAAATTAAATTGTCTTCGGTGAGAAGGTCATGGCTAGGATGCAAATAGGTGCCACTGGAAGGATGGTGTTGGCAAAACAGTTTAAGGACGTCGAGCAGTTGGTATTGAAGGAAGCCAGGACTAGCTTGCGGGTTGTAGCGCATACACAATGTTAATTTTTGCTTTGATACCCTCTTCTTTTTCGTTAGCACCTTAGATATTAGTTTCCAGATATTTAAACGTTGCTACTCTGAGTAAAGGGTGTACTACTCTATCTTGCTAAATGTTTCCGTCTCTTTACTTCGGGGCTGCCATGTAGTTACTTTTAGAAACATTAGTCTGCACTGTTACATATCTCGCTAAATGCATGGAATGGGCTTCTCCACTCTCCTCATATACTGTTCTATTCTTAATTATCATGGTGTCAGGGTGTTTTGTCAGTATTATAAATACATACACATTAATATATGAGTATTGTCATCATCATAACTTTTGATACCAAAATAAAGTTACTGAGGAAACAAAACTTTTTAGTTGTATTCATTTCCTTTTATATATATAACCTATACTACTAAAATTCACAACCTTCATTATTATGGGGTTCAGCACATGGTAAATACTGTACAGTTCGCAAACAGTTTGCAAATTTTAGTATTACAAATAAAATCTTTCGGGGGAAACCAAAAGTTCAACCTGATATTGATGTTTTAAGTTGTTAGAATCAGTGCACAAATATTGAACGACTAATATAATTATGGATTAAACTAGATAAATATAATTATGATTATATCAATGGAATTCTAAGCATAATACTAAAGTTGATTTAAATAAATAGTATAACACATGGACATGCCGCTAGGTGTAGCCATTCTCGAGCATGTTGCTGACGCCACAAGTTTATCCTTGACCAAAAGTCGCTATACGTGGTAATACGCTATCGAAAAGAGGTTTTCACTAAAAAAAAAAATTAAATAAAGCGTTGCGGTAATAATTTTCTGAGTTCTTAAATGCAAAAATTAAATAAGATCTTTACTTTTTGAGTTTAAGATCCATTACCCGGACCGCTCACAGAAAGATCGGCAATGGTATTCTCAATGTTCGTAGCATGCAACAAGAAAAAGTAACTGTTTTTGCAAAAACTATTGATATTTTATAGACAAATATTTAAGAAATGTTAATAATTCGGATTATTCACCATTTAATTTTAGGTGTTTGATGTTATGCACGAAAAATATAGAAAAACTTCTTACCCAGTGTTTGTCTATTGAATTGTAACAGAACAACAATTTATTGTAGGAAGGAATATAAATAGAATACTCTTTACTTCCCTTTGAGGTGATAGATTGGGAAGGCAGCGGTTGACAAACGATGGGTCTTATAGGGGATTTCTTCCATATCCTCTATTTTCAATACAATACTTAAGTTATCATATATCAAGTTCTTGACGATGTGGTAGATTTAATAATGGTTCAATTACTAAATTGTTCTATATTTAGGCTATGACTTAACTTTTTTTTTTAAATTTCAGGACATTTTACTTATCATATGTCATAACAACAGACTCAACGACGATGAAATATTTGTATTAATACTTAATGTTATAAATACTAAGACATTCTGAGCTAAATGCAATAAACAGTTACAGCTGATATGGAAAACAATATTAGAAACATCAATAGGAGCAGAATGCTTTAATGATGGCAAAGCATTATCGAATTTTCTAATATGAAATGCATTAATTACAACAAAGTTATATAAATAAAAATACTGGATGTAGTGTGATAATATGACGCAATTAATTGTAAAAAGAATTAGATAGTTAAGATAGAATTTATACTATAATATAATATGGTTTATTTATTAAATAATTTAACGCCAGTTTACGCTGCTGTGGCTAATCGGACGATGCTACATTGGGATTCCTAAATGTTGTCAATTTTAGTTAGGATAGGGTTCTTGAACGAGTAGCTAACACCGACCAAACTTTCATATTAGGCTCCTTCCCAAGGGCGGGATAATCAAGGATTTTTTACTTTATTTAAAAATCCTGGGGCCAACTGCCGTAGAAGGTTGTCATGCTAACCAGTTACTCCATATCTTATGATGTTATGCATTTTTTGGTTCTTTTATACATACTGGTATATATGGGTTGTAATGTGGTGTAAGGTGTATGTGGTGTAATATGCGCAGCATTTAATTCGCCAGAAAAAAAAATATATAAAAAATAATTTAACCGGAAACGCCCTAAAAGTGTGTGCCGAACCGATGAGGAAATACAAACAGCTTCGTTGTATCGAATCGGCTAGAACTGAATTTATTAAAGTCCTATAATATCCTTATTTTTTTAAATGTAAATGTTTTTTTTAATATTTATAAATATTTTATTTTTTACTATAAATTCTCGAAATAGTTGTAATAACCTCATATCTTAATTTTGTTTTCAGTATTATAGCAAATATTATTAAAAAGGAATGTAAATAATGTATATATTTATACCAACACAAACTTAGGCGTTGAACCAATAGGTTTTATGCCCCAAATTAAAAAAAAAATAAAAACCTTGTAATTTCTTAATAAAATAAAACCAGTAAAATCACGATAATAAAAAGTGTATTTAAGAAGTTGTTGCTTATAAAGGAGTTGGTACATACAACTCCACAACTCCCTCCGGCTATAGTCAAGAGAAAGGTCAAGTACACACTTTATGCCAGGCCAAGGGAGTTCGCCCGCATTTAGAGCCGATATGCCACGCCACTGGATAGGATTCTGTTTAAAAATCTATTCCCATTCAATTTCGTAAGAATAATATTATGCCATAACAAGCTATAAAATGGAGATAAAAAAATGTAGAAAATTATTGCCATAACTTAAACAAGGTATGCAGGTTTCTTTAATCTATAATTATTAATTTAAAAAGTGCAGGAAATTAACAAGCCAAAATATTATATTACATATGTAGTTGTAATTTTAGGATGTGGAAATCAATCCTGATGAAAGTTGTATTTGTTTTTGGCTTCGTTCCAATAAAAAAAAATTGGTATAGATATGTGTCGATTATTCGAATGTCATCAGATATGATAGGGATATTAAATAGTAGGGATAACCAAAATTCTATTACAGAGAAGAAAATGCCAATCAACATACACAGAAAAAAATGGGTCGTTATATACCTTATTATAAAAAGATATAATTTAAGATATTTTATACGTTATATAAAAGATTTTCCTTATACGTTTGCATAAGGAAGATCTTCTTTTTTTTTATTGTGAAGTAGGTAAAATACATCTACGTAGTACAAAAAAATGTCAATACAAATATGAACGTACACTCCAAGACTTAAGCCAATGACTAAGTATGAAGTAATAATTTCATTTAGTTAACTTAGGGCATCTAGCATCTTTTCAATCACCCTTACAGACCTAATTCTTTTTTTTTTCTTTTGGCGCAATAGATATCGATCTAGATCCAAGGATTTTGGCTGATCGGAGTCACAAAGACGCATGAAGACCTTTAAGTAATTTTTTTAAATATTGTTTAAATTATATTATTTTCCGGAAAAAATCTAGTTTAGGTTTTTTCCTTTTTTTACAATCACGGCCTATTTCCTGTGTAAAATAAGAGAAGAACAGAATATTCCAATTCTTTTCAATTTTCGCAGATAAATGAGAGAATTGAAATATCTCACCCCGAAACCAGATCCTGTGGCTTTGACTTGAGCCTATTCGTCTTCTTTAATGTTATGGATTTGGGCCCTGTTCCGATTCAAACCGCCATGACTCCTTATAAATCACACTGAAACTCCTTTTTTTCTTCAAGGCATTTTTATCTTTAGTTCTCTCTGTGGCATTCATATCCCAGCTTTATTAGATAATTTATTATCATAATTATCAGCTTTATTTCCATTGCCTTAAACAAAATTCATTAATTCATCACCTTAATAAATATTCAGAGCTAACCAGAGATGATACTAACTTTATAGGATTGGTTCAGTGAACATCAGAAAAGACTTTGGCCTCTCTTAAATTATTCTTAGATTGATGCAGAAAGCTCTGCGATAACTGTCAGGAAATTTATGAATATTACAAATTATTTTTTCCTGCAACCATTGAGTAATGCTATCCATTACTCAACTAAAACTGGCGTGGAAAGTCCCACTTTCCCCCACTAGTAAGGAAAAGTAACAGCCACCTAGATCGAATTTGACAATCAGCACTCTGTTATTTTAAATGTTAAATGACGGTATTATAATATTATTCACTTCATATTCCTAAAATGTTGAAATAAATAATTTTAGATCTATTTTATATTTAATTCAAGATAGATTTTATTTATTTTGAAGCGATTTTATAGAAATATTTAATATAACCTTAAATGTATTAGAACCTTCACACATCAGAAATTTGGAGATATAGCATTAGCATTACCCACTAGCGCTAGTGTAGTTTTAACAAATCTAAAGTTTCACCTTTAATTTCTTAATTTTTAAATGGTTGCAGGAAAAGTATAATATTTAACAGGTGAGAAAAGTGCTTATAACACCGTCGTTTAATTACCACACCCGCCTTCGGCTCATGTGGTAAAATTCACTCGGGAGTAATATAGTGGCACTTTTCTCACTTGTCAAATAAATAACTATTTCTAGCCTCATTCTTAATTTATGTCCGGGTAGATAAATTCTCCAGTAGAAGCCGAGGAAAAACAATAGTAGTAATAAGTTAAACTGCAAATATTTGTTTTAAACTTTGAATTGATTTCCAACTTAAAGTTCATCAAATATCTACGTTTCGACACCCTTATCATCAAAAAACCCAACAAACATTTAAAATATTAGATTAATTGATTAATTATCAATAATCATCAATCAAGGAATAATTACATTGTTGTACAAGGTTTTACACAGTTCACCTTGGTCAAGAAGAGAGGAAACTCGTTAAGGAAGTAATAATGACCTCTAATTCAGAACTAATGAACTTTTCCAAAGAAAATCGCTGCCAAATACATCTCGAGGAAACTTTGTTGGAAGGAAAAAAAATTGTAGGATAAGGACACAGTATGACAGAGTTCAGAGGATTATCTGGCCCAAGTTTGAGGTTGAATTAAGATTACTTTCCCACTACTTGCTGACTTAGTTCTCAATTGCAATAAGTAAGCTATGTCAATTATAAAAAAAATAAAATATAACGCCACAAACAGTTTAATCTCAATACTCGAATTAGTTAAATTATTCCTGCATATATGCATGCATAGCCAAGAGGAGTGCTAAACCAAACTAAAAAAACATGCATAGATAATTGAAAACGTAGATAGGTGTGGGACATGAAGAGTTATAATGTTTCTTGCATTATTAGCATTAAGAAATTGAAATAAAGCAGAAAAAGAATACTGGAATGTAAAAAAGTAAAATATGCCATTTTAAAGTAACTGGGAGATGATAATTATATTAGCTTTATTGAAAGTATCATGCGTGATTAGCATAGTAATTGCCACAAATCCTATAAATCTACTTTCGATTTGATAAAACATTAAAAAAAACGGAATAATAACGCGTATTGCACCTTAGTCGAAAATAACTATAAATATTTTACTTTTTATATTCATTATACATATATATATATATATATATATATATATATATATATATATATATATATATATATATACTTAATTTTTTTTTATTTGGAAGAGAAAAGATTATGTCTTGGCCGGGATCCGAACCCAAGCGCGGTGCTTGGTACCACTGAGCTACCAAGGCTCGCATTCAAGCCAGACAAATCCATTCTCTTCACTCATCCTTTATCCACGTGTTCTCGCACTTATGCCAAGAATCCCGGCCAAGACATAATCTTTTCTTTTCAAAATAAAAAAATAATTTTATCTGGGTTCAAATCCCGCTCGCTGGCAGACTTTTATTCAATCTGTTAACGGCCAGATGGATGGCATGGGATCAGACCTCAGCCAGCCTCTGCAAAGTGGGTATCCAAAATAGGGGGGGAAATCTGGAGGTCGAGCGTGATCTTGGACAAATACCCTAAAGGTTTCCCAATTTATAGAGGAAGGGAGAGCCCAAGAGGATCTGCAGATCCCACAAGGTTCCATCCGTAGCTGTTAACAGATTAAATAATTTAACAGCCACACCTGGATTTGAACCCTTGAGACCTTCAGCACAGCAACTCAGCACTCAACCAACTGAGCTACCCCTCTCCCATAGCCTAACAGACATCAATGCACATTGAGGCTTTAACTCAGTGGTTAATTCCCCAATCCATTAACTTGATTATTTTAGTTTCCATAATTTCCTTGATCCGATCTATTTTGATACTAATTACAGCCCTAGAACTTTGAAGGGTCTATCGTTCACAGGAACCATCTTTAATTTTTTGTTCTATAATTGAATAGTTTGGGGGCACCCTGTCCGTCTGTGTTCGTCCTACAAATCATACAACTATTCATTTAGGTGCGCTACTCATTGCACAAATGTAATTTACATATATATTGCAATTCAGATTAATCCTTTAACATCAAATTATTTGATGTAGTATTTTTATATTCATCAACATAAAAATACACACACGTACAATTTTTCGAGAAAGTGCCCCTTATACTCAGAGGACCTCAAAAATTGTATTTTCGTTGATAACTCATATTTCCATTTTTCCTCAATCTTTCAATATAAACACTAATATTAATGTCTATACATTTTAAGTGATTGATTGCAGTAAGTAAATTCCATTATGGTTATTAAACTTTTAAAATGAAATTGTTAATTAATGTATATGGGTACTCATCAGAACAAGACTGTGGGTTGACAACATAAAGGGAAAGAAAAACAATAACCGAAATGGGATTAAGGAACGGTGGTGGTGGATATTTTAACAAATTACAACTGAAATTAAATTAAATTTATACTCTTCATTTCTAATTACTTTTATTAAATTTGACACAATTTAAATCTGTTTTTTAAGAGTTTCTTGCCGTCATTGCGTGAGAAGAACTCTTAGTTAGTTTGGCCTTCAATGATTGATTATAAGTTCATTTTATGAGCATCATTAAATTATTACATTTTATTGTATAAATGTTTTAGTAACAGATTTTAGTTTATTACTAAACCTCTGAAATGCCGTCATAATTTATTTTTCGTATTGGATTACTTTGCGCGAAAAGTAAATTTCTGCATAACCGAAGAAATACTAATCTTTTGAATCGATCTAGTATTTACTGAATGGGAAAAATTCTAAAATAAGAGTTGCCGATCGAAACAATGCCAAATGTACTCACGGTTCGATGGCTTTTTAAGGAACCAAACTGTCAAAAATAAAAGTTATATAACTGATATAAAAGAAGCAATAGAGATATCCTTAACTATTAAATATTAGCTCACTTAATATCTAGAATTTACCACTTCCGATTATCACAGACATATCAATTACTATCGATTTTTTAACAAAGTCCTATTCAAGCACCAACGAAAAGTATGATAATTACACACTTAACAGTATTATTAACAGGTTTGTGCAGATTTACTCAAAAATGCTAAAATTATTATGTTGGACACACAGTCGTCTACCCAATATTGGAAATTTGAAATTTAGTATTCTAATTTAGCAATGGACCTTAAAAAATAATTCTTCGTCATAGAAAATAGCTTTCTCAAATGTTAAATATTAATTACTATATTGAAACTATAATATTAGAACAATGATACTGGTCGGTCAGTTGGTTGGTTGTATTTAATTTGAACCGCAAAACCAATTGGTCATCAACGCCTTAGTTTAGTTTGGTTAAACTATACATATATATTATTTGTATTCGTTTTTTGTTAATAATTTTATATTAAACCGGAATAAAAAAAAGTAATAATACTAAATATAAAAAAAATAAGAGAAATTAAAAAGTTGGAAATAACTGTATTAGATATTGTTAAATAATCCTTATTTCTTCTTCTTGTTACATTCTTTTATGTCCTATCATAAGTCAATGATATACTGGCTGTTAACGCTCATTAAACTGGTTTAATTCCTTCTTTTTTTTCTCTCTATATAAACTATATATCGTTATTATCAAATTTAAATAAATTAGTTTCATTACTTTTTTTCATTAGTCATGTTTGATTCTTTAGTTTGTTTAATTGTTTTTTATTATAATGAACGAGAGAAAATATTGGAGTAATTGTACATAAAATTTCATTTTTGTAATTAGAAGTTAGTAGATTATAGTTTATAGATAAAGCGAAGCATCCCATTAATTTAGATATCGACAAAACAAGACCGCCGATTGTTTTTGTGACGGCGGCGAGTCGCTTACAGCCATTGTTGTATTGGACTTCAATCAGTGAAGATCACTCATTACGAGTTCCTTTTAGTGTAGACTTGGCCTTCACTCAGTGAACATTACTCATTACGAGTACCTTTGGTAGTTGCAATCACATTGTTAAATTGAACATCAGTCAATTTGAATCACTCTTTACGAGTTATTTGTGGCCAATTGTATAACAGTATTGTACGTACTGTTCGCTCTTTATGAGCTCTGGAATTCTTCCAGTCATCATCATCTTTCTACTCATGGAGTCTACTCAGGGAGTCTTGACGATCGCCGACCGTATTGAGTTTATGTCCCCCGCCACTCCGACGTAGCGCTTCTAATCAGATATCAGGTATCAGACGTAGTATTTAAGTACTAATAATAAAGGCCTTGTTGAATAGAAGACATCGGAGAGAATTTTTGCTGTCACTTATTGTTTTGTATTAAATTTAAATTAAGAGTTAATCTATTTCTTCTTTTTTAATTATCCATTAAAATTCTTATTTTTAATATCAGGCCTGTGCAGTAATTCTTTATTAGTAATAGTTTATTCTAAGTTCTATATATTTCATTAATCATATGTTTTTTTTGTTATATATCACATGTAATTCTCTCATTCATTAAATTTAATTGTGTACATTTCAATATTTCTTATTTTTAATCTTTGTTTTTTCTAACACCATATTAATCATTTTTTTCTCATCCATAATTTCATTTACATCGTAAGCGCTCAAAATAACCGGCATTTATTGACACGGGGTCGGAGATTTACATCTGTTGGTTTATTCCCTTTATAGTGTCGTTCTCCCCAACACTGGCAATGACAGTGATACAGGTAAACACACGATTTGATGAATTTGTTTTAAGGCACGCAAATGAGAAACAAACAATGTTAATGCAACAACAGGCTATTTGTTTTATACATACCATGCCTCACTTCAAGTTTAACATTGTTTAAATTGAATTAAAAATAGAAAATTAAGATTATATGAATGTATAAGTAAAGGAGTATATACATTATCATCCCATATAATCAAAAACGTCCCTTAGAATCGAGGGCCTTCATAAGGGCCATCATAGATGACATAGCAAACAGAACAAGATGGAGAAATCAAATTTATGAGATGGCCCATGTCTTTGATCTACCTGTGCCGTTCCACCATTAATCATATTACCACCGAGCTTTGTGGGACTGTATATGCTTGTTTATATATGTAAATATAATATATTAAAAATATCAAATGATGTTTCAAAATAAAATATTAAAAAAAGGACGGAAAAATTTAGGAATACAAAATTAAAATAAAAAGAGATCGTTTAACTAATATAAGTTACCACAAAATTTCAGATTGTTACTGTTAGGGGTTAAAGAAAACTTGTTGAGAAAGGGCTTGTATTTTATTCTGTATAATGTACTTTACCTTTGAGAAATAGGGTAAGCGAAAAAGTGTAAGCGAATAAGAAATAAATGTATAATTAGTGTTATAGAACGAAATATAATTTAAACAAGTAGACGTAGAAAAATTAAAGTAAAATTCCTTTTGCCTCCACACTTTGTAAAACCCTTTGCTAACACCACAAATTATTATCTCTCCTCTTGAGATATAAATGATTTATCAAGTTCATAAAACAAAGTTATTATGAGAGAAAACACTTAGACAATCATACTGAAGAATTTCTGTTAACATAAATTTAAAGACCCTACAGGATTCGCTTTTAATATTGTAGAATTGAAGCGTTGACATGGAAAAGGTACTAAATAATGAAAAGTTAATTTCATAGGAAAAGCAAAAAAAAACTGTTTTGAGAAATAAAATTGAAAGTGAAGAATACTAACTACATACTTTCATTTAAACTATACCTCTTTCTGTTTTGACTAATTCCTGTTTCTTTCATATTGGAATGATTAATTACTACCTTTTCAATGAAAAAACTGGAAAACGATTTGTTTTTTCTTACTACCTTATCATTAATTATGACAAAAAATTAAGGTTATATTCAGATTTTTTTTTGTATTTGTTGTTTTGGAGCTATAATAAAATAAAAATTTGTAATTAGATTAAGAAATTGCATCTCAGGATCTCATCTATGATCTAGACCGTTGCAACCCAATCAGTTCCCACACCCAAGTTCTGTAAAGGTTGCAGACTTGTGCACCGGAAGTTGTCTGGTTTTGTGAATTATTTCCACGGGATAGAAAGAAATTGGCCCTTCTTAGATGACTACTAAATCCAAAATAGGAGCCCCAGGTAACACAGCATATTATTGCCAACTTTCAAGAAAATATTGGTATTCTGAAAATACCAACCACCTAGTCGGGTTTAGATCTGCACATTCTACAACACAACAATGCCATAGTGTGGTTGATAGCATTGCCGTGGCACTAGAAAAGAAGGAATATTGCACAGTAGCTTTCTTGGACGTGTCACAAGCTTTCGATAAAGTTTGGCTTGATGGCCTCCTGTGCAAACTAAAATTATTTCTACCGCAGGCATATTATGTAATCATAAAATCTTCTCTTGAGCATAGGTTTTTTTATTGTTAATGAGGATGGTAAACATTCCGACTATTGCCGAATTAACCGAGTACCGCAGGGCAGTATTCTAGCCCCAGCTCCATACACGTCCGACATCACACAGACGCCAGAACCACTACTTGCTACATATGAGGACGATACTGTCATACTTTCGACCATTACTAATCAGAACATAGCTTCTCAGAACCTACAGGCGGACTTAAATTTATTACAAAATTGGCTCGATAAATGGCGCATAAAAATTACCGTACAAAAATCTGACCAAATAACATTTACAGTTAGACATTTAGAATGCCCCCCTCTAGCACTTTACGATACACCCTTACCCAGACAAAATACTTGGGTCTTACAATGGACAGAAGAATGACTTGGAAATCTCACGTGACTAATTTTAAGAAAAGGTTGAATCACCGATTCTCATTCCTAAGACGACTACTTGACTACAAAAATAAACTATCTCTAACTAAAATTTTTATAATATACAACATGCTACTTAAACCAATATGGACCTATGCCTCTCAAGGCTCAAGCAAAAAATCCGACTTACAGACCATTCAAATCATTCAATTAAAATTCCTTCGTTTTATGACACATTGTCCCTTTTACATTAATAATAAATTATTACACAAAGATCTCAACATACCACTTCGTGACTGACACAATCAAGAAAAACTAAACAAAATTTCATGACTTGTTGAACACCAAAACTTACTGGTACAATCATTACTGACTGACACATTGCCACAGAATCCGACAAGGAGACTGAAATGTCTCTGGAGCAGGGATCTACTTCAAAGATGTGCCTTCAAGGGAGTGCCTTCAATAGGAGGTTTCTCCATACACGCTTCTACGAGAATCCCTTAGGGGAGGTTTTCAAAAGAAAATACAATATGTGCCAAATTTTGTATGATTTCTTAAATAAATATTTTTATTGCTTTACTTTACTTACTTCTGAAAATATCAATGTTCATAAAACGAAGAAAATATTTCCAATGTCTGATGGGCATATAGGAAGAAATCTGGTAGACCTAGGGTTTGTATATACTTACAATATACAAACAAGTATTTATTTAAATTAGTCATATTTACTATACTTGATTAAGAAGAATCGAATACATAATCAAGGTGTAGGGTCGAATAAAAAATGTAAATTGGAAATTCATGAAGAGTCAATACTAAATGTTAAGAATATTTAAGTAGATACAGATTAATTAAAATAATATTTTACATTAATTTTTGCTATTTTTTATTTTCTTAAAATAACATAGATGTTATGAATGTTAGTTCCTAAAATATCGATCATCCAAAAGGTTGCACAATCATTTTCATTATATGAGTAGGGTGCACGCGATGGTCATTCATTTTACCAGGCGTTGCTAAGGATTAAAAAATGTACAAGGAAAAAAATCGTGCCTTAAAGTTGTATGGTTTATATATTAAATAAGAAATTTTTATTGCTTCAAGATTATCCTGTCAAGACTAATTACAAAAACATAATAAACACGCAAAGCTAACGAATAAATTACGCACTGATCGTTAAAAGCATATGACGATAACTTAAACGCAGACATCCGTAAACCTTAATTAATCTAAACTAAAATAAATGAAATAAATTGAAAAATAATGAAGTGTAAGTAGATACTAGGTACGCTTTTATACTTAATAAATAATAAATTTAGACAAATAATATAATGTAAATATTTAGACCAAAGCCTAAATATATGGTGGCTAACTCTTCAAGGCAATCAGTAC
This sequence comes from Troilus luridus, assembly GCA_964056705.1. NCBI lineage: Eukaryota > Metazoa > Arthropoda > Insecta > Hemiptera > Pentatomidae > Troilus > Troilus luridus. The sequence goes on from OZ057416.1 coordinate 49,413,827, forward strand.
CCACAACCACTTTTGGTGCCTACACAATTGGAAGAGTCTTCAGTTTTGTCTGACTTGGGTCTCTTGTGAAAGCGGACAACTCAACCGGCCCCGCCGTTCAAAGAAGTATTTTGGCTACTGATAAGTTTTATTTTGGGTAGGAAAATTAAAAAAAAAATCATCTGATATCGAGAAGCGCCAAGGTCATACTTTACAAAACAATTATCAGGTCTGTTTTAACTTACGGATCAGAAACCTGACATCTGCCCTGGACAGAGCAGATGCCACAGTTTACTCTTTACTAGGATTACTAGGATGTTAGTAGCAATAAGAGTTGGCGATCAATTTAGACTCAGGCAAAATGCTATATCTCAGTTGTATGAGGTTCCAGACGTGGTGCAGCATGTATGAATATGTAGGCTAAGATGGGCTGGACATGTGACCAGAATGGAAACTAGGGGAACTAGGGCGTCGCATTGTCGCAGGGCGTAGGGGGTAGCATTGTTGGATCCAGAGCTTGGACGACCCTGGCACAGGACAGAGAAGAGTGGAGGCAAGAATGTAGATGCCAGTATGGAAAGATTTATTTCGCGCTACATAACATTTCCATTTCATTTTTAGTTTTTATTTGTTTGCTTAGTGAGTTATTGGGACAATTCGAAAATGTATGGGTGAAAAAACCCAGATGTCTCTAATTTTACCCAAATTTACATTTCGTTTAATGTTTTATCCGGAGCGGACGATGCTATAGTGGGATACCTAAATTTTGTTTTTTTTTGTTAATTCAGGTATACTAGATAGGATAAGGATATCTGGTAGAAGGATCGCGGCCGCAATTTAACGTTCCCTCCGAAGGAAGGCATAAAGACAGTAGTTATAAACGACGGGTTGTAGCATTGGAGACTGTGGACTTGACCTTGACAAGGCGAGGGGAAGGGTGCGGGGGGGAAGCCTTGGAGGTCTGAATGCCACATTTGGCAACGTCGCAAGGAATGTGCAAGATTTGGCAACATCGCTTTGTTTACATTAGTGTTATAGTAGAGGTGCAAATGACCTTGTGACGTCACGGGGGCATTGACCCTCTGACGTCATCGAGGGGCCGGGGGTTCCTTTATCAGAATTTTTTTTTTTTTTTAATATTTTATCTATATAGTGTGTAAAACTGTGACGGGGGGGGGGGCATTGACCCTCTGACGTCATCGAGGGGCCCCGGGGTTCCTTTATCAGAATTGTTTTTTTAAATATTTTATCTGTATAGTGTGTAAAACTGACCTTGCGACGTCAGTTCCATCAGAGCATGAGTCATTGATGGCCTAGCGCTGCCCGGGTATGCTTGATCGGCAGTTTATATTTTATCTCACGGACGAAAAGGTTGACATTGAACTATAGCAGACGACAGGACAAAATAAGATAAGTGAGATTGTCTTACGGATGCAATATAAACTTAAATAATCACCTTGTCTGTGAGTTACATTAACCAATTCATTCACAGTTCTCTATATTTCCATGTCCATATATGGGTCGTAATACCTCCTATTCCCAGTATGCCTAGCTCATCAGTTCATACACGATTAATATCTGGACCGTCAGTTAAATAGTCACATTCGCAGTTCTCTATATTCCCATGCCCATATATGGTCATGATACCTCCTATTCACACTTTGCCTAGCTCATCAGTCCATACTCCCTTTATAAACGTTCCCTCTTCGGCCCACTGGCACTCCGTCACTCCGTCTCGTCTGCGTGTTGTGCTGTCCACCGTCTCTAATCACTGCTTAAACGTAAGTTGTTATTGCTACTTGTTTTAACTAATCTTAACATAATTACAACAATCTGATTGTTATAAACATTGCAGATGTCCCTTTTGAATAGATTAAACGGTCTTACATCCTATAAAACCATAGGAGAGTTGCATGAGGGGGTATGCTATTCAATATTGGAGTTGCGGTTTAAAACAACTGAACACGGCCAAGGGGTGGAGGCTATTATAGAGGCTGAAAGAGGAGGAGAGCGCTTTAGGACCTTTCTTCCCAAGAGGTACAGTGAATGTTTCACTGATGCGGAGATCGAACATTATAATGGTGAGTTTTCATATTATCAATTGCTTCATTTCAAACAATGTTAATACCTGATTGTTAGAAAAAAAAGTAAGATTGTTTTCTTTATCGTAGGATCATTGAAGATGACATACAAGGGAAAGCAGAGAAATTCATATATAATAACTTTTAGCGAATAAATATATATTAGCAGCGAACATAATGGTCATAGGAAAATATTAATTTTAAAAAGGTATGGATGTTTTGTGTTCAAAATGTGGGCTTTTATTGAAAACATTAAACGCACATAAATGCAAATGGCAATTTCATGTGTGCACATATTGTAGACGTGAATTTAATTCGAAAGGTAGCTGTACACGACATATAATTACCTGTAAAAATAAAAAGCACATCAGTCCCCTTCAAGCATTAGTCGGTAATACTAGTCAATCGATAACAATGGAAAATTTCCAAACTCCGGCTGGACCCTCTTTAAAACAATCTGTTTCCAGTTCTCAATCGCATTTACCATTCAAAAAACGGATACATTCGAACATTCCACCTTTCTACAACACTAATATTGTAGAAAAAGGAATTAGTTCTCCAAAAAAATATAAACTTTATAATAAGGAACAACTTGATAGGTTAATCACATATGAACAAGGAATTAAAAAGGCTGCATTTGGTAATTCGGTGATAGACTTTTATTTTGAAAATCATAATAATAAAACTACTCCAAAAATTTTTTTAGAAATCAATAAAGAAAAACTTATTGAGATTTTAACTTCATATTTGACACAATGGAACATATTTAAAATTAATTTACACTTAGATTGTACATACAAAAAAATAAATCATAACAACGAGGAAAAGTCCAATATGAATTTTAAGACTAGTCAGAACATCATAGATTCATCAACCGATTTGCACAATTATTTGAAAGAGTCATACGAAAAATTAATTATGGAATTAGATTCCTTTGAAGCCAAAGGTTCTGGTTGGGCCTTTGTTTCTTGCAACTTTCTATGTTTGCATTTTACCAAATATACACCTCTGAGCGGAAAACAATTTATTAATTTGCCAAAAGGTATAAAAAACAAACATGCTGTTATTAATGTAAAAAATATAAACAACGACTGTTTTCGTTTAGCAATACTGAGCAAAACAGTTGGTTCGAACGATCCTACATTGTACGAAAATTTAGAAACCCATTATCAATTCGATTGTATTTCATATCCTACTTCATTTAAAGATATTAAAAAATTCGAGGAAGTAAACAATGTTTTAATTAATGTGTACGGTTTGGATGAAAAAAACAATATATTTCCCTTAAGAATAAGCAAAAAGGAAACATATAACGAGAGATTTGACCTTTTGTTTCTTCAAAATGAAATAAACTCACACTATTGTTATATCACAAATTTAAGCAGGCTTGTTGGTAGTCAAATATCAGGTGACAAATCCGCTAAAGAAATTTGCCACAGGTGTTTAACATCTATTTCCTGGAGATACAAAACAAAAAGTGGAAAAAACGCGGAAGAACGATTAAAGGAACATTTATTATTTTGCGGTGCGCATAAACCAGTTAGGACAGATTTTCCTGCAGATGATAAAATCAAATTTAAAAAATTCGAGTCCACCCAAAAAATTAAAATTGTTGCTTACGCAGACTTTGAATCATATCTGGAACCAATTGCAGGTCCTTCCCAAAATCCATCAATTTCTTGGACCAAATCAGTTCAAAACCATAAAATTTTTTGTGCTTCACTTATGGTCAAAACGGATATACCTCAATTTAAATTACAACAGCCATTAATTTTTACCGGTGAAAAATGTATGCTAATGTTCATGGAAGGACTACATGATTTGGCTAAAAAAGCTGATGAAATATATGGTAAAGTTGAGCCTATGTCTGAAATGACGGAGGAAGAAAAGATAATTTATCAGTGTACCCATGTATGTGTTATCTGTCTGAAAACTTTAAATGAGGATGAGAAGGTGCATCATCATGATCATGTGTCATCTAAGTTCATTGGAGCGGCTCATTCTAATTGCAATTTACAAGCAAAAACACCCAATTTCATTCCAGTATTTATGCATAACTTTCAGGGTTATGACTCGCACTTTATTGTTCCGTTTTTAGCAAACCATGAAGGAGATGTTTCCGTAGTTCCAAGTAATACAGAAAAATACATAAGTTTTACCAAAACATTTAAAGATTGCAAAACTAAAATAAGATTTGTAGATAGTTATAAATTTTTAGCTGCGGGGCTTGATACCCTAGTGCAAAACATGAAAAAAGGTTCTTCAAGTCTTTCAATTACATTCCCTCATTTGCATCAGTTAATTCCTGACGAAACGAAAGTTGAATTGTTAACGAGAAAGGGAATTTACCCTTACTCTTACATAGATTCATTACTGCGGTTAGAAGAAACTCAGTTGCCTGTAATAAGTAAATTTTACAACAACTTAACTGCAGAAAATATTTCCGAGTCTGATTATAAGCATGCGCAAAACATTTGGAATACTTTTAATATAAATAACTTAAAAGAATATACCGAAATGTATATACAAACAGACGTAATTTTATTATGTGAAATATTTGAAAAATTTCGTAATCTCTCTATGGATATATATTCACTAGATCCTGCCCATTTTATGTCTCTTCCAGGCCTCAGTTACGAAGCAATGTTAAAAACGACAAATATTGAATTGGACGTTATTAAAGACATGGATATGGTATTATTTATCGAAAAAGGCATTCGAGGAGGTATTACACAAGTTGTCAAACGTTATGCCAAAGCAAATAATTATTATGTAGATGATTACGATCCAAATCAGCCCATTAACTACTTAATTTACGCAGATGTAAATAATTTATACGGCTATGCAATGAACTGTTTCCTTCCATATTGTGACTTTGAATGGCATAATGAAGATTTAGATGTGTTAAAAGTTCCTGACAACTCTGAAGTTGGTTATATACTCGATGTAGACATTGATTACCCTGAAGCCATACACGATATGCACTGTCAACTACCTTTATTACCTGATAAATTAAAATCGCCTGACAGTGCTAAAACAACAGAAAAGTTACTTACTACACTCACACCAAAAACCCGTTATATTGTTCATTATGTCAATTTGAAACAAGCACTAAATCTTGGCGTTAAATTAACCAAAATTCATAGGATTTTAAAATTTAAGCAAAAAAATTGGTTGTCACCATACATAAATTTAAATACCCAACATAGAGCTAAGTCAACCAATCCTTTTGAATCGGATTTTTTTAAACTCATGAACAACTCCTGTTTTGGTAAATTTATGGAAAACGTTAGAAAACGAATAGATTTAAAACTTGTTACAAATAAAAAATCATTGAACAAACTAGTTAAAAAGCCAAATTTCAAAGAAAGAATAATTTTCACTGAAAATGTAGTTTCCGTTCAGTTAGAGAAGAATAAAATTGTATTTGATAAACCTCTTTATGTTGGTTTTAGTATATTGGAACTATCAAAAGTTTTAATGTACGAATTACATTATAACATATTTTTAAAAAAATATGGTCCGAAAAATATAAACCTCTGTTATATGGATACTGATTCATTTTTATACCTAGTAAATACAAAAGATATATACGATGATATAAATTATGATTTAAAAGACTATTTTGATACCAGTAATTTTCCAACAAAACATCGCTGTTATTCTGAAGAAAACAAAAAAATAGTAGGAATGCTCAAAGATGAAACTGCTGGCGATCCAATCGTTGAATATGTTGGCCTAAGGCCAAAAATGTATTCATTTATAACCAAAAGTGGTTTATTGATAAAACGATCCAAAGGGGTTAAAAAATGTGCGGTTAAAGAATTCACGTTCCAAAATTACTTAGATACTTTAAGAAATTATGAGTCGATGTACAGCCAATTTCAGATCATTCAATCAAAAAGACATCAAGTGCAAACAGTTTTAATCAATAAAAAGTCTCTTTGTCCATATGATGATAAACGGCATACCTTAGATAACGCAAGAGATACACTTCCTTATGGCCATTATGCATTGTCGCTACATAAGTAAAGCAAATGTTTTGTAATGTAATTAAATTGTTTATTTTATGAACTAATTATATCTGAGATTAGAAAAGAAAAAATAAACAGAATAGTAGCAATCAAAAATGTTTTATTTGAAATATGATAATAAGTAATAAAAACTTAGTGTCTAATTTCATCAATGATATGTATAAATACATGTGTTATAAAGCTACAAATAAATACATTCATTACAAAAGTGCATTATTCTTTTCACACCACTATGCGATATCCTTCCTGTCAATCCAGCTGCTTTCTTTTAGCCCCCACCATTTCACATACAACTTATTTCCTTTCCTTTTCAAAATCTTTTCGACGAGATAAACATCTGGATGTTTTACTTTTTGAAGCTCTTCAGCATAAAAGGAGCCACTGATAGGTTGACTTTTGAGATCTTCAAGTAAATATGTATATGGATCCGTCTTCTGAATCTTGATTACTTTAAATATTTCGCTTGACCAATTTGGCTTGTAGCCTTTTGAAAATGCTGTTTTTTGCTTAGATATCCTCACAAAATCGTCCTCTTCAAACTTCTGCTTTCGCACTTTTGATTTGGAACGAACAGAAGAAGAAGAATACACTTTGTTTAGCAAGTAGTTTTCTGATTTTTTATTATGGGCATCAATTGGTCTCATACCTATTGTTGTATGGAATGATGAGTTATAATCATGTAGAATCTGAGGTAATATATCTAAAAACTTGTAATTTCCACCCAAGCTAAATGCTTTCCACATTTTCGCTTTTAAAGTTCTATTAAACCTTTCTACAATGGAAGCTTTCATATTAGAAAAGGTCGAATAATGATTAATATAGTACTGTTTTATTAGAGATTTAAACTTGGAATTATAAAATTCTTTTCCTTGATCGCTTTGAATATTTCTCGGTGTTTGTTTGCTCGAACGAAACACGCTCTCCATTGCCTTAGTTACATCATCAGCAGATTTCTTCTTTATTGGTACGGCCCATGCATATTTAGTAAAGCAGTCTATAACTGTTAATAAATATTTGTATCCTTTATTTTCTCGAGCATAAGGTATCATTTCTACTAGATCTATTTGCCACAAGTCATTTATCCCTTTCAAAACAGTCTTTCTTCTAGGGTATATCTTGCGAGCTGGCTTATGTAATTCATTTACGATTGTTGTTTTTATTATTGATGAATCCATCTATAATTTTCTTTTTTAAGTACTTTGTTAAGATAGCCGAGTGTGACTGCGTCAGATTCCTCTACGGGCTCACCGATGTTTGTTATTCTTTTCCCGAGACAATCATATATATTGTCAACTAGAGTCAAAGCAACTCTGTCGAAGAATTCTTTTGTAACAACATCATAGTTATTTATAGGTGGAGCGAAATTGACAAGTCTTTTTCTTTTTCCATCTATATAGCTACCCGGCCAATTCTTTAAATCAGTGTAGGTCAGTGCTAGTGTATCACAATATACTTTATTTGCAGCGTCATGAGCAGCGACTGGATTTGCAATATTGACGATCCTTAAATGATGTGCATCAATGTCCTTTTCAGACTTTAATAAGCTGAATGGAAAATAACGTTTTTTGTATTTTGTATGCTTTTTTGCTATGTGAGATCCGAACTTGTTTATTGTCATGTTTGTACTGAATCTAAATATAAAAATGTGGGCATTAATATATTATATTTTCTTCTCGTAGTTCTTCAATTATAGATTCTATTTCATTTTGATGTCCTTCATGCCCGGCATAAGTTGAAGACATTAGCAGCCTAAGGCGATCGACTAGTTCGTTTGGGTCATTCCAACGCTCGTACAGAGGTTTATCGACGCTCATAAGTCCAGTGCCCCGTTTGTAAGAGTGGGAACGGAGTGAAGTTAGCCTGCTCGAAGCTGCTGATGCTGAGGAAGGAGGGCGGGGTTTTAAAGATTGTGTTGGGAATAACTTCGATATTATATTTCTATACTTCTCAGATCTATTTCCGGACACTCCTTGTTCCTCACTATAGCCTTTTTTGTGAGCATTGGTCGAAAGTAAAATATTCTTATAATTATCCAAGTCTGACTCGGTATAATATTTAGGATTTTTCAAGTAGAGTAGCTGCAACAATCCAGGAGTTCCTTCATACACTATGTTGTTTATAGAAATATCATCACTGTTTTCAAAAAGCTGAACATCGGTCGAGTCACCAATAGCCAATCCTCCAGAAGGCATTACTCGAATGCCGTAACGAGAGTCATGTGCCTTATCACCTTTTAACAACTTATCCAAGTATTCTCTTTGCAGGTTTCCAAATGAGGCGAGATGTTCCTTAAATTCGGCTTCTCCTTGTGGAGTTTTAGCGTATTCTTTGACTTGTTCTGATAGTGGATCGCCTGTCACATACTCATCCATTTCTACTTCTGGTGACATGAACTCATGATGGGGATTTGACAAGTGAGATAATGGTGTTAGCGCAGTACTTGGAACGTCAGATGAAATTTGTGTAACTTTTTTGCGATGAAGTGATGTTTTCGGCATTAATGTTGATTTTCTGTAAATACTAGCAGACTCTAACTCGCTTTTATCAGGCGATTCGCCCCAAACATTAGTAGTGACAATTCTTTTTACTTTTCTAGACGTCAATGCGGGTTCCGATTTGGTCTCTTTATTACTTAATTGTACAGATTGTTTAATGTCCTCGAGAGGTTTTAGCACGGGTGTAAAAAACGCTTTTCGACCTTCCTCGATATCCTGGAGACCGCGTTTCAACGATTGAAATTTGTTTTTCAAAATTTCACTAGTTTTTATAATCTCGCGAGTGACTTTTGGGTCCATGATCGCTAATGCTCAATTATTGTCATGACTGTTCTTTATATATCTACAATGAACGTATCAATTCCTTTTCTAAAACGTCCATTATTCAGGTCTCTACTTTTGTCAATGACGAGGTAACTAAATGGTTCTTCCCAACATAAAGAACACATGTCTTTAAAAAGTGGAAAACTTAAATCTGGAGTGCTTACATGTTCCTCGTAAATATGTTTCAAATTTAATTCATCTTGAGGAAATACTATTAAAAAGTTAAAGTTACATCTGATAAGATGTCTCGGGATACAAACATAACTCTGTGTTAAATAGAAACAATCAAGATTCATATGACGACCATAACTAAAGTATCGTTTAATTATGTCCTGGTCTTCCATAGTGACGTCATCAAATATACAGACCGAATTGGATTCAACTTCTTGTGGCAATTCTTTCGCATCTTCAAATTCATATAACCCTATTTCAGGGACAAGATTTACGATACTTTTTAAATACTGGTATTTCCGTTGATGCAATGTTTTTCCGAAAAGATACACATTTTTAAATTTTAAACCATTCGGATTTAATAAAAGACCAATCATAATATTAGTCTTTCCACATCCGCTCGGTCCACAAATTGATGATCTTATAGTGCTCGGTAATAATGAACTGTGCCTCCCCTCTGAATCGCACTTGACAGGTGAAAAGTCTGTGGTAGAGAAACGTTGTACTTGTTTAACTAATTTCATCCTGAATGCGAACAACATCATTATTCCTCCGTATATATATATCTCAGTTCTTCATTTTCCAAGTGCAGTATGACTCGCAGGGTTCGAAAAGGAAGAGGTTTGGTGAACAGGCTTATAAACAAGTTACCAATTGAATTACACATACCAGGATATCAGTATTGCGGACCGGGCACGAAATTAGAAAAACGATTAATTGCGGGCGATAGAGGAATAAACCAGCTTGACAGAGCTTGTAAGGAACACGATATAGCTTATAGCCAAAATACGGATATGGATAGTCGTAAACAAGCGGACAAGATCCTAGCTGATAATGCTTGGAAACGAGTTAAAGCTTCAGATTCAACATGGGGAGAAAAAGCCGCTGCTTGGTTAGTTACAAATGTCATGAAAGCGAAAGGAAAACTTGGTTCGGGTATCAATAATAAGAAAAAAAAGAAAAAGAAGATTAGTTTTATTAACTTGGTTAAATCGTCAAAGGTAGATGATGTATCATCGATTCTGAGCGCATCAAAAGCGGCATACAAGAAGGCTAAAATGCATTTGCGCGGTAAGACGAAACCTTCACTGCCTAGAGTTCTCCCGCTGCCAAAGGAGGGAGGCTTCCTCCAATTTCTTGTACCGTTGATGGCAGGACTTTCCGCTGTGGGATCATTAGCAGGAGGAGCTTCGAGTGTGGCGAAAGCGATTAACGAGGTGAAACAGGCCAAACTAAAATTAGAAGAGCAAAAGAGGCATAATTTGGCAATGGAAGGTCGAAAAGTTGGCGAAGGACTTTATTTGAAACCACATAGGAACGGTTACGCTCTGTTTATAAACCGAGAAAAAAGACTTGGAAAAATATGACTACCAAATAAACCATTGACCGATATTGAATTAAATTATATGTCTAAACTTTTAAATATTAAAAATTTTCGTGGAGTATTTATGATTGATAGTCTTCCTATATACCCAAAAAAACATGAGGCCGCTATTGTAAATTTGCATACGAGTTCAGAACCCGGTTCTCATTGGGTGTGCTATGTAAAAAAAGATAGTCTAGTGAAATACTTTGATTCCTTTGGAAATTTAAAACCACCTCCACAGTTACTTGAGTACTTTAAGGGTTCAGAAATAATTTACAACAGACGTCGTTATCAAAAGTGGGATACACCGATTTGTGGACATCTCTGCTTAGCGTATTTAGCAGATGTTTCTAGCAAATTTTGATCATTCATAATCATGAGCTACACAGTAACGTTTACGGGCAATTCTAGTGTTCTCCATGCGAACTTTTTACCTCCGCTGGAATTAGGCTCAAGTTATACCGTTGGGTTATTATCTTTTGACTCATATAATACTATACCTAATATCAGGAAAGATGTTAACGATAAGTTTTACTTTGGAAATCTGACGATTCAGATACCTGAAGGATCGTATGATATCGATGCACTAAATTCTTTTCTTCGCGAAGAAATTGCTCACCAGGAACCTAGTGGTGGGTTTATGCTTCGAGGAAATGAGAGTACTTTAAAGGCCGAACTTAGAACAACGAAACCGGTCTACTTCAACTTCCCCGACAAGCCCCATTCTATTGGCCCACTGTTGGGTTTTCATCGTCCTAATCAAGTCATTGACCCATTGCATCGGTACAGCGAATCCGATGGCATTGTGAAAATTCTTTCTGTAAACACTATTTCGATTCATTGTAACATCGCATCAGGGTCTTATCTGAATGGGGATCCGGATCATAGCATACATCAATTCTTTCCGGCTGTAGAACCAGGATATAAAATAATAGAAACCCCGAATCCTGTCATTTACTTTCCAACTAACGCGAGGACTGTTGACAATATTACCGTTCGTTTAGTGGATCAAGACGGTGCGCTTATTGACTTTAGGGGGGAAACTGTTACATTGAGAATACATTTGAAGAACAATGGGGATTGATTTTTGTACCGGTGAGAATCGTGGTACTCATCACGCTTTTTTTTATAAAAGGGGATGTCATGCCATGGTAAGAATTAGTAAACCTAAGTCGACGAGACGGCTAACAACTGCAAACGTCAACTTTTTAAAACAGTGTGGGTTTCGATTAAAAAAAAAAAAAGAACAAAATGCATAACATACTAAACGTTACATCAGATGTAAAATTTGATGATTCTCTTACACAATTCCAATATCATTCACATCAGCCGTATGCGGGGAACACTCTTAACAATTCTGACGAAATCAGAATACCAATCCATCAACAAGATGCTTATACGTTTCCTTCTTTAAGTTTTGTTTATCTGGAAGGACGAATTTCTAAAAAGGATGGGACTGACGGAACAACTTCAAAATTCACTAATAACGCGTTTGCGTTTTTGTTTGATGAGATAAGATATGAATTGAATGGTATTGAAGTCGATAGAGTGAGAAACCCCGGAATAACTACAACGCTTAAAGGTCATACATCGTTTTCACCCAATCAAGTCAAAGGACTAGAAAATGCCGGGTGGATAATCCCAGGTGTTGATAAAACAGTTTCAATAGATAAAAACGGTTTTTTTAGCGTATGTCTGCCATTGGATATTCTCTTAGGGATATGTGAAGACTATCGAAAAATTTTAATTAATCTTAAGCAAGAACTCGTTTTGATCAGATCGAGTACTGACTTGAACTGTGTAAAGGGTAGTGATGATGTACAAATAAAATTAGATAAAGTGGTTTGGAGGATGCCTCATATTCGTGTTTCTGATCAAGAACGTCTAAAGTTGTTAAAAATGGTGGATAAAAACAAGGTCATTTCTATTCCATTCAGATCGTGGGATCTTTACGAATACCCTAATTTACCAGCATCACAGCAAGAAAATTGGACTGTAAAAACATCCACAAATTTAGAAAAGCCTCGCTATGTTATTATAGCATTTCAAACTGATAGAATGAGAAATGCTACCAAAGATATAAGTCAATTCGATAGTTGTAAAATAAAAAATTTGAAACTCTATCTGAATAGCGAACAATATCCTTATGACGATTTGAATCTAGATTTTGCACTAGGAAAAGTAGCTCTCCTATATGAAATGTATAACGAGTTTCAAACGAGTTATTATGGTAATAGACATTCACAACCCCTGTTGTCACGATCCGATTTTGAGACCTTCGCACCTATAGTCGTCATAGATTGTTCTAAACAATCCGAGGCAATAAAAAGTACGACTATCGATATTCGCGTACAGCTAGAGGCGAGTGAGAACTTCCCGCCTAATACTAGGGCATACTGTCTTATCCTTCACGATAAAGTAGTAGAATACGAAGTAGGAACCGGTTTGGTTCGTAAAATGTACTGATGATGCATATATAAAGCTGCTGTAGCGGCTATAATAATATCACTTCTCCGTTGTTCACCGACTAAAACATACGATGCGTTCAGCGGCAATTGATTTTCAGGGGTATCGCACGGCTTCTAACTCATTGATTGTTAAAGAATTATCTGTAGTCTCTATTAGTCACGGCTCATCGTGGCATTGGTGTTTCAATCCACCTCGAGATGCTGAAGATGTTGTTCATTCAAAGACAAACCTTTGGGTTAAGAAACATATTCATGGAATGGGATGGGACTATGGTGATGTATTATATGAGGATATGAGATATTTATTACAACACGCCACTGAGAACTTTGACATATTATGGGGGAAAGGAATGGAAAAGTGCAAGTTTATTGAAGATCTTATTGGTAAACCGGTCTATGATCTACATGAATTCGGTTGTCCTAACTTAAAACAATTAGAAAATTGCAAGATGGTATGTCATTTTCATTTAAACTCGTCTTTTGTCTGTTCACTAAATCAGGCACACCGTTTAGCATCATGGGTCAGAAAAAATGATGAAGCAGTAAACTTTAAAAAAGAAGACGTTCGTAAGCATACATTTGTAAATATTATCTCTCCTCCTCATAATCTGCTCTCATTCGCCGGATTTGTAAGAGGAGTAAAAGATACGGTCAAATGCATATATTGTGGACTGTTATATGACAAACAATCGCTCATCAATCCAATCAAGTACCATAAAGCGAATAGTCCTCAATGTTTATGGTTTAAGGAAGAAGAGTACTTTTGAATCTACTCGGAAACATGCGGTATCAGCATGGAGTCAGTTATACAACGTTTAGGAGAGGAAGGCATTGAAACCACTGAGCACTGAAGAATTGAGTATTTTACCTCGGTCTTTGGTCTATACCTTTTTGACTACGCATTAGACTACATCTGGAACAATTACACCTGAAGAAGAAATGGGTTGCAAGAAGACGAGGAACATGTATCCAGAAACGAAGACTTTGCTACTAAATGAATATATTAACTATTAATTATATTATTATGCTTGAAATGTTTGTCAATCTTTGTTTTTTTAAATAAACTATACATATTTTACATCTTGTTTTTTTTTTTTCCTCCTTCTTTTTATTTAGGGAAAGGTTCATTAAATAAAATTCACAGACATAAAATATAAAAAGTATTTATTGAATATAGTTCAAATTACAAGTTGCGTGGCTATTATTACATATTGTTGAGTTCATTTAAATTGTTAAAGAGAGTATTAGTATTAATATTGAACTCTAACGGTACACATTCCACAGGTTGTGTGAGTTCATTTTCTGTTTCTTTCTTGTAAATGTCGACCATCTTGGTTAGCAAGTCCAGAGAGTCGTTTATTTTTTCAATACTGGAACAAAGCTTCACCGTTTCATTCCTGCTGAAACATGTCGATGGAGATTTCATCTCAAGGGTTAGCGGACTTTGATTGAACATTGCAAAACAATGGTACACTTGTTCTATCTTCATTACCCTGTTTCTACCCCTCATAGAAAATAAACAGAGCACATTTTTACACCTCACCCGGTCTTCAACGCCCACCACGCTCTTGCCGCGTTTGCACTGCAAAAGAGACAGCAACCTAGGAATCTGGTCTGTGAGGAATCTCCACTCCTCCGTGTCCATATAGATGCTCGTCTTCTTGGCGATGATGGCGATAGTCGGCTCATAATCGCAAAGACCAACTCGAACTAGTTTGCTACTTGTGATGGGGTGATCAGTAACTAGTTCCAATCGTCTCGGAGCGACCATCTCACAAGGATTCAACGTGGACACTGTAAGATTTCCGCAGAGTGGAGGGGGAAAGATGAAGTTTTTCTAGATTCTTTATTAGTTGATTTATTTCATTTCTTTTTATTTCATACAAGGATATATGAGTTTTCAAAACCTGGAGTTGATTAATAAAGATTCCAAGTCTTCTGCACATATCACAGCAACATACATACCTTTTGTTTTCACATTTATTTTTTTTCCCCCTCTTCGCAATCAACTTCATTCTCAACATCTATTTTTATTGGCAAACTCCACTATCAATCTCATCCACAACACCTATTTTTATCGGTAAACTCTCCAGTTGATCCAAATATTTTATAAATGGACAATTTTCAGACCATTTCTTGTGTTCTAAAAAAGGATCGTCATATAATTCCCATTGATTCAATATTATTCCGCAAAATGGACACCTTGTATGGTCAGAGACTTTCAAGTAATACAATCCTGCTGCGGCCAACTTCACAACACTCACTGGCGATGTCCACCCGACAAATGTCGACAGGCGGTCTTTCTCATACCTCAGGTTCCTACTTGTCTGCCGTACCATTGTAGTAGACTGGTTAACAATGACCTGCAGTTACTCAGACACACAGGCGAGGAACGTATTCAAAAATGTAAAACAACACAGAGTTTATATACAGGTAGAACACGGAATAACTGTGTGCCAGGGGCTGGAGAGGAAAAGCTTATAAAGGAGTATGAACTGCTGAGGTATATAGGAGTGATAAGACCTGCTCGTACGGAACTGACGTCACAAGGTCAGTTTTACACACACACACACACACAATGTCAACCTTTTCGTCCGTGAGATAAAATATAAACTGCCGATCAAGCATACCCGGGAGCAGCGCTAGCCCCCTCAATGACTCATGCTCTGATGGAACTGACGTCACAAGGTCAGTTTTACACACTATACAGATAAAATATTAAAAAAAAAATTTGATAAAGGAACCCCGTATTCGTCCGTGAGATAAAATATAAACTGCCGATCAAGCATACCCGGGCAGCGCTAGGCCATCAATGACTCATGCTCTGATGGAACTGACGTCGCAAGGTCAGTTTTACACACTATACAGATAAAATATTTAAAAAAACAATTCTGATAAAGGAACCCCGGGGCCCCTCGATGACGTCAGAGGGTCAATGCCCCCCCCCCCCCGTCACAGTTTTACACACTATATAGATAAAATATTAAAAAAAAAAAAAAAATTCTGATAAAGGAACCCCCGGCCCCTCGATGACGTCAGAGGGTCAATGCCCCCGTGACGTCACAAGGTCATTTGCACCTCTACTATAACACTAATGTAAACAAAGCGATGTTGCCAAATCTTGCACATTCCTTGCGACGTTGCCAAATGTGGCATTCAGACCTCCAAGGCTTCCCCCCCGCACCCTTCCCCTCGCCTTGTCAAGGTCAAGTCCACAGTCTCCAATGCTACAACCCGTCGTTTATAACTACTAAAGACTATTACTGACAATCCTAAGCCCCCCCCCAGAAGGTGGTTGCGTACTAACGACTTTGGGCATAGAAGATTTTTACTTTAACCACTACACCATTCATGACCTCTTCCTCTAAATTATGTACTCTATTCGTTGAATTAGGTTGACCCCTCGTTACTTGTCCTCCCACATAACCAACATTTTACGAATTATGTATCTGATATATATACGGAATTATAAGGATATATATACATCAGGAGGGTACCTAGTACATAAATATGGGGACCTAATCCAAATTATACAGATTATACAACTATTCATTTAATTTTTCTATAGTAGGTACCTAACGTTTTAGTAGAGATACCTCTGAAAATTGAATTTAAGTTTAGTACATATTTTGTAAACTCCTAGTGAGTCAATTTATTACTGTATTGAGATATAAAGCATTTCGCATTTAATAAAATTCGTTTTGTCACTCAGGATTGTTTAATAAATAAAATAAATCATTTATAGTAAGTAAGAGAAATGTCTTAGTCTCATTTCTGTATTGAAATAACAACCCTTAGAATCGATACATAGGCATATGATGTCGCCTTTTTTATTTTTTAAATCATTGCATTCCAATTTTTCCATTCAAAATCATTCTATCCACCAAAGCTATATTTTTTGTAACGGCTTAATGGAATCAAGTACAGTGGCTTAGCGATTTACTAATCCCTGCCAACCTAATGATTGTCGTTGTATTTATTTGACAGGCATGGTTGCAAATATAAAGAGAGAAAAAAAATAACTAATTCTTCAAAATATTTATTAAGTATCTGATCGAGTAAGACAAAAGACTAGACAAATAGTAATTCCTCGATCCGTTGCTAGGCAACGCCGATATAACCTTTTATCAATTATAATTCTTGTGTATAACAGAGAAATGAAATATTATTGGAGAGAACCTTTTCAAGTATTTCTGGCTGACATAGTTATTTTTGGCATATAATAAATAAATATAAATGCTTTCTATAGATACATCTTATTTGAATTGTCATTATTAAAGTAACGATGATAACTAAAAGTTATTAGGTAACTATCAGGTATAGAGAGAAAAAGACACCACCAAAACTTACCTATTAAAATTATAACGTTTGAACTATTGCTTTTACCTTTGACTAAATATTAAATTTGATTTATTGTATCTATACATATTATAAAACCACGGATTTTCATGCGGTTTTCACCAATAGATAGAGTGACTCACCAGGAAGGTTTAGGTATATAATTTTTCGAGGTTTTGTGTAAATAGGTTGGAATATCGATGGGTTTCACCGAAGACGCTGCTTGCCTAATCCCGTGCAATTATCTAACGTGCAAGATAGTTCATATATAAAGAAATATTTGGTTTGTTTTTATTTTTATAATTTCTAAATAATAAAGTACATTAGCTGAGATGGGAAGAAAGGAAATCAAGACTCCCAAAGAAGCTTAATCAATGATATTCACGTGGTCCTTAGTGGCCGGTACGTCATAAAAAAAAAATATTTCACAGACAAAGTAGGCATAATATGGCTTATTACCCGAGCAAAGCTGGGGTTGATCCCTAGTTATAATATATTTAAATAATAGAATAAGTAACAGTAACTAACAATTTAGTCATCTCCCAACTATATCAAGTATCACTAATAATGAATATAACTTTTATTGAGTATCTCAAGCTTTGTGAATTTTAAAAAATATTTATAATTTAACTGATCGGGCTCGACAAAAGACTAAACAAAAAGTAGTCCCTCGGATTCGTTGCTAGGCAACCCCGATGCAAATTATTTTTTAAAACGTTTCTTTATAATAAAAAAATGAAAAATTATGAAATCCTGTCAGACATATCTACTTTTTGGGAATTAGAAGAAGTTAATAAATAAATATTTACAATTCATATGTTATTTTCAATATAGCTATTTTACAGTAATGGTGATAAATGAGAGTAACTGGTGGTTAGAGAAAGAAAAAGACACAACCAAAGATTCCATTTTTAAAAATTTAATAAATCGAACTTCGAGTATAGTTATGACCCGGGTCTAAAAATTATAAAAAAGTTTGATCCTATTTAAATACTTCTCACAACTATATTAAGCATTAATAATGATGAACACAACTAACTGATACAGAGTACCACTAGCTGATACCTAAACATAACCTAATAAAAATGTCTGCTAACAGAAGAAAAACTGTTTCTCTCCTACTGGCTCTGACTGCATTGTACAATACATGAATAAGAGGATTGATGCCAATTGCAAATGAACTTCAAATCCACTCAAAATTTTTACTGTTCCAAAACTATAACATCATTCACAATATAACCATTGTTGTTCGATACTTCGAAAAATAATTGAACATATATGACCTTATTTTTTTATGATATCTACTCAGATATATAATAATACATAAACATAATACTCACTTATGAATGCCAGGACATAAGAAACTAGAGAAGCCGCTAGAAACAACCTACACAGAGCCATCGCCGGCACTGACCAGCTGTTCGATAGCTACAATGAGTGGGTCGATGCCTCTCCGCCTGGCACGCACCGGGCTATGATAATCACATGGCTACAGTAATCTGTAAATCACTAGGCATCACTGCTACCTTGATCAGTATTATTGGTTTGGGAATATGTAACAAGACTGCTGATTGTTTAAAAATATTTTTATAAACATATTAACCTATACCGATCCAGGCTTGCCAACCTACCAGGCTGCCACACAGAGACACACATGGGTAATCATCCAAAAATTGATTAGATAATGCCCAGCTGTCGGTGACCACGTCCTTTATTGGGACTCCCGAATGTTTTCACGAAATAATATACCTTACTATTCCATCGATTGATTAAGTTACTGGAATTGAGATTATACTTTTTTTAAATGTATTTATTGAAATTTACAATTTTAAAATAATCCAACACGTGGCCTCAAATAAAGGTAAGTAAAGAAACTACCCACTGGTAGTACTCAAATAACAAATTCATCTTAGGAAATCTTCTTTTCAGATATCTCGTGGAATTTTTAGGATGAGATCCCTAGGCTAAATATTGTGTTAAATAATATTTGTCGACATTTTTGGTAAACTGATTCTGATAAAATTTAACCAGATGCACATAGTTAATAATAATTTAGAGTGAAGCGGAGTAGCTGTGAAGAGCGCTGAAGGGTTCGAATCTGGGAGTAGGAGGTTAACTATTTAATGAGCTAACAGCCATAGATGGAGCTTGTGGGGTATACTTACCCACCTGGGACTCAGTTTTAATACTTAGTAATCCCGGAATACTTTTTCGCCACACTGAAGTGATTATTGAAGACGCAAATAGTAATAAACTATAGTAATTCTTTTGCAGAAGGTTAAATAATTAAAGACTGTTATTTTTGAGTATTAAAATTATGTATAATAAACATTAAATTCTACAATCAACTAAAAACGTAATTTGATATTTTCAACATATTAATAATTTAATTGTGTATGAAAAATTTCATGATGTGCATAAACCGACATCGCATTTTTAACATTCGTATCGCGTACCGCTCCTTCTGTTATTTTTTATGCAAACGACACACTTTCTTCGGGTCAACTGTTTTGCGCCCGCACGATTCTCCCACTTCGACAGAAAATACCTTTCAGTTAATCGAAACGGTAAATCCTCAGGTTTTCTTTTTCCTCCTCCTGCCACGCTTCTGTTTTGCGGATATTTTCGCAAAATGTCTTTTATTAGCGCTATATGAAAATCACTAAATTTTTGTTTTGTACCGGTGGAAAATATATGCATTTTATATGAATAAATCTACAAAGTGAAAAAACAACGTCTTATACCATTTTAGCGTTTTCTTTACTGAATTGAGTGCACTTAATGTCATGTCAACTCTGTCTACAGCACCCATCTTGGAAATATAATCGGTAACACACGTCGGTTTCTCCTGTTCTCTAATCCTTCTTCCCAGTTTCGTCGGGTGTAGCATCATGTGAAGAAGACAACATCCAAACTTCTTTCTTACCGTGCCATTTTATTGCCAATAAAATGTCAGCCGCCTGGTAGCAAGTTTCTCCACGCTTCAATTTTTCATCGATGCGGGGCACTTGTCTCCTATTTTGGCGAACTGTCACAAATGCGTTGGTTTTCCTGTTGTGTAGCAAAGTATACAATAGTGGGCTTGTTTACCAACTGTCCGTAATCATTTTATGGCCTTTTCCGAGATACGGCTGAAGCAACGTCATCACAACATCACCAGAGATTCCAATGCCTGTGTCACTTTTCTTGACCTTTGCTTTTTGGCCGGTATAAATTATAAAATCCAGTACATAATTAGTTTTACAGTCACAAATTACAAACGATTTAATGCCGAACCTACTTCTTATGGATGGTATGAACTGCTTGAAATACCATCTGCCGTTGTAAAGCAAAAGACTTTCATTGATGCACAGATTTTCGTACGGTACGAATGACTGCGAAAAGGTAGTTTTTATCTTATTGGTAACTGGCCGTATTTTTACTAACGGATCGTCCGCGGTCGTACTATTGTCGTTGAAGTAAACATTTGTAGCAACATCATGTACCGATCCCGGGACATAATTTTGCAGAAAATACCACTTTTCAGCAGTTCGTCTGTCGACCAATACTCCTTCAACGAAAGCTTCTTCGAACGCGGCATTAGTAAGCATAAAAATCCGTACATTTCGGTATCCTTCCAAGTCTTCAAACGGGAACTCTTGCTATAGAACGTACACTGTTGTTTGCATTTGAAATAATTATTTGTTTGTTCGGTGATTTCACACACTAATTCTTCCGGGAACATCACCGTAAAGGCGTCTAACACTCTTAGATTTTGGATTTAAAATTTCTCTTTACTCCGGAATTTTGGTCGTCGAAGATATGTATTACAGGAGTTAAGTTCCTTTTTGACCAGAACAATATGCCATCTTGGTGAGAAGTCTCGATATTTTCACGCGCTTCTGAATTTTCCTCTTCCAATGATGTGCTTAACTTCCTGGGCCGTTTTCTATTTGTTCTTCCGATTCAATGTCTGATGATAGTGATTCACTACATTCTATTTCACTGTCGTCCCTTGTGAAATATTCTTCAAGATTGAACATTTTGTAGGGTGTCACGAATAAAAAATAATCAAACAAGTTATATACGATACTATCGTTGTTGACGCAAGCGAGACCGTGAGGTTGTTACGCTGGCAAGACGGTACTGCTGACTGAGTCATTTTGAATGCTTTGAGTCGCGAAAACACAGTAAAAGAAAATACAGTAAAATTTAATTGGTTAAAGAGTGGGACGTAAAATGGAATTTCCATATCGGAAATTCCCGGAGATTTTTATGACCGACCGCTACCTGAGGAAGGCAAATTACTAACGGATGTCCCTGTATCAATTTTACACGAAAATTACTGCACATTGATTGAAAAAACCGGCAAACGCATATATGCGCCCTTAGTCCAGGCCGATGACTTAGAGAAAACCAATAAATGCGGCCGTTGGCCACTCGGATGACCTTGCCAAACGCATATATGCGTCCTTAGAGCTCTAAGGGTTAATTGGAAAAATTCGGGTGGTTGTGAGTTTGATCACGTATGTATAACCTCCCTTCACACTGTACCTACAAAGTACTGAAGTTGAGACTCTACGGGTAGTAGTGGTATTTTTTTAAATAACTCATTGTTTATATTGATTTTTAAAACTTTTATTACAACGAAATAAGTAGGCATAACTCTGCTGGGAGCAAGGATAATGAGGGAGCTGTGTGCATTGCTATAACGAATTTTCTTTCGGGCGTAGACGAGTCCAGTTGGTCCTGAAATAGAGGATCGGGAAAATAAACTTAATAACATGTTTCTCCTCACAGTTATGTCGTTAAAACCTGCAGGTTCAATGGTGTGTGAATCAAATCACTTTCTTGGACAACCGTTGGCTTATAAACAATATTGCTATACCATGTACTGAGAAAAAGACTCTTCTTAAATACACGTACGTCGCTTCACATTTATTAAATATAAATTTATTAAAGTTCTGCTTCGCTAGATCCATAATAACTAAGAAATAGCAAGCAATAAAGGCGGCCTTATCCTATACTCGTTGGTACTCCCACTCCGGAGGCTAATAAAGCCTAATATCGTTGGAGGTATGCGCAGTATTTGAGCGTGACTCCATTATGTACTCTGGATCACGTAGCTTCCGCTCTACAATGGCTTCCCACATATTGAATCTCTGCCGGAATGCACGTTCTGAAGTCTGGGAGTAATTGCTTGGATATATATTGAATAGATTTAATTTTGATTTTCGATTCCAACAAAGGTATAAAACCCTATAACAACAACAACTCATGAAGAATTTTGGGTTCACCACAAGGTAGAGACTGATGGACATAAATTATATTTTCTGTTGGCGACCGTGGATCTCTGGAAATCCGTGGCTCACTCAGCCTCGATATTCTATTTGGAAAGATCTGTTAATTGAGCTTGAATTCAGCCAAATCACCATCCAGTGAAGTCCTTACAAAGTACTTAAATCAAGGCTCTCCATTGGTTGTAGAGGTAAAAGTTTTTCTTTCTATAGTAATATTCTCCAGTTATAAGAAAATAAAGAGAGAAGATCCACTGATACCGAATAGAGCAAAGTACCGTGACATTGGGTGAATATCTAGACCTGTTAAATCATAACTTAGCTTTATCTAGTTATGCTTTCACAAAGTTTAATGTTTTATCCATAATCCATCCATATTAATTCTAGATGCTAAAGATTAATTATAGCACTGCTGTAGATGGGGTAGCCCTAAACTTGGACAAGTCCCCATAAAACGCGTCATCAGTGGTGTAGTGGATGAGCTAACATCCGGTTAACATTTAAAATATCAATAAGCATCATTGAACACACACTTGGCGGGATGTAGTAGTTAACATAACAAGATTCCGCTTCCATCAATACAACTAGCTCACCCTGGACAAAATTGGACTTAACCACTTATTCACCGTGGCTACAGATATAAAGTGGCATAATTAATTTATTTCATGAATGGTACTTTTTTTAGATTTGTTTCCCAAAAACAGATAATATTTCCGAGTAAACAAGAAACGTAAAGTTAAGACATAATCAATTTTCCTTGAACGACCCTATCCTGTTAGTCATTTCATGAAAAGTTTTAAATGGAGATTCATGCTGTAGGTAGAACTTGGAGGAGGAAAAGATTTCCCGGGGCGAAGAGCGGTAAATCTCCCGGAGCCGCCATTGTTGCTAACTGATAAGGGCGCTATCTGGGGGGTTAGCCGGGAGACAATGGGGGATGTAGCCCCCGGCCAGGCCTGTCTAATGATCCCATTCCCGCCATTTACCAACCCTTATTAATGTCACACTTACTAATTTAGTTATTAGCCCAGCAGGTCGATTGACAAGCTTATTGTCCTATTTTATCCATGTTTTGTAGCCTACTAATTTATATTAAATAACTGTAGTAGTAATTTAGGGGATGATATAGTAATTCTATCTGACTTTATTGAATGCCTGCAGACCATGCTTGATCGTATTCATGATCTTATTCAGATGAATGGGAGATAAAATAAATGTAAATATAATTATATTGTTACGGTCAGAAATAGAAAAAGACCGGTTGAAAGGATTAAACGAGCTGGATAGATTAAGACAAGCTGTGGGATTAAGATGAGTGGAAGGGATTAAAGAACGGTGTAGAAAGATCACGAATAGCGTGGAATGGCCGAGAAGCCTCCCCACTCCGTCTAACCTTTCCTGTATAAACTGCCAGCCGTTTTAGCCTAGTAAGTAGTAAAGTTGTTGTTGACTTGCGTGACAGTCCGTGTGAGTAATAAGTAACAGTTAGTATCAGTCAGTGTCAGTGTGACGAACTAGTTAGTGATAAGTCAGTCAGTGATAAGTAATAAGTGAGTCTCGCTAACTCAGTGTATCCATAAACTGTTTCTGCTTATTACTGTGTGTCAGTTTGTCATATTTGGAGAGTCTTACGGTCGGTGGACTTTAATTAGAGGACTGTAAGTGTAAATTTGTAGTTATAAACTCTAGTTTAGTTTTATTGTATTTTTACAAATTTATGTAAATAGTTAAGTTATTTAGTATTAGCAATATCTTATATTATTTGTATATTATTTTAGTAATTAGATAACAGTTAGGCCTAGGTAATAATCTTTAGGTATTGTTATTGTAAATTTATATTAGTTTAAACCTCTGGAAATTATCCGTCGTGAAAATGATACCCAAACCTAAAAAGAAACCGGATAACTCTTCCTCTTACCACCCTATCTCACTTTTACCATCAATGGGCAAAATTCTGGAAAAGCTCATCCTGAAACGATTGTACTTCATCCTGAATGCAAATCAGATTATCCCAGATCACCAGTTTGGATTCACAGGTGGATGTTGTTTCCTCAGCTTTGGAACGTGGATTGTATTCGCTGTCTTCCTAGATGTCGAACAGGCTTTCCACCGAGTCTGGCACTGGTAAGCGACCCCGGGTAGCTTTGCAAACTCCGTAAATTCCTACCTCCTACATACTTTCTCATTACCCAATCCTATCTCTCCTACAGGTCATTCACAGTAAATCATAATAATGTCTACTCACCCCTCTTTCCTCTATCTGCCGGCGTTCCTCAAGGCAGTATCCTCGACCCAATTCTCTTCACAGTTTATACAGCTGACATCCCAACTCATCCTAATACTATCCTTACCACGTATGCGAATAACACATGTCTATTATCTGTCAACACCGATCCAGTTATAGCATCCCGTACTCTTCAATCCCACATCACTGACCTTGAAAATTGGTGTCAAAACTGGAGGATTAAAATAAATTCCCACAAATCTCATCAAATCACCTTTACCCTCCGTCGTAAGCCAGCGACTTCCTGTCCCCCTGTATCGTTGAATAACATCCCTCTAAGTCCTGTAGAACAGATCCGGTACTTGGACTACACCTTGACAAACGCTAAACTTGGATTCCTCATACTAGACTGAAACGAAAAGAAAACGCTCGCCGTTTCAGGCTACTTCAACATTTACTAGACAAATGCTCTAAGCTCCCAATTAATTACAAGAGACTCATATATATGACAATCATTAGACCCATCTGGACTTACGGAATAGAGCTTTGGGGCTCCACTGAGCCATTGAATTCCTCTCGTATTCAATCCTTACAATCCAAAATCCTTCGGAAAATCCTCAATGCTCCTTACTTCGTTACGAACAAAGTAATCCATAATTACCTTAACGTCCCGTTTATTGCTGATTTGGCCCGAATCCGATATCAATCTTTTCATGAAAAACTTCATTTCCACTCAAACCCACTAGTTTCAAACCTCGCAACCTCTTCAATTCCTGATAATCCTCCGAAGCGTATGAAAAGAAGATGGTCTCGTTGCCTTCTAAGCTGAACTTTTTATTTGAGTACTACCATTCATGTCAATGTATTCATTCATTATATTTACTTGATGTATTCTGTATACAGTTGTAAATTTTAGTAAATATATTTTTTTAAAAATATTAGTTTAATAATTTAATTGTTTTAAATGATTTCATTATATTCTTTTTAATTTGTTAATAAATATTAGTATCTTGAATTTAGTAATAGTTTAATTCATTTTACACCCAGTAGCCCGTAAAAATATTCTTAGCACCTTTAGCTGGAATTCAATTAAGGATGCTATACTTTAATTAAATGGAAGTCCAATTAAATGTTTCCACCAATTCTTGTATTTTAGGACTATCATAAAGGATCAGCTGGAACCAGACATTGAAATTAAACGCAGGACAGCAATGACTGATTCCACTTTTAGGATAATAAATATATTTCAATGTAATTACCAGCTCAACTAAGCCATAGTATGGTTAAGTACTAACTGGAGTGAGAATTTTTAAGGACTGTTAAGTGTAGGAAAATATCTTATTTGGACTATGTGTTTACTGGTTTAGGGCGGTGGCACCCCCATCTCCCAGAGGTCAGATTGCAATAAGCCACAGGTCCCCCAGGTTAGGTAAACAATAACAACAAACAGTACTCGGATTCATCACACATATATACCCCCTCACCTACAACAAAGGTCATATAAAGTACACACCCAAGTATAACCTCCCCATGATAGCCACCCCTAGTCTGGGCGGAGGCATGTCCATTCTACGAGGAATCCTTCACCTGACGAGGGGGAAGAGGGCCGATAACTCACCCCCGAAAAATAATGATCACGAAACTAGTAAACAAGAGGCCTTATCCCCACAAGGGATGCCATCAATGTATGTTACAGATGATTGTACATGGAATGATCCCGCTATTGCACATTCAGAACATGTGGCGAACAATCTACAACAATATTAAGGGAAATTTGTGTTCCAGACATTCCGAAATAGTTAAAATGGTTTAAAAAAATTTAATTTACATGTATAGAAAAGATATAGTTTCCGAATAAAAAAAGGAACAAGAGTACAGACTTAGATGTATAAATAAAAGAAGAAGAAGAGGACACAGAACGAATGCATCAAGGAAGTACCCCATAGGAAATAATGGAAAGATATGAAAAAGCAGGCCAAGACTACGATGGCGGGAGGATGTGGAGGCTGGTATTGGCCTCATAGGAGTGGCTGGATGGAGAAGTCAAGCAGAGGACCGGGCTGAATTTTTATAAATAAATTTATAAACACAATCTAGGGAAGATGTTTCTTGAAAAATACTTAGGCGCTTAATACTCAAAATAAAATAAATTTATTTTTTATTTTATACAAATTAAAATCCTATATAACAAATATTTTTTATATTTATGGAACATAGTTGTTTGTCGCAAGCATGGCTATTAAACTCAAATTGTTTTTTAAAATTTATTTCTATAAATTTACAACTTATTAAAATAAAACATCAAGTAAATAGAATGAAAGAAATATTACGGCATGAGTTAAAGGCTAGTAGAGAAACAACCTATATTCAACTTAGAGGCCTTCTTCTATTCAGACGCCTCTGAGGATTATCGGGAATTGAAGAGGTTGCCAGGTTTATAACTTTGAGTGGGAATGAAGTTTGTCATGAAAGGGTTGATATCGGGTTCGTAACAACTTTGTTCAAAATAATGTAAGGATCGTTGAAGATTTTACAATTGATTTTGAATTATAATGATTTTAAATCCTCAAGTAAAATAATATATAAAAAATTTGAGATCTTAGTAAAAAGAATTGTTGCCAAAACGGAACGAGGTATATCGTTTGAAAATGAATAGTTAATAGTTGTGTAATAAAAACGGAACGAAAGAAAGGTTATTGAGAATCAGCGAAATGAGCTAATATAAAATGGAGTGGAGAATAAAGCGATTGTCAAGGAATCTTAATTAATTTGCAAATCCTAATTAAATGGAACTTAAGTCGGTTCATGAAATAATAAAAAACTGTGCCAGTTACATAAATAAATTTATAATTATTTATAAATTATTATTTTTTTCGATAAATCTTTATTTATTTACACTAAAAATATACATTTTATATCTATATACATGAATTTTCCAAGGAGTGATGTATCCCGACCACACATCCATTGTAGTATATTCTGCTCTGTAGTGAGCTAACTTTTTTCATAACATTTTTTCCATTTCTCAAATGTCGCGGAAAAAGTAAAATTCCATGTCTCTCTTCTTCGTCTGTTTTCATTTGTCTTTACCAAAACAATCGTCGAATGAAACGAAAATTGACCTTTCAGCAAACATGGCTTCTAAAAGGTTTGTCTCTATTTTCCTTATTTGGTTTATCTTTTCTTTTTTTTAAAATACAAATTCTCTCTTAAAATAGCAAATTGTGTTATGAATTATTTAAACAAACCAAAGTAATGCGTTTATTCGGAACATTTATATTTCGGAAAAAAAAACTCACAGAAAAGACAACCACTTTTCAAATATAAACGAGTTCTTACTTTATGAGATAAGGGTAAATAATAAATATATATTTATATATATATATATACACACACACACACACTTTCCTGAATAGTTTCAAATGATGAATAGTTCAACTTTTTTTATAGTAAAGGCTATAAAATATGAATACAGTTGTCTGACTATGAGGAAGCAAAGTCACAAAATACCAATAACGATAATTAAGAAAGCGTATGGTAATTCGACTACTTAAATTAAAATAAGAGGAATTTCATATCGTGGGGCAACCACAGGGAGAAATCCTCAGCCCTACACTTTTCATTTCGCCCAAGTTTGACTAATCGTGTGAGTATGTGGCGTAAATATTTATTTTTTTCTTAGTGAAACATTGCAAGGAGCCCAGAGATCACAACGCATATAATGTGAGATATCCTCAGATCTCCTTGGAAACGTTGTAAAATCAATTAGTTTAAGCTGATCAGGATCTGTGGGTATCCTAAAAGCCTTAATGATGATTCTAGCTGAATTTCTACTGTGAGTACTCTTAAGTCAATTTAAACAAAAGGTTGAAGGTCTTGTTCCTAGGTTGCTCTCTCTATTGGCTGAGTCTGTTTGGGCTGTTGATGTAAGATGTACTTTGTAATCTTTGACCCGATTTTGTTTTTGGCGTGTTTCCTGATGATATCTGAATTGTAGAAACGTTGACTGGCTCGTTTTTCCAGTATTTTAAAGATTTAAGGTTTTGCCGTTTGGGATTTTTTTTTATTGCATTCTAAATGAAAAAAATAACAATGATTAGGGTTGCAGATATATATTTTTACTAAAAGCTTATGTCACATTTCAGTCCCCGGTTTGGGGGGAATGGTAAGCTTGCAAAAACCAAAAAAGCGCTTTTTTCCTTGCTATTTATATTTATTTAACGTCACTTTATGATCCTATAGCTAATCCGACGATATTGCAGAGAGAGTCCTAAATTTTGCCTATCCTGGAATAATTAGGATAAGGATCTTTAGACTAGTACCTAACACCATACAGGGTCGGGCCCCCCGTTAAACCTACCTTCCGAACGGCATAACCAAGGAATTTACACTTCCTTTTAAAAATTGGTAAAAATAAAATATAAATACACGATGTGAACCATTAGGCCATAGTTAACATGTTTTTTTCGTTTTTAAATCTTTATAATAACATTATTGTTTATAGGAATTTAACAATAATATCCACCACATTTCCCACGTATAAATGAAAACATATATATATATCATTAATTTAATTTGTTTAGAATATAATAATCACTTCATATATTATTTATTTGCTTAAATAGGCATCCAAACGAAATGAATGAATAGGGAGGCACTAAAATAAAGGTGTTTTAGGTTCTTAGATGTGTATAAGGAACATTCACCCATCGACTTATTGCTGGGGGTTAAGCCCTAACACGTGTAAAACACACAAAGTAGCGGAGGTTAACTCAAATCCCGGGGACTTTATAAAAGACTTGGTGTAAAAGTTGTGCCCTGGCCCGGGGAGGGTGAGGGCGGTGGGGGGTAGGATACTCTTATGCAAATCTGCCCGGGTCTTGTTTGCCCCCGCTTTAGCCCAAAGCTGCTTGTTCTGCTTCGGGAAATAACATTGTAATTAATTTAATGTTTTAGGAAATTTATGGCACCATAAACAATTAAAAAAAAATAGGCCAATAAATCATTATAATACTAATGTACTATAGTAAAGACAATAAACTGCTCGCTGTTTCAGGCTAATGCAACACTTACTAGAAAAACGCTCTAAGCTCTCAATTAATTACAGAAGACTCATAAACATGACAATCATTAGAACCATACAGACTTACGGAATAGAGCTTTGGGGCTCCAATATACTATCGGATTCCTCTCGTAGTCCTTACAATCCAAAGTCCTTCTCCATTTGATTTGGCCCGAATCCGATATTTGTCTTTTCATAAAAAAATTCGTTCCCGCTCAAACCCTCTAATTTCAAACCTAGCTACTTCTTCAATTCCTGATAATCCTCCGAGGCGTCTGAAAAGAAGATGGGATCGTGAACTTCTAAGTTAAACTTGTTATTTGAGACTACCACTAGCTGGTATTTTTGCTTGTCTTTATTTGTGCCAGTAAGTATCATTCCTGCCATTTACTTGTTGTATTGTTTTAATACAGATGTAGAGTTCAATGAATAAATTAATTTAAAAAATTTACCATAAGACTCAGTATGTACTTAAATAGAAGAAAACAGATAACATGCTGTCATACATTTATTTTGGAAATAATAAAACGACATATAATATGAAAATCCACAATAATATAAATAAATAACAGCAAGTTTTTTCTTCTTGTTTTTAAGTATATACTGAGTCTTGTTATCCATTAGTAAATGAAATGAAATAAATTTTGAGAGTGCAGTCGACAATTTACTATCATTAAAATGTTCGTTCTACTGTATTTTAATCAATTGTAGTGAAAAAAGCCTGTACCACTACTACTCGTAAAGCTACACCTACATTGGATCCGATTCTGTCCGACGTGATTCTATCACATACGATGCTGGGGTGTATACATTATAGTAAAATATAAATGTATTAAAAATAATTAATAAATAATCTTAATTTTATAAATTTAAAGAACCAAATGTTATAACTCATTTTATAATGATGGAAACAATTAAAAATAAGGGAAACAAATCTGGCGGAGCGTGTTCTAGGACAAATCACCTCCCTGCTCAACCTTTGTCCGAGAAACATCACAGTTTCTACCACCTACCGAACCCCAGACCCTAAGGCTACACCTACATTGGATCCGGTGTGATACGATGAGACGTCGCTAGCAAACCAAATGACTGAAATATAACATTGTCGCTTTTTAATCATACTTTCTTATCATGATCCTTTATTATTTCGTTTATAACGTTTTTATAACATAGTAATATCCTTTAGACCTGTATCACATATGTTTGGGATTCTTTGATGATTAATTTCAGATATCTGTTTATTTATATTTCTAACTATTTTGATTTTAAAGGATTTTAAATGTTACTATTGGTTGTTAAATGCGTCAGTTTCCATATAGAGATAAAATCACTCAGACCCTTCAATTGGTAAAATATAAAATCGCATGTTTCTAGGTTGTAAAGTTCTAAGTTTTCATAGTTTTTCTGTAATCATTTTATAACCTGCAGTTAAACCTTCAGTTACTAAAGCATTAAACATTGGAATAAAAATGATTAATATAAAAATAAAAAATGAGCATACAATCAAAAAATGATCATTTGTATTCCAACAAATTGGAATCCTCTAGAAAAAAAAAATCGAAGCTTAACAGTCTATGTTTCACAAATTTCAAGATCATAAAGATATACACAAAAAGGAAAATAACATCAAAGATGGCAAAGTGCAACACGTCTCACATCGACAGTCCAGACTAACTCATCAAGCTCCAAACTTTCAATCTCTTGGTTAAATTACTTTAAGAAGGGTTTCACTCAGTGTAGAAATTCAGCTAAAATCAGAAGAGAGGCTTTTATGGTGCCTACAGGCAGTGACCAAGTTTAACTAATTGGTTTTATTAATTAATCATTGATCGTTCAGTTTTTATTATTTTAAAAATGAAACCGCTACGGTCCCGCATTTGACTTTAGTACTGTAATTGACAACATGTAAATTCTGAGAAACATAATAATAATAAATATTTATTTTATAAATCATACAAATGATATTTGGCATATATTGTATTTGTTTTTTTGAAGGGACTCCTAACGTGGTTCATCTCACTGTAGAAGATCCCTGCTCCAGAGATGTTTCAGTCTCCATTTCGGATTCGGTAGAGTTAATGAGTTTAATGAGTCTGTAAGTAATGTAAGATCTGAGAAACATGAATTCGAAAATGGATAAATTTGTCTTAGAGATATTTTTATCTTAATTTATGCGATGTAATATTTGAATATGGAGATGAATACAACTATAAAATAATCTAGCTAAATTACGCTTTATAGATTTCCAAATTATTTAAAATGAGCTGGCATATTCTTTAACAATACAATTTCTTATTTTTCTTAGTCATGTCCAATGTAACTTCTGCACTTCTAACACTTCTGCAAAATGTAAAGAAATTATTCCTCGGCAAGCTTCATCCGGTTTGTTGAATTGACATAGAATGAATCAACGAAAACAAGGTATGCATTTCCACCAAAATAAAAAAGAAGAAAGGTTGTTTTACTTAATTAACAGGAAATAATTAGAATTCATCTTCGTGCCAGCTGTCAAGAATTTGATTAACGGGAAAGGGAAGATCTTCATCAGGTGTTATTACCTTGTCCACTTTATGCCAAGGAAGGGAAATCTATTGCCATAATAAACCAGACCATCACGAAATCTAACCTGTTATTCCAAGCTACGAAAAGATGTACGCACTTTTCAGTGGTAATGAAGAATCAATATTAAACAGTACTGTTTATGTAAACTGTTTTTTCTTTAGTCTCACCTCTGTTTTCTCGTTGAACTATAATGAATCGTAAGATAGGTGAAGAAAATATTCATAATCTAACTAATTATATAAGTACTATAACATTCAAGTCTTCAAGCTTCGAGTCTCTTAAATTATACGAATCTGTGTACGAATATACTGCAAACGTTGTTTAAAATGATCTCCATATATCTTTCTCTCTATCTCTTTCTCTCTTTCTATCTTTCACTCTCTCTTTCTTTCACTGTTTCTGTACTTGATTCGTCTTTATGTGACCTTATGCTTAACCGTAAGGAAATGGATGACTCGTTGCCTTGAATTGAAGATTGGCCAACTTACATTTCTTTTTTTAACATTTCCTTTGAAGAGTTTAATAAATCAATTTTGTTACAGTTTTTTTTTACGACAGCAACTAGAATTATAATCATGGATAGAATTGTTCAGGGGAAGCAGTCAACGATAACACAAACATAAGAATAACTTATTTTTAATAGTGCTAACGTTTCGGCCTATCTTCACCTTCAAGGCTAAGAAGAAAACAGAAAATAACTATATAAAACTTTGTAGTACCAAGTAAGAATTACAGAATATATATATATATATATATATATATATAATTTATAGAAAAGTAAAGAAATACAGAGCGTCGGATAGAATTATAATAGGATTATGTACGAGTAACAGAATTTGTGTAAAGAAAAGTGATAATGTAAAGAAATACAAAGAGTAAGAAAAATTATGAAACAGTAAAAAGTAAGATAAATTATGAAAAAATAAAGAAAAAGGTACATATGTGTACTTAAAAACATAGGTGAATCTTAAAAAGAAAACCTAGTTAAATTACAGGTAATGATATAAAAATGTCATGTTGTCGAGATACCTGCCCTTTCATTCATTCCTTGATATGGGTAACATTCTCTACATTAATTATTTGATTATAGAGTTAATTGTATTATTAAACATATTAATTAATATGTTTTTTTCAGATATTAAATAAAAATATATGATTTTTGAGTTTTGACGTTGCAGCAAATGAGGGATTCCTGCTTTTTAATCCTTCCTCATTCTCAGGCATTTCCCTCTTTTTCATGTTTTCTATCTTTAAATTTAATTAATGATTAAAGCTTAGACTAAATTAATGACCTGAATTGGATACAGGACACTAACTACCGCTAGGAACGTGTTGCTCTGCTACTTGTTGCCTCCCTCGTTCCACTTTGTTGTTCCGCCCTGGAACCAGTTTTATAGCTCAGCTTTAGTTCACTTGTTGATCTTGGTGGAAGCTCATCGTTCATTGCATCTTAAATAAATAATAAAAATTCTTTAGGAAACTGTTATTTCGGAAATAAGAAATAGTTATGGATTCGTTTTAATATATTTATACAAATAACTTATATAATACCCAACGACAAAGGTAAAACATGCTGCAACGTCATAACACATCGCACTGGTATTTCTAAAGAAACACAACTCAAAAACTTTTTTTTTTGGTGAGTGATGAGTACGAAAGAAATGAGTAAATATTTCTTCATCTCTCATGAAAACTGTATGAACCCAGCTTCACAACTTGTCTTTCAGAAGGCACTTGTGTCACTCTTAGTGCCCTGATGCTAGTCCTAGCTCACTAATAGTTTTCCCGTTTTTCCAAAAATGTAAATCTTTTATTTTTGTCACTTTAGAAATACTATAGTGGTAAGGTTTACATCGATTCACTCTACTTCTTCGTCTATATCTATTGATTTTCTTTTCAAAAAACGCGTTTCAATATCTTAAGTAAACCCGTTAAGGCCTTAGGGTTGGTAAATAATATTTAATACAAGATTTTATTTTTGTAATACTTAAAAAAAAAAAGTTATTTAATGAAATTTACAACTGTATAATGGAATACATCAAGAAATATAATGAATGTATAAATTGCCGTGAAAAGACAAATAGAGAAACTACCCACCCAGTGGTAGTACTCAAATAGCAAGTTCAATGAGTAGTTTTTTCTCTTTTGTACTCTGCAGTGTCCAGCAGTAATCCGCCAGCATCTTCTCATTCCATTTGCCAGAATAACTTTTTTCCATTCTGGATATGTCTTGGTGGAATCGTTCTCCATGTTCGTCCGAAACTGCTCCCAAATTTGGGGCGAAAGAGTCTAGGTGACTATGCAGGAAATGTATTTTTAAGGACATATTGCATCCCAATGTTTTATATGAAGTAAGCAGTTCTTGGACTATTTTTCGGTAGTCTCTAGATTTTTTGTTTCCCAAAAACTTAGCACATACCTCTCGAAAAGCAATCCAAGCCTTTTTCTCAGTAGTATTTAACTTTGCTTCAAAAGTGAGGTCCTTGAGTAGATGTCGAATTTGGGGTCCTACGAAAATTCCCTCCTTTATCTTAGCATCGCTGAGATGCGGAAATTTTTGTTTTAAGTACATGAAACCTTCTCCTTCCTTGTCCATTGCTTTTACGAAGTTTTTCATTAGCCCCAATTTTATGTGAAGTGGGGGTAAAATTATTTGGTTTTTGTCCACTAATGGAGGATTGGCAATGTTTTTTTCACCTACTTTTTCCTAACGCTCTGGCCATTTTTTTACGACATAATGGTCTCCTCTTTTTTTGCTGTCCCACTCGCACAAAAAACAACAAAATTTAGTGTAACCTCCTTGGAGTCCTGTAAGCATGGCTACCACTTTAAGATCTGCACAAATGCGCCATTTGTACTCATGGTACTTGATTTTTTGTAGAAGTATCTTCATATTGTCATAGGTTTCTTTCATGTGGACCGAATGAGCTACTGGGATAGATGGATGTTTGTTTCCGTTATGAAGGAGTACTCCTTTTAAACTAAACTTGGAGCTGTCAATGAATAGTCTCCATTCCTCTGGATTGGTTGGCAGATCAAGTTTCTGGAGCAAATGAAATACATCATTGCAAAATACAAGATTTTCTTCCATCGAGAAAAAGCATAGAACTCCTGATTCCCGTTTTCTGAAGAAAGATATATTCACGCCTCCTTCCAAGAGATTCCATTGTTGCAACCTTGACCCAAGCAGCTGAGCTTTTGATTTTGGGAGATCTAAATCACGAACAAGATCATTCAATCGGCTCTGATTTCTGAGCTGTGGCTTAGTTTCAGAGGGGCTGGACGAACTTGAAATTTCTTCTTGTTGACTGGTTCCAGGTTGAGGTGAAACGCTTTCAGAATAGCTGCACTCCTCAGAACTAAGACGGAACTTACTCGGATTTGGTGGGATGGGCATGGAGGCATCATGTGGAGCTGGTCTCATGGCAGAGGGGATGTTGGGATAAACAATTTTCTTTTTGCTCTTGAACGAGAAACCTTTGATCGTGGTCATGCAAAAATAGCAATCGGTCACGTGATTTGTAGGTTCTCGCCATATCATGGGAAATGCAAATGGCATTGACTTATGTGTCCCATTTAGCCAACCACTCAGAGAACGTGAGCATGAACTACAGCATATTTTAGGAGCCCATGATTTGTCCTGATCACTTACTTTACATCCAAAGTATAACTCGCATGCCTTCTTCACCAGCGGAGTCAGAGGTTTCTGAGTGGACTTGAATGTGACTTCACCACAAACATAGCAAAAGGAATCAGGCTTATTTATACACTGTCGTGACATTACAGAGAAAAAGTGAACTGTTCCAAAAACAATGATAGCACAACTGAATATCCAACTATGTGAGTTTAGCGAAAGCCTCGAGAGTACTGATCAAATCCTAGAAGAAAATAGTGACAAGATAGGGGCTGAGTGGGAGGGGGGGGGAGTTGGGGTATTGAGGGTGAAAGGGGGGCAGGTAAGGATTTGAATGAAAAGGGTACCACCATAAAAGACCATAAAAGATAAAGGAGGGTCATTCGCCTAAAGATCCAGGTAGAGACCAAATCCCTGCCTCAAGCTCAAAAACTGAAAAAACACTTTTAGCCATATTTCTTTAACCACTTGTAATATTCCCATTAAATTTTTTTCGTTCAAATATACTTCATTGCGCTCAAAATCATCGGGCTTTTGAATTTTTTTCACTATGTTTTGATGCCGAAAAAAAATTGTCTAATCCACATAAAACTCACCTTTTTGGATAAAAAACTAGAATTTCTCAGGGAACTGTGCGTGATAGACAAAATCTGACTTC
The DNA here is from genome assembly GCA_964056705.1 of Troilus luridus. Classification (NCBI taxonomy): domain Eukaryota; kingdom Metazoa; phylum Arthropoda; class Insecta; order Hemiptera; family Pentatomidae; genus Troilus; species Troilus luridus. The sequence continues at coordinate 49,450,499 of OZ057416.1, forward strand.
AAATTCGTGTTCAGCACATCTGATAACAGTATGAAAGCATGTTTTGGTTTGAAGGAGGATTTTCGTGCAGAACAGTGTAATTGAATAGTTGCCTGGAAGAAGGGCGCATGTTACATTTTTCAAAGTTTGCGGGAGAGCCAAAATAAGAAAACGGTTCATTTAATTAGGTGACTGTCACATTCGCCCTTCTTACATTTTATAGATTTTGCACTTACGCCCATGTTCGATTGTAAAACAAGCAAAAAAAAAAAAAAAAAAATTGTTACATCCACGATGCTTTGGTCAAAATGTTTATTTTGACATGACATTGAAAAACCGAAGAATCTATAGAAATTTCGGGTGGGGACGGGTCTTTTTTGACGAGAGAGCGGTATAGGCCATCACGTGGAACTTGTTCCACAAAAAAAAAAAACAACTGAAAAATGTAACATACGCCCTCCTTCCAGGAAACTATTCAACTAATTTAAAATTATTTAATATATTGTTTTTTTTTCTTCCCTCCTAATTTATTTATTCACGATACAAAACAAATAAAACTTATATCAAACATACAACACTTGTAACTGAGGCCTTCTTTTATCCTAGAGTACTAAAAGGCTAATGTGCTCTTTCCGTTATATGCGGGAGCTTTTATTTTGTGGCTGGGACATAAATGAATTTAAATTGGACAAAAGGCTAAGATGAAACGTAATCATAGCAGCGAAGTAGAAAGTAATGATAAGAGAGATGGGTAAATTCTTGGATATGTGGAGAAGGCATTGCTTAGAATTTCGAAATCGGACTGGTTCCTTTTTTGTTGCTAGGGAAAATAAATTGACAGTTCCCTAAACATCAGTTCTAGGGCCAGCCATTAAATATTTCTACAGCAACTGGCTCTTGCTTTCGGATCGAAATACATTCTCACACAGATCTTATAAATCATTACAGAAGAAAGCTTGGAACGAGATAGTGCATAAGTGTTACATAAAATCGAATGTGACTGTTTATGAAGTTATACAAATGATAATATTTTCAAAATATTTTCTTAAAATAGTCCATTTCAGAACACAAAATTTAATTTAAAATTATATATGATAATTATTATAGATTTTTGGTCAAAGCGGATAATTCAACTGGAGCAGAAGTTGTAAGAATAATTTTGACGGCTAGTAAATATTATTTTGGGTGGCAAAGGTTTTAAAAAGTCATCTGATATCAAGAAGAGCCAAGGTGATACTTTACAAGACAATGCTCAGGCCTGTTTTAACTTACGGATCGGAAACCTGGCCTCTGTCCAGGGCAGATGCCATCAGTTTACTGGTCTTCGAAAGAAAAATATTAAGTAGGATATATGGACCAGTAAGAGTTGGCGATCAATTTAGACTCAGGCAGAATGCAGAGATATATCGGATGTATCAGGAGCTAGACGTGGTTCTGTATACCAATAAGAATAGCTTGGCCTAGATGGGCTGAACATGTGGCCAGAATGGAGGACAACGCTACTCATATGAGACTGCTTTTTGGGTACGTTGACGGAAAAAGGAAACGTGGACGGCCGCGATCAAGATGGGCAGACGAGGTTGAGAAGGGTGCAGGTAGCATTGTTGGATCCAGAGCTTGGAGGTCCTTGGCACAGGACAGAGAAGAGTGACGGCGACACCTTGATGCGGCCAAGACCCGTACAGGGTTGTAGAGCCAGTGTTGATTATTATCGATTTTAAAAGCGTGAAGTAAAAATAATAAACAATAAGAACTTAATAAGATTGATTATAACACTTATCAAGGAAAAAACTTATCAAAATACTTATAGGCAGAAAAACATACTATTTTTTTCAAGTTTTTTCCTTTATAAGTGTTATAATCTTAAATCTATTCATCTAAGTTTATGTTCTTGATTTTTTTTAAAGTGCTAAATATAACTATCATCTTCTTCAATCTTTTTTTTGTATTTAGATAAAGGGGAGCTCAGGTGCAGAGAGCTGAGATGATGCACCGAAGGTCCCGGGTTAAATCCTGCTTTAACAGAGTAATTATATAAGCTGTTAACAGCTATGGATAAACCCTGTGGGATGTATAGTCTCACCGCGGGATCACCCAGCCTCTATAAAGTGGGTTCCTTTCATTGGGGGAAATCCTAGCGGGTGATGGAGAAAATACCTTCATACGCAACCGTTGTCCTAGAAACAGTACAATCTCTATCATCCACTGAACCCAAGACCATTCATGGACTGCAGTGGTATGGTTATGGTTTTTAAAAAGAGGTATCTTTTCCGCTTTGGGTTACCTCCGTCAGAAATATACAGTAAAGGAAGGCGGGGTAATGTCGCGCATATAAAACAATGAAGTGCCAGTTACACGGTTCACCGAGCCAGTACTCCCTCTATTTGCCCTGAAGATGACCTACAAAGTAGGTCGAAACGTCGGCACAAATAAAAAATAGTCTTCACTTATTTGGTGTTTATTTTGCCTGTTCCGTCCACCATAAAACAATGAAGTTTAATCTTTTCCTATTTGCGTATAAGGCTTTGTAGCTTTATAGTTTAACATTAATACTATAATTACAACACTTTTTATGATAGATGTATTTTTTAGATTTACTTAACAAAGTTAATGATCGTAAAGATGGTTTTCTTGCAATTACAACAAGCATTGAGCAATATCACAACATTCAAAATAAACATAGTTTTATTTTGAAAATAATTAAAGTAATTTTAATTACTAATTAGTACATACATATTTTCCTTAATATGCATAGAAACTTTATTGATGGTATTTAAAAAAAAACTTAAACTTTATCTCCTTAAAAAGCTTAGTAGATAAATATTTAGTAATAGTTGTAGCCAGTTACTATAAAATTGGAGGTGCCAAAAAATGTGATATAAAAAAATGCTGATGACAATTTAACCCTTACAGGAGAGAGAGGGACTCGCGGTGAGTTACAGAAGGTTCTCGTTAAAAGAAAATATCAGTTTTCGAAAATCCTATATTTATTAATTAGGTCATATCTGATAATTTATCTGATAAAAAAAAACTTTTTACCAATAAAAAAATATACAGATATATTTAATACTTTCAGTTTTTATGACGGTTTTATGTTAGACAGTTATTGCGGCGTTAGCTTGAAAACCACTGTAAGGTTTTACATTTATCTAAGAAGTTTATATGATTTATCATTAGAAAACGCTCTACCACTAAAATATGATGGATCTTGGTCTCAGAAAGCTGCAGAAATTGTACTGTTTTAAGGACAACGGTTGTATAGGGCGGTAATTTGTCCGTTATCAAGCTCAACCTCCAGGTTTTCCCCCAGTTAAGAAAAAACACTTTAAAGAGGCTGGTTGTGCCACAGAAGGGTCTGTAGATCGCACAGGGTTCACCCGTGGCTGTTAAGAGATTAAATAATTTATCTGCTTTGAGCCGGATTTGAACTCGGACCTTCAGCGTAGCAACTCAACACTCTACAAATCCAGCTCCCATTTATCATTAGTAGATAGATAATAGTTAATAAAAATAGTAATATTAGGAAAATGGCCATCCTGCCACATCGTGGTATTTTTTTTTATTGGATGGATTCATTAGGTAAATTATTGCATTATTATAATTAAGCAGTGTGTCTGGAAAAACTTGAAAGTACTATTTTCAGATAATGTACCTTTAAAACATCCCCGTTTACTGTGCTATGCACTATAATTAAGAACTTTTTACTTAATAAGAATAATGGATAAACCACCATCAAGAGATCATTGTTTATTTGTATATTTTTAAATACGCCTAAAAATAAAGCGGAGAGGCTTTGTTCGTTACAAGGGTCGGATAACAGAGGTAAGAGGAGCCGTTGTTACCAAGCTGATGTAATAAATTGTTGGAAGCGCCTTAAGGGGATAGTTTTAGGAGGCTAAGTGCTATTGGATTAATAAATGATGCCTCCCTAATGGCTCTCATTAAAATTCATGATCCCTATGACCTTTTATTACAGCGCTACTTAATAATATTCCCTGAGTACACTGCCTGGGAACCCGTTCGAGGGTGAAATGAGTTCTTGATCGCCTGTTTACCTGAAGGATCGGGTACAGTCATAAACATGAAATAATTCACTTTCATAGCTTTTTAATTTATTTTGTAAAATCAATATATCTCGAAAGACGTCAGTGGTTTCTATTCGCACGAACTGCTATCCTGTCCCTTATTAGCTGCTACATTGGCTTCACTGCCCAAGCAATGATCTCAAGCAAACCTCCTGAATAATATTAAAATAAAATTTAATAATTGAATTAATGAAATGGAAGAACGTTATATTTGAAATATAGTAATTCTATATCACTAGTCTATAAGAGACATATCTCTTTTCTGCAAAGGTTAATGTTGTTGGCTGATTGAGAGTTGTTTATTAAACAATAATAATTATTGAATAACATTATATTTATTTGTGCTGATCTGGTTACAAGATAACTTATAAAACAGCTTACAGAGAAAGGGGGGCGCTATATGTGACTGGCTATTTATCGAAAATTTCTTCATCCAGTTCCTTGCCTCTTGACTTGCCCGCTCTTTGCCAACTGCTTGTTTCGTATCCTAAGAGCAATGGTACCACCGACCTTAAGGGGAACTTAAACTACCTCAAGGTACTTCAATGCCCCTTACCCTATTTAGCTAGGTACTGCTAATGTTTATATAGATAGTGTATATATAGCATAGCTTTACCTTATTATTATTATTATATTATTATCTCAGAGAAAATTAAGATCCATTGATATGATTAGGGAGCGGGGTGGCTCAGTGGTAGAGAACTGAGTAGCCATGCCGGGCTGACCAGGGGGATCCTGGTTCAAATCCCGCTGCAGGAAGTTACTTTTATTTAGTCCGTATGCGGCGGGAGATGGATCATATGGTATCTAGGGTACCCAAAATAAGGGTGGAAAACCTAGCGGTTGAGCGTGACCTAGGACAAGTCACCTCCTTGCAGAACCGTTGTACATGAAACAGTACAGTCTCTACCATGTAGCGAACCCCAGCCTCGTTCACAGGTCGTAGTGGTTACAGGTTTTCAGGATATGATTCGTTTTCAAAATAGTCCTATTGGATGCCACCCTGAGATTGGTTGAGATCTGCAGTACAACTGAGTTGTAGTATTACTACAGTTATCAATATAAAATATGTGGGTATTTCTGTTGTCACTTTTTTTTAATACTATAGTTGAACTTGATTAGTTTTTTAATGCATATACTATTTCTCTATTTTATTATAAAAATGAAAGCCCTAGAGGGTTTCGCTTCAATATCAAAATATCGAGAATTAAAATAAAATTTCATATTGCATTTTTTAATATCAACAAATATTAAATTTATCTATGAATGGGACATTGAGATATATGGATTAATTAGTTTTTATCATATATTGATACAAAAACTAATGAATTACATATATAAATTCTGTAAATAATGATGAATATTTTCATGAGGATCATTTTGATACAAAGATTTTATAAATAGATTGTTAATGGATGACCAGTGATTAATAAATATTGTTAGAATGGAATCATCCATATATCATTTTCTTTTCAAATGCTGTACGTGATTCACTAGGAGATATTTTAATAAATGAACATCCTCATATATTAGATAAAATAAGTTTTACTTTCGCTATACAATATGACGATTCTGATTACATAAAAATACATGTCTACATATAAAAATATCCCTTTTATATTATGCAATTTAGAATTCCTACATGAGATCCCCCGGTTTCATCACTCTTTCTACATGATCACCATGTAATATTAAATTTTAAATAAAGCGGACCGGCTTTTGATCGAGTCTGACTCGAATCTTCTTTACAAAATCCGACAATTCCTTCATTCGCTCCTTTCTAATTGGCAGAACATTTAAAGTAAGTCATAAAGGTTCCTACTCGTCTCTCTATTCCCATTCTGCTAGTGTTCCCCAAGGTAGCATCCTCGGTCCTATCCTCTACACAGTATATACAGCTGATATTCCAACCCATCCTAACACCTTCATCTCCACGTATGCTGATGACACATGTGTGTTATAACTTAATAACGACCCATATATTGCATCCCAATCCCTTCAATCACATTTATCAAGCCTCGAAGATGGTGTCGGAATAAGAGAACACATGACTTCCTGTCCTACTGTATCCTTTAATAATACTCCACTTATCCTGTTGAACAGATTCACTACCTAGTACTCAACTTAGACAAACATCTTACTTGGAACCCTTACACAAGACTGAAAAGACAAGAAATAGCTGGATGCTTCCGACTACTTCAACACATACTAGACAAACGCTCAAAGATTCAGATCAATTACAAAAGACTTATTTATGTGACTGTTATAAGACCTATATGGACTTACGAAATTGAACTATGGGGCTCCACCAAAATTCCCCTCGTATTCAATTCTTCCAATCCAAAACCCATCCCAAAATCCTAAACGCTCCTTATTTTGTCACAAATAAAACCATCCATGATGAACTTAACGCTCCATATGTTACCGATTTAGCACATTCCAGATACCTATCATTCCATAATAAACTCCAGGGCCATGCAAACCCACTAGTTTCCATTCTTACATCCAATTCCATCCTGGACAATCCTCCTAGGCGTCTGAAGAGAAGATGGTCTCGGGACCTTCTATTATTGGAATGTTATTAGAGTGCTGCCAGTGGGTAGTGCCTCTACATGACCTTTCATGTATTTATTTACTCATATATCCCTTGTACTAGATGTATATATTTTAGTTGTACAATTCAATACAATAATTTTAAAAAATAAATAAAATAAAGCGTAACGGACCGGATAGAAGATATTACACTCATTTCTGATTGTATTCCCCCCTTAGATTGTTGTGTGTTAATTTTGCATCTATAAACTCCCCTCTGCTTTTCCCTTCTAATTTTCTTTCCTTACTTTTTTGGGAAAACCTGGTGGTTGAAAGTGATCCAGGACAAATCACCTCCCTGCGCAACCGTTGTCCATGAAACAGTGCAGTCTCTACCATGTACTGAACCCCAGACTCTTCATGAGTTGTAGTGGTACAGGTTTTTTATTAATATAAAAATCATTATTCATAGTCGAGTTAATATACTTGGTGCTCCACTAATTATCATATTAGCTTGTTGTTAAATAATAACGACATGGCTAAGCTTATGTACATACAAGGCTAGGCTTATGTACATAGATGTGTTAGCATTTAATTTTCCGAGCTTTCGGAGAGGTAAGAGAGACGGGTGAAGGAAGATGAGAGGGAATAAAAAGAAGGGACGTAAGAGGGAATATTGACGACCGCGAAACGTGAACACTTTACTTTGTGCCAATTTGCAGACGAGTCGACAGGAGCAATTTATGGAACTGTCAGTTACATTTCAGCTTACACAAAATGTTCTGTTCCAGGGAACAGTCTTACAAATATTTAAACTCCTTAAATCCTTCTGTTAATTCTCGTTTCGATAAAGAGTTATGTTGTAATTTTATACATATTTAAATTCTGAGGTAAAATCTATATCAAGCATATACGGAGCCTTATGAATAAGTGATTGAATCGATTTTGTTTTAAATTATACTCAAGGAATCGGATCTTTATCGTAGTATATAATTAGCATATGTGAGGCATTGGCTTTCTTATATTATATATTCAATTCAAGCCAAAAAAACACGAGAGAGTCTCTGTTCCGCGTCTCTCAGCACTATTAACTCATTGTGGATAAAATTCGACTTAACAACTCATTCGTTGCTGCTGATATATTCTAGTAAATAGTTATATGTGACACTATTTACAGTTAATTAACTGTTAAATATTCATTATACAATCAATATTAAAATAAACCTGTAACGGCTACTGAGCAGATAGAGTAGACCCTCATCAGGTCGCGGGAAAAAGCCAGAAAATCAAGTAGCGGGGACATATCATGTAGGAATTGTCAGATGTATAACTCATTTGTAACGAGGCATGGTGTAAGCAAACGTGCATTCAATGTAACCATTATCAACATGTAACGAATTTTTAGTTATGTTATCCACTGTAACAGGATGTTTGTTCATTAAAACAATTCCCTGTCAATCGACCACGTACTCCTTTGGAATAGAGTGGGATATATATTTAAAAAAACTGTACAACTACAACCCGTGAAGGGTCTGGGGTTTAGTACATGGTAGAGACTGTACTGTTTCATGGACAACGGTTCTGCAAGGAGGTGACTTGCCCTAGGTCACGCTCAACCGCCAGATTTCCCCCCCTTATTTTGGGTACCCTATTTTTATAATATTTTATAGCGGTTGGGTGGGCAGTAAAGATAAAGATCACAATAATAAGCTAGAATGATATTTAATCATGTCATAAATAGATAAATATATTCCGGAATAAGTCAAATTAAGCCCCGATACACCACTGGAAAAACAATATGTATTGCCAGCAACGTTTCTGCATGTACTGTCAATCTAATGTACCTAGAATTATAGACTTAATGTTGGTTATAATAATTTCGGAATATTATTATTATTATTATTATTAATTAGTAGTTTTTTTCGATAATCTGTTTTCCATTTTCATTATTCTTTTTAAACTCCATTGACTTGATTCCCCTCTTTTCCCATCATAGCATTTTAATGAGGTATATTATAATTTTAATTATATCCCAACTATAAAAAATATTTAATAAATAATTGGGTAATGAAAAATTTGTTTTATTTTAAACTTGGCCAATTTTTTAATTTATTTTAAATATGCTGAAATGAAAACTTAATTTTCAAATAATTTTTGGTTATGTTTTAAACAAAAATTAGTTGAAATGAGTTTAAAATTGTAATGGATATTAAATAGAGAACAAAACTAATAGCAATAAAATACCAAAAATTCTAAATGAAGCCTATTTACCGCATAAATATATTTAAGCTAGTAAAAAAAATTAATAGAGAGCAAAATTTATATAGTATTGAAATACAAATTTAGTTAATTAATTTAGAGTTTATTTTAATGTAAGCTCTTTGTTATTATTAATTAAATAAATATGAAACAACAATACGCGACCGCTTACCGGACGATTCGCCAATAGCCGAGGTGTTGGTCGGATAAATCAGGGGGTCATCAGGTCATCCGGTCATCCTCGGGCAAGTTGGAACTCGTTTCAGATCACACTGCCTTTTTTTCTAACTCCGTTAAATATTATTTTTGATATTATTTGATAAGATTTTATCAACAAATATTTTTTTAAATAATTTATTTAATGAAATTTACAACTGTAATAACACAACAAGTAAATATAATGATTGGCACATATTAGCGTGAAAGACAAGTAGAGAAACTACCCAGTGGCAGTACTCAAATAATAAGTTCAACTTAGAAGGTCACGAGACCATCTTCTCTTCAGAGGAGGATTATCAGGAATTGAAGAGGTTGCTAGGTTTGAAACTAGTGGGTTTGAGTGGAAATAAAGTTTGTTATGAAAAGATTGTTATCGGATTCAGGGCAAATCAGCAACAAATCGGGCATTAAGGTCATTATGGATTACTTTGTTCGTTACAAAGTAAGGAGCATTGAGGATTTTTCGAAGGATTTTGGATTGAATAAGAGAGAAATTCGATGGTTTAGTGGAGCCCCAAAGCTCTATTCCGTAAGTCCAGATGGGTCTAATGATTGTCATGTATATGAGTCTTTTATAATTAATTGAGAGCTTAGAGCGTTTATCTAGTAAATATTGTAGTAGCCTGAAACGGAGAGATGTTTCTTGTCATTTTAGTCTAGTATGAGGATTCCAAGTTAATCTTTTGTCTAGGTGAAGTCCTAAGTAACCTGTTCTTCAGGAATCAGTGGGATGTTATTAAACGATAGAGGACAGGAAGTCATTGATTTATGACGGAGGGTAAAGGTGATTTGACGGTATTTGTGAGAATTTATTTTAATCCTCCAGTTTTGACACCATTTTTCAAGGTCAGTGATATGGGCTTGAACAGTATGGGGTGCTATAACCAATCCAGTTGACTGATAATAGACATGTGTCATCTGCATACGTGATAATGGTAGTATTAGGATGGGCTGGGATGTCAGCTGTATGACCTGTGTAGTGGATTGCGCCGAGGATACTGTCTTGAGGAACACCAGTGGATTGAGAATAGAGGGATGAATATACATAATGAGTGAGATAGGATTGAATAATGAGAAAATATGTGGGAGGTAGGAATTGGCGGAGTTCGTAAAGCAATCCCGGGTGCCAGACTCGGTTTTATCTAAATAACTCCATATTTTATTATATCAACATCCTTTATTCAAAGTATTGAGTAGACTGTTAAAATATTCAAATTCATATAGGCGAAAGTATTGAAAATCCAGATTATTTCACAAGTAGCAATTCAAATAATTCGATTTATACTTCCCTGTATTAATCTACCGTGAGCCACGTGGATAGAAGTTACGTCCTGCACTATGTGGGGTTTCCTTAACCCGTAATCATTCTTTGATAATGACTTTGAAAAATATACAGAATTTTTTGTTTGGCTGGGGTTTATTAAACCCCACGTGGTGCATGGAAGGTTAAAACTGATAGGAGTAGAGTTAATATTAAGTCACTTAATATTTGTATTATGATTCTTGTATTAAAATAACATACCTGTGTAATTTGAGATAAAAAAAATATTATAATGTTACAAAAACTTGTTTCCGTTAAATTGATTAACCTTCACTTTGTCATCTTCCGAAATACGTTTTAAGTAATTTAAACCCTTTTGACAAGAAAAAAGTGCCAATATACTTTTGGCCAGCTTTTAGGTCACAATACCAGTCTGTGAGTTGGGAGACTGGTAAGAAATCCCAACAAGTTCGGACTCGTCGCTGTATTTTTTGAAGTTAGGCCGTTTGGAGGGACACAATCAATGTTTATCTTTTATTTGGCGGAGGTGGATTTGTCGTGGTTGCGTTGACTTTACAGAAAAACATTTTAAGAAATCGGAGCAGGGCAGAAGAGGAGTGGTGGGGGTAAGGTGATCTGGTAGTAGCGGAAATCGAGGCGATTCTTGCGTGGGTCTGGTTGAACTATACATTCGTCACTGTATGAAAGGTATGTTTATATTTTACTATAGAATATCTGATGAGTTTTTGTTTCTAGACGTGGCTAATATAGGGGTACTCTTATATTCGGTACTCTTATATTTATATATTAAATCTATGCAAAGAGTGGCTTAATTTATATGACCTTTTCATCGTTCTATAGAGGATTTAATTAAATATCATTTTTAGCCCAATTAAAAATAAAATAAAGTTTATATGAAGGTTTTTATTGGTAAAAAAAAATGAAAAACGTTGAAGCCAGAGAAGTATTTATAAAAAAAGTTTCTATTCTAATTAGAAAAAAACTCGAAAGTTTTGGATAAAAGTAAAAGCTTAATGATTAGTGAATGAAATGATTCAGATTTAAAACCGTTTGAAAAAAAAGTAGGCTATATTCTTTAGAATATGATAAAAAAACACGAAGTTTTTCTAAAGTTATTTAAATTAATTACAAAAAATATTAAGTAAAAACAGAGATTAAAAGAAAAAACTAATAATTTAAAAACAAAATGACAAATTTTAAATAGGGGAATAAATGAACTTCGAATGAATGAATCGGTTTGAAGTTTATTCTATAAACTCTTCAAGTTATAAACAGTAATAATTCTCAATTATATTCAGTAACAAAGGCTTTAAGATGGTTAGGTATTTTTTTTAAAACTTAGCTCTGAATAGAAAAAATGCAGAACCAGATAAGAAAAGATAAATATTTGTATTATCTGACACAAAGAAGAAACCTGATAGCAAAAAGAAAAAAAAAAGTATCTGGAGTAATCTTGATGAAATTACTCTCTTTTTTAAATTTATTTAAAAAAAATAAAAATATAAAAACATTTTTCCTCGACTAATCCTGCAACAAAACAATTCATTATCGCTGCTACTTTGCCAGGGATCCCTGTTATTATTCTCCTTTGCCTGGGGCAAGATGGGCTTAATAACGCCCTGAGGAATATTATTTTCGATTTAATAACAGGAGTTACGATAGGCATAAAAGCTAAGGGCCGGTGCGGCTAGATTTGATTGAGCCCGGAGGAAGGGCCTCTTAGCCCATTAATGGCAAAGGGCTCACTATAGGTTTAGAGCTCGCTACGATACCACTCGGATCAATTAGTGCTTCGGAATGAGAGCAAAGTGCGGTGGTGGGATTGGAAACATAACTTTCTACAATATTGTTTTCTTCTTAATTATTGTTGTTTGAATTTAGAGGAAAAAATGGTCATTGTTGCTCTCACAACAAGGGAGGCAGCGATTTATTATTTTATTTTAAAGGTATATTATATGTTAGCCATTTATTATTTTATATCTGTTAACAGACACTGATGAACACTTTGGGATATACTGGCCCTTCTGGTGGCTCACTTATATTGAGTGAATACCAATAATTAGTTGAAAAACCTTTTGGCTGAGCGTGATCTCGCGAAAATCAACTCTCTGGACAAACTTCCTAGAAACATTACAGTATTAGGGCGCTGTGAGGATAGCTTTCCTTTTGGACAACCTTCCCCTAATAGTACTAAACTCAGTCGTTCAGAGTTAGCAGAGTTAGTCCTACCTTAATCTGACTCAATTAATTTCCCTTTCAGAAAATCAACTGATATGTCATTTATCGAAATTATATTGAAATGTTAAAAAAAAAAGAATGTCAGATATAATACCAAATGCTCTCTTATTGATATTTACAACTGTATTACAATAATACATCAAGTAAATAGGCTATGTGATAGATAATGACATGAGTTAATGGCAAGTAGAGAAACTACCCACTGGTAGTACTCAAATCACAAGTTCAACTAAGAAGGTCACGTGACCATCTTCTTTTCAGACGCCTCGAAGGATTATCGGGAATTGAAGAGGAAGCTAGGTTTGAAACTAGAGGGTTTGGGTGGGAATGAAGTTTGTTATGAAAGGATAGATACCGGGTTCGGGCCAAATCAGCAACAAATGGGACATTAAGGTCGTTATGGATGACTTTATTCTTAACAAAATAAGGAGCGTTGAGGATTTTACAAAGGATTTTGGATTGTAGGGATTGGATAAGAGAGGAATTCGATGGCTTAGTGGAGCCCCAAAGCTCTACTCCGTAAGTCCAAATAGGTCGTATGATGGTCATGTAGATGAGTCTTTTGTAGTTTGTTTGTTCATTTTACGTCACTTTATGCTGCTATGGCTAATCGGACGATGCTACAGTGGGAGCTCTAAATTTTGCCTATCCAGGTTTTATTAGGATAGGGATTTTTAACGAGTACCTGACATCGTACAGGCTCGGGACCCCCGTTTAACGTCCCTTCCGAAGGACGGCGTAACTAAGGATTTTTTACTCCCTTTAAAAAATCCTAGTGCCACCTGTCGGGCTACGAACCCGCGATCTTGGGTTTAGTAGTTTGTTACGCTAACCACTAGACCACAGGTCGCCCCGAGTCTTTTGTAGTTAATTGCGAGGTTAGAGCGTTTGTCTAGTAAGCGTTGAAGTAGCCTGAAACGTCGAGCGGTTTCTTGTCTTTTCAGTCTAGTATGAGGATTCCAGATTAATCATTTGTCGAGATGCAATCCTAAGTATCTGATCCGTTCTACAGGCACCAGTGGGATATTATTAAAGGATACTGAAGGGCAGTAAGTCATTGGTTTACGACGTAAGGTAAAAGTGATTTGATGCGATTTTTGAGAATTTATTTTAATTCTCCAGTTTTGACAACATTCTTCAAGATCAGTGATATGGGATTGGAGACTTTGGGATGCAATAACTGGATTGGTGTTGACTGATAATAACACATGTATCATCTGCATACGTGGTAAGGATAGTATTAGGATGAGTTGGGATGTCAGCTGTATAAACTGTATAAAGGATTGGGCCAAGGATATTACCTTGAGCCCCCCAGATTTTAAGTGATTTAAACCTAACTTGATTCAATATCATTTTATTTTTATTGAAATTAAAAATGTAAAATTATTTTAATACTTGAACATAAAAAAATATTAAACATGAACTTGACAATTATTAATCACTACAAACTGAGCAGCCGTAACAGTACATTCTCTACCATATGCTGAAACCTTCATGGGTTGCCATGGTACAGGTTTTTTAAATTTATTTATGATTACTTTAAAATATAACTTATTTTTTTATTTATTTATTTAATTCAATGATATTTACAACTATAATGGTATTATATCAAGTAAATGTGCAAAAATGTATAATATGACATGAAAACACTTGTGGAGAAACTACCCATCGATAGCACTCCAATAAAGTTCTATAGTAGATGATCTCGAGGCCATCTTCTTTTCAGACGCCTCGGAGGGTTATCAGGAATAGTATGGGAAGCAAGCTGAGAGACTAGCGGATTCAAGTGCGTATGGAGCTTGTTATGGAAGGATAGGTATCTAGTTTGGGCCAAATCAGTAACATATGGGATATTAAGATCATGATGGATGAGTTTGTTTGTGACATAATAAGGAGCATTGAGGATTTTACGAAGGATTTTGGATTGCAAGGATTGGATACGAGATGAATTGGATGGTTTAGTAGAGCCCCAAAGCTCAACTCCGTATGCCCAAATAGGTCTGATGACTGTCATGTAAATAAGTCTTTTGTAATTAATTGGTAGCTTAGAGCGTTTGTCCAGTAAGTGTTAAAGTAGGCGAAAACGTCGAGCAGTTTCTTGTCTTTTCAGTCTTGTATGAGGATTCCAAGTGAGACGTTTATCCAGATGGAGTCCTAGGTAACGTATCTGTTCGACAGGGTTCAGTGGTGTATTATTAAACGATACAGTAGGACAGGAATTCGTAGGTTTACGACGAAGGGTGAAGGTAATTTGATGGGATTTGTTAGGATTTATTTTAATCCTCCAATTTTGACACCATTCTTGTAAGTGTGAGATATGGGATTGAAGAGATTGGGATGCAAGAAATGGATCCTTATTAACTGATAACACACATGTGTCATCAGCGTAAGTAGTGAGGACAGTGCTTGGATGGGTTGGGATGTCAGCTGTATATATCGTGTATAGGATGGGCCCCAGGATACTACCTTGAGGAACACCGGCAGACTGGGTGAAGAGGGAAGAGTAGGAACAATTATGGTTTACTTTAAAGGTTCTATTACTGAGGTAGGAACTGATAATAAGGAAGTAAGCTGAAGGTAAGAATTTACGGAGTTTGTACAGCAGTCGATCAAAAGCCTGCTCTACATCGAGAAAAGCTCAAAATATAACTAAGTTTGAAACTAAGTAAACAGTTAAAAAGAGCGAGAAATTAGAAAGAAATTTAACTAAATATTAAATTACAAGGGATTATCCATGTATTAATGGTTTGGAATTAACTGAAACATCTAGTTTATTTTAATAACATACATTGTACTCCTGAAATTATGTTTGTTTTCACCTAGTGCCATAAAAATCGTTTTTTTTCATCTGACTACTGCAGGCTGTTTGAGGGTATTCCTAAAAAATATGACGAATTGGAAGGCCGGTATTGGTTTTGCAGAAAAGAAATATAAATATTTTAAATATTTTTTCAGTTAATTAGCTAATTAATATGTTATACGCTTTGCAATTAAGTTCAACAACAGAGCAACAAATAATATATAAACAATACATTAAACTTCAATTATAAAAACCCGATTGTTCCAGTTTTTTGATGACTATGTTTTTTGTTTTTTTTTTAACTAGAACGCCTCTTCAAATTATATTTATTGAATACATTTTAGAGATTCATCGTTATTTATAACTCTATATAAAACTGAAGAAGAAATTAATTTAAAAAAAGTATGTGGAAAAACAGTCAGTGAAGAAAGCGATGTAATAAGAGACTCTTTTAATTGCTTGCCGAAAAAAAACATGTTCTTGAGGCCGTAAAGCTATTTTTTGCTACTTGGAAAAAACATAATAGAAATTAAAAAACATTTCTACTCTCTAATAGCTGGTAAATAACTTTATTTCTTTTATCTCGTAAAGAAAATATTTATAAAACCAGCATTTCCATATTCTCCCTCCTCTGTCTTAATCTTTGTCTTTGGAGTTCGCTGATCAAGGCTCATCTGTAAATAGAAATTTACTTACTGTTCAGAAAAAAATTTGCACTTACAAAAACTACAATACTTTAAATGCATACTATTCATTTCTAATGAACTATCTTGTATGATTTGCTACAACTTACAGAATTACATCTGTACCAAATAGACCAGTCTCAAATTTAAATGTCAGAATCATAATTTACAAGGAAAGAAAAAATGTATAAAAACAACTTCCAACAGAGAAAATAATTATTAATAATAAAATAAACAAAAATTGTAACTATTCATTCTTAGTAACTTACATACATATATATAAACAATAACAATGAAATAAAAGAAATTGGTATCATACTATAATAAATGTTTTGTTTTTTATGAACATACCGCTGTGTACTGGTTTTTGTATAGCTCCCAGTATTTTTTATAAGTTGGTTTTTATTGTTTTTACACTTAAAATAGATCTGTTTACATAGTTTGCTGATAAATTAATTTTAACATTAGTGTAATATGCATAATTTCCAACTATTTTAAGGCATTTGTTTTGGAATATTTGTAGGTTATTGTAATAAGTTTTAGACATATAACAAAATATTGGGCATGCATATGTTACTATAAGTCGTAAGCAGGCTTTATATAATAGTAACTTATTGTCTGTGCTTAATTTATAATTCCTGTTAAAGTATGGATATACAGTACAGAGAGCCCTCCCTGTTGGGGAGAGCGACACCATAAAAGGTAATAAACCAACAGATGTAAATCTCCGACCCCGTGTCAAATGCTGTGTGTAAATGTGTAAATGCCGGTTATTTTGAGCACTTACGATGTAAATGAAATTATGGATGAGAAAAAAAAATGATTAATATGCTGTTAGAAAAAAAAAGATTAAAATAAGAAATATTTAAATGAACAACATTAAATTTAATGAATGAGAGAATTGCATGTGATAGATAACAAAAAAAACATATGATTAATGAAATATATAGAACTTAGAATAAAATATTACTAATGAACAATTAATACACAGGCCTGATATTAAAAATTAGAATTTAATTGGATAATTAAAAAATGAAGAAATAGATTAACTCTTAATTTAAATTTAATACAAAACAATAACAGATTTAAATGTCCATAAGCGACAGCGAAAAATTCTCTCCGACGTCTTCTCTTCAACAAGGCCTTTATTATTAGTATAAATTAGAGATACCTGATTAGAAGCACTACGTCGGAGCGGCCGGCGGCATAAACTCAATACGATCGGCGATCGTCAAGACTCCCAACGAGTAGAAAGATGATGATGACTGGAAGAATTCCAGAGCTCATAAAGAGCGAACAGTACGTACAATACTGTTGGCCAGTAATTGGCCACAAAAGAACTCGTAAAGAGTGATTCACATTGACTGAAGTTCAATTCAACACTGTGATTGCTACTACCAAAGGTACTCGTAATGAGTAATGTTAGACTAGACCAAGTCTACACTAAAAGGAACTCGTAATGAGTGATCTTCAATGATTGAAGTCCAATACAACAATGACAGTAAGCGACTCGCCGCCGTCACAAAAACAATCGGCGGTCGTGATTTGTCGACATATGCGAATATCTTCGATGCTTCGATTTATCTAAAAACCTATAATCTACTAAATTCTAATTACAAAATGAAGTTGTATGTACAATTACTCCAAATGTTTCTCTCGTTCATTATAATCAAAATCAATTACAAACTAAAGAATTAAACATGAATATATATAAAAAAGAAATGAAACTACTTCATTTAAATTTGGAAATAACGATATATAGAGGGGGAAAAAAGTAATGATACTAGTTTAATGAGCGTTGACAGAGCCCTGTCAGCTTTATTGCACACATAATCATGGAAAGTAAAAGTTAACCATATTAATGCCCAAATATTTAATCTGCGTTGTCCGGGGCATATACATACTATAAAAAATTTCCTTAGTAGGTCTTTAACAAAATTCTATCTCACCAATAATAAATATATTCATAAGCATATATATTATTTATGATTCATTAATCTATAATTCACGGAGAGTTACTAATAGATTTATAAAAGATATGCCGATCGCCAATATCCATTCCAAAGCTTCGAAGGCAGTTGAGGCATAAAATGTATTTTCCGCAAATCAGCAATGCATGAATCGATAGTAGGGGTCAGGAGACCCACGTGGGTCACAACAATCTCTACAAAGTGGGTACCCAAAATGTTTAGAGGAAACTAGAAGAATGGACAAGAATTACTTATGATTACTTCCATTTATAGCAATTGATTAAGAAGTTGTATTTTCTTACTGTTAACAAAAGTCAAGAAGTAAGATTTAGTGCAGAGTATTTGAATTTTTGTAATGCTATCAATTCATGAAATATATTAATTAATCATTTATTTTTAAGGAAATAGTTTGTAATATTGTATACCATTATTATTAAGAATGATTTCTACTTTTTTAACTTTCTCTTCTTTGATCCTATTAGTACATGGATGAGAAAGTCAAACTAATTAGATATTGCTATAAAGTGTAAATAATAATGAGGCTTAGTGAACCCGAAGGATAGATGCCGATTCTATCAATCTTTTATTACAAACTTCCGTCCAAGAACTATTACTGAAACCTAATTGATCCACCACATCACTTAACGCAGTCCTCCCTACGCCTCGGCCTAGCCCTAAAAATTCACTTGTCTTTATAAAGTTGATACCTTTGATTGGTAGAAAAATCTGGCGATTGAGTATGATCTCGGCCAAATGACCTCCCTGCACAGGTGTACTGAACTCGAGCTACTTCAAAGGTTGTAGTGGTATATCGATATATATTTTTACATGTTATTGGATTATATATAAATAAAAATGACCTAAAAACAATAACAAAATAAAATATATTCTTTATTCTTTATGTTTTCTTCTACATTAGTTATTGGTTTAGCACTGATATTTATACTTAGTTAGCTATAGTTTTGGTCTGGCTTTAAACTAGAAAAACAATAAACATTTGTTCAAAACACAAAATCCTTTAATTCAATATAGAATAATATAATAAAATAAACATTCGAAAATAATAAGTTGAAATTATATGTCAAAGAAGGCGAAAATTGTTCGTGGAAAAGTAAACGAAAATTGGATAAGTTTGAAAAACCAGGCAGAAAAGCGAGTTTTCCTGGTATGAGCTCCTGTTGAGTCCTGATATCCTTGCAATTGAGGATCTCAGAAACCCACCTGTGCCGTACAGAATTTCTGCCCCTCCCCACCATAGAAGGCGAGGTGGTTTGTTGTTGTTTGTTCATTTAACGTCACTTTATGCTGCTGTGGCTAATCGGACGATGCTACAGTAGGAGTTCACAAAAAAGCGAGGTGGGATATATTAAATTTTATATTTAATTGATGGATAATTTATTTATTTATCGATTGTAATAATATATTTAATACATATTGGTTTATTTAGCTATATTTAATAAGGTATGGGTCATATATGTTAATGTTTATCTTGATATATCTTTGTTTTTGTATTTAACAAACCATTTATTAACCAAACGTTGAGGTAAAATTTTCTGAATAAATTATATTTAATTTAGTTTAATTGTGGAAGTAGATTTGGATCCAGTTGATTGAAGGAATTTGGAGGATTTATCGGCTCTTTTATTTGAACTGGTACATAATAAGGTATTTTTATATATTAATTATACATAAAATCTTACATATTGCAAGTAAATAATTAATATATACTGTTTAAATATTATAAAATATGAATTATAATTTCTAATTTTTGAACATCTTCCGAGGCATCTGAAAAGAAGTTGACCTTCTGGCCTTCTAAGATGAATTTCTTATTTGAGTACAACCACGGGGTGATTTCACTACTTTCTTTAGTCTATTCTATTATGTAAAAATCATTAAAATTATTTGATGTATTATGTAAATAAATTTTAAACAAATTTACAGATTTTGTTTGAGCTAAATATTCTATGATTATTTTTAAAATTATATATTGTTAGCTAATAGTTGCTGATGTATTCATAATTTTTGTTTAAGAGGTTCTTTAGTAACTATTTTTTAGGGGCGAGATTGTATATGAAAATTACTCCAACACGTGCTTTAATCTTTTATGGAGTTAATAATTCGTTTTCCTAAAAGATTTTAAGTTTATGTATTTCTTTTTATTGGAGCCTGCTGAAGAAACTGTCCCGTTTTATCTTAGATATTTTATTTTTCTGCATAGTTAATGAGCTGTAAAAATATAAAAAAATGCAATTAAATAATAATACTTAATAATAAAAATCAATTAACATTGGTTAAAAAATGTTTAAATAAATGATAGTCCAATATTTATATTTCTTCACAAAAAACATTATTGTTTTACAATCACTAATGTTGGAACACACTCAATGCTTAATATTCTTTCCCTACAAATAAAAACTTGTTTCTCAGTAACTTTATTTTTTCTAATTATAAAATTTAATATTAAAATGATTTTAATAAATTTTACAGTAAAAAATCAGTTTTCATCACCTCTCATCACCAAGAATATCAGAATAAAAAAACTAGTTATCCAGTGACTTTTCTTATAACAAAAAATGTCGAAGTATCTTTTTTTAGATCGTCATTATGCACCGAGCAAGCCAATCTAATCGCATTGCTGTTTTAATCGATTTTCAAAATAAAATCATATTTCTTGCAGCTGTCGGTTGAATACTAAATTAACTAATACCGCAACACACCATCTTTCATAGTTATCTTTTTTCTTTAATAAAAGTCTAAGAGAAAAAGAAAATTAAATGAATATTTCAGAAAAGGTCCAATATAAAGATTGTATTCCATCGTTTTAAATAATATATGAAGTTGATATAAAAAATAATAAATTTAAAAACATATTTAAGTGCATGCGTTCTGGCTAAAAATTTCTTTTCTTTTTACCGAAAGATTAGGAAAAATATTTGTACCTGAATTTTAATTGCTTTGACCTTAATTCATTTCATTAAATGGGTTAATATTTTGAGATTTTGATAGCAATTTACCGAACAAAGCTGTAACATTTAGATATTTAATAGAGTAGGGTAGACTTAATTAGCTTTAACCCCCACGCTCAGGAAAAATATCCTGCTAATGAAAATATATACCACACGATTACACAACATCCTTCAATCTTATTTCGACGGATTTTTCTTATTAAAACTATATTCATAAGTTTCTTCTAGTCGTTCAGTTTTCATTATGTGTATTACAAGGACAAAAATTGTCCCTTTACTCAAAACAATATATAAAACTAAATCATTTGAAATGGAATGCCCACCTAAGCTAAGAATACAACTATAAATGAGTTCGGGAAAAGTACTTAAACAGTTATATCTGAAATGGTATTGTGTAGAAAAACCTTCGTTATATCTCTAAATATTTTTCATGAAGTTCGTTATGTTAATGTTATGGTACCTAAATTAAAATAATTAGATAACAAATATATTAATAATAAGTTTATTAAACAAAAAAAAATCATAACAATTTTTTTATATTGGCTGTGTACAATATAATCATTTTATTTCTCGCTCCAGTTCCTTCAGTTTTATGAGAACACCACAATCCAATGTAAACCTCCCATATTCTACACAATCACTAGCTAAATTTGTGGACATTTTTCTCACGTTGGAAAATGTGAAAGTCAGGACAAATCACTAAATCGAACACTACTTTTATAAGACCTATTATCTATTGTAATCAGCAATGACGATTATCTATTGTATATCAGCAATGACGAAATTCTCCATTGAAGGTTCTGTCATGTACATAATTTAATTTTTTTGAATAAAAAATTGAAATTATTTTCAATAGTTATAAAAATTTGGAAAGTAATACTAGAGTCGTGGAAAATAGCATTGCCCCTTCAATGATTATGCCTGCTAACCCGCAAGTCTTATAGGTTGTGTCGTACTGTATCTCTAACTATTTAAGGAGCTAATTAGACAAGTTTATCAAGATTCTTACTTTGTAAAATTCTGCATTGAAATAAACTAAATTATTTTGGATTATTTCTTAGTCAAAATCAATATTAGTCTCCTTTTATCTGTAAAAAGTCTGAATTGTTTCAGTGTATGTACATTTCTAAATTATTTTTATTTAATGTTAAATTAATTTTCAGGTGAAGTACCACTCCATTTCTCTAATAGTAAATTTGTTCACACTTTCTTATCAAATGCTTCCAACAGTTTTTATTAAACTCACAATATTAATATAAAATTACTTTTTACTCGGTCTTAAACTTCTCACCCGAATTCTTGACTTGTAATGTGATATATATATGGATCAGAGTGCTTAACACTGAAGAATAAAGGCGAACTAAGGGAACTAGAAAAAAGAGAGAGAAAAATTCTAGGGCCTGAGAAAAACAATGAAAATATGTGGATTAAAAGGAGAAATGAATTGTTTAAAACATAGACAAAAATCACAGATACAATGGGGAAGAGAAGGCTAAAACTGTATGGACATTTAAAAAGAATGGAAGAAACACAGATTACAAAGAAAGTTTTTAATTACGTGAACAAACTGAAGAAAATAATAGGATGGATAAAATCATTAAAGGAAGAAGCTAAGAAAATACGTGTTACAGAAGAAATAATATTTGACAAGAACCGCTTCAGGCTACTAAAAGAAAACGCAACCTATGAAGAAGACAAGGAAAGCCTCTAACGAAGAGAGTGTGGACAGATGATTAGAGACGAGCAGTCGGAGAGAAAATGAAGAAGTACTGGGAAGGTAAGAAGAAAAAGAGACACCATAATTCTTGAGTTATGTATGTATGTATGTATATATATATATATATATATATATATATATATATATATATATATATATATATATATATATATATATAACTGGTGCGATAAACCTTGTCGTTTTTCGAGACGGTTTCCTCTATTGTGACGGAAGGATATTGACAGAATTTGAATAGAGTCTAGCTAAGGAAACAGAATGGTTAAGTGCTAGCTTGTGTTTCCACTGCTTCTGTAACGGATCCTTAAACCAACAAGCTAAGCTTTTAACTCTATGAATATACTAAACTCTAGTTTTAAGCGTATAGAGTATCAGTGTCTTCCGAAACCGATTTATTCAATCAATAGAAAATTTAAAATCTAATGAAAGTATTTTTTCAATAGGGTTGATATAAAAAAATTTTTTCTTGCATAAATTATTACAAATAATTTTAAAAATATATTACTGAAAATAAAAATATAATAAAAAATTAATATATTGCTGAAAAATGTTGATAATATCAAAGATCATTTATACATCCTCTTAAAATATACAATTCACAATAAAAATAAGTAAGCAGTAATTTTTTTTTTCATGCTATGCTGTTAAATTCATTTTTAAAAATTAAATTAGGTATCTATGTCTTATCTGAAATTAATTTGAAATAAGACTTATTTAAAATGAGCTAGAACATATTTCTAGGGATAATTACAAATCAAGAGATTGTCGAAAATATTGTAAGCATTTTAAAAGAATAATACATTTTTTAACTGAATTCCGAGTCTATTCAGTTAAAAGTTAGGTTATACATTTTTTTCATGACAACGACGGTAAGGCACGGTAAAGAGCGGTCTTCCAAACTTACTCTGATTATAGACCATAAATATTTATTTGATTACTTTATTTTCTTAACCCATTCGAGACGACGATTTTTTTCGAGCACGGTCCCCAGGAGCGAAATTTTTTTCCTTCATATTGTTATAATAAAAAAACGTATTTACTATGGAAATCACCCAATTCGTAAGTTAATTCACATAAATAAGATCATTGCACACCGGGTTTGCAGCTCGCTACTCGGAACTTTTTTATTGCGAGGAGCGGATTGAACACTTGCAATGTATGGTAAAATGAAAATACATTTTTTTACAAAAAATTTAGAAACATTTATTTCAAAAACAGTCAGATAAGATGAAATCGTTATTTTACTTTCAATAATAAAGGACAGAATATAATGCCAATTTTTAGAAAATAGTAAACAGTTCTTAAAAAAATGTAAAACCAATGCCAAATTCAGTTTTCCTGTACTTTACAGATTTCATTAGTTCAAGAAAAATCTTATTTCGACGACTAGCTTACTCTGAATTACTGATAATAGCACATTACTGTAATTGCATACAACGTGTTTATAACACCGTAAATTTTAAGGGTCAACTGTGGTGTAGTGGTTACAATAAAAGCCTACTATACCCACGATTGCGGGTTCGCAGCCTGCCTTGGGGTATTTTAAAAGGAGTAAATACTCCATAGTTTTGCGATCGTTCGGAGGATACGTAAAATTAAGGTCAAAGCCTGCGGTGTTAGTTACTCGTAAAATTCCATATCCTAATTATGCCCGAATAGGTAATTTAGTATACTGTAGCACCCTCCAATTAGCCATAGCAGCATAGAATGACGTTAAATGAAACAAACAAACAATATTTTGAAAACTACCTTGTTTTTATTATTGGTGTGAGCTGTTATCAAGTTGTAAGTTCTCACAAACGTTTAAAGTTTATTTGTAATTTACACGAGAACTAGGTCGCTGAGATAGTTTGCAACTGCTGTAATTACAGGATAATTGCTTACATACTCAACTTGGGGTGATCTGCGTCTCAAAGTGATTAGTTTTAAGATATTGCAGTTAGCTATTTAACTTATTGCCAAGGACTACAGATGTTTTATACTTCTCTTTCTTTATATTTATAGGTCATTATTTAAAATTAAAAAAAGAATCTGTACCACTACCACTAGTGAAGGGTCTGGGGTTCGGTACATGGTAGAGACTGTACTATGTCTTGGACAAAGGTTGTGCAGGTAGGTGACTCGTGCTAATTCACGCCCAGATGCAAGATTTTTTCCCTTATTTTGGGTACCCACATAATAGAGACTGGGTGAGCCCCACGAGGATCCAAGATCCCATGTGCCCTATTTCCGGCTGCTAACAGATTAAACGAAAGTCTTGCTAGCAGCGGATTTGAAGCCAGGACCTTCAGGACCTTCATTGCTCTACCACTGAGTTACTCCGCTACCTAGGTCATAATTATAAGAGGAGGAGAATAGTCCGGGTGCAGGTCAGAAAAAATGCTCTATAATATGAAGAACTTTTTATTTTAAATCCAACGTTTCGTCCCACATTGCAGTTCTTTTACGAGGCTTATAATGGGGTTTAGGGTTGACTGTTGACTATCAAATTATACCTTATAGGCATATTAGTAGTAAACTTTCAACGCTTGACCCAATTATAAGCCCTGCAAGACCTGCAATGTGGGTCGAAACGTTGGCTTTAAATAAACAGCTCTAACTTTAATAACGAGAATTTTTTTTGACCCCTACCCTGACCATTATCTTCCTCATAATATTAGCTAAGGAATATTATTCAAGTTTATAATTATAGTTAGACAAGGAACATAAGAAATTTTGCGTAGTTCTGCAGAGGATTGCTAATGGTGATTTGTCAGAGATCACGTCCAACTGCCCACTTACCTGCTTTATAATAATAAAGTCTTTATTTATTCTGGGACAAGTCTCTTGTCATTTATATCATTGACACTTCTTGTCAATGATATAAATAAAACGCTCTTATATATAAATAAGAACACATCATTCATTTATCAGTTAGAAAATTTTAATCTGAAAACTGAGTATGTTATTTCCGATTTTTGGGGAATTGTATGGATATTAGGTGATTGAATATACGGGATTTGAAGGTTGAAAGATTATTATAACGACGAATGGAAGAAGGTATAGAGTTCCAAAGGGACGAGGATCGGATAAGGAAAGCTATATCAAAAGCAGTTGTTCGGTGGGATGCTGCATATAGGTCTGAGAGCCGAGAGCGGGTAATACAGGAGTGGAGGTTTTGGATTTAAGGAGATCGGAAATCCATGATGGTCGGGGGGATTGGATAACTTTGAAAAGAAAGGAAGCTGGGATGTACTTACGGGGATAGGAAGGGTAAAGCCTCTTCGTAATATCGGGTGATACGGGCGTCTCTCGGGATCCCAAAGATGAAACGAACGAAGTAATTGATCAACCGTTTTAGTTTTGCCTCTAGAGCTGTTTATTTATTGGTCAGGGAAGCCTCACGAGCATCTGCAGATCCAAAATGGTTCATCTATGGCTGTTAACGGATCAAATAATTTGGCTGCCACAGGCGGTTTCGAACCCACGGTGTTAATCGCAGCAACTCAGCTCCTATAATAATAACACATTTAATTGCAAATTCACTTGCTATTTTTTGAGCAGTAATTTCAAGGCATTATTTTTAATAATATACGACTTATGCTGTTACTAAAGAAGTTCCGTATTTTTTATTAAGAGATGCTGTATTTTTAAAACATCTTTTCCATTATAATGCCTCTTTAGTTAAGAAACTCTCCTGATAAATCTATTTCAGTTACCCTGTAGGTGGGTTTACATATAGTTCATAATTGATATTAATTAATGAAATTGATTGTAGATTTTAATGCTTAATTGAATAAAGATTATGTTAATAAATAAACTTGGTCCATCATTAATGATCCAAAAAGCATATGCGATCCAAGGTACAAATTGATGTAGGTGTTTTGGAATATAAATCAAAACATATTCATTTGTCATGATAAAGAGACTAATTAAATTATTAAAAACTTTGACGCAACGTTAGTAATAATCATGGAGTTTTATTATGTATAATAAAATCCATTAATCAATTACTTAATTAACATTAATTATTGCTCGACCCAGCAAATAATCAAAGAATAAACAACCCACTACCAATTAACTCAAATGAGCACAGATTTTAACACTAATGGCTTTTATTCGCTGGGAAATGTGCCTTTTATTTCATTAAGGGTTTAAAGAGGTGTTTAAATGTTAATTAGAAATGATTGCTTTACCTCAGGCGGTGGGAAATATTTTTGTTATCAAATTATGTCTGGATTTAATAATTCCCTTTTTGCTTCTCATGTCAGCTGTGTGAAATTACCTATTAATTTCGAACAATTAAATTATTTTAAATAGTTAATACGTTTCTGTTAGTCTATTATATGTTTAATATATCAAAGTTAAATGAATACAGTCAGCGCTAAACTATTTCTAAACAAAATTGTTATTTATTAAAGCTGCCAAGTCTAGAGTAATTTAATGGTTAAAGCTATTTCATAAATCTTTGGTTTAGATTCTAGATGAAAACTTTGGGTAAATCATCCAAGTTTTTACTATGAATAACATAAATCGGCACCAAAGCTTTTAAAGCCGTCCAGTGAAGTTTTCAACTCAAATATTTTTTTCATTTCTAAGGAACCCTTGGTTAGGACTATTAACTAGGACAGGTCTGCAAAAAAACTTTTTTTAAAGTTGTTTTGATTTAGTTAACTGATCTTTATGTAGTTTTTTGCGCTGATTTCAAGAATGACATTTTTTTTTATCACGTAAGGCTTGCCTACAAAAAATGTTGAAGTTTTAGGAAAAAGTACAAAAAAACGGAATATTTTGGATTTGTTTTTATTGTTTTAACATGAAGTAAAAGCAAAAAAAACAAAAACAACGATTCCTAGCTAAAATGATAATAAAAGTGATGCACATATGTTGTAAAGTTATTATAAACCTTTGTAAAAACGTTTTCTTTTTCCATCAAAGCTTCTTTTGGTACTTTTTTGGCTGTGTTCTTGTGAATTTTCCCTTTTTAATATCCAACAGTAGTCTGCCATCATGTTGACACTCCATCGACCATGGTATCTGCGATCCATTTCTTTTATATCTTGATGGAAACATTCTCCTTGTTCCTCATTTACAGCCCCAAGATTTTCTGGAAAGTAGTCCAGATGTGAGTGAACTTTGACACTCATGTTGGAGTCCAACATTTTGTAGTTTTTTAACAATTCAGCAACTAAAGTTTTGTAGTTTTAGTCTGTTTTGTTTCCAAGAAAGCCTGTTACAACAAGTTTAAATGAATTCCAGGCATTTTTTTCTTCCATTTCCATTTTAGTGACAAAGCTTTTATCTTTTAACAGAGACTCCCTCTTTCAGCTTAGCATCGGATATACCAGGAAACTGTTCACAAAGATACTTGAAACACTTCCCTTCTTTGGGTAGTGCTTTCACAAACAGTTTCATTAGCCCAAATTTAATATGAAGTGATGTAAGTGAGATGTTTTTAGGCTCCACTAAACTTTGTCTTTCAACATTTTTGACTCCAGGAATAAGAGCCTTTCTGATTGGCCACGTCTGCTTGACATAGTGTCGTTTCCTGTCACGGCTATCCCATTCACAGAGGAAACATGGAAACTTTGTGTAACCATTTTGTTAGCCTAGTACCATGGAAATGACTTTCAAATCCCCACAAATCGTATATTTATGGTCAGAGAAGCCGAGCTTATTAAGAACAAACTCAAGATTTTCGTATCATTCTTTCAAATAGACTGAGTGTCCAACAGGCACATAAGTATTTTTTAGTAAAAAAACTAATGCATGTTTGTTTGTGCATTTCATATGCAACTATGAGTACAAAACTTAATGTTATGTCGCAAACAAAAAACGGGATTATGCTAATTATTTTGAAAGTGCCATTGTTCAAACAGGTGATAGATAGCTAGTGAATGAATTCAATCTCTATCCCCGTACATATTTTTAAAGAATTATTGGTCTTTAATAGCAAAAACCTTTACCACTACAACCCATAAAGGTTCTTACTCTTGGGTTTAGCACAAGGTTGAGACTGTTCTGTTTCTAAGGAAGCAGTTATGCAGGGATATGATTAGTTCAAAATCACGTTTAGGCGCCGGGTTTCCCCCCCTCCCTAACAAAAAAAAACAGTACTCATTTTATAGGGGCTCAGTCTCTTTACGGTGCCCAGATCATTCATGGCCGCAGAACATCTAATTTAGCTGTCACTGGCAGAGTTGGATGTGTGTTCTTTAGCATAGCGATTCAGCGCTTTCTACACAAAGGTAACATTTCCCCCAGACTTTAATAAATTTTTCTTAGTTTTTTTTGCTCGTGATATAGTTGTTCATGGGTGTGATTAGAGACCAAGATAGTGTGCAGTTTCTGAGGACTCAGTCAATAACCCATAAAAACATTTAATATCGAAGATACATATTGTTGCTGTAATAGACGTTAAGATATAGGTTAGTCGGGTTTTTAATAACTTACTTTAGTCGTACAGTTTCCGGGTGTTTTACTATGTACGTATGTATCTGTATATGCGTATGTTTTACTAATATACTTTTTTTTAGAATAGTAACAGTGCCAACTGTGAATAAATATAAAAATAAAGTCTTCGAGTTGAACATAAATGTTAAAGCTTGAAATGCGCCAGTTCATATTATTGCTTGTGCTTTTGCAATAGTGCTTTGGGTACTAATCACTAGAGCAGAATCACTTCATCACTCTGTGTAGTTGTAATTGATGCATCGTTGGTGAACACTAATGTATTATTATACCTTATGTCTATTACACTTGTTTCATATCAACAAGTAATACAAACTATCTTTTTAATTAGATTAAAAATAAAATTCATCGTAAACGTTTAACTATTATTTATAACCTAGTTTAAATTGCTGATTTTGAATAATTTAACCATTTTAATCTTCAATTACAACTATTAATGATATTGAATTTTATATTCGATTTTCATGTATTTCAACAAGTTACATTAGCGAAAATTGCGAAAAACTCGCCTATGTAATTTCTAATACTAGACCGACATGATATGGAACCGAAATAAGAAGAAGATACAATAATGGCGTTCAATAATTATAAAATATTTTATATCAATGGGTCTTAAATTTAACAACAAATGATAACATTTTAGGACAAGTTTGAAGAATGTAAGATGCTTTAAGGATACAACAATAACTATTTCCGTAATAATTAATAGGATTTAATTAAATATCTAAGCTTTGTATTGATGTGTAGCTTTGAATGAATGATGTTTATGATTTATAATTATTAACGACTTATCTATAATAGTATACTAAAACCTATTTGGACATATAGAGCAGAACTTTGGGGTTCAGCAAAAAAAAGCCCACATACACAAGATACAAACAACACAGTCCAAAATTCTCAGAAAAATTGTTAATGCACCATGGTATATTTCGAATCACACCACACACAACGACATGAACATTCCCACAATAAAATCATATATTCATAACAAATACATGACATTCCACTCATCGACACAATATCACCCAAACCCACTCGTTCTTCCGCTTTCCTACTCCCTGTTACCTGGAATTGATAGGAAAAGATTAAAAAGACATTGGCCAAGAGACCTACTCACCTATTGATATTTTTACTCCATCATCATATAGAAGATCATGTAGAAAAGCAAAGTAAAAACCACTAGGATCAAATTTGCTGAATCCGTAATTGCGCAGGTGCAAAGGAAAATTAAATAATAAAAAAAAAATAAAATAACGAATAATGAAATATTCTTTGGGAAAGCTTTTCCTATTATTCTTTGATCGATAGATCTTATGGGATCTACAGGCCTATCTAGCCTCTATAAAGTCGGTTCCCATAATTAGGGAAAAACCTGGGTGTTGACCGTGATCTAGGCCTAATCACTAACCTGTGCTGTAGTGGTGCAGGTTTTTATAAACATGGTTCTCATTTGGTTGGTATAAATGCATATTTACAATATCTATTATATGTATGTAAAAATAAATATATCACAAAGGAGAGTTAACTTAGATAAAAATACAGCTGGAGGGATTCATTTTTAGATCCGTTTATTCTGAATGAAATAGTATTCGATTCTGTTTAACATAGAAAGAACGAAGCGTCAACAATCCCGCTGTTCATAAATCATAGCAAAATGAACGAACATCGGTAATGCCTGATAGAGATTTGTTAGTTAACCCTCGACACTTACAAGTAGTTTTGTCAGGTCCACTTCTACCTATAAAGGATCTAGGGTTCAGTATGAGGTAGAGACTGAACTGTTTCTAAGACAGGGTTGTGCAGGTTGTGGAGGGAGATGATTTGTCCTAGATCACGCTCAACCGCCAGGTTTTTCTCCCAATTTAGGGCACCCACTTTATAAAGGGTGTGTGAGCTGAGTCCATTTGTGACTGTTAACAGATTAAATAAATTATCTGCAATAGCCGGATCTGAACCCGAGGCCTTTGGTACGGAAACTCAGCGCTCCTCCACTAGGTTACACCCCTCCTAATTTTATCAGATATATATCATAAAGTTAATATTAATTATGTAATGCATCAATCTTATAATATGGTAAACTGCCTTTATATAATGTACTAAACTACAGAAAATAGATAAATTTTACCACCAAGATATTAACGAAATTGCCTTAATAAATTTAAATCCTATCTCTAGGATAGCAAACCGAAGAAGGGAGTAATCCAGAATAATCCTGCTGACCTTTATCCTGAGATAGAATTGAAAGATAATAATCTATTTATATTCAGTTTCCTAGGTAAAATTTAAGTCTTTTGGCTTTACATGCATAAATTCAAAATAGCAACCTACAAGAAAATCAGATACAACGGGCCATGTATTTTTGCCTATGTATGCTATTAATCAACAAAAGGCAAATTAATATATTCAAATAAATGGAGCACACCAACGCCGTTTAATAATTTAAAATCATTTAATGCATTAACATTTTAGTTAATAATTACTTTTTATTTAGTTACAATATACAAAAGTCTGATTATTGTCCGGCTTAACTAGAGTATTGTTTTTTTGTTGTTACTTCCGCGGTTTATTAAGGAACTATGGGTTGGGAAAAGTTATAATTCGCTTTATAGACTTTTATTATTATTTTAGAAGTTTAGATTGATATTATTTGTTAATACCAATATTATTTGTTATAAATTCAATACCTTCATATAATTATGATAAAGCCATCCTTCCTAGTGTTCTTTAAGGATGTGAAGTGTGCCTGTTAACACTGAAGGATGATCAATGTCTTAAGGTATTGGAAAATAAGGTGTTGTGTCGAATATTCGGCCCCAAAAAGGATGTGGCCTTTGCAGTATTTAGGAGATCGCACAAAGCGGAATTGAGAAGTATGTACCCGGTTAATATTATTGAAGTGATAGCGTCACGAAGATTAAGATGGGCTTATAAAGTTTCTGGGCTTAGTAACGAACTGATTCCTAGTAAGCGCTGTAGTGTGGGAAGCGTCTGAGGAGTAGCCCTAAGCGTAGGTGGGAGGATTGCGTTAAGAGTGATCTGGTGGATTTGGGTTTGGGTAGTGGCCCGTGGACAGAAGTGTGTGAGAAGAGATTGGTGGTATCTATGCTTTCGGGTTCGCTGAACAGTATCATTATTATTAACATAATTAAATAATAGTTGGATTATAGGTTTTGGAGGTGTGTCTTTTTAACTGTAAATATTCTTGCTGTAATGCAACGATTCTGGTATTCAGAGCTTTTTTTGTCAAGAATTATCGCATGGAAGACGTTTTGATGAATTGATTACAGTTTGCCAAAGACTGACATTATATGAGGTATTAGGGTTTTATGCCCAAAACAAAGAGCTCCTAGTGCTAATTATCATATCGCTCATAAAAATAATACAAAAATAAATCATTTTTTTAAAATTAAGCTTTGAGTAACAATTGTATTTTTCTTAAATTAAGTGATATTTTTAGTTTTATGTTTGAAGTTGAAGTTTTATGGGAATAATGGCATAAGTTAAATTAAAAAAGTTTCAAGCTTTTAAAAAATTACTAATGGTCAATAAAGTAATATCAATACCATTATTACAATATAAATGCTGTACTTTACCAATTCTCAATTTTTTTTATTAAACTAA
This sequence comes from Troilus luridus, assembly GCA_964056705.1. Classification (NCBI taxonomy): domain Eukaryota; kingdom Metazoa; phylum Arthropoda; class Insecta; order Hemiptera; family Pentatomidae; genus Troilus; species Troilus luridus. The sequence goes on from OZ057416.1 coordinate 49,483,321, forward strand.
CGTGGAACTTTTAAATAACTCTATTCTATTCCATCTTGAATAATTAGGTTTTTTGAGTTATGATGTTTTTTCGAAGGAGCGATATACTAACTTACTTGCTTACTGTTTGGCGCAACGGTCCTACAAGGACCTTCGCCACCTCAAAGACCTTAAGCCAGTTATTTCTGTCCCTTGCTCGCTATCTCCATCTCCTTATCCCAAGGAACTTGAGGGCTTCCTAAACATCGTTCAACCATCTCATCCTAGGCCTTCGTCTGAGTCGATTCCCTCCAATGCTTCCGTATAACATGCGTCTTGGCATCATTGTTTCTGGCACCCGTTCCACGTTTCCCAGCCATCTGACGCGTGATTTTCTTACAAACGATACTGGGTCTGGTTTTCCTTATATTGTGTGGAGCTCACGATTCTTTCTTGATCGCCAACCGTTCTCTCTTATTGGGCCAAATATCTTCCTGAGTCCTTCCCTAGACATTGAGTTTCCGTTTACTTTCGTCTGTCAATATCCAGGATTCACTGCCATATGTAACTATGGGTCTCAAGAAAGTCTCATTAATAGCTATTTTAGCTTGAATGCACAAAGCTTCGAAGTTCAGAGTTCTTTGCAGGGCATGGAGGGACTTGTTAGCCGCAAATAGTCTCGCGTTCACTTCTTATTTCATTCTGTTATCATTAGTTATGACAGATCCAAGGTGCCTGTTCTTTGGACGTGAGCGTTCCATTTGTTGGCTGTTGGATGTTTTTAAATATTTTGTTTTTCCTTCATTAGCATAATACCCACTTCTGTCGCTTCCCTTGCAAACTCCTTAAAAGCTCCTACAAGCGCTCGGAACGCGTATATTTTTTGCTCCAGTGCTACAATACCAATAGTAACTAAACGTCGGCACGTAATTAAATAAGCAACCACTTATTTAGTGTTTTCATTTGACTGCACCCCCAACTATTTTCTTCCTTACGTCTACTTTCCAGTCAATCATCCCCTCGCTTCTCATACTTCTATTCGTGTTATACAGGCAGAATTATTAAATTTAAGAAAATATATAAATCAGTTAGTAATAACCAATTGTAGGTAGTTACAACAGTTTTTACTATATTTATTTTCCAATATTTTAATGTGGCAATAATTTTTCAATGTTAAAAAAATCAATATTCTTGTCCCTACAGCTGTTAAGTGCCTGTCTTTAACCGCCTACTTTCGTTGTCTTCTTGATTTTTTTTTTCTTTATCATTAGACCCTAAGAACTTAAACTTCTAGACATGTTCAAACATTTTCCTCCCTACCCTGATAACTGTATTCCTAAAATAATTTATAAATTATGAAGCAATATTTTCCAGTTGACTAACTATAAAGTCATAATTAATATAGGAGTGTGTCAGAAACAAGTGCGGTCAAATAAGCTAGCCAAAGTTATGTCCTGGAACAAGTGGAGTTGGTCAACTCGGACGTGCTACTAACAGCTCTAGTAATATAAATTTAACGTAGTCACCGAATTTCGTAAATTAATAATAATTTACAAAATTGTATTAATGACTGAGGCTAAATATTTTATATAACGTAATTTAAATTAAAACTAGTATATAGTTTTTCAGAAGGAATGGAATAGGAAACGCGGGAGATAAATAAAACTCTAAATTATTTGTTATAGTAAAATATATGAACAACATATCAGTTATATTTAAAAAAGTTAGAAAAGAAGAAAAACAATAGCATTTTTATTTTGTTTGTTAAAATAGTTTCAAGAACACTTTATTTCATTTTATTTTATTTTTGTTGTTTCCTGATGGTGGTGCAGGCGTTTAAAACATTCAGTGATTCTCCATTTTCAAGCGAAAAAACAGACGATATGTCTAGTCTCTAGTGTTTTGCTGATTCAGGTGATCATTATATTACAAAATATTAAATGCTTATATCATGCACTATATCATGTCACATTACATGCACATGATGACCATTAGCGGTTTTTTGTTCAATTATTTTATGTCACGTTATACCAATATGGCTAGTAGGACAATGCTACAGTAGGAGTTCCAATTTTGGCTGTCCGGGTATATTTAGGATGATTATTAGAATGTTAGCGCTACAAATCTCAAGCGCCCTGGCCTCCTCCCACCGAAATCGCCATGATCATATATCACTGGGCGTTGATATCCAGATGTTCAATCCCGGCTTCTTGGCATCAGATCGCACAGGCTTGGAACCACTATTTTACGTTCCTTCCGAAAGGCGGGGGAAAATTCTGGGACCATTTTCCGGCTGCATACCCTCTAACTTGGGTATAGAAGATTGTTATGATAAATACTACACAACTGGTGATATTCACCATCAGTGGCAATACTGGTTCCTGTTAACATTCAGTAAATGATTGTAATTACATTTTTTTCACTGTATTTTATTTATTTAGCAATCAGAATAGTTTCATTTATAACTAGTTTAAAAATTTAAATGTTAATACATTAGTGGAAAAATTCCAACTAAAAACCTTAAGTCTCTAAACTAAAACAGGAAATTGAAAATACCTGTCCAATATTTCGCCTATTCGGGCATCTTCAGGGCAGAAAGAGAATAACAGCAAAGAAAAACATGAATAATGCACCCAAAAACCACACCCCACCACCTCCAAGGCTCAAATGCAACTACTGAATCATAGGGAAGGCTACTAGATTCCAAGTTGGCTAAGGTTAGATAAAAACAGCTGATAAATACTCCAGAATTTGAAACATCAATATACACTCCCCAAACCCCAAAAAACACAACAGGAAAACAAAATAAAATAAATAGTAGTAAAAAACAACACAAGAGCGGAAGACAAAAAAACCATATGAAAAAATAAAAGTAAAAGTGCAAGAAAAAAAAAAATAATTTATCAAAAAACCAGTGGACTTATGGTTATTTCACAAAATATATATTGAAAAAGGGCAACAGAGACATTAAATAAATGTTAATACATTTGTGGCAAAATTCCAACTAAAAACCATAAGTCTCTAAACTAAAACAGGAAATTGAAAATACCTGTCCAATATTTCGCCAATTCAGGCATCCTCTGTTGACCTTTCCCCTTTTCAATTAAAATTTTAAAGTTTTGGTCCAATGAACGAGAGAAACATCGTTGTAAATGTATTATTATTATTTTGCATTAGTTTTGATAGTTCAGTTATTGCACCACTTGTGTATAAATTTCGGATTAAGCATAGGAAATAACTGGACCCCACCTCGTCTTTTTCCCCCACTCAAGCAAGTTCTCCTCTGACTTCCGGTGAGGAAACATCGTGAGGAAATCCTGCACCCACAATCGCCGATTGTGTTTTGTTGGTGCCGCCGGCACATCACCGCTGATATTCATCGTATAGAGTTTATTATTTTTTATTTTAATTTAAACCTAATAGTTCTCTTTTTTCATTGTCAATGCTCAATTTTATTTCATTAAATGACAGGCCTGCCAATCATAGTTTTTTTGTAATTTGTATTTTTTCTTTTCTAATTGTTTGTAATTATCTTGACCATTAAAAATTTTTTTTTTCATTTCAATAGTTCTCGTTTTATTCTTTGTTTTTTTCTAGTTCCTTTTTTTATTTTATTTATTTTATTGGTACTCAGATGACCGGCAATCGAAAAGGGGTTGGAGACTTACACACATTGGCTATTTCTCCTTTACTGTGTCGTTCGCCCCAATAAGGTTCCAATTCAAATATTCGAACCATTAGTCAGTGAGATTAGTAATGGACGAATTTTTAATGGTGGTGGTTTATTGGGGATAAAATATGTTATTCTTTGTCGATTAAAAAGTTATTTTATATGATATAATAAAATAAAAATACAATTAACTACACAGACATTACAAAAGGTTGTATAATTAAAAACTATAAACCGTAATTGGCTTAATGAAAATATTTTACCAAGACGAGGAATGGCGGCTGGAAGGTTTATCTCGGACCGTAGCAATTTAATTCTTAATTAACTCGACCAGCATTTGCAGAGGTTTCTAGAGAAAATAACTTATTAAAGTGTATAAAGCGATTAATTCCAAGAGCTTTATCAAACATTAAAGAGTCTGTACTGTTACGGAGTACCTCTGGGTGTCTAGATATAATTAAATATTAACGAGAAATGATAAAAATAGATAAGGAACTAGAGCACGATGCCGACCGCTTTTTCTACGAAAAATACTACGACTTTAAGACACTTCCAGTTCATATTTAGTCCATTTCAAGACGTTTGCTCGAGGATCACATGTGGTGTTGTGGCCAGCCTATTCTACGCCGCAGGTGGCTTTAGGATTTTTTAATGGGAGTTAAATAAATCCTTCGTAAGAGACGTATAATGACAGTACTGATGCTTTGCTATGTGAGGTACTCGTTAAATATCTCTATCCAAATCATTCCTGGATAGGCCGAATTTAGGACTCCCTAAATCACATCCTCTGATTAACCACAGCAGCATCAAATGATTTAAAATGAATAAATACCCACTTTTTGTCTAGTGGTAAATGTACTTTGGTTTTGTTGAGGAAAGCATGTGTGGTGATGTAAGAGTGGAAGACATACAATGCAGGAGAAAAACGATAATAGGAACTGAAAGAAACATTTGGTTTCACTGTACAGCAATCTATTTATAAATTTTTTATATCAATGTGATTCTCATGTACATATTTTATCACTACTTTCGTATAATATAACTTGCAGTCCAGATAAAACTTACAGTTTATCATTTAAATGATTGTACCATTTCATGTCCATTTCTAGAATTCACCTATGATTTCATTATTTGTTTGTCCCAATAAATGATCCTAATATATACATAGATCTTTATCTTCAATCCGTAAATAAATGTTATAACTAAAATTAAGAATGTCTAGCAAATTTACTGTATGCCAGTAATGTGGATGGAGTAAGACAGTACCGTTGCACAAAAAATTTGAAACTATTGTAACGAATGTGACTATTGTCGATATTTTTAAGTTGTGGAAAAAAAACAGAGTAATAAAATGCATTCAAAACTAGAAAAGTTTAATTATAGAATTCAAAAAATTGTAATAAATATGTAGTATAAGCTAATTTAAAAACTCCTACTAGATTGTAAAGAAATATCAAACAATAAATTCATCTTAAAATACGTTCGAACAAAACATTTTAAAATCCAACAATGTTGAAAGTTTGATAAAACTTGGGGAAATATTACAATGAATATCAAAATTCAGTATAAAACAGAATGGTTAGTCAACCGTGGAAGATAAATGAATAGAATAGAAAACAAACTTGTTCTGTGGCCAAGTCCCTTTAGAATAACAATCATAAACAAAAAAAATAAACATAATGTACATCTGACCAGAAGGCTACATAATAATATGAATTATGAAGTAATTAAAAGTGCCAAAAACATAATAAAAATCAAAATCAAAATGAAATAACTAAACTGTTAGAAACTTTAACTAATTGTTTAAAATAAATATATTAATACCAACAAAATAAATAATTATAAACAAAATTAATAAAATAGTTAATGACAAAATTACTAAATAAAATAAATGAATGGGATATCATACAATAGAGTATTTACATAGTCTATATCTAATAATTCATTCACTCAATGAAAACCTATTTCCAGTCGTTTTTTGGCATATAACTTTATTATGTGGATACGTTTCGACTAATTTGTCATTTACAATCCATCAAGAACTTCATTAACATCTCAGAAGAGTTATAAGTCATATTTTTTCTGTAAATTATTAATTACATACAATCACAACAATATAACAAATATACATTTCTTAAAATCGTCCATAAATAGAAGTAAGTATAGATACCTTTTTTTTTATTATACATTGTCTATATCTTCTTTCGGAAAAATAAACAAAACAGGTAGGCAACGAAAGCGATTATTCAATACTAATTTATTTAAGCAGATGATTGACCTGCTTAGAGAGCATCTTTTTGGGATGTCAAGAGATGTTGGAAAAGCAGGGAATTAATTGAAGCCAGTGAAGAAGCATGGCGGATGAAAGGAGGGATTGAGTTCCACACAGTGGTGGAGCGGGCGAGGATGGAACGCTCGTATGCTTTGGTTCTGTGGGAACGACTGTAGAGATAGAAAAGGCGGGTGCTGGACAGAGAATTTGAATTGGAGGAGACTGTTGATATATGAAGGGTGTTGCGAGTTAATGGATTGGTATAGAAAAGCAATAAGGAAATATCGTCTACCAAAGGGACTAGAAATAGAAACTGAAATAAATATTTGGTTAAGTAATATTTTTGGTTGAAGGAAACCTCAATTATAAAGGGAAAAATTATCGATAAAAATAAAATATGCTGTATAAATACATAGCATAAAATAATTTAATAAAAAAGTTTGTTATTGATCTATCTTTTTGAATACGCTTAAGCAAAACAAATTAAAGGCACAACAACGTTGAAAGTGTTGAGTTATTTATATAACTCAGGGGAAATGTTACGATGAATTTCAAAATAGGATATAAAACAGAATGCGTAACAAAAATAAATTATGTGAGATAATTTAAACTCGGCAATAAACAGATTAAACGACAGGCTAAAAGGAAGAGTACTTAAACGACCTTGCCAACAGCGGCACAGCTCTCCGACCTCTTGAGTGCTCCCTTGAATGCTAAGTCGAGTATTTTGTTGCATCGCACGGAGCCGAGGAGAGAGGCCATTCTTAAATTTTATTGCTCAGGAGGAGGAGGAAGCGTCATAATAAATAATTCATACAATCAATAAACAGAAAACTAAGCAATGCTGAAGAAGCTCATCCACAAAATACTTTTTGTATTTACGTTCTCGAGTATTTGAGAGTTGAGGTTATTTGTGCATACAGAAATATTTTTTTAGAAATTAATCAAGTTGAAGCAGTAAATTAATAATTAATTAAATAGTAATAAGCGGGCCAGTTAACTAAGCTGCTAGATATTTATACTGCAAATGGATAATTCTGTTCTGTTACATTTTCAATTTTTTTTTTAAATCTATAGTGAATATTTTTTAGTTTTTAATGCATATTATAACTACAACTTAAAAATATCGAGAATATTCATATTTCAAATTTGTCTGACTCATTCCTCTACGGCACAATCATAAAATAAATTTGGTAAACAACCTTCAGAAAAAACTTTAAATTTATTTATGAATTGAACATAAATATTTAACGATTAATTGGATTGGATCGTGGCTACAAAAAAATAAAAAGAAGTAGACATGTTTAAGTGATACACTGTTCAGTGTCATTATATTTTGTACTAAAAGTTATAATATTTGTAGTAAAATTTATAGTTAAGAAGTGATGAAATACGTTCATAAGGATCATATTGACACAAAAATTTTATAAATAGATTGTTAATGGATTCCCATTGAGAGGAAACGGTACAGGATGTTAATAAAAACGGTAAGAATGGAATCGGCCATATATCTATTTTTTTTCCCTCATATTAAAGTTTCCTTTACAAAATATATTACGAAACCAAATATATTTTTCAGTTCCTAATTCCGTTTCCGCCTTTCTTCGACTTTTATAACATGACCTTCCATACTTTCCTCAACACTCTCTACTAGATCTATTTTTCAAATAGACTGAAAATGGATGATCAGTGAGAGAAAACAGTACAGAAAATTAATAAAAACTATCAGAATAGAATCAACCATAAACAACTGATTATTATGGCTGATAAATTGGGCACAAAAACTAAATTAAAAAACTTATATTCAAGTAGGTATCAACCCGGAAATACTTAAATATCCCACAAACCTTCAAAATAACGATTTATTGGTAGCACTTTCCTCATATATCATGCTCACTTTTTGATTATTCAAACGGAAAAAGAGGTTATTGATGATCTTTCATTACGATTTTTTTATTTTAGCCTAATCTACAATTATACTATACAATTTTTAGAATAAAACTTTTTAGTATACAATTTTTAAATTGTTTGCTAACAATTTAACAAATCAATTCATTTTTTATTTCCAAAATAGGCTTCTACAATATATGAAATTATTTTGATATACTTTCAATAGATTGATGACAATATAACGTAGCAAATTAAGGGACTTTGACGTTAAAATAGTCTAAAAATGAGGAAGGTAATGCCAAGGATAAAAATAAAAAAATGTATTATTTATATTAAAACATAATAAAATATTTTAAATTGCTACTTCATCGAACAAATAACAATCATTTAAACATATAAGAAAAATTTATCATTTGAAATGTTAAAATATATATTTATTTTCTGAAACTGTCATGAGATGTTTGCCGTATTGATATTAATAAAGGACAATTTAACCAATTTAATTACAGTAAATAATTGTATATTGTAGAGCGCCAAATTAAAATCACGTAAAAAGTTTAAAACAATGGGTGACACACATTCAAAGGTCGTAGACAAATGAATGGTAGTCATTCATTTGCCTCAATTTCTTACCAATATCCGGAGAATTCAGATTTAGCCGGTAGCTTTGGGACGATTGTAAATGATAAGTATCAATTTAAAATATTAACCCATTAATATACCAATGATTAATTGATGTTTAATGGTATCAATTTAAAAACTTGCTAATTAATGTAAATCATTTGTAAGAAATTGTAACAGATACGCCTAAGGCTACACCTACATTGGATCCGATTCGGTGCGACGTGATTCTATCACATACGATGGTGGGGTGTATACATTATACATATTTTACTATACATTATAGTAAAATATAAATGTATTAAAAATAATTAATAAATCATCTAAATTTTATAAATTTAAAGAACCAAATGTTATAACTCTCGATATATTTCAGTCATTTGATTTGCTAGCGACGTCCCATCGTATCACACCGGATCCAATGTAGGTGTAGCTTAACCCATAACATTATCTTCTACTATGAAAATTTTCTCTTTTCCTCTGATTCGCAGGAAACTTCGTAAGGAGCACACTGATTCCAAAGAATTAAATATTAGAAGAGTGGAAATAGCTTGAATAAGATTTAGAGAGAGGCACTTAATTGACAGCCTACTCAGAAGAAAAAGCAGAGATTTAAATATCAGAAAGGAAAATATCTTTGGAAATTCAGAAAAATGAATCCGCAGAAGGAATAAAAACAATTAGATAATGCGCAAAGATTGAAAATCGAAAGCCAACAACAGACGCAAATATTGTTGAGTAAAAAAACAAGTTTTGATTTTTGGTAGTGTAGAAGTGTGTAAGAGTTTTTCTGTTTGTAATTTCAACATCACTACTTTTTTTTATGTCCTTAAAATTTGTTAGCAAGAATAAAATGCGATGGAGCAAATCGGAAAAATTGGAAGAGTAAACCACCTTCGGAATTCTTCTAATATATTCTATAAGAGTTGTAATTAATTTTATTTTTTTAGGAACTGATCTATCGAATAGTCGGATGTTCTGTTCCAAAAACTGTATGGAAAAAACAAAACAAAATCGAATATCTACAAAATAAATAACGAATTATTTCTTATTTGATTTATGTTACTCTCCATTTTCATTGATTGTTAAAATTATTGTTTTTTTTGCGGTTTTAAAATCGACACGGGGCAGTCTGTACCTTACCCGCAATACTTTAAGTTCGTGTGGGCTTGGCATCTATATATTAATAATTTATCATATTTTAATAATTTATATTTAATATTGACATTTATAATTTAGATCATGTTAAATATTAAGTATTAATAATTAAATATAAGCTAAATATATTTATATATATGACGTGACCGGAGTGTGGTAGAGCACTGAGTTGCTATGCCGGAAATCCTGGTTCAAATCCCTCGGGAGGCAGTTACTTTTATTTAGTCTGTTTGTATGAGGAGATGGATCATATAGGATCTAGGACCCTCCTGGGGCTCACCCAGCCTCTATAAAGTGGGTACCCAAAAATAAGGGGGGGAATCTGGTGTTTGAGCGTGATCTAGGATAGATTACCTCTCTGCAAAACCGTTGTCCTTGAAACAGTACATTCTCTACCATTTACTGAACCCTAGACTCATTCACTTTTTTTATTTATCCAATGCCAGCACGTCTCCCAATTAAGGCATGCATCGCCATCATTGTGTGGAATATCCTTAAGACTAATGCAATGTCGTAAGTGTGCACCGTCCATTACACCAGAAAGACAATTTTCGGATTCTGCGATACACATTCTGTGCAGATGTGCCTGGAGGAAATCATGGCCTGTGATGAGTCTGAAGCTCGGAACAGCTTCGCCTGTAGGAAGATCTTTGGGGAGCTGCTCAGGTGCAATGCACTCCCATTTTTTCCCTCTGCTAGCGTTGTAGAGTAGGTTCCTTTTAGAGCTTTTAATTGTTGTTTCGATCTTATTCTTGGTTAAGGTTAGCGAAGCGGGGTTGTCAGGTTGAGGTAGTGCTGCCCCTTGCTTGGCAAGTTGGTCTGCCCTTTCGTTTCCCATTACTCCTATGTGACTTGGTACTGCAGTATAAGCTCCCAGCCTTTAACAATCATATTCAATATGGCTATCCGACACATACACGAGTTGTAGTCTTACAGGTTTTATTTTTATTTTTAATATATTTAATAATGTCACCCAAAGTAATTTATGCAAAAGTGTTATGTAGATATTATATTCTTAAGAATAAAATATTTGTATTATATAAGATTCCTACAATGGACTGAAGGAAAAAATAATACTATAGGATTGGAATATATAATTTTATGTAAAATATGAAAATATTTGTATATTTTCGGAAGTCATCAAAATGTTATTTGAAAGAATTTAGATGTCTTAAATGTTCAATGGGAAGTCCATTAGATCAGAATCAAATTGAAGTAAATCGACAAACCAACAAAATTCGTTACAATAAAAAAGTAAATACAGATTTTAATATAAATTTGAGGGATTAAAATTTCTTCTTCCTTTGAGTATAGTATTTTAATAAGAATATCTTTTGATCATTCCGGGCTATGAATATTTATATAATGTAATTAATATAATTGGTATATCGCGGATATTCTGAAAAAAATGGTATCACTTCCGCAGATTGTCGCTTTGAATTAAGTTTTTATATTTTCATTCGTTTCCTTTTTAATTTTCTCGAAAATAAAAATAATCGTGAGCTTTAATATGGAAAAAAATGCGCAATGGTGAAAAGAATGTAATAATAATTTCCAACATTTACATTCTTTTTTACTTACAAAAAATCACGATTATTTTTATTTGCAATATTATTAAAAAGGAACCTAAAAAAGGCCACTTGCGAAACTGGTACTAAAATATTATTTTAACCTAATTTTTAGGTGCAGTTTTTAAGTTCCAGTGGTTTGTGAGCGTCTCTCTAACTCTCAAACAGCTAACAGTTAACTCCCAATAGTTGTGGGAGTCGCAATCAGAAATTCCCGAATGAGCTTATAGCAAATATTTTAGGGTACGATGATTTAATTAAAATCAATTACAACATGATGCAAATGTTTATTATTTCTATGTGTTATTGTATTAGTAATGAAGGCCATTAGTAGAAGCCAAACGTTTGTTCTTGTATTTGCAGTTGCTAACGAAGTTGGTTCAACCCCATTGCAAAAAAGGAACAGATGCTTGTTAAAAATACATCGAACCTTTAGACATCTTGTAAGATGGGGTTATTACTTTTCGTTCAGTAATGAAATGCCAATTTTCGTTTGCCCGTTTCGGACAAGTATTCTTGGAACGAATCACCTCCCTGTACAACCGATGTCAAAGAAACAGTACACTCTCTACCACGTACTGAACCAAAGGCCCTTCTTGAGTTGTAGTAGTACAGGTTTTTTTCTTTTTTGCTTATTCCTGGAACAAATGGCCTATGTTGTCGGATCGAGAGTGAACACCTCGTCGGGGTGAAGCGTCAAAATGAAGATAAAAAAAGGGTTCAGCGGGCATTCTAGGCACAGAGCAGGCTCTGCCAGCAACAGTTACTCCACAGCCAGTATTGAGCGCTGCGCTCGGCGTCCCCCCTCCAGAGTTCAGTCCGAGGAAGAACGTCGTCAGAGCAGGATCGTCTCCGACAGCGCGCTTGTCCGTGAGTATCCCAAGTACATTAGTTAGTAGGAGAAGGGTCGTCTGCTGAGAGGTGGGATGCAAGGGTTAAAGATAGGTCTTATGGTACTATATATTCCAAAAGAAAATAATTTTTAAAATGTAAAAAAAATATTGCTAAAATGATGAAACTAAAAATAAAAAAAAATAAAATAATGATTCAAGCCATAAGTGATTCCGAAACCAACACTTGACTCCAATGTTTAAGCTATCAACTTTAAATTAAATATTCATTTAATTTTTAAAATAGAAATTAAAAAAAATTGTATTTATTGACAGCAAGTACCTGTATGTAGTACTCCAATAGGATTAATGGAAATTTTTTTGAAAATAGATGAAATTTTTATATGAATAATATAAAAATTTATAAATACATTTGATTCTAATTTAAAAAAAATATTTAGCAGGAATAATAGATTAGTTAAAGTTATTCACATTATGTAAACTCACCCTTAAGATTATATTTCAGCTCAGAAAAAGAACGAAATAAAATGTAAAAATAGGAAGAAAAATAAAATAAATTGATTAAAAACAGCTTCTTTATTTTATTATTTTCCTACGAGGAGTGGACATGAAATTACAATACTACAGTCCATCCACACATCAATAGTTAATAAAAATATTAAATTGATCTTGAACTCAAATGGTAACATTTTATGGTAACATAGGGTAATGGAAACATTTTCAGAAATAGAATATTTAAAAAATTTACAAAAACATCCTACAATATTTTTTGAGAATTTAAGGCTAGAATAATAGATAAGTTAAAGTTATTCACATTTTGAAAACCTATACTTAAAAATAATTACAGCTATGAGGAAAAAAAAAATAAAACAAAATACGAAAAAATAAAAAGCACTGCTTTTTTTATTGTATTTTATACTGGCGTGGAGTAGATATAAAATTAAAGGCAACACTGCAGTCCACTCATGTAAAGATAAAGAATAAAAATACTCAAATATCAAGAAGTTCAATACAAAGTACGTAATACTTGCCCATATTTCCGCCTCGAATGGAATTTCTCAGAACTCATTGCAAGAAGTCAGAGCTAGCTAAACTAAAGGTGCAGAACATCACACCATTTCGCCAAGTTAGTTCACTAACATCGGATAAAGATATAATAGAAATTAATAAAAAAGTACGAGTTACGTAAAATTTTTAATTTTACATAAATTTTCACTTCAAAAACACTTTTTAGGACTTAGAAAATAATCTTTATTTCGACTTCCGGTAGTCGTAAACAAATTAATAAGTTGGTTCTTATTAAATATATTTTAATAACATCATAGAAAATTTAATGTTTTAAAATAAATAAATTATTCATATAAAGTAAAACGTAATATAACACCTAGTTAATGGGTAATGGATTTTACAAAATTCTTATATTTGATGTATATTAGTAATTTTATTTTCTAAATAAAAACAAAATAGATTTACTAGAAACGTGTAACAATTTTGTAGCAATATTTATGGGATAGCTTGATTGAGTACGACATAACTGAGAAATAACTTCTAAAATTACCAATATATACATATATATACATATATATATATATATATATATATATATATATATATATATATATATATATATATATATATATATACATAACATCAAGTCAAGACGAAATGGATGTACGAATTACAAAATCGTAAATAACCTCACCGAAAAGTTTTTTTAAGTCTATTGCCATGAAAACTGCTTGTATATATAAAATCTTAACCATAACATCTTTTAGGTCCTCAGAATTTTCAACAATAATAAAATACACTGATATCCCTGTAGCGATTGCACCACGGATAAAATACTTCTCTCTAAGAGTTTAGCTGTAAAACGGCTGAGAAAATTGTAATTAAACGCCTAAATTATTATTATTAATGTCCTTTCATTAAACAACCTTAAACTACAGTAAGGATAGACAATAAGAAAAGTTATGTAGGTTTGCGCACATTATAATAATATAACATTATAATGCTTTATTATAAATAAAGTCTGAATAATGATATCGGTTATCAGATAACAATGATATAACTGATATCTTAGAAAAATAAACTTAAAGCTTATTTGTTTAAACTAATAAATAAACTAGCATTGCAGATATTTACTCCCCCCAAAACAACGGCCGATTTTGATGTAGCATACTGAAAAACCAAACATTTACGAAAAATAAAAGTAATATAAAAAAAAAAAATTAGTTCTGATTTTTTAAAGTTATTTAAAGATTGTGAATCAAAATAAATTTATTTTTCTGTGAATCCGATATCAAAGATCTTGTTCAGAAAAATAATATATAGAATATATAGGCGATATAACAAAAAAAAAGTTGTATATTCATTTTTTTGCATACGGCATTGGTTTTTTGGAACTTCACAGAGGAATCTAATTAATGTTTAAACTTTAAATGACTCACATTTGGTTTAAATCGTGATTCATGGTAAACTTTAAAAATTAAATGTTATATTTTAATTATTATGTTCGCTCAAATATTTGAATATAGGTTTTTTCTTCTTTCAATTCGCCGGCTCTGGGGCCAGTCCGCCGATTCAACAACGAATCTAAATGTAACAGAAGTTTCAAATAAAATATATCTGATAATATAATTATCACTCTGCAGGTGAAAACTGTTTGCATTAGAATGGACTCTCCAGAACCCTATAGAATCCAATTAATCCATTTTAAAAAGTGTGATTTCTCCCTCTGCCGCCTTTGTTTCAAAAACGGGTGCCCTGTTGACAAAAATAAAACAAAAAAGAAACAAGGAGTTTTTAAAATAAACTATAACGGAAAATCAAATCAAAAGGTTTTAATGAACATTCTTCATCAAAGAACAAATAAAAAATAATAATCGAAATCGAACTATTATTAACTATGATAGCGTCTATACAACATTGTGCTAATGTTATTATTTCATATCGCTATAAGCCGGAGGTTATTTTATTTTTAACGGTTCTATACATTTCTTAGTCCTCCGAGTAACCAAGAAGTATTTTTGATAATTGACCTGCCATTTTTTGTGTATATCTTCAATGTGGAAATAATGCTATTATGAACATTATTTTTTTTTTAATTTTACAGTTATTTATTTGAAACTTCAGATCGTATCAATTATGTTCATTTAACATAAATAATTTACTTTCATACATTGAGCGGAAATTTAAAAAACGAAAGAAATTTTACACTGTCATGTGCTTCATCGCCCAAAGCTAAAATCAAAAATTCATTATAAAATGTATTGTACTTGATATTTTATTAATATTATGTAATATAATATTATATGCTATACATCTCAAAATATTGAATAATTCAATGAAAAGCAAAATAAAAAATTATGAATACAAATATTTTTTATTATTTATTTATTTAAATTAGCTACTATATTTAGTAATAAATTTATACTTCAGATTATGTTTTATCTACAACAGTGTTTTAGAAGTTCAGTATAAAAAAGGGAGACAATATTTTAGGTACAACAAATGAACCCTGAGAAAATAAACGAAAGCAGCAGTAAATATATTTTTTTTAAATGTAGAAATATTATTCGAAAACTATTTTATCATAAATTTTTAACTAGACATCCAATTTAATACAATAAATGTATTTAATTTATTTCTTCACAAGGAAGAATAAAAATAAAATGTGGAAAACAAAACTCGTGAACTTAAGAATATTAAATTAGGTATACCCTTGACTTGAATAATTTAAATACCTTTCAGCGTTGATAAATTATTCAAGAGACCGAATAAAAGTTTATTTGTAAATTAAAAAAAATATAACCATAAAATGAAGCGTTTTATATATTTGAATTGAATAAAACATTCTCAACTTTTCATCTACAAGTTTTATTATTTAAAAAAAAAAAATAACAGGCGTTTTACAAAGCAAATTTCCAAACCCCTATGATTTAATATTACTAAATGAAATGGATCTTCTTCTGAAGAAACTGTTTGCGATGAAAATAAATTCTTTCAAAATTAATAAAATATGTTAATATTTTATAATTAATAATTAAAAATAAAATTAAACAGTGATATTAAATATGAGAAAATAATTGTAATATGAAAGTACGAAATTAATGATGTCCTAATAACATTCTAATTTTGCTTTTAATATTTAAAATTATCATATAATATACTTGATTTTAACTATAATAATCGGCTTTTCCTACTATATCTGTCATAAATTATAAAAAATTCTTTCGTTTTTTTAAATCTGCTCAGCTATCATTACACAACTTTAATATTTATTATTACCCCTTCGTTCATTAGTAATAAATACTCTTCTTACCGTATAATTCTTTTCCTGGAGGTTTCATACCTGATAAGACTGCATAAAAAAAACAAATCCAAAAAATTCTTATTTTGTTTAAGTTAAACAACGTTTCCGAATTCTTATTGATGTCTCATATATTATTGGAGGGTTGTAAAAGACTAGAAACAGATTTTAAAAGTTTGTGTATCGTCTTATTTTCTGTAACTATGCCCGTAGAATTTCAAGAGCTTTTTCTCTATCGTTATATATTTTATATTTTTTTATTAGTCATGGATACGATAGTGATTTTCTTGTATTCAGTGAGAAGTAATATGGAGTCAATTGAATATATTTATCATAATTTAAAAAAATATTCTAATATTAACAAGGGATAACATAAAACACAACATTTGACAATATTTTAATTTTTTGTTTTTATCCATATATTTACTCAAAAAGTAATGATTTTCCATTATGAATCTTACTTTTACGAAAAAAAAAAAAAAAAGAATTGCCTTTAGCTGAGAACTAAATGAAATATTTCATTTATTTTTGGGGAAGGGAGCGGGCTCATTGTGTAGAGTTCTAGGTCGTTGTGCTGAACGTCCCGGGTTAAAATCCGGCTGTGGTTAGTTAATAAATTCTTTAATCCGTTAACAGCCACGGATGGACTATGTGAGATCTACAGTCACTCCTGGGGCTTACCCAATCTTTAGAAAGTTTAGGTAAACCCCGATGATAGGGTTAAAATAATGCCCACATATATTGTTATTTCTAGAAAAGATGAAAATAACTTTAAAAATGTATCACCTTTTTTCATAAATAAATTTATTAACAATACTAATCGTCAAACAAAATACATTACAAAATTAAGAGACGGAAATTGGTTAGTTGAAACGTCTAATTCAAAACAGACTGAAAAACTATTAGCAAGGACCAACTTTGGGGGACAATTCGATGTTTAGGCCACTCCGCATAGGTCCCTGAATTATTCGAAGGGCGTCATTAGATGTTTTGACTTGCAATATGCAACAATAGAAGAAACTAAAGAAGAATTAAAAGATATCATCACAGACATAAAAATGGTGGTGTCGAAAAATATACACATAGTTGTATTTTAACATTTCCCACCCCTAAGCCCCCTGAAACCATACAAATAGGATTTTTAGCGGTAAACGTCCAACCATATATTTCTAACCCGGTACGTTGCTATAACTGCCTCGGATTCTCCCACGTGACAAAAGATTGCAAAAAAGAGTCAATTTGTGCAACGCGAAATTGGACATACCGACAAAACAAAATGTGAAAAAAAACACTAAATGTGTTAACTGTAAAGGAGAACATAATGGCTCTTGACAGAAAATGCCCAACTTTTCTATTACAAAAAGAGATAAAAGCTATACAAATAAATGACAAAGTAAATTATACCGAAGGATAAACAATCATAAAAACCAAAAATCCCGCCATCTTTCAAAAATCATTTGCTTCAATAACAAAAAGTTTAAGTAAAAAAGATGAAGGTATACAAGTTTGCTTTGCCTTTGCAAATCCTACGCATAAAAACAAATCTAAGGTTACTATACCAAATACAGAAATATCTAAACAAGCCGTTCGGCATACTTCGGCTTCGGTCGGTACTGAGCCATCCCTCCAACCAACTCTCCCAACTCTCTCCCCAGCTCCCGCCATACCCATCCCAACCACTGGTAAAAGTAGGCACTGCTAAAGGTAGTTGTCAATCACCTGTCTCCAGCATACCTGAGACCCCCCTCCCGAAAAAAGTCTTGAAATCGAAACATCGTCTTATTCCATGTCAACTGGCCAGCACATCGTCAAAATGGACGATGAAGGGTTTAAAATCCACACAAATAAAAGAGGAAGACTTAAAAAAAAATAGTATCAACTTTAGCATTTTACATTTTAGCACACTTAGCATTATGGCTCTGCTCCAGTGTAACATCAATGGATTAAAAACACGTTTTAACGACCTAAAAATAATAATAAACGATATTAACCCGTTTTGTGTTGCCCTACAAGAGACCCATACTCAACTTCATAATAACATTACATTAAAGGACTATAATATATACAGAAAGGACAGCCCTGACCCCAATCATAGTCATCACGGCTTATTATTAGCTGTTCACAAATCAGTTTACTCAGAACCCATTATAATCAATTCACACCTTCAAGTAATAGCCGCTACAGTTCACTCAAATTTTACTTTTTCAATTTGCAATATTTACCTACCACCACAAAATAGTACAATAGACACCCAGTCTCTTTTAGATATTCACAACCAACTCCCTGGCCCAGTATTATATACTGGGGACTTCAACGGCCATAATCCCTTAGGGGGTTCTCCCGACACCAACTCAAGAGGAAAAATAGTAGAAAATTTCATTGGCTTATCCAATCTCTTCCTACTCAATACAGGAGAACCAACTTTCCTCAGTTCAAGTTATGGTTCGTTTTCGGCTCTTGACCTCTCACTCTGCTGTTCAACTCTCTATTCCTCAATAGACTGGAATATGTTACCTGATCTCTACAGCAGTGACCTCTTCCCAATCCTAATTAAATACAATAACATAAACCCCACGTGTCGCGTAAATCCCAGATGGCTGTTAGATAAAGCTGATTGGCCCCTTTTTGTATCCTTAGCCTCTCCACCTCCGGCTCCACCACATGAATTAAATGTTGAAGAAGGATGTGAGGCTATTACGAATGTAATCAAACAGGCAGCTCAGGCATCAATACCAATGACCAAAGGTATGCCAAATAGACCTCCAGTTCCATGATTCAATAATGAATGCAGAACAGCCATTAAGAATCCCCGTAGGGCTTATAAAAAATTCCTTAAATCAATGACCACTGAAAACCTTATTGAATATAAAAAACACAGAGCTATATGTAGCTATATAGACTAAGCAACTGGTCCCAATCTATAGGTCTTCAATTATCACCAGAAATAACCGAATGCCTCTTATTCAGCCGAAAAATAAATACTCCACCTTCCCCCTTATTGTATTTAGCAAATGAATTACAACCATTCAATGACCACCACAAATTTTGATGACTCATATTTGACGGAAAATTAACCTGGGAAGATCATATAACCACAATCAAAACATCAGCCTAAAAAAAATTAAACATTCTACGGATTCTCAGCGGTACTACTTTGGGTTCAGACAGGGCTACATTGCTGAAACTCTACCGAGCACTAGTTTGCTCGAAGCTTGATTATGGGTCCTTTATCTACGCTCCCGCCCGCCCACGAATCCTAGCCAAGCTTGACTCCATTCACCACGCCCGAATTAGGATATCGACAGGTGCTTTTCGAAAAAGTCCCATCCTTAGCCGGTGCACCGAAGCCGGCCCCCCCTCCCGTCTATTTAGAATACAGAAATTGGCTATCAGTTATGTTTCTAAACTCTACTTACAAACTGATCATCCCACTCATAAATATCAATTTAAACCTAGGTTTACTTCTGCCTTCCATAATAAACCGAACTTGACTCTCCCTCTCGCAGAAAGAATCTCATTTGCAATCGCCTTCCTCAAAGACATATCACTCCATAATATAATAGATACACATACACCACCCTGGACGTACAGACCACCCAAAATATTTCTGCAGCTCTCTAAGAACCCCGACCGCTCAATATCGAAAAATGTTCTGTAAGCAGATACAATCCTTACCACACCACACTGCAATACATAGATGGCTCTAAGTCTGACAGCTCAACTAGATCTGCCTTTATTACGCCCAATTCAACCCATCAAAGAAAGCCACACCACCTCTGCAACGTTTACACCGCCGAACTGAATGCCATAGCATCCGCTCTACATTTCTCCATGGCAAATATACAAATCGACAATATAGTAATAATCTCCTATTCAATTAGCGCCCTCCAGGGATTGAACAATATGTACTAACACAACCCCATAATCAAACACATTCACGCATATCTAGCAAAGCAAAACCACACAAGCAAAAAAATATTCTTTATCTGGGCCCCGGGACATGTGGGTATTGTCGGGAATGAGATGGCTGACAAAGCTGCTCGAGCATCTCTAACCCTCCCAGGTAGAGGCACAGCCATTCTAACCGCCCAAGAACTTGCTCGCCCCCCTTAAAGAGTGTATTGCATATGGCAAGCAATTTGGGATGAAAGTCCAGAGAGTAAATTAAAATGTATAAAAGGGAAGTAAAGGCTTGGGCTACATCTAAGCGCAGTAAGCGCCTAGAAGAGGTGGCCATTGCTCGCCTTAAAATAGGACTCGCCCGGCTGACCCACGCACGTCTCATTACAAGGGATCCACATCCGATATGCCCTAGGTGCAATAAAAATCTTAGTATCAGACACATATTTGAGGAATGTGACTGCTATAAAAAAATACTAAATCAGCTCAAAATACCACCCGATGTTAGAGAAGCACTTAAACACAGCAAATCTGAAATCGACAAAGTTGTGAAATTTATTACAAACTGCCAACTAATAACCAATATTTAATCATTCATAGTCCCTACTATAGATACATTGTTATTTTTCCGATTGTTTTATTTCCTCATTATAGATATAATTTTTAGTTAGTGTGTTTTTTTTTTTTGTTTTTTTTTTTTTTCTGGGTAGGGGAAAAATCTTTCATAAGACGAAGTGTAATAACACAACAGTGTGAGATTCCTACTCACTAAAAAACCACCTCCCAATTCTCCTTTTACCATCCCACGGAACAGCCGTCAAGCATTACTTCGTGGGGTGGCAGAAGGGCTATGTGCCTATTTCTTCTTTGGACAACTTATGTCGGATTAGCCAGAACTTGGCCTCTCCTTTCTCGCTCCTGTATTCTGAGCCTTCTTCCGATTTGCGCTGCATAGTCTGCTGCAGCACTCCAATGCTCCTGCCTAGCCATCATCAAAGTGACAATATTTTCCGGCGATGACTTCTTTCCGAATTTTATGTCAAGCTCTTCCTTTTCTTGAGAAAAACCTGGACAACAGAAGAACGAATGTTCCACTGTTTCCTCCACGGGATCACAAGTAGGACAAGATTTTCGGTCTTCTATTCCGAAGCGAGCCAAGTAGGCCCTAAAGCAACCATGCCCTGTGAGCAGTTGGGTGAGATAATAATCTACCTCTCCATGTTTGCGGGATATCCATTTTGATATATCGGGTATCAGACGGTGTGTCCATCTTCCAGAAGGTGAGGCATTCCAGCGTCTCTGCCATCTTTCAAGGGTATGGCTTCTTTCATCTTTAGCCAACGTTACCCAGTGCGCATTCGGCTCTTCTCGTTTCCTTCGAAAAATCCGACTGCGTTCATCTGCCAAAAGATCTATCGGAGGCATATCTGCTATTACGCACACAGAATCATAGGAAACAATGCGAAAAGCTCGAGCTACACGCAGGGCACTTAGTTAGTATGTGTGTGTGTGTGAGCGTGCGTGTATGTATTTTTATTATATTTTTTTCAAGACAATTAATTATAAAAATTAAAATCTACAGGCGTTGATGACCCTAGTGTTTTACGCCTCTAAGCCGCTACAAACAAACTGGCTTGCCATGCCGGAAATCCTGGTTCAAATCTCGCTGCGAGCAATACTTTTATTTAGTCTGTTTTGCAGCCTGAGATGGATTATATAGGATCTAAGACCCTACTGGGGCTCACCCAGCCTCTATAAAATATTATAAAAATAGGGTACCCAAAATAAGGCGGAAAATTGGCGGTTGAGCGTGACCAAGGACTAGTCACCTCTTTGCAGAACCGTTGTCTATGAAACAATACAGTCTTTGCCTTGTACTGAACCCTAAAGCCGTTCACGAATAGTAGTGGTACAGGCTTTTTATGTGGGGAAAGCGAGCTATCTCAGACTGTGGAGTGCAGAGTTGCTAAGCTTTGAGATTCCGCACTATCTATTTCTATACATTATTTTTTGTTGTTAATGTGTCCGTTGAAGACTTATTGGACATTTAATGTCAATTATACTACATATGTGACTATATAATGTATCTATGTATGAGACCATATAAAGTATCCATTTATCTGATACAGTTGAGACCGGGCATGTATTGAGAAAATTCTTTGATCTAAAGAAAGCTGGAAGGTAGGCACTCCATAAGTGTTAAGGAAACAGTTTAAGGAAAATCATGAACCTAATTTGACTCCCACATCTGTGCTAAGGTCAACCCATTTCTCAGAAAGAGGTTTTTAATTATTTTAAAGTAGGAAACGTCCTTCCCAGAATTTAATTTGAAATCTTCACAAAGTTTCGAGGAATTTCCCTCGTCTCGCACTTTGATGTTATTTTACAATTTACAACATAGTACATATTCTTTTTCAGCTAGTTGTACTAAGTTTAATTGAATTTAACTGCTACTGAGACCTGAGTTATTTATTGTCATTTTTCATTTTTAATCAATATTTAAGAAGATGGCCTCGAGATCATCTACTATAGAACTTTATTGGAGTGCTATCGATGGGTAGTTTCTCCACAAGTGTTTTCATGTCATATTATACATTTTTGCACATTTACTTGATATAATACCATTATAGTTGTAAATATCATTGAATTAAATAAAAAAAAAATAAAAAAAATCAATATTTTATTGTCAAAGATTATAAAAGCCAAGGGGCTAAGGAAAATAAAAAAATAAAAAAAATCATTAAAGACCTTTCTTTTATCTCTTAATCTTCTTCTACTTTTTGGAAACTTTTTATAATCATATTAATATGCTATTGTAAAAAATTAATAAAAGCCAAGGTGCTAAGGAAAAAAAAAATCATTAACGGGATGGTTTTATCTTCTATGTGAATATGAATGCCGATACAATTCACGTCTAACAACGCTTTGTGTTTGTGACTTCATTCATCAAGTTGTAGTTAGTGATCTACTGTCAAATTTCATAGACAGTGCTAGTATCAATAACAGTACACTCTCCGTTCTCTCCTTGCTCATCCTCAGGAGGTCCTCAAAATATCTTAGTTTATTTTCTTCAAGAGTGGGTTTCTACCGGATGTACCTCAAGGTTCGATCTCATTGTAGTGTTGCGGATCCTATCTCTCCTATATATAGGTATCTCATTTCCATTGTCTGGATCTGCTCCTTGTGTTTTGAGGTAAGGGTCCATGATTCGGATGAGCAAGATATGATGGGCAGGAACGTAGACCTGTAGACGGATATCTTTGTGTTCTTCACCACCTTTATTTTGTTGAGGAAACCCTTCCGCACTGCGTTGAACAATCTACCAACTGCTCCTAGCCTTTGTATCACCTCTCCATCGATATAACCACTTTCGATGATTCAGACACCTAAATATTTGAAATCCTGCACCTGTTCTAGGACAGATCCCTTCAGTCACAATATCCTCATAACATGGTGAGGACGTCTTGTCTTCTTATTCTCATGCATTTGGTCTTATCTGGATTAATATCCATGTTAATGCTCGACAACTCTTCTTGCACGATAGTTACGTTGTATATTAGGTCCCGGTCATCCGCAGCGAGCACGACGAGGTCATCAGAAAAAGCGAGAACTGTATACAAAATAGGCTGTAGATTCCTATACTCTAGTTGAAAATGCCGCAATCTGGGTTTGGCTCCCTTAGCACCCCATCCAGCACCAATATAAAAAGTAGGGGACTTAGGCTGCACCCCTGGCGTATTCCCTGCATCGTCTCAAACTCCTTGGAGGTGTAGTTGCCATTCCTTATAATATTTCTTTTCTATTTTTGTAATAGACTCCTGACTGCCAGGATCGTGCCAATATCCACTTGCTTTTCCGACAGAGCTCGCTCTATATCCTCATTTTTGACTCTATCAAATGCCTTTTCTAAATCAACAGTTCTTTACCCTTCTCGATGGACTTCTCCATGGCCTGTCTCAAAGTGAAAATCAGGTCCTGTGTATCCTCGAGTTTCTTAATCCATACTGCTCCTCTCCGATCTGGCAGTCGGCAACTCTTCTTACCCTTGCTTCTAGGATTCTTGAATAAAGCACACAATGCTTGGCACACAGAGTTCCTAATGATTTCCTCTCGTATGATTTCCTAGAACTGTTTGAATTGTTTTAATATTTTGTGATAGAGTTTTATCTCGAAATATAAATTAGGCATATTAAAAGTAATAAGCGTTTTGTGGTTTCCTTGCAACTGTTTGATTTTTTTGTGATTGGGTTTTATCTCAAAATATAAAACAGGTATATTAAAAGCAATTAGCTTTTTGTGGTTGTGGTTGAGTTTTCATACAAATATAATGGCAATAGCGAAATTCGAGAACGGCTCGACCAATTCGGCTAACTTTTTTCCCTTATTTTTTAAGGGCAAAAAAGGTTCTTATGGAGAGAAAAAACGTCAACAATCACGAGGGAAATAATAAAAAGAACACTTTTCTTTTCTCATACAAACCACTCTGTTTCCAGCTGTATGTCTATATAAATAAAAATGATTCGCCAAATCCAAATATATGGAATCAAGGTAGCTTAATATGATATATCAATTTAATTAAAAATTGAAAATTAATTATACGGATCTAAATTTGAGAACAGTGCGGGGTGTTGTACGAGTATAGTGACGAAAGCGAGCACATACCAACGGCGAATGAGCGAACTAAACTCCATCTTAACGTGTGTAGCATGGGCAGTATTAAAAGCATACGAACATACAACAAATAATGGCATTGAGAAATCTGTCATAGTAAGTGCTTAAAGGGGAATAAAGTCGGTTCGTCCTAATAAATATGTTGTTGAAATGGAAAGATTAAAGCACTACATTGAAGAGATTGCTATAAGTTGGGAAGCTCATACAGAACCATCTGGAGTCATCCTTCATATTACAACTCCTAAATCTTAAACAGCCACCCACACCCCGAAACGACTTTTCTTTCCATAGCTAGTAGGTTCATATCTTAACCATTTATTGTCAATATGTTCTGGTTCAAACCATGTTCATCATAAAGTACTTAAAAAAAGACTTTCTTAATGAAGAAAATAAAGTAAAGTACAAAAATAAAATAATAAAAGGCTAAATTGTGCAATAGGTTCAAATGAAACACTAAATATGGAATACAACGAAAAATAAATAAATAGACTAAATGTACTATAGATATACTATGCAATACAAAATATGTTATAAAAATAAAACAAATAAAATACAAAAAAATATAAATAGCTAAAATTTGCTCTAAAGAAAATATAGTACAAATACCAACATTTCTAGAAAACGGTTGTGCTGAGGTGCTTTGTCTAAGATCGCGCTCAACCGTCGGGTTTTTCGTCCTAATTTAGGTGATCTACTTTATAGAGGCTGGGTGGGACCCCAAGAGGATCTGTAGATCCCATATTGTTCACCCGGGCTATTAACAGATAAATAATTTATCAGCCATACCCGGATTTGAATACGAAACCTCGACCTATTTTCATTTTATTTATTCTTTGTTTCTATATTATCATTATTCTTTGTAAGTATTTGTAATCAAAGACGAATAATTTAAATATGTATTTGATATACCGTTATTTTAAATTAAATATATTCAATTTGCGATTTGTCCATTTCGAAAATATACTAAGGGTTATTGAAATGAGGAACATATTACGAAATAAAACATGTATTTACATAAACAGTATATTATTTTATATCTCTTAACTATTATTACATTATATATTTATTATATATAACTCTCATTCAAGTCAACATCTTGAAATGATTATATTTTTTATTCCACAAGTAAGTAGTTTATGGATGTTTCACTAATTAAGATTTTATTTCCAAATAAAATCTAATCATAATTATAGTTTCATAATACATATTAAGAAAGTATTTTATGATGGACATGATCTGAACCAAAACATATTGACAATAAATGGTTAAGATATGAACCTACTAGCTATGGAGAGAAAAGTCGTTTCGGGGTGTGGGTGGCTGTTTAAGATTCAGGAGTTGTAATATGAAGGATGACTCCAGATGGTTCTGTATGAGCTTTCCAACTTATAGCAATCTCTCCAATCTTTAATCTTTCCATCTCAACTACATATTTTTAGGACGAACCGATTTTATTCCCCTTTAAGCACTAAGATTAGCAGATCTTTAAAAATTATGGATGTATGCTTATGCAATTGTTTATTAATTAATTATAAATTTATTTGAATAATTTACTCCTGTTCTACCTCTGTGTACGACTAACAACCAATTATGGTTTGGGTTCAGTACGGGATAGAGAATGTACTATTTCCAGGAAGACGGTTGTGCAGGGAGGTGATTTACCCCAATTAAGGGAACCCACTTTAGATAGACTGGAGGAGGCCCCATCCCGGGCAGTTAACATATTGATTAAACTATCTGGAACAGCCGGATTTGAAATCATCCACCGCGATCTCTACCACTATCTACCAGGAAACACTTTTGAGGACTTGATCCAGGAATCCATCTCCGTCTTCTCTATCTCCATTATATCCTATTTTATCGAAGTCGTCCTGGATTCTGCTCGTCCATGTCTGCTTCCACCTTTGTTTTATCTACGAGCCCTTGTACTCGGATCATTGATATGGTCAAGCCATCACAGCTACCGTTCTTCTATAGTCTTTTAAGAGGTTATCCATCTCATTTCTTTATTTTGGGATGCCATAAGTAGTCAACAAAGAGGGACGTATGAGCAACCCACCGACGAACGACACCGACCTTTCCTCCGAGGGCAGCCATCGTAATAGCATTCTATCCGCCTATTGGCGCAGTCGGTAGGACTGCTTGTTACGGGCTACTGGGTGTAAAATGGACTAAACTATTACTTAATTCAGGAATCTAATATTTATTAACAAATTAAAAAGAATACACTGAGATTATTTAATACAATTAAATAATTAAACTAATATCAATTTACAATAACAATATTCTACTAAATGTTATCTAATTTCTAAGATAATATACAAACAATATAAGATATTTCTAATACTAAATAACTAAACTATTTATATATAAATTTGTACAAATACAATAATATTACACTATAGTTTACGATAACAAATTAACACTTACAGTTCGCTAACTAAAGTCCACCGACCGTAAGACTCTTCAAATATGACAAACTGCCACACAGTTTATTACACTTATTACACGGTCACTAATTGTCACTGTTGCTCACTAAGCACTTATTACAGACTGATACTAATACTAACTAACTCACACACACTGCCACTAGTTAACGACTGCTACTCACTGGCTTATTACAGACTCGTCTTATTACTACTGCCGCGGCCGAAAACGCTGTCCTTTTTATATAGGCAAGGTAGGTCGTGGTGGGGCATTACTCGGAACACGGACGAGGACCACCTAGACCGATCTAGAAGGCTCTACGCCATTCTATAATCCCTTCCGCTTAATCCCATTGTTTGCCTAATCCGCTCTAGGCAGATCAGAAGCCGGTCCTACTTCCCGCTCTGACCGTAACACTGCCCCCTCCTTAAAAGTGCTCTGCCCCAGAGCATAGTCCGGAGAAATCGGGCGGTCATGAGCTTCCCTCGATGGAGACGCATTTCCTTTCCAGGGGTTGAACGTGCACACCAATATGGCGACTCCAGAGTTGGCGAATATCTGTTCAAGCATGTTCCTGACAACCTTCCACTCCAGGCCGTCATATCCACAGCCCAACTTAGGGATCGCGAGCTTGGTGACACGCAGTCTCAGAAGCTTACTCCGCAGGTCGTCGAGGCTTCGCCGCAGTGCGTCATATGTGGGCTTCTGATCAGTAGCACACTTGGTGACTAAGTAGAACAGGTGTCGTCCTTCGTGCGTATGGTGGAGTGCTTTCCCGACGCTTGGTCCTTGGCGTTC
Organism: Troilus luridus; assembly: GCA_964056705.1. NCBI lineage: Eukaryota > Metazoa > Arthropoda > Insecta > Hemiptera > Pentatomidae > Troilus > Troilus luridus. The sequence goes on from OZ057416.1 coordinate 49,511,414, forward strand.
CAGTTCCTCAGTTCCAGCAAACTTCTTCCTGAAGACCGTTGCAATCCCTCGGGAAGTCCTCAGATCTTCGGCGACACAATGGGCCAGAGAATAGTCCGCGGGTAACGAGAAGATATCTCTGTATACTGTCTGAGTTACTCCACGGGAACCTTGTACCTTAGGTTGTGCAACTGATACCTTACTGGTCTCCACGTTGTTGAGGTACCTGACTTGCTGGTCTTTTGTCGGGCCATGGTCTCCTTTGTATGGGGCCAGTCTATTAAAATGGACTACCCTGGGTTTTCCTTTTGGCTGCTTTCTGATCCTATAGATGACGTCGTTTATCCTATTGATGATCTCAAACGGGCCATCCCAGGAGTTCTGAAGTTTAGGTGAGTAGCCTCGCCTTCTTCGAGGATCGTGTAGCCAGACCAAATCTCCAGGTTGGAATCCACCTTTCTCTGCCCTGATGTCGTAACGCTCCTTCATTCTGTCACTGGCTCCCTGGATGTTTGCACGAACCTTCTCGTGGATATTATCCATCCGCTTCCGTAGATTCGTGACGTATTCCTCTCCGTTAACTTCCTCGCCTGGCTTGAACCCGAATTTCAGATCACAAGGCAAACGAAGTTCTCGGCCGAAGACCACATTTGCGGGGGTCTGCCCCGTTGCTTCATGGACTGAACTCCGGTAGGCTAACAAGAACAAGTGAAGATACTGGTCCCAGTCTCGCTGATGGTCGGAAACCACTTTAGACAGATATCGACCCATTGTCCTGTTCATGCGCTCCACCATGCCATCCGATTGAGGGTGAAGAGGTGTCGTCCTGGTTTTCCGTATTCCCAGTGCTTCGCACATCCCGGAGAAGACTGCAGACTCAAAGTTTCTTCCCTGGTCAGCGTGAAGTTCCATGGGTACTCCAAACCGGCTGACGAGGTGCTTCACAAGTACGTCTGCAACCGTGACTGCCTCTTGATTCGGAAGGGCATACGCTTCCACCCACTTAGAAAAATAGTCCATGGCCACGAGAATATATCGGTTGCCTTCGTCCGTCACAGGGAAAGGGCCAGCGATGTCGATTGCTATCCTCTCGAACGGTGCTCCCACGTTGTACTTCTTCATAGGGGCCCTCTTTCTTCTTGTTGGCCCGTTAGAAGCCGCACAAGCAGCACAACGCCTGCACCAGTCCAACACATCGTCCTTAAGGTTTGCCCAGTAAAAGCGTTCACGAACTTTTTCCAATGTCCGGTGAACTCCAAGATGGCCGCCAGTTACACCGTCATGTAGTTCCCTAAGCACTTCGGGCACTTTATTCCTTGGAACGATGAGCTGTAGCCTATGCTGATCTCCTTCCGCGTTCTCCAATGCCCGTTTCAGCAGCCCGTTGTCCACTACAATGGAGTTCCATTGGGCCCAGTACGTTTTTACATTCTTCGACATTGGAGCCACATCCTGCCAGGTCGGTCTTCCTCGCCCCGATATTTTCCATTCCTTTATTTGTTTTAAGTCCGGGTCCTCGTCTTGCACCTTTGACACCTCTGCGTCCTGCCAACTGTCGATAACAACCGTTGTCCTCAATACTGATGCCTGCTTTTCTTCTTGTCGGGAACAATGCCTGCATTCTTCATCTTCACATGGTCTTCTTGACAGCGCATCCGCATTCCTGTGGCTCGTTCCAGAACGATGAGCAGATTCAAAATCGTACTCTTGAAGGCGCTCGATCCACCTGGCCACTTGTCCCTCCGGTGACTTGAATCGCAGCAGCCACATTAGAGCCGCGTGGTCCGTTCTCAGCAGGAACCTTCTTCCGTATAGATATTTATGGAAGTGCTCTATGGATTTTACTACTGCCAGAAACTCTTTCCTTGTGACACAGTAGTTGCGCTCCGGAGCTGAGAGTGCCTTGCTGAAATATCCAATCACCCTTTCTTCTCCGTCTTGGAGCTGAGAGAGGACACTTCCTATGGCGATGTTGCTGGCATCTGTGTCGAGTATGAACTTGCCCTCGGGACGTGGATAGCACAGAATAGGAGCACTACTCAATTTTCTCTTCAGCTCCTCGAAGGATGCCTGGCACTCGTGGTCCCAATGGAAAGTCCTTTTCTCCTCGGTAAGCCTGGTAAGAGGTTTTGCGATGTCAGCAAATCCTTCCACGTACCTCCGGTAATAGGTGCAGAGCCCGAGAAAACTTCTCACCTGGTGCTTATCTCGAGGTACTGGCCAGTCGGTGATCGCTGCTATCTTCTCTGGGTCAACAGCAACTCCGTTGTGTGACACAATATGCCCCAGGTAGTTGACTTGCCTTCGGAAGAGATTACACTTCTTCGGGTTCAACTTTAGGTTCGCTGCACGCAGTCGTTCGAAGACCTTCTCCAGATTCTTCAGATGGTGAGCGAAGGACTTTCCCAGCACAATGATGTCGTCTAGGTACACCAGGCATATTTCCCAAGAAAGACCTCTTAACACGTTTTCCATCAGCCTCTCGAATGTGGCAGGAGCATTGCAAAGCCCGAACGGCATTACTGTAAACTGCCAGAGCCCAGTGCCAATTGAAAACGCCGTCTTCTCTTTATCTTCAGGTGCCAATCCAACCTGCCAATATCCACTGCGGAGATCCAAGGTAGAGAAGAGTTTACACCCCTCCAGGGTGTCCAGCGTATCGTCAATCCTGGGAAGCGGATAACTGTCCTTCTTGGTGACGTTGTTTAGAAGACGGTAGTCTACGCAGAACCTTGTCGTTCCGTCTTTCTTCTTCACCAATACGACAGGAGACATCCAGGGGCTACTTGAAGGCTCAATGACACCATCAGCTGCCATCTCCTTAATAATCTCCTCGGCGTCCTCCCGTTTAGCTAACGGCAGCCTCCGCGGGACCTGTCGGATAGGCTTTGCATCCCCAGTGTTAATCCTGTGCTGGACGATATCCGTTCTACCCCGTGGTCCTGGGCCGATCTCGAAGACGTCATGCCATCGGGTAATCATGTTTTTTACCTCCTCGCTCTGTTCAGGTGAGAGGTCGCGACATGATTCATCCACAAATCCTTTTAGTTCCTCTGGGAGTCCTCGAAGCTCGGTGGGATGACGTTGCAGCTGACGAACCACTGAGGTAGCGGTGGTACACTCCCCGACCGGTGTTCCTTTCTTTAGCGTTACCGGGAAGCTGTTCAGGTTCATTAGCCGAATTGGAGTGGTAGGTCCGATCTTGATGAGAGACCTAGCAACCAGTACGCCGCGTCCAACCTCTTGTTCTTCGTGCCTTCCAGGTTCGAGTAGTGCACATTGACCCGCGGGTAGATGGCCTTCGACCGTCCCATGCGTCACGATTTGGCTCCGTGCCGGTAAAGTGGTGTCTTCTGGTAGCAGCACTCGTGCGCAGAAGTCCTTTTCCTGCCGAAGTATGACTTCCTCGTCTCCCAGCGTCATCACACCTCTCGACATATCCAGCTTGATCCCGTATGCGATCATGAAGTCCATGCCCAATATGACATCTTCATCGATCTCTGCCACGAGAGCGCGGTGCTGCAGATGTTGACCCCCGATGTGGAAGGTGGCATCTGTCTCCCCGTAGACCTTGGCTGGCTGTCCCGTTGCAGTCCGTAATGCCCAAGTGGTCGGTATGATCTTCTCAGCTGGATGTGTCTTCGAGTTCAAGATCGTCATGCTCGCGCCGGTATCCACTAGAAGACTTCGCAGCTGCCCGTTCACCATCCCATCAACATAGAAGCTGTTTGTTCTGCTTCCTATTGATGCAACTCTGATGGCAATCCTGGGGGCTTTGACGTAACGGGTTGGACACTTGCTTCTAGGGTGTCCAAGCTGGCCGCAGCCCCAACAGCGTACCTCCTTCTTATGGGTCCTGAGAGCATCCAACACTTTGGTCACTATGTCCTCGACGCTGGTTACCGTATTAGGCTCTGCTCCTGCTGCTCGAACTCGCGCATGGCCCCGTACAGACTGTCTGACAGCTTCAAACTCCATGGCCTGAGATAATGCGTCTCCCAACGTTTTCGGCCGGGCGAGCTTCACCGCTTGTTGTGTCTCTGGGTCCCGCAGTCCATCCAGGAATTTGTCGACAGCCAAACTCTCGTAGACATAGTCAGTGACCGATGGGTAGGCGTTCCTCACCAGCCGGGCAATATCCGCTTCAAATTCCTGCAGTGTCTCGTTGTCCTTCTGGACCCTGTTTCTTAGCTGTGAGCGATATAGCTGGTCCATGTGGCGGTGGCCGAAACGCATTTCCAGTCTTCTAATCAGTTTCCCGTAGTTGGACCGCTCCGACATGGGCATTCCCTGCAGCACTCTCAAGGCGTCTCCACGCAAGGCCAGACACAACGCTGAAGCTTGGGTCTCCTGTGACCACCCGTGGATCGAAGCAGCTGTCTCGAAGAGAGTCATGTAGTCCTCCCACGGCGTCTTTCCGTCGAATACTGGAATGGTGTTGTGAGCTGGTGGCGTCCCATTATAGGCGGATAGAATGCTATTACGATTGCTGCCCTCGGAGGAAAGGTCGGTGTCGTTCGTCGGTGGATTGCTCATACGTCCCTCTAGAGCTTCTACTCTTTGCCTAAGTTTGCTTTCAATTGAATTCAATTTTTCTCCTAACCTAGATTCTACATCAGCTACTTTATTATCTACATTTTCCATTAACTTAGTTTCTAATGTGCCTAATTTAGACTCTAGCCTATTTTCTACATTGCCTAGTTAATTTTTAACACTGCTTAATTCATTACCTAGTTCATTTTTAACACTGCTTAATTCATTACCTAGTTCATTTTTAACACTGCTTAATTCATTACCTAGTTCATTTTTAACACTGCTTAATTCATTACCTAGCTTATTTTCTACATTGCCTAATTCATTTTTAAAAGTTGCAGACAACTTGCTCAAATCAGTTTCAAACAGAACGTCATCTGGATTTTCCCCTAACTCTACAAAAAATTGACGCAAGCGATGTTGCAGTACACTTTTATTTCCCGAAGAATCCAGATCACGTTCTTCTAATTCCCGTTTTAAATCCGCAACTTTTAAATCCATCAATTTAAGACTTTGAGAAGCCATTTTTCAAACAGTAGCCCAATTATTACAAAATAAAATAACAATTACACAAGATCCCACTTCTGACACCAATTTGTTACGGGCTACTGGGTGTAAAATGGACTAAACTATTACTTAATTCAGGAATCTAATATTTATTAACAAATTAAAAAGAATACACTGAGATTATTTAATACAATTAAATAATTAAACTAATATCAATTTACAATAACAATATTCTACTAAATGTTATCTAATTTCTAAGATAATATACAAACAATATAAGATATTTCTAATACTAAATAACTAAACTATTTATATATAAATTTGTACAAATACAATAATATTACACTATAGTTTACAATAACAAATTAACACTTACAGTTCGCTAACTAAAGTCCACCGACCGTAAGACTCTTCAAATATGACAAACTGCCACAAAGTTTATTACACTTATTACACGGTCACTAATTGTCACTGTTGCTCACTAAGCACTTATTACATACTGATACTAATACTAACTAACTCACACACACTGCCACTAGTTAACGACTGCTACTCACTGGCTTATTACAGACTCGTCTTATTACTACTGCCGCGGCCGAAAACGCTGTCCTTTTTATATAGGCAAGGTAGGTCGTGGTGGGGCATTACTCGGAACACGGACGAGGACCACCTAGACCGATCTAGAAGGCTCTACGCCATTCTATAATCCCTTCCGCTTAATCCCATTGTTTGCCTAATCCGCTCTAGGCAGATCAGAAGCCGGTCCTACTTCCCGCTCTGACCGTAACACTATTTTATCGAAGTCGTCCTGGATTCTGCTCGTCCATGTCTGCTTCCACCTTTGTTTTATCTACGAGCCCTTGTACTCGGATCATTGATATGGTCAAGCCATCACAGCTACCGTTCTTCTATAGTCTTTTAAGAGGTTATCCATCTCATTTCTTTATTTTGGGATGCCATAAGTAGTCAACAAAGAGATTCTTATATACTTCATTTTCATAACTGTTTTAAATCGGATTCTTATGCAGGCGTGGTGTGTGTGTTTTCTAATTACTAATCAGTCAAAATAAAGCCTGAGTTAAATCATGGATAATGTAATCATAATCAAATTGAGTATCCGCGTTCAGAAAGCATCTAAATAAATTACGAAAAAACTTTATTTGTCCAATTACTTATTGTTAATAGCAGTAATATATACATTACCAATAATAATTCAGAATGATAGCCTCGCTATAAATATTAAATTCAATTAAAACTTATGTGTATTTACAAGTGGTACTTCGTCGGATAGATCTGAGGATATAGCAAATCTGGCCATCTTCCTTATCCCAAGGCAGAACTCAGGTCCTCTTCTGTGTTTCTTCAACATTGTCTTCTTTGCATGTATACTCGTATATCCTAATAAAGAATAATTTAAATCCCTCTCCTATGGTACCTGAGTTTGGTACCCTCGTTTCTTTATTCGTATTAATTAATCTAATAAAGCCTGATAAGACTTGTACGATACAAAGCATGTTCTATGTTCCAGATTTGACTTTATTTAGCATGCATTTTCTTCAAGTTTTTGTCTGTAATCACCACAAATACCCCATTTCCCAGGCTTGGGTCGGCTTTTTTGCTTTTTGAGTATCCAAGGATGACTTATATATAAACCGCTCTCTTTGTGCTTCTGAAACAGTGACACAAAACTGAATGAACCTCTCCTGAGGGGATTAAGAGGTCTAATGGGAGCTTTTATTCTGTCATTTATCTCTCCATCTATCGATCCAATTTTGTTAAGGTGGGGGACCTGGTATTTAAAACTTCGTTCTTGCTTAAAATCTCGTATTCTTCAATCTTACTACTCGAGTTCCCTGCTCATTTTTTATTACTTTGACCTTGTTTTCGCGGAATTTATGGTCATGTAGTCCGTTTGTAAGTATGTTTGTAGAATGCTTAGATTGTTATAGGGGTATTCTTATAGTCAATTGCAAATACGACTATGTCCTCGAGGAGTTACATAGTCTAGGTGAGAAGATGAAGGTATTTATAATATAATATTATAATAAAACTCAGAAATTATAATAAGGTATTTTAGTTAACCTGACGATGGCTGTTGAGATACGGAATGAGGACGAAAGGTCAGAAGATGACGTAATGTTGAGGAATGAATCGTCGATACAAATGCAAAGTATTGAAAGTGAAAAACACCACTTTTCAGTCGAATGAAAAAACCGATTCAAGGTTCATTCAAAATCAGTACATTTCGTCAAACGTATTGTACCTATATTGTTTTTGTGCCATGTAGATCAATCTAGATGGATATTATATCAATGGCAATTATAATAGATCGAAAAAGACAAATGCACTTATTTCCACATTCGATATTTTGCTTCCATATTGATATTTTTTTCTTCACATATTAAGGAAGTTTTCTTTAACAAGTAACTTAACCAAATATTCCATTCTGTTTCTATTTCTATTATCTCCTTTAATCTACATCTTCCTATCTTGTACCATGACCATACATGCTTTCTCTAACACTTTCTAGCCACACTTTCTGTCGTCTTTCTCGCCATTTTCAGGATCCTAAGTAAAAATTTAATTAGGCAATCTTTCCTCCTTTATAATCATATCTTGATTTTCTTATTACTTAATATATTTCGAAAATATACATTAATACATTAAAAAGGTTTATTTCCTAAATAAAAATAACAAGGCTTCAAAATGATTGGTCCAAATAAAACAACCTGTTCTACTACAACCCGTGAAGGGTTTGGCGTTCAGTACAGGGTAGAGACTGTACTGCTTCTTATACAACGGTCGTGTATGGAGGTGATATGTCTTAGATCACGCTCAACCGAAAGATTTTTCCCTCTTATTCTGGATATCTACTTTATAGACGCTGGGTGAGTCCCAAGAGAATTCCAAAACAACATACTCCAAATTTATTATTAACAACATCGGTTCTCATATTAGGATTTAATTAAATCTTTTAAATTATGGATTTAAAATAAAAATAAAAAAAAGTTTTTATTTTATTTTATTTTGACACTGGACACGGCCCTGAAAATAGCTAAGTCAAAAATGAAACCGTACCATCTAGGGTCTAGAAACCTTAGGCCAACCCACCTCAGTATCCTCGCATTTGCCGATGACATAATTGTTTTTGTAAACAACCGCAGAAACCTTCAGTTCAATTTACGCATCTTACAAGAAGAGTTGGACGTGATTAACATGACAATAAATACGGGGAAAACCAAAATCATGAGAATAGGAAGAAAAAGCGTGTATGGAGACCGAGTCGTAAGATTAAACTACACGAGGTTAGAGCAAGTGAGGGATTTTATTGGCGAAATAAAAGAACGAATAAAAGCTACCACCAGGTGTTTTAATTCCTTCAAAAAAGGATTCAAAAAAGAAATGTCAAAAACCACAAAAAAAGTAGTTTATAAAAACACTTTCCTACCGTTTCTCACCTATTCAAGTGTATCTTGTACTCTAACTAAAAAGCACAAGAGCCAATTCCAAGCCATGGAGATGCGATATACAAGAAGAATGGAAGGGAAGAACAGAAGAGACCGAGTGCGAAACATAACAATACGGGCCAATGCGTGACTTCGGCCACCTGGGGATATCATCGAGTAGCATCAGCTGAGATGGTTCGGCCATGTTTCCAGAATGGCGGAAAACAGAGTGGCCAATATGAGACAAAGGTGAAGTGTACGAGACCGAAAGGAAGACCAAGGAAGACTTGGGAAGTCGCAATTCAGGAGGCCTATGACAGAAGAGTTTGGAATGGGGAAGGAGAAGACGATTGGAACAGGAGTGACATTCATGGGCTAGGTTCTACAGGAGGGATCCTCACACCGTTGGCGGTAGAAGAGGAGTAGATTAAATAAATAAATGTTTTGTTGTTTCCAAAAAATAATTTCATTCTCACTCAAATCACCTAGAACAAAACCGATATCCACTTTTGTTGAGAAAGTTACTACAAATAACTAATAATAATAAATAACAACTAAATATACATACGGATAGTTAGTGTTTTATGTTTGTCTATAATCTGAGAACAAAAACTGGATTTTATATAATATCTCATTCAAAGAAGAACACAAAATAGTTCTATAAATATCCGATTAGCAATATCTATGAAATGCCGATATGGAATGGTAGATAAGAATTTCTTACTGTGATATGCCACAAATCAGTTTTCCTTCCTATTATTTCCTCCTTATGTGTAACATTATTGAAAATAGGCAATAAATAATTTTATTTCAATGGGAAATAGTTTCTATTCTTGTGCTTATTGGCAAATAACTTAAGTAATCGCTAGTCGGATTGCTGGTTCGAATGAAATGGAGGAAATACAGGTCAAGTGGTTTTCTGAGTTATTCAAGGAGTTAGCAATGGGACGGCCTTTGCTATGCAAACACTATAATGGAAAATTGAACTATATATATAGTTTACATAGTTTTATCATAATGTAGTAAATTAAATAAATAATTTACTTGTAAATATTTAATCATTTATTTTATTCCTATGTTGGTGATTCTTTTTTAATAGTTGCTTTATTGTTTTGTTTTTTTTAAATTCGATAATTATACCTTTTTCAGTTTTTAATCCATATGATTACTCTATTTTATTGTAAAAATGAAAGACCGAGATTTTGCTACAACTTCAAAACTTTTAAAAAATTGCCCGTTCATTAATCAATGGTTCTGAGATAAAATAAATATGGTAGACATTTTTCAGAAAAATTATTAAATTTATTAACGAATTGAGCATTAAGATTTTTTTATTAATTAAATCGGAGCATTTATCGTGAATAAAAAATAAATTAATTCATAGGTGAATTCTTGAAATGGACATTACACGGTTTTGACATTTGAGAGATAAGCTTTCATTTTTCTTTAGACCACAAGTTACATAATATGAAAGAAGTGATTAAATATGTTCATGAATATTATATCGATACAAACATTTTATAAATAGATTGTTAATGGTTGTTCAGTGAGAGAAAACCGTATAGAATATTATTAAACACTTAGAATGAAATCTCCCATGTGCCAACAAAACGATACTATTCAAATTCTATATCATCGTTATTCTTTAGAGTAAATTTACGAAACAACACTTAATAAATTTACGAGAGCGACTCTATAAAGTAGGTTCCATTAAAAAGTGAGATTGTGAACTCATTCCAAAATCTATATATATTCTTGATATTTATTAAAGTGTTGTAGTTATTCTAATAAATAGAACAGTTCTGTGTTGTTTTAAATTCTAGGTGATTCCCAAAAATTGACTTTTTCACATTTTTCGCTAGTTTAGTAGTAGCACCAAACAATGCTTAATGCTTCCAAAACTTCAGGTTCAGCACTGGACTAAAACCGTGATAAATGTGGCGGCAGAATGTCTTGTTAGACAAAATTGCATGACTAAACTAGCGAAAAATGTGAAAAAGTCAGTTTTTGAAGTTTTGGAGTTATCCATTTTGACATTGAACGCCTCGTGTTGCTTAATTGTTTAATAAAAAAAATATTGATATTTTTTTAAATTTCATAATATTATCCATACATATAAATGATGATAATAAATTTTAGGACTGAGATGGTATTGAACTTTGTAGGGTGTATTAAAGAACATACGTCAAATCATGTAATGAAGACATTTTTAACTTAAAACTTTAAAAAAATATTAATCTTTCGAAAGTTATTTAACTTAATTTAAACAATTTAGCAAATAATGCACTGGAGATGTTAGCCCGATTGATTGAATCTATGATAAAACCGATAAAGTAATTAATTTCCAATCAGGTTTTCATTATCAGACTATTAACTCATCAACGTCTCAAAATGAAATCGCGGCGGTAATGAGAAGATTAACAGAATGTTAATGAGTGTTCTAACTTTTACAGCCCACACAAATAAAAATAACAATGCCTTATTTTATTTTTAACTGAATTGAATAAAAACTTTATTCATGCTGGGATCTTTTCATTCTAATTATTTGATACATCGACGATAATGCTACCCCGCAACCGAAAACTATTTGATAGTTAAGTTTGATAAATTGTGGCCATATCCGACATTCCTAGCGAGGGAAGATTTCCATAGGATGTTAGATTTCTTACATATAATGGCTTAGTTAGGAACTTATGCTTTAATTTAAAAATGTATTTACTTTCTCGTATATCATTTATATATTCCGCCAACCATTGAAGCTCCGGTACATTGTGCAAGATGTACAGTAAGTTTAGTATGCACTGCTGATCTCCGGGAAATCGGAATCGAGTTTAACAGAGAAATTAATCATTCATTAGATGGTGCAGTGATGAATGTTAATTCACTTTCCAAGTTAATGTTTTTCTTGGAATGAACTGGATGAAGTTAGCCCTTGCGAGATCCCACAACTCTCTCTCACTCTCTTTTTCTCTCGCTCTCTCACGTTCTCCCCTTGCAGCTACTTCTGTATGAGGGATCGCTTCTGGAAGTTTTATCTCACTTATTTCCCCACTTCTTATCTCCCCGTTTTTTCCCTCGTAAGCCATTAGACGTTCTTATGCACGATCGAGGGCAACAAGCCATCCCCTTGTCCCTTTTTGCAACGACTTGGATTTTCGTTTTATTTAGGGCTAAATAAAGACAATCCGACTAGAGAATCGAGCTGTTTCCTAAATCGACTTTTTTTCCATTGTAAAAACAATGTTTCTTTGAATTTATTCATGATAAGAGAATCCTCGTATCCGCTTACTACTTATATTTCAGCACATATAACAAACGTATATCCGATTTTTAAGCACCCTCCAAATATGCCAAATAGTAAAACATACTTATTCTTCAAAATGAGTAAATGAATGAATGAAGCCAATCTCTCGCCTTAACCCTTTAATTGCTACAGACGATATATCCCGGCGCAAGGGAACGTGCCCCCTTTGCTAAAGACGATATATGCCATCCTGGATCACACAGCCCCTCTGTGCTAAATACGATATATTTCGTCGCACTGCTTTTCTATCTATTTGCTAAAACCGAGTATAGACGACGGGACCTTGCTTCATTCTTATTCATATATCATTCATGTACCGTTTGCGTGGGCTATCGGTGGCTACCTGCTCCGGTCAGGTAACCAATCTCATTCTTTTTTTTTTGCTTTTTTTGTAAAACAACCCCCAGTTCAACTGCCTTTAGCATTCATTTATTTTATATATAATTTTATTTTGTAGTAGTTTTTTGTTTCGCTATTTTTGTTGTTGTTTTTGAAATGGAGAAACAGTGTTTTAGTGCTGAGGAAGCTGCGAAAGAATTTATAACTACTTCTGAAAGTGTTGATGAGCCTTCAGGTCGTGAATGGAGTGATAGTGAAAGAACAGATATAGACATTTCTACATCAACAGCTCCATCTACATCTTCAACTTCTCGGCTACGTGAAGCACATTCTTCAAGTATATTTCGTATACCAACAGATGATGTAAAAAGGAGGATGTAAAGAATGAAATACGTTAACCGACAGTAGTAAAGGGGTGTAATGAAAGAATATAACGCATGTAAAAAGTATGTATCACAGGCCGGTAGACGGGTAGCCGGCCCACTTTGCGCCGTGGTAGACGTAAAGCTCTTCACTCAGGTTTAATTAGGATAGGGATTTGTAGCAAGTATCTGACATCGTAAAGGCATGGGACCCTGGTTTGACGTTCCTTCCAAAGGAAGGTATAACCAAGGATTTTTTACTCCCTTTAAAAAAATCCTAAGGCCACCTGCCGGGATAAGAACCCACGTACTTGAGCTTACTAGGTTGTTATACTAACCACTACACTAAATGTCGCCCCTGTGTATCTTGCTTCAAATTAGATTACATTGTCTTAATTAATTAGAGATTATATTAGTAGTAAAATGCTGAGAAATTGAGAAATTAAAAAAATAGATAACTCTAACCCTCGTCTAAGAAAAATCTTGGACTAACTAAGAATTCTATAATAAAATAACAACAGAAACCTATAAATTAAATATGGAGCTTGGAACCTCACTGAGTAGATTGCTGAGTTGCTGACAGAAGGATCTGTTTTAAAATCCTTTTTTGACAAGTAAATTATTTATATTTATTTACAGGCCACGGATGTACCCTGCGGGACCTACCAGGGGCTCATCCAGCCTCTATAAATGGAATATCCTTAATTGAGAGAAACATCCCCTCCTTTCACTACAATTGAACACTTTATTCGCTTCTCAAGGTAGATAAGCTCTAAATATTCAATAAAACGGACGGCAGATAAAAAATAAAATCTCATACAAGAAATAAGTACTGTTCACGTTTATAAGAAATCTATCAGGACGTGCTGTGGCTTTCAGTTATGTAGCTAGCAACAACTTGCACTTAATTATCATTAAGTACACTTCTCGAACAATGGATGTTTCATTATCTCTTCAACAATCCAACACCAAACCATCTATAAAATAAATAAAAGCAATTATAATGCAAGATCGTGATAAAGTAGTTATATCATAAAAAAAAGTCTAAGTATAGGGAATATTTTATATTACCAAACAATATTTTTGAAATGCAATCGCACGAGTCAGTAATGTATTAATGCTTCATGAAGCAGTCGAAGTAACAAAGCTAATAGGTATAACGACAATACATCCTTCTATAAACCATTACACGTTCGCTGCTTATTCCCAATCACTTAATGAAACGATATTATTCCATTGCGTGATTATATTTCAACAGGGCAGTTACTCCCTTATGGTAATATTATTCACTTATCGACATTCAATTATATTCTGAACTTCCGGAAATAAATGGCTGATAATTTTCAAAACAGGAAGATATGGGAGCTATAAACGATGCTATTTAGTTATAATTTTCTATATTAAATATGGATCGATACACTGGAAGCATATCTCTTATGATGCAAGAATGTCATGGCCCGAGTGTTACACTATATCTGAATATCGGGTATAGATATTCAGATTTTTATCGATCTCTTGAATAGAGAGTGATACTTCCGCAAAGCGTTATTACAAACCACTAAGAAGGGTCTTGAGATCGGTCCTTGATAAAGAACGTAGTATTTATCTACAAGTGAAGGTATGTGGTAGAGACTGTAGTGTTTCTTGGACTATGGGTGTATAGGGAGGTGATTTATCACAGAGTCGATTCTAATGGTGCCTAAAGGTCAGAAGCACAGGTCTTAGGTCTTAGTTTTGCATCTTCGAGAACTTGCTTTCTTTGACCATTCTCTTGAAAGTTACGATTTTGGACACCAACCCATTTGTTTTAAGTCATTATACATCCCTTGTCTTTCTTTGTTCGATCCAACTAAGCCAAGCTGTTGCTTTATACGTTATTCTGTTTCTGATTTCATTTTTTCGTCATCCATCATTGAACCGTCCACAGAACTAAGGGAACTAACTTCTTTCTATACTCTGCTAAGTATTGTAGTAGTATATACATCTTTATTTTTATATAATAAGGAGTTGTAAGTCTTTTCCCGGTATATAAGTATCCATTCTAATGTCCTGGCGTAATATTATTGTCAATGTATTAAATCTCTCTGTAATATTGCGTAACTAGTTATCTCCTACAAATCCCTTATTTATAATATAAATCTTATCAATATAAATAAGATATATACAAACTTCATAATCATACTATAAAGTAAGAAAAACTTTCTGCTGCAACGTGTATTAAATATACTTTGAAGGATTAGTTTGTACATGTACGATATATACAAGATATGCACGAACTTTATCATGATGAAATGATTCTTCTTCATATTATACATAAATATTTAAAGACAACAAATCAGGTATTTTATACATCAATGTACTATTCCCTTTATTTGATTATCTATTTCAGTTTTAGAGTTTAGGAGGTAATTAATTTTGGAGTTGTAACCCAATCAATTACCTGTCATCGAGTTCAATATTGAAGTTGGAACACAATTCTGGCTGTCGATTACTGTAGTGAGTTAAACATTTAATTACTATTATTTCAATCTTTAAATACTATTCGTTTGTGGCATGACTGTCGATTTGATCTAAGTATTCATCCCAAGTATTTATGGGTTGTAACAATAAAACTGATTCAAGAACTCACTAAAGACAAAGTTTGGTTCTTGTTAAAATAAAAGAAGGAGAGAGAAACGTGACTCAGAGTTGTTTTTTATCTCGGCAATACAATCTGTTTAGACTTCCACTACAGTGCAATATTATTTCTCCTAGCACGGTTTTATGATACTGAATATTCATATATTACACATATATTCAATGGAATAATTAATTCAAAAAGTTTAGTTTCCGCAATGCCAATGATCTTGAAATCATGGTTGCATTAAATCTAGGGTTCTACGAGCTTGAGGATGATGAAAAGATTTTCAAATCTATATGCTAATTATATTATAATTATAATTACAATATTCTCCAAGATTAGTTGTATACTCTATTCTTGAATATTGCTTCAATCATCTCGGAGGCCTAGAAGAAGCAGTGCGTTGTTCCTTGCTTAGCTTATATCTGCAGCCACGATGAATTATTGGTAAATTCGAATTTAGTTCATTATGAGTTAATTGTACTTAAGTACGAGCTAATTTTTGAGGAAGTAAGAGTTAATTTTCTTAGGGCACAAGTGGTTAAGTCAGGCCTTGGCTTGAGATGAAGTTATTTCTTTATATTGTAATCCATTTCAAGCCAAAACCTTCCCTAATGATACGATTTCTTTTCCCTCGTTATAACTAACTCCTTGCAATCGAACTCGACTTAACCACTTACTCACCGAGACTGTAGCTACAGCCTGTCATGTCTTCTTACAATACAATGTCTTCTTTGTAACATGTAGGTACATATTTATTATTTTTGTATTAATTTATTCATTGAAATTTACAACTGTACTATAACAATACAACAAGTAAATGACAGGAATGATACAAGAGGCATGGATAAAGGCAAGCAGAGAAACTACTCAATGGTAGAACTCTAATACCAATTTAACTTTGAAGGTCACGAGGCCATCTTATTTTCAGACGCCTTGACGGATTATCAGAAATCGAAGAGGTTGTTAGGTTTGAAACTAGTGGGTTTGAGTGGGAATAATGTTTATCATGATAATATTGATATCAGATTCAGGCGAAATCAGTTACTAATGGGACATTAAGGTCATTGTAGATTACTTGGTATTTACGTACATTTAAGTCAGCAAATGCCATTTGACAGATACTTTTTTGTTTCTCAAGCCACTTAATAACAAATGATTTTTTAAGTAAGCATCATAATAAGTCCATTGTATATTTGTACAAAATGTTTATTCATTCGGTTTGACGAATGGCCGCTAGGAAACTAGAGGGAAACCTATAGGCAAACTGAAGTCCTTGATAATCTTGTATTGACTTGGAATCAACTCAAAGACGAGACGAAATTCTCTGCTGACTATTTACTATTCAAGCGAAGTTAAATGAACAAACAAACTATTCAATAATTGACAATTCCCTATCGGATTAAAGATCTTTAATCCTAGGTATACTAGAATTCATGCATCGAAACTAACGATTTACCCTGTTTTCATTTATGGGATATTTAATCCGCTTAAGATCGAATAATATAAAGTATTGGCACATCACAAAATCAACTCAGTCACTATGAAGTGATTGGTTACCGTTAATTGGGAGACAATTCTGGCAATGGAGCCTGATCTCGGGCTAATCACTCCCCTGCACAATCGTTGTATTGAAACTGTATCTCTTCTACAGAACCTAAGACCCTTTAAGTATTGGTACCATTCTTC
Source organism: Troilus luridus (assembly GCA_964056705.1). Lineage (NCBI taxonomy): Eukaryota > Metazoa > Arthropoda > Insecta > Hemiptera > Pentatomidae > Troilus > Troilus luridus. Next base: position 49,528,193 of record OZ057416.1, read on the forward strand.
TTCTTTTGTGGCTTTACAGCCCGTCAATAAGCCTTGGTCACCTCGAAACGCTTCCGCCAGCCCTTTACATGTATTGTTATAGCGTTTATCATCACTGATCAAGCTCCATAATTTTTATATATATACATCTAACGCATTATTCAAATTTAATTAATCTAACTTTATTTGAAATCTGCTTTACTAGACTGACAATAATTAAGTAATAGCTAAGCTGTTCCCTAAGAAACTTCATATTCTCTAACATGCATTGAACCCAAGACCCTTCATGAGTTGTAATGGTATAGGCTTTTTTTTTCTTTCAATTTTAGCTCACAAAAAAGGCAAATAAAAGGATAATTCATATTAGGATGGACCATATTTTTATTATTTTTCAACTGAAGATCCAGGTCTTTCTGGATTGAAATGTAGATACTGCTCAGAAGTAGCGTTAAGACTGACAACAAACTGTCAACAAATTTGCAATGTTTGCTCTGGCGATTTGGCCTGTCATCCACTAATCGGATTCTCGATTATGGCCTGATTGATAAGCAGTCGAAATCGGCTGCAACCAAAATAGAACTTCGCCTACAAACACCAGATAATGAATATGGATAATAGATGTGATAACACGAAGCGATATCCCCGAGAGGAGAGAAGGTTGCAGTGCTCATCGCTCTTTTGTTGGCTTGTTAAGGCCATTATTGTAGTGTCCGGCTCTGGTGTCAGTTTCCATATCCGATATAACTCGATTCAGAAGAGAAAAAATACAAAACAAATTGTAAGGGAATTCGCGAATTATATTTCTGAATATAGCTTCTTTAAGTACCTTCAAGAATCTGTTAACAGGCAAGGATAGATCCTTTGGGATATTGTACCAAGCCTCAATAATCCGGTTACTCAGAAAAGGGGGGAAATGACCTCTCTGTACAACCGTTATCCAAAGAAATACTGCAGTCTCTGCTACATACTGAACCCAAGACTCTTCATTGGTTGCTCTGGAGTTTTAAAAAAAATTATTATATACGTATTTTTGTTAAAAAGCCTGATATTTTCTTTTCGGTATTGAGCATGCATTTCTATTTCTAGTTGAGGTTCCATTACAGATATACATGGGGAGTCTGCAATACAACCAAACTTCACAGTTCTGCAAATCATAGTTTTCATTGTACAGTGGTACAATGAAGCTACCCAAACAAAAATAGCAATTCCTTGTGGTAGTGATTTCCCAATGCTCTTTAGGGGGCTGTGAATAGTCGGTTGAGATCCAAGGATTATGGCTGTTCCAGTTCAGCAGGCACACGAAGACCTATAATTCTTATTTGTGTACAATAATCGCCTAAACCTTTTAAAATCCTCTAAGTTTAATTTTTTTAAATAACAGATATTTATTTTCCTAATTGATTTACGCGTAATACACAATTAATTATTATGACAGAGAGTATTCCCAATAAATAACGTCTATTTATATCTTCTTCTTCTTTGTCGTTTGGGCCTACTGAGGACCACGGGGCTCGTATCTTTGGTTGTAGCCTTCCTATTTTCCCAATACTCCTTCATTTTCTGGCTATGAACCAGTTATCTCTCTTATGTCCACTTCGTTCCTTCTTAATGGTAAGGGTCTATGGGAAAACTCCTTGTTGGATGGCTTGTCGGAACAGTGGTCGGTTGTGAACTTGCTCCAATGGGATATTTAGTTGTTCCATAGCTGACTTAACTGACGTCGTCCATCTGTTCTTAGAAGCCTTGCTTCTACTTATCACTGTGAATATCCTGTTGGTGAGTCTTTCAGGATCCAGGCGGGCTATGTGTCCATAAAAGGTCAGGCGTATTTTCCTCATCGATGTGATGATGTCCTGCTGGTGTTCATATAGTTCATCATTATGACATTACGACGAATCCTGTAAATGCCTCCTTCCTCTCTGATTGGTCCTAATATCCTCCTCAGGAGCTTTCTCTCTTTTAACTCCAGCTTTCTGAGTGGGCTCTTCCTAGTCATTACAAGGCACTCAGAAGCATACAGAACAGATGATTTGATGACTGTGCTGTAGTGTCTATGTTTGAGGTTTTTGGTGAGGCACTTAGATGAATAGATACTAATGTATGATATTGCCGTGCTATAGCAAATGGTCTTACTGGAATTTACCGAGCCTGGGATTTGGACTTTTCCTGGTTTTAGCCTTTCTAGGTAGATGCTTGAAGGCTGTTGATTTTAGGACCAAGTTGTACTTGTCACAGAGTTCTATGAGACGTTCTCCATTTCTGTTTGTCCTTTTATGGGCTGGATAATGACCCACTATCTTACGGTATTTCCACTCATTACCGACTTGTGGATTGAAGTCTCCAATGAGTATGATGATGTTGATGATGATGGAGAGTTGTGGGCTGGTATTTTATCCAGAGTTTCTTCTAAGGTGGCCCAACATTGCTCTACTAGTTCCAGGTTTTACCGGTTGGTTCCATTTGTGGGCGCATGAAAATTTACAATTGTGTATACGCTATTATGAGACCTGAAGGATAACGAGGAGGTCCTTCCGTCAGGTGAAGTGAACTCTAAAATATGGTCAACAATCTTGTGATGTGCCGCGAACCCAGTACCTAATTGTGGGAGTGCCCTGATGACAGTTTCACCAGGTTTTCCATTTTCCCAGCATCAGTAAACCGAGTTTCTTGTAGTGTGCTATCATAATCTTGTACTTTTCCAGCACGTCGAGCGGTTGTTTGAGCTGGCCTACCTTCAGTAGGGAATTAATGTTTATTGTAGCAGAGTATTGGATGTTTCTCTTTGGTTTTCGTTTAATTGAAGTATCCAATAGTATTGGAAAAGATGAGGCTGCAGGTTCCCCAGAATCCGATGACCCACCTGCCCCAGCCTGTGGGTGGATTGTTTACCACCTGGGGTATATTTCAGAATATTCGTTGTCTCCATGTTTCGAGTAATACGAGAGTCGTAATGGTGGTTACCTAGAAGGGATTTTAACTCCTGCAGTGATCGGCTCACCGGCCCAGTTTCCCGCTGGGATTGGTTACCTCACTTTTCACTGGGTTGCTCGTCTTAACAGGGGGCACCTCTTGTAGGTTACATGCTGGAGTTGGAGTGAAAGAGGCTAAGTTGGATTCTCTTGCCAAACCCAATACGTTATAGTTGCAGATGACGAGCAACAACGCATTCCACTCCCATTCGCCCAGAGTCACGTGACGACAAAAGCCACATGGGCTTCTCCCAAGTTAATTCCTGGTACCCGTTGAATTAAGTATTTAATTAATTAAATTAATTATTTATTCTATTTGTGTTAATTTAAAATATAAATTAAGCTGTTAAATGACAAAGGTGTATATAACAAACTTAACAGCAACTAAAGTTTGTTAGTATTTATATTATTATTAGTATTATGTTGCAGTATCTATATATATATAAATACTGCAAATAAAGCCTTTTCAGAATTGTATATATGTAGAAAAAAAAACAACATAACAGCCTATTATTTTATTTTTATAAACTGAAGTCGGTTCCAGTTTTTGTCAATACTTTTCCTCTTTGGCGGTGGAAAAATAACTGCGCATAAGCAAAAACCATCGGATTAAAATTCCGTTTCATAGGGAGAGTTCCCGCTTGCAGCTCTTAGTGGTTTCAGATCACGATTCGCTATTCTGGTATGTTCACAATATCGACTGGATAGATACACTTAACAAATTATAACCATTAATGTGACTGAATAAACCATATTTATGATGGAACATAAACACTTTTATAAATACATCATTTATAACTCCTTAATTAATTCGTTTAAAATTTTGTTATTCAATATTTTTTCACATTTCACATCATCCATTAACAAATCTATACTAAATTTAAATTAAATAGATTTCTAAATGAAAATAATGTTTAACTAATCAAATATGAATAACTAATTAAAGCCATATTATTAACTTTGTTTTCTTTTATTATCCATATTTTTAGGCGCGACCATATCAACGTTTAATATTGTTACATATTCCTTCTAAGGATATAGAAAAAATAACAATAAATTATAGATAAAAGAAACATTCATATTATTCAGGGAATATTAGAGGCTAAAACGAGAACAACAAAGAAATATAGGCCCCTCGTGGATTTAACGAGACTCCTGGACATTATTCAAGCGAAGAAACATTTTCTTCCCATTATGAAGGGAAAAAAATGTTCCAGTGTTTTAAAAGTTATAAAGACATTAACCTAAATGATTGAGAAATAACATGGAAGCAGGCATTAAATATATAAATAGGGATGTATATATTATATATAAAATAAATTAATTTTTATAAAACTAAATCTACATAAATTTACGGCATCGCTAAACAGACTCACAAGAAACTACAAACATTCATTTGAAAATACTCAGACTAGTCATAAAAGCAACTTGGTAGTGTCAATAACAAAGTTCTACATATTGGCTTACAATTACCAACGGTTGACGTATACATACATACTTCAAACGTTTTCAAGAAAAACTACACGGACATTCCCATTAATAGAACAAATGTCCACGACTCTCATCCCTGAGAATACAAGGAGGAAACAATAAATAGCGTGGATGAGGGAGCTATTAGAGTAGGAAATTAAAGTAAGCCGTTCTTCTTCATGATTCTCTCAATTGCTTGTATTTGACAGGTGTCGATACAAACATAAAGGGAAAAAATAGTCTACATAATTGACTGAAACGACGGTACCATATTATGTATTTGACTATATACTACATAGTGACAATAAAATACTCTAATCTCTAATTCAAATATATCAGAATCTTTAAAGCAGACTACATATTGTACTATACATACCTGGATTAACTAATTTGAATGTAATCGTTTAATTTTACAAGCTGAAATTGAATGGTAATACTCGTAATACAGACAATTACTAATCATCTCACCGAAAGTTACAGGACTTAGTATTAGTGTTTGAATGGGCAGATTTTTTTGTTTAAAGCTAATGATTCTAGCAAAATTTATTGGGTACAGGATAATCCTTATATTTTAAATAATTAAATAAGCAGCTTTACTTATCACTATCAAAGATTTCGTACAAAAAGAAGGTTCAATCATGAGATATGATGAAAAAATGAAAATTCTGAAGCTCTTGAACTCCAAACAGAAATACAAAATTTGGCTGTATTAACTTCACAAAATCAAAAAAACTCCGAACACGTTTCTCACTATTCGATATGATTCTCAAACCGTTCGTTTAACCATAAAAGATTGAAAATTTGGTTTCAAATAAATATTTATTCTTCTATCACAGTCCCTAAAATTGTCTTTAAAAAACAAGTGTTTGTAATCTTAAATTTGCACTCTACCTGGTAAGAGTCTGAAAAAATACAGTCTCAAGATCCAATGAAAAATTTTTTTTATTAACTAGCCTGTTATAAGTGATGTTAAATTGGTGTGAAAACATTTTGAAATATGAAAAGTTTAGAAGTAATATCTTTAAATTCTATAATATAGTCACGACATCTGAGAATTTGATTCATTCTTTAATTATGTTCTCAGTTAATTTTTATTTATTCAAAACTGGAGAACATAAAGACTTTTAATTAACTAGAAATAAATTAATGGGGAGCAATTGATCACGAATGTCGATTACAGCGAACAGTTTGATATAATGAAACTCAGTTATTCGAATTCATTTCAATATTCACAACCACGATATGACTATGAAAATAGTAAAATTTAATACACTTTTCAGAGCAGGAGGTAGTAATTATGCAGAATAAAGTTAAATATTAAGTCATCTTTGAACAGTGTTCAGGAAATTTGAGTCACGAATGTAGTAATCAGTTAGCATCGTAATTAATTACTTTAGCTTTAAAACACGAAATGTGTCATTTGGAAAAAAAAAAGTACGATTCGGCGTTTCGTGCAGATAAACAAGTCTTTATCTGGATGTGAAAAGGCTTATGAATTTCAATAATTGATTTCTTAAAATTAGTATCCCTGATAAAAAAATTAATACTTAATTCATGTAAATACTCGCTAATTTGATTTATTAGTGACAAGGGTAGCTCAGTGATAGAGCGTAGAGTTGCCGTGCCGAAGGTCTCGACATCCGGCTTAGGGAGATAATTTATTTAATCTGTTAAAAACTATAAATGGACCTTCCTTGTCTAGTGGGTACCCTTAAGTGGGTGAAATACGTTAGGATTGAGGGTGATCTCGGTCCAATCACCTCCCTGAACAAGCGATGTCTGAGAAAGTGTATCTCCGCTTTAGAAACTATCCTTTGCTAGAAAGCTGGATTCGGTTTATAAAATTTGTAAGACATTGAATGATACTATTAAGATTTATAATATAAATTGTGTATCACATTGTGCGTACACTACTGTGTAGATTTTCAGAAGATAACGGGTTCGAATAAGGTTATGACAGATAAATTATTTAATCTATAAGCTCCTTGGGAGTAAAAATCTGGTTCATCGCCCACGATCGTGATATAGGACAAATCACATCCCTCAACAGCCGTTGAACGAGAAACAACACAGTCTCTAACACTGTCTGAACCCAAGACCCTTCATGGGTCTTATTAGTATCATCGTCATGGTATAATTGTAACAATGTGTAAACGTTCATTTTTTCCCCTCTGACGTGGAGTTTCTTTCTTTTTTTTATGTCCATTTACGCCTACACGTTCAGTCATTACATACCTGAACTGTACAGTTACATTTAAAAATTTGTGAAAAATTTCCACAAATAAAAAGAAACAAAAAAAACTTGTACCACAATAACCCATAAATGCTCTTGTGTTCATTACATACTAGAGACTGTGTTGTTTCTACACAACGGCTGTTGAGAGAAGTGATTTGTCCTAGATCACGATCATGGGCGATTGAACCAGATTTTTACTCCGATCCGAATTTTAGTTTATATAGGCAGAACGAGCCTCAGGAGATCCCGTAGGATCCGTCTACGGCTGCTAACAGATTACAAAGAAGTCTGCCAAGCTGTGGGATTTGAACCCAGGACATTCGACATGACAAAACAGCCCTCTACCACTATGCCAATCCGCTGCCTATTCTCTAAATTAGAAAATATATTTTTTAAACTTTTTCGATTAGCGAAATACAGACTGCAGTAAAAAAGAAAAAAAAGTTTTGAACATTAGACCGAAAAAACTCGTCCCATTTAATGGAACAGGGAACGAAATAGCTACAAACAAGTGAAAAATAAATTAAAAAATAAAAATTTTACGAAAAAGCCGGAAATGGCAGGATGGAGAGTTAACTTTGTCCATTAACCTCAACTTCAAATTCACAAGTTTCCTTGTCAACGGCGAGCGTCTATAATAAATGGAATCGCTGAGAAGAATAAGAACGTTTTAAAAATGGATGGAATAACACCGACTACCATGTCACTGAGGACTTCCCTTTATTTATGGCGGTGGTCTACATCAGTCGCGAGTGTGCATGGCATGCGATCGATCTTCGTTACCGCCTGGGATGTCACCTGAGAGGGGACAGGGTAGTGTTGATGGTTCACTGCCACATGGATGGGTTGCAACTGCCGACACTAAAAATTTACGACCCTAATGGATCTTTCTGACCTTCCAACTTCCACGCTTTCGGGCAATGAAAAAGTGGATCAATGATAACACTGAGCAAGCTGAACCATGACCCCGAAGCTTGGCAGGTACCCGAAACGTCCAATATGTAAATGCTATCGGTTTGTATTTAGAACTTTTGGGTCGGTACATATTAAATACCCGTTTTCAAAAGAAACTATACTAAAACTACATTATGAAATAAAACCAATTTTATTCAAATTAATATATTTACCCCCATTTTCTAGAAAATTTCAATTGTAGAACTGGAAAATACAGGGTTTTGTGAATAAATAGGATCTGAATATGTGATTATGACTTGAGAACCACTTTAAAAAATTTTACCCTTAAGCAACTTTCCCAATCATTAGTGCGTACTAATAATTGATAAGTCTGGCAAATGAGGTGGGCGTGGCAGGACTTCGTAAGCCAGCTCGTTTAGTTACTTCACTCTCTGTCGTAAAATATGAGCTCTAACAGTATATGTTCCATCCTATTAACCAATGTATTTCTTGCATTATGTCATTATCCACGCAGTACGATGCTGATTTTCTCATCGTACCTACATTGATATTGACTCTTTCAGGTTTCAGCTCTATGTAGAAAGAAGAAATGAATTAATAATTTGTTAATGACTTCATCTGTGCCACCAGCTTTCTTTCTTTAATATCTTAAACCAATGGTAAATGGTCCGTTCGTTACAACACCCTTCCCCGATCGCTTTGGTATTATTCCTTGCAGCTTGGGCTGCCGAGAGACCAAGTTAAATAAATAAAAAAGAATTGCATGATTCTATGGTAACATTTGTTGCCATACTAAACAATGTTCGTTCGATTGTAGTGATATCATTAATCCTCTATTTTTTGAAAATATTTAATAAGTCTTTACAATCCGTAGAGATACACTAATACCACTAATTTTAGAAATAATTAAAACGGACATTTCATATGTAAAGACTCAATGTGAGTACACTATACTCTACTAATAGTTGAGGTTTGAAGAAATTTTAACAAAATGTAATTTATAAACTAAACGATACAAGGGACTGCTAAGCTAAAGCGGAATCTGAAACGCTTTAAACAGCAAAAGACTTCGCTTCGATTCGAGCCTTTTAGGATATAACCATTAATTGACCGATTGATTCAATTTCGGTCTTTCCATTCCTAGCAAAATTATTTAGCAGCTTGCAATTCCCCTCCTTCCGCAAGATGAAATACAATTTATCGAAAATATATTGTTTTGTTAAAAATATTTATGTATAACTTCCTTCTTATGTTTTATGTATATTTTTGTATATTAGCTTCTCCCGAAGGTCATGTAATTTTTTAACTATATCTCAGAATAATTTCGTCTTATTATCCTGACTAGGATTTTCAGTTCCAAATAGAAAGGTTTTCTCTGTTTAGATTTCAACTAAAAAGTATGAAATAATTTTTAAAAAGTCTAAAATGAGAATAGTTTGTTTTTAGACATTTAACGTCATTTTATGCTTCTAAGGCTAATCACACGATACTAGAGTCGGAGCCCTAAACTTTCCTATCCAAGTATCAATTATAATTTTTGTATTTAAATAACGGTGCTAAGTATTATGCACTATATTTTTATATTCATCCACACTAGTGCTCATAGCTTTCTTTTTTCTTTTTTTTTTTATTCCTCCAAAATTAATTAACAATATATACAAATTACAAACATAATAAATAGATGATATGATATAACTCTTTTATTACCTTTCGGAATAGGTCATAGTATTGGTCATTAGACATAGCAATTTTTTTTTTCTTAGCCCCTCTGGTTTGAAGGTTTCTATGTACATTTTAAGAGGAGGATGAAAAAGTGGAAGGTTTTAATTTATTTATTACCTTTTGATTTTTCCGGTGACGGGACTCACCGAGTCCTTTTCCTTTTATTTGTTTATTTTATTAATTACTCAGTTCAGGCAGAGACTTTGTACGTGATCTTGGCAGGTTTGTGGCCGTCCTGCAGGGGTGAGTGTCCTGGAAAGAGGGTTAGTACAGAGTTTCAGGCTGTCGAAAAATGCAATGTGTCTGCGTTTAATGAAGTGTGTAATGAAGTCGAGAGTAGTGTGTAGGAGGTCCGTTTTTGTTTTGTTTAATGTTGTGTGTCTCACTATGCGTTGCAGTACGCTATTCTGAAACTGTTGTTCTTTTGCTGTTGTGCCGGTGTGATGTTATCAAATAGTGGTACTCCGTAAAGGAGCGCCGGTCTTAGGATGCGCTTGTAGATGGTCAACTTGAGGAGAGGGGTAACCTAGGAGATGTAACCAGGTGGTTAAGTCTGTAAGACTTGGTCCTAACCGAACTGAGTTTCTTCCTGCAGGCTAGTTTCAGGTGCCGGTCAAGGGTGACACCTAAGTAGACTACGCTGCAGGTCCCCGCTACCCTATAGACCTTAGAGAGAGGGTGGCGCTTTTTCCCCTGAAAGGAGAAAATTATGCAGTCCGTATTTTTAGGATTCACTGTGATGTTGAGTCCTTCTAGCTTCTGTGTGATGCTTCGTTATATTATCAGAGTTAATTTTGTTCGGGATTATCGAGAATAGAGCATTGGCATCACTCTAGCAGAGATTTTATTGTGAACCATAAAAGTGATATCAAGACTTCCCGAGCGGTACAGCGGATACTGCTTGAAGCTAAAATCGTATAAAACCATATCCTTTAAATGTATGTTTCTATACTAACATTATTTATTTTATATACAATGGTTTATATATTAAATGTTACGCTTTTTTATGCTGATATGGATATAAAAATCTACCAGCGAGCGGGAACTGGGTGTAAAATGGACTAAACTATTACTTAATTCAAGATACTAATATTTATTAACAAATTAAAAAGAATACAATGAGATTGTTTAAAACAATTAAATTATTAAACTAATATAAATTTACAATAACAATATTCAACTGATTATTACCTAGGCCTAACTGTTATCCAATTACTAAAATAATATACAAATACTATAAGATATTACTACAACTAAATAACTTAACTATTTACCTGAATTTGTACTAATACTATAAAATTACACTATATTATATAACTAAAAGTCAACACTTAAAAGTCCTCTAATTAAAGTGCACCGACCCTAAGACTCTCCAAATATGACAAACTGACACACAGTTTATTACACTTATTACACGGCCACTAATTATCACTGCCACTGTTCCTCACACGGACTATCACAACAGTACTGTCACAGCATTACTCACTTACTACAGACTGATACTACTCGGCCGAAACAGCTGGCCTTTTTTATATAGGCAAGGTAGGTCGGGGTGGGGAATTTCTCGGAAGAAGATCGAGAACCGTCCAGGCCGAACCAGAAAGCTCTACACGTTCTTTGATCCCTTCCGCTTAATCCCTCCGCTTGTCTAATCCTTTCAGCCGGTCCTTCTTCCCTCTCTGACCGTAACACTATTATTTAATTATTTTAATGTTCATCAAAGTTGGTTGTGTGTTTACCAATTTACTAATCAGTCAACTTAATACCTTAATCAAACAATCAATATCGTAATCATATATTTATAATGTACGGACGCTTGTATGTTTGTATACTTAACGTCACTTTTATATTACTATGGCTAATCGGACGATGCTACATGGTGGGATTCCTAAATTTTGTCTATCCAAGTTTAATTAGGATAGGGATCAAGTGTCTGATATCGCACACTCATTTTACGTCCTTAATAAAGGACGGGTTAACTAAGGATTATTGACTCCTTTTAAAAAATCCTAGTCTAAAGCCATCTTCCGGGCTGCGAACCCATGATATTGAGCATAGTAGTTAACCTAACCAGTAGAGCAAAGGTGACCATATAAGATAGAGAGATGGAGAAAGAAATGCATTATATCTTTAAAAAAATGAGGGGCTTGACATTAATTGTTATAAATATTTAACTGACTGATATTGATAAAAGTTGGGACATTATGAAAACACGTCATAAACACTAATATTTTTACGATAAAATAATTTTTTTTTCTTTCAATTTTTACTATTTAACATTATTTTCCACTTTTTAGTTTTGTTTCAAATAAAAGCGTGTGTTTTCAGTGTTTTAAAATATTATTTTTCTTCTATAGCAAACATGTTCCATTTTTTTCTGCCTATCCCTCTAAGGATCAACTTTTCTCATTTATAAAATATTTACAAATCGGTAGATGATGGAGTTCATTCTCTATTTGCATAGCAAAATGACCTAAATTGTATGGTAATCCAATTTTTTTTATTTTTTTTTTGTGAGATGCACGTTGAAGTTTTAAGGAAAAACTAGTCGGTTCATAAACACTTTGTTTCGGATAATTTTTATATATTTTTTGTTAATCATATGATCTTTACATATAAAATGCTTTGTCCTAAATGACTGACGGATCAACGCACATCTTAAACCGCTGATAGTAGAGGCCTGAAACTTGGACGGTGTGTTATTTGTATGACGTAGGTATCCGTTAAGAAAGGATTTTCCGAAATTCTACCCCTGAGAGGGTGAAAAAGTGGGGCAAAGTTTATATGGGGCAACGTGATTCATTGGCCCAATCTACTTCAAATTTTGCATAAACCTTTTTTAACAGAATTGATGGAAGACGTTTTGTATTGAAATTCATCCCCTTTCGGGGTTAAAAATGGGTACAAAGTTATTTTGGGAGTGATTTGCTTCGAATTTGATATCAATACTCCTTAGTGATTTAGATTTAAATTAAATTTTAACCAAAAACAGACAAGCCTCAGTCATAAACGAAATACTTTTGAGATCATTCAAAGGGGTTGAATCCGTCGACTCAGTGACAAACGCCGATGATGCCATTCATTATCCTAATAAACTGAAGCCTCCTGGCCTCCCAACTCTTAAAATTAAGAGTGCTGCGCAATATAAACCCACTAAAATTATGTAACGGCACCAGATTGCAAGTGAAAACATCGCATCGCAATGTAATCGAGGCAATTATACTTACCGGTTGTTCTCGAGGAGAGTCTGTATTTATTCCTAGGGTTCCCCTAACACCATCAAATTACACCTTGGAATTCAAGAGAGTGCTGCTTCACAATATCTATAAACGAAGCTCAAGGACAAACTCTTAAGGTAGACTTGAGGGAAAGCTGCTTCTCTCCGGGCCAGTTGTATGTGGCATGTTCCAAAGTAAGCGCACAGAATAGCCTGGTGATTCTAGCTCCCGAAGGAAAAAAAAAATATTGCTTACAAAGAAATACTACGGTATGTGTGTAGTATTTAGATTTCGTTGTAAAAAGATAATACCCCCCTGTAACTTTCACCATATCAAAGGCCGAGCACCGTGTTCACAAAATATAATAAAAATAAATTTTATTTTCATGCTTATTTAACCTTTAAATCTCTACAATATTATAAAGATTGTCATATTTGATAAGTATTCAAACATTTGAACAGAATAATTTATATGCTATAACAAAATTAATAACGTCAAAAACCAATTAAAAATCCTATTAGAACTATCTTCGACTTCTACGCGGACGAATTCGCGGGCAAAAGCTTGTATAAATATAGAATATTATTCACGTTATTTTAAATTTAATAACTGCAACTTATAAGAATAAGTTCTGCCATTGGGAGCTGAAAAATAGCTTTTAGAATTTTTCTTTGATTCCAACAGTTAGTGTTGATCTTGATGAATTACTGAACGTAATTGGACAGTAGGGTTGTTGCGGCCTAGGAATGCTTTAATAATTTATAAGTTCCTGCCGAATTCAAAGGTTCTTTTCTAGTCAAGTGATTTAGTATGTTTGCTTTAGCCAGGACGTCTTATAGTGTTTTTTTTAACCAACATGGGTCTAAAATGTCATGTGGAGATCTAATTGTATTGCCAAATAAATTAGTTTCTTTGATATCATATTCAAGGATTCAGATGCCTCTTTTTGCCTTTCGGGGAGGAAAAGATAATACTATAATGGTTTTGTCTACATTAAATCAATATTTAATTAAAAGAACTCGTTAATAACCTTTTGATATGCCAATTATACTTGTGTTGGACTTATTTGAGCATTGAGCCTTTTACTTATGGTAAGGTATAGCGTTTCATATTTCTTTGTATTGTATACTAATGAAACAAGTTAGAGTAGAGACTAGCTTCATTGAACATACTCTTTCCGGGATCACCTGTGATCTAGTGATTAGCATGCCAACCTACTATGAATAAGATCACGAGTAGGTTAAAGGGATTAATAAGCCCTTGGTTATGCCGTACTTCGGAAGGGACATAAAACAGGGGCCAGAGCCTGTATGGTATCAATTACTCCTTAAAGATCCCCAACTGAATTGTACCTTTATAGGCAAAATTTATAACTCCAACTGTAGTTTAGTCCGATCAGTTTAATGAAAAAAAAGGCTAGGTCTATTCCTAAAAGTTAGGTAGCGTTTTGGTACCTTGCAACAATATTGGAAATAAAATTACAATAATGGTATTACAAAAAAACAATATGGATAATACAAAAATCATTTGTAGCAAACCCACTATTTTGGAACACGACTTGTAGCTAGGAATAATAGCTTTGAATATTCTAATGCTACTATAGATTGTTCATCGAGACATTATGCCAATACGATTGCTGAGAGGGTCCAAGATTAATCAGTGGCTGTCAGATTAAACTGAACGATAACGTTTGAGGCCTTTGAGTTCTCAATAGATATCAGTGACGTGGTGATGTTCTGCTTGAAACTGCTATTAATTTCAATCAGCAGTGTCATCAAGGGATGAATCGTGGGTCTGTGAGCTCGAGATCCTAGTGGCATCGCATAGAGTTGCTGACAGCAAACCTCCAAGCAATCCATGATGACATTTTCAAAGATCTTTGCGATAGGAAGATGCAAGGTTGTGGAGTGGTGGTAAGCAGTGCCATTTCCTATTTTTCCATTTTTAAGAGGTCAGAGTGATAAAACAAATTTCCATGCCTAAGGAAAATATTGTAGCCTCACTGTATATCAAACGTCATATCAATTTGAAAAAATATTTTACCAGAACTGTCTGTATCCCATTACATCATGCTGCTCAGTTTCCCTGAGTTTGGTGAGGAATTAGTTAAAGGTTATATAAACATTCAATAATTTTATTTTTTTTGAATTAGGAAATGTGGGTTTCTTTCCTGTTCATCTTATGTAAGATTCCTACTCTGGAAGTAGAAGAATGTCTTGGTCTTAACAGCGTACTCCCTCTTGTCGTATTTTAAAGATGTTTCCAACATTTTCGTAACACCTTTATTTTTGTTGGAAAATGTTTTTTTTCATATTTCTACCATGTTTTGGATCTGCACAGTCAAAGAATTATGGAATTTTTATATCTTTTTGTTACCTGCCTTTGTTGTTTTTCATTGAGGCTCGAAATATGGCGTGGAACATGTTCGGCTGGTAGCGTGAACTCGTGGGAAAAGCTCTAAGCATTATAATTGGTACTTTAGCAAGTTCATGATGGTTTATAGTTTTGAAGGTAAATAAGAATGTAATGTATTGGTCATTTTCTTCTTCTATTATGAGTGCTCGATAGGTTTCTAGCTCATAATATATCTCATTCTTAAATAAATTCCCATAATAATTAAAATGATATTCTTTCTAGGATAAGTGACCTATTACATTATACAATAGGTATGTAACTAAGTCCAATGATGCACACCCCACCTTGTACCCTGATCTGATTCGCAATAAATAGTGCGCATCATCTAACTGTATTCACGTCCGTATCGACACATGTGAGATTCAGAATAGACAAAAGCAAAATAATGTCTTTGGGATTAGCTTGCCAGCTTTATTGAATTGTCGGGTATTGAAATTACCAATTACCAATTGTTAAGGGAGTTTGGTCTTCAAGAAGTCTAATATTATATATGATATTCAATGAGAGAACTTCGCGATTAGAATGTATAATATATAACGATGTAATATGACTCTTTGTTTCCCATACCATTTTTTTTTTTAATTATAGTTTCCACCAAACAGACCAGTTAGGCAATCTTGGATAGTGGAGTACCCAGGAAAAAATAGTTCTCTGTTTAACTAACTTACACAGAGCTTTGAATATTTATGAAGGATCAATCACATTTTATATTAAAGGTTCTATCAAATCAAATGATCAAATTCCATACACGTGAAGATTATTTATGCATGTACAGGTGAATAATATTTACAGATAAGAGCTAGATACGAAATAGGAATCAGAGAAACGAGTTATAGATGTTCAATACTAGATTAGATAAACTGATTCTATTTGCGGAAAATCTATCTGCCTCTGGCCATCAGAAGAAGCAATAAATGTCAATATGTCCAGTCTGAAATATAGTTTGCTATTGCAGAAATATGCATTTACGGATGTATTTTTTATATTTAATATATTATAGTATCATTTATGTATTAACATTATAAATGTGTCAATTTTATATTTATACTAGTGTGTTATTTAATATAATTCACTAAAATCCTAATTTTTCTCTGTTGGGGCATGATTAAGGGAACAATATTTTGCTATATTGGTTTCACTGCCCAAGGAATGAATCCATAGAAAAGTCCTTTGATAATATTTAAATAATAAAATTGGATGCCACCTTGAGGTTGTTACCACTGATGTATAGTAATACTGTAACATTAATGCATTGGAAGCACACCCTCTCTTCTCCAAAGTTGACGTGGTTGACCGACGAGGAGCTGTTTATTAAATATACATCGTTTTTCATTTCATTAAATAACGATATAGTTATTGTGTGCTGATCATAGTTGCAAGATATAGCTACTTATAAAGAAAGAAAAGGTGATCCTTTCGCTATATGTGACAGTACTACATGTTGAGTTGCCCACTTCCTGCCTACAACTGCAAGATGCTACCAGCTGGATGCCCCTTACCCTTTTTAGCTAGGGTAATAATATGTTCCATATAGTGTCACATATTTCAATTTACAGATCACTTTGGGCCTAGTGGTTTGCATAACAACCTACATAACATAGCAACCAACAATGCCCAAGATCGCGGGTTCACAGCCCGGATTTTAGGATTCATTAAAGGAAGTAAAAAACCCTTGATTATGCAGTACTTCGGAAGGTACGTCAAATGGGGGTCCCGAGACTGAACGGCGCCTGGAATTCGTTTAAGATACCTATCTAATTAAACCTGGTTTAAAAGTTTAGGACTCCCACTGTAGATCCGATTATCCATTGCAGCATAAGGTTACGTTAAATGAATGAACAAACAGACAAGAGAACAATATTGTCTCGAAAAGTTTACAGGGAAGTTTAACGACTAGAATGGATCTCAAGAACTGAAAAAAAATTATTTATTAACAATAAGAAAAGTAATATACGATTAAGATGCGAGTAAGATGATTAATATCATTACTATGTAATTAATACTTTTATGAAAATTTAATGTTGGTCCGCATAAATACTGTTGGTAACAGAGGTAAATTTAACCAAAATAAGAAAATACTGCTACAAAGTTATATGTTTTTTAAAGAAGATCACTTAAAAAAAATTGATTAGTTGTTAAACATATTTTAAGATAGATTTTGTAGAATATTCTTTTTTTTTTTTTTATTTAATTCAATGATATTTACAACTATAATGGTATTATATCAAGTAAATGTGCAAAAATGTAGAATATGACATGAAAACACTTGTGGAGAAACTACCCATCGATAGCACTCCAGTAGAATATTCTATGATCAACAAATGAAATATAGCAATAATTCAGCCGCTACATCATTTAATTGTGGTCTAAGTTAATTAAAATATTATCGAAAGAAAGAAATACCAGATAGCGTGTCAGCAGATCCTGGAAATGAAGGAATGAACAAATATCTGATACGCATATCTGAAACAAAATTAATCAACCTGGCCGGTCAGCATATTGCGTGAGGATGAGTTAACCCCAATAAAAAAAAACTTTTTGTGGTGAAACAAATTTTTTTTTCCTTTACATATAGGAACACATTATGTTTATTTTCGTTTGTTTTATGATCCCAATTAAAAATAGGACATAGTATAATGAGTATCATAATAGCATATGTCAAATAAAAGTTGGAAACAAACTATCTCGTAAGTTCTAAAGGACTCCTTCAAGGAAGCTCTATGTCACCTACCCTAGTCAAAATATTCATTCAAGGTGCTACAAATGATTGGTCAAGGGAATTTAGAAGGATGGGGCTGCATATGCAGAATGATTTGTGCCTTTACCATCTATTATTTGAAGATAACCAAGTAATCATAGCCCAGGATAAAGAAGACGCAGAATATATGTGTACGAAACTAATAGAAGAATATAATAGTTGGGGGATGAAAATGAACTTTGAAAAGACAGAATATTTGGATATGGAGGAGGGCGGACCATTGGAGGTAACGGCCTACAGATCAAAAATGCACCCAACTTTAGATATTTAGGATCTATCCTTCAAAAAGATGGAACGTCTGAAGGGAATATAGCCCGAAGAACCAGAGAAGGGAGGAAAGCTATTTCCATGCTCAATTCTGTACTGTGGAGTAAAACCATCCTAAAAACTAGAACAAAAAAAATATTTTCCGTGTCATTATGTTATATGGGTGTGAAACATGGAAATTGGGAAAGGGGAGCCATGATTAACTTCTAGTTGCGGAAATGGATTTCTGGAGAATCACAGCCGGAATTTCTAGACGTGAAAGGATTCCCAATTCAGTAGTGCGAGGGATAATGGGTGCTCAGAATACCATACTCGAAAAAAACACAATAAAGCGATTAGAGTTGTTTGGATACCTCATTAGGATGGATAATAATAGAAATTCCCAAAATGACAATGCTGGTGCCCTGATGGAACAAGAAGAAGAGGACGACCGCGAACTTCATGGATGAACCAAGTCCAGGAAGACATAAAAGGATATGGCCTTAGTGAAGAGGACGCATTTAACAGGAAAACCTGGAAAAAATTGTTACTCTAAAATTTGGTTAGAGAAAACCTCAACTTTGGGGAAACTCTCAATAAATAAAAAAAATAATGAGTATCAAATTATTACAACATACTAGAACGTATACATATTGCTACATAATTAACATGCTATTCTAAGTAAATGATTATATTATTTATGTGTAGCAAGTTAATGAATCACATAGTTGAGATGTTATTTTTGAAAGTGGGATAAGTTCCTTTTTTCATATTCGTGATATCAAATGACTTCCATTTGAATTGATTTAAAAAAAGACTTAGTTCATAAAAAAGAGTGCTTTTTTAAACCTATAAAAAAACTATAACACTACAACTCGTGAAGGGTCTGGGGTTCAGTACATAGTGGAAACTGTACTGTTTCTTGGACAACCGTTGTGCATTGAGGTGATTTGTCCTAGATCACGCACGACCTCCAGATTCGACTAATTCGATACTAGATCTTATTTTGGGTACACAATGTTTAGAGGCTGGGTGAGCACAGGGAGGGTGATAGATCCCACAGGGTTCATCTCGGGCGTCTAACAGATGTCCCGTAATAAAAGTCTTGCCCGCTGCGGGATTCGAACCCAACACCTTAGGCATGGCAACTCTTTTATAACCCTACACACCTTTTAAATTTTATTATGAAATAATCATTAAAATTTTTTTACGTGTTTTGATTATAAAAAAAAATTCAAAAATTGTGATTATATGATATATGGGTAATTTTGATAAGCAGGAGGAAGTTCGTCATATAAACATCTCATTTAATCTCAGAGCTATTTTGTTGAATACATTGGTTGGAGTTTTTAATTTCTAATTAATTAACTGATCGCTGGAAAATGTATATCTTTTAAGTACTTGGTAGATGTGCACAGAAATTACAATAAATACTGCTATGTGAAACTTCACCGATTCTGTATATATATATATATATAACAAAAAAGCATGTATAAGCTACATCTCAATAACTAACAAAAATTATGGTCCGATTTGTTTCAATTCGATTTAATTAATTCTTTATAATTTAATCGTAAACTACATACATTTACTTTATTAAATGATATTTGGATTAACACAATCCTTTGCACCGGAGATTTCTGTGAAAATCATTATTAAAAAGTTGTACTTTTAAAACCAGTCTTTTCTTTATGTTTTTCTTGCTCGACCCCCGGGAGCGCAACAGATGTCAAACCTTCAGAAAAACGTTCTGTTTTATAAACTTTGATTTCAAATAAATGAAGTTGAAGTTTCATCTGGTATTAGTCTAGATTTGACAGCTTTTTTGCCAAAAAGTGATTTGTGGACTTTATCTTTAATTTAAGAATTGTTTATGTTAAAAAATCTTTACTCTCTTTGAAAAATCATCTTTCAAGAAATCTTTGACGTTTAAAAATGCAAACGACCTGTAATTATTATTAGGAAATAATTGCTATGAAAATAATTAAATAATATTATGTACAGCGGAGTTTACAATTTTTGAACTTTAATTATTATTCTTTGTGTAAATTAGACAGTTCAGGAAGAAGCTCGAGTTATTTTATGTTTCAGCCCTAGTGTTTCTTCAAAACGGAACTATCTTCCGTTATATCTAGACTGCATTTTGCAGTATGAAGAACGAATCCCTTCGTCTAATTAAGCTTCCAGATGCTGTATCTCTTGTTTTTCGTACTTGATAGTGAGATCCTGTCTCCACCAACGACTAGATGGTGGTCAGAGTCCATGGCAGACCCGACGCCCAGTAGATTAGATGTGTTCATGGAGCTGAACGGAATGTGGTCGATCTGATTTACTGCTATTTAATCGGCGATCTTCAGTTACCCTCATGAATGTTTTTATGAGGGTGCATAGAGCTTCTAATGATTAGGCCATGTGTGGTGACAAAGGCTTATTAGTCTAAGGCTATTGTCATAGCTATGTCCATGCAAGCTATGCTAACTTATGGCTGGAAATTATATTACTTCCCTTCCTAACTTTACATTCATACCACCAGCAATAACTTAAATGTCATATTTGAGGCACTGATTTGAGACTTTTTCAGGCTGGGCATAGAATTTTTCTTTCTAGAGAGCCAGAGCCAGTCAACCGTATTTCTTGCAGCAATATGAACTCTAGCTGGAGTAAGAGTGTAAGGAGAGCTCCAGCACTAAATCATTTCAAAATCCCATTGCCAATAAGACGATCCTTGCGTTGTACATTTTGGAGATGTCCGGCTATTATTATTTGATGTTCCATCATAATTTAAATTTCTGGTAGGTGTATTATTGGCCTTCCTTACCTAATCTTGTAGTGGGAGCTGCCACCTTAGAGCCCCCCATTTCGGGCAGCTTCCTAAGGAGGGTAAGTCTAGGGTATATGCTGTAGTTAACCTTCCTATGTATGTGTTAGGTTATTGTTCCTAACCTGAAGGACTAGTGGGTGATTGCGGTCTGATGACAGAGCGATGGGGTCAACGAATCCCTTTACCAAGAGACAACTTTATATGAATTTTATATTAATTATCTATCCTAAAGCAAACGCCATAAATCGAAAGTGAAAAATGAGTTCTTTCGCATTCGATACTTTGCATTTGTATCAACGAACTATGCTTTTCTTTTTGCGCCTCATGTAAAATCTTAGGTAAGATTAAATGTAGAAATTCTTTGAGACTCACCAAAATCAGATTCAATCGATTTCAGTTTTTCTGCAAGAGAACATGATCAAATCGTCAAACCCAGTCGGTAGATTTATTTTGAAAACGAAATAAATTATACTGCACACAACCGTTCAGTTAGAGCTTAGTAAATAGGACCAGTGAGGGCGGATTCACACGTAGAACACGGTCAAATGGTTAACCGTCTCGTTGGGAGAACTCCCCACCCACTAAGTAGTAGTTACTCCAACGGCATCAGGAACGCGGGCTCAGCAAACTGCCCATTCCGAAGAGCGTAGTACTGCCTCATCGCACTTAGCCTAATGGAAGTGCATAAAGGAATAGAGGGAGGAGTGCAGGGGTAGTTTTCCAATTTGTTCGCAGGAGAATGAAAGATAAAAGGGAATTAAAGAAAAGCCTTATCCGGGACGGAGGCAATAAGAAAATCAATAGGAAGAGCTTTATGCGGTCTCATTTGGTTAAACTCCTCTTTCACCCTTCTCCTAAATTGGACTAAGGTTTGGGCCCCGGTTTGGTGTTGAGGCCACTTTTAGCTTCATTATGTTTCCTTGAGCCGCCTTTCATAAGCCTCTTTCTACTGCATAAATCTCTTTATAAAGAGAAATCCCGCTGATTACGGAGCGGTGGAGTTGATATGAAAAATATTCATTCATATATATTTCATAATATTCACACTATATATATATATATATATATATATATATATATATATATATATATATATATACATACATATATATATATATAGAGAGAGAGAGAGATAGAGAGGGATATATAAATATAAATATAAACATTATATTTATAGTGTATAAATCATATTTATAAGGAAACTTATAAAACTACTGACAAGGAACGCAAAAAGGGGCCCTTTTACTAGATGTGACAGTCTACATGTTGACTTGATCGCTTCTTGCCTATAACTGACCTTCCTGTCTCTTAAGAGTAAAGATACCGATCCCAAAGGACATTTAAGATACCTGCCCGATGCCGCTCACCCTGTAATATACTTAGGTACTCCTAATGTTCCAGATAGTGTCATATATAGCACTTAATTAATTAATTAATTTAATCAACAACCAGGAATAGCTCCTGCAGTATCTGGGGACCCTACTGGAACTTACCCAGTCTCAATAAAGTGGATACCCTTAATAGGGGAAAACCTGTTTGTTGAGTGTGATCTCGGACAAATAACCTCCATGCATAATAGCTGTTCTAGAAAGAGAACAGTCCCTACTAAGTACTGAACACAAGACCATTACTTTCTTCATGGAAGGTAGTGATATAATTGTTTAAATATGCATATACAAAAGTATTTTATTGTTTATGAGGTTTATTGTGCGATATGCATTGGCAGACTGAACCTTGAAAATACTTAAATAATTTTGTATATACGTAAATATATGTATCTTAAAATCTAACTTCATGATTTTTTCTAAAAAGCTCCACTTTTTTTTTTTACTTAAAAAAAAAATTATTTATTGATATTTACAACTGTATTACAATAATACATCAAGTAAATGGGCTATAGTTATGAGTTAAACTACCCACTGGTAGTACTCAAATCACTAGTTCAACTAAGAAGGTCACGTGCCCATCTTCTTTTCAGACGCCACGGAGGATTATCGGGAATAGAAGAGGAAGCTAGGTTTGAAACTAGAGGGTTTGAGTGGGAATGAAGTTTGTTATGAAAGGATAGATACCGGGTTCGGGCCAAATTAGCAACAAATGGGACATTAAGGTCGTTATGGATGACTTTATTCTTAAAAAAATTAGGAGCGTTGAGGATTTTACGGAGGATTTTGGATTGTAGGGATTGGATACGAGAGGAATTCGATGGCTTAGTGGAGCCCCAAAGCTGTACTCCGTAAGTCCAAATAGGTCGTATGATGGTCATGTAGATGAGTCATTTGTAGTTGATTGGGAGGTTAGAGCGTTTGTCTAGTAAGTGTTGAAGTAGCCTGAAACGTCGAGGGGTTTCTTGTCTTTTCAATTTAGTATGAGGATTCCAGGTTAATCGTTTGTCGAGATGCAACCCTAAGTATCGGATCTGTTCTACAGGCACCAGTGGGATATTATTAAAGGATACTGATGGGCAGGAAGTCATTGGTTTACGACGTAAGGTAAAAGCGATTTGATGCGATTTTTGAGAATTTATTTTAATTCTTCAATATTGACACCATTCTTCAAGATCAGTGATATGGGATTGGAGGCTTTGGGATGCAATAACTGGATTGGTGTTGACTGATAATACACATGTATCATCAGCATACGTGGTAAGGATAGTACAAGGATGAGTTGGGATGTCAGCTGTATAAACTGTATAAAGGATTGGGCCAAGGATACTTTTTACTACCTTGAGGAAAAAAAGCTGTACTTAAAATCAATGACTTGTTTTTCGTTCGGTATACGTATTTTGATTTGTATGCCTAGACACAACGTAGGTGGACCAAAGTAATGTTTAGAATTCTAAAAGATTGTAGTGGCACACTGTAAACAATTAATACATGGAACCGGAACTGCAAATATAATTCTGGTTGAAGGAAAAATTGATAGCTAATTCTAGTCTGTTTATATTTGTAGCAATAAAAGAGATGTCTTTGATCCCGGATATACGTAGTACGTTGTTTTCTCTAATAAAGGGAATTATTCGAAGTCATTTTATTGTATGAGTGGACATTATGTCACTAAAATCAATGATGAGACAACGAATGTGGAGGAAGGTGATTTGGCCGTTACCACGCTTTATCTTCCAGCCTTTTCTTCCGGTTAAGTTTAAAACCAAGATGAGGAGATGGGCATTTGTAATTCTGTGCTTAATACAATATTTGTGAACTTGCAACTGGAAGAAGATTGGACGCTAAAAGGTTGAATGTGGGAATGTTAATGTCTTTGTCCTGTTTGTGTATCAAATTAACACGCTAGTGTTCCTCTGCGGTGCTAAATTAGTGGTCCTAAGTATACAGTTGTCTATTGTTGCCAGAAACATCAGAGATTTACCGGACAAGTACCGGAGCACTACGATAGTACTTGTATGAGTTTAAAGGAAGGGGTGGATAAATACAAGACACCACCTTAAATTAAGTGTTTTAAATTTAATATCATAAAAAAGGACATATTAACTCCGTAATTAGATAAAATAATATTACACAATGATGTAATTAAATGAAAACCAAAAAAGTCATAAGTTATAAATCATTTAAAAATAATAATGAACCAGTCCAACTGAAAATTCTTTCTATCATATAAAAAAAAAAACAGTTTTGTAATATTTTATATTACTTTTGAAAACCTGACAGATACACCTCACCTGTTATTTCTGGAATTACTTATATTAACTTAACAATCTAAGAAATCACAGCAATTCCATTCCGAAAAAGGAATGCAATGAAAAAAATTCACTTCTGATATATATTTTTTCTATACTACAGAACATCTTATAGTTCTTAATGTCTTTATTATAGGTCTTAATGTATTTATTATAGTTCTTAATGTCTTTATTAGTACGCATTGTAAAATTATATTATTAAATATAATTTATAAATTAGAATATATTTAAAGAAGCCATTTCATTATATTTACTTTGAACATTCGATGCTGGAGGTAGTTGCTGGTTCGTACGGGAGTTCTCCTTCCTCAGAGTTATGAACCGATTGATATCGAAGTAAGTTTGTAGTCCCAGGTTATGTTTCAGTTTTTTTTTTTGTATGTATTACAGTCACTAGATTTGTACCGAGTTTATCCGATCAAAGTTTCAATTAATATGGTTAACTATCAACGAAATCACTGCATATCTCATCTTACAAGTAGGAATGAAATAGTTGGAAACCTCCTAATATCGGTTGCCAACCCTCTATCGAACGTCCGGGTCTTCTAGTGCTATGCAGAACTAAGATTTATCTAGGGACTTCAATAGATTTCTGTTTTGGACTTTAAGGGTTCAAACCATATCGATATCATCGTATAGCGTACAGAGGTCCCGATTCGTGCTACTTCCCCACACATATCCATCCCAAATTAGGCCCAAAGATTCTTGTTAGTTTCTTCCTGACAAATACAAGGAGATCCCGGTCATCATTCCTCGTTATAGTCCAAATCTGTGAGTCGTAGATAAGGACTGGTCATCTAAGGGTTTTATATAACCGATATTTGAACTGCTTCGTGATGAGCTTGGTCCGTAGATACTTCAGCACGCCAAGATAGCACCGATTTGCTGCTGCTATCCTTCTTTTAATTTCTGCTGAGATATAATTACCTTAATTGACCTGTACCCCGAGATATAGGAACTCCATGACCCTCTCAAATATGCAGGTCCCGTATAAGTAAATACTCTATTTATACCGGCGTGATTATCCACATCCAATCTATTCCAGTAGGAGTTTGGACAGGATTTACAGGATTATTGTTAGGAGTTAATAATTAGGAAATGTTTTCGTAAAGGAATAACCGTTTAAATGAACTTTCTGCTGCCCTGAAAGGCAATTATTAGTCCTCTGTGTCTTTTGTGGTATCACATAAAGTTCTAAAGCCTTTGTCACTTCATAACTTCAAGATGAAAGACAACCAACCTCATATAGAGCTTCTAGCAGGTCCCGTATATCCTTTGAGCCACCTCAAAATTAAATTTTTAGTTGATGAAATTGGGATATATTTGAAATCTTATTTTTGAAATTATTATAAACATAAAAATCTCGTTAGGGGAAAAATGCATAGACAATAGTTCGATGATTATCAGAATCAAATACAGTAATTTGAAAATTTTAAATGTGATAGATAAGAAAAAATCTGTCTGAAACGTAACAGATCTATCCGTGTACTATGAGAAAAGGATAACTGATTATATATATATTGCAGTTATATATTACTACCGCCCCGTCTCTGCTTTGCACGGAAAGTTGGGCTTACTATGCCTACATGTTTTGTCTGTCGTAGGATAACATCAATTTGATTTGTCGAATGTGTGGATTTAAATCTAACATAATATAGCGAGATATGGAATGGTACTAAAATGTTACGGTTGCATCACCAGACTATCAACAGAATGATTAGGCGCAAGCCTATTACGCCCTCACAATTGATCTGGAAAAAAACCCAGGTAGACTCAGAGGATATCACGGACAAAAGCGTCCTTGGACACAAGGTATTCAAGTAAGAAGTGATGCCAGAGAAGACAGCCCAATACAAAGTGGATCAAAGAAAGGAAGGAGGCCTTTATTGAACGAATGAAGGAGTACTGCAATAACTGGAAGAACAATTATTTATGAATGCTTGGTACGAAATTGGCCTGTAACGCCATAATAATAATACAATTAATAATAATAATAAATAAAATGTAAAAATAAACCAATAATATGTGTGTATTTGAATAATTATTTCTTCATTTGTATTTTTTTCTTATAAACTTCGAGTACTATGAGGGTAGTTTTACTACTTGCCTTTATCTCAACCCATTATATATCTTTCATTCTATTTACTTGATGTATTAATACTACACAGTAGTAAATTTCGCGTGATCTATGAAAAACCACCTCCCTGGGCAACCCTTGGAACATTACAGTCTCTACCATGTACTGAACCCAAGATCCGCTCCCAGGTTGTAATGGTACATGTCAGGTAGTAAATTTCGATAAATAAATTTTTTTTAAATGTTTATAACCAGATAAAAATTTCAACATTTAGTAGCTGATAAAAACTAAACGCTTTTTAACCATAAAAGTCAACTTAAAAAAAAAACTTAAATCGCAGAGGAAAAATCTCAACCTGAAAGTAGTAGAGTGTATAAAACAAATGGCCGTTTTATCAAATTCCAGAGTTCAAAAGTCTGTAAATAATGGGGACTAATAGTATCTTTCGACACACCACACTCCCTGGCAAGTTGCGAGTACTTGTGGACGGATTGGACTCAACACCTTCCTCCAGAACCTCATCAATATTCATTAATGGTCGCCCGGAGCCCTTCTTCCTTTCCAAAGTAAGAACTCCACTGCTAAATTTTTCAAACCAAGGCCGCGCAGTGCGCTGGTCAAGGACACCTTCCCTTTCATATTTAATAATGTATTTTTTTCCAGTAATGTATTAAAATTACGAGAATTTCGTAGGACACTGTCATGCTTCTTCTTTGAAATACATAACTAAACTGAGGCTTTTTTTGAAGAAGCCGAGTGTTCGTAAACAAGCTTAGAGAATGCTCTAAAGGGATTATTAAGTATTGGTAAATAATAAATAGTATTTAAATATTTACAGACTTTTGAACTCTTGAATTTGATAAAACGGTAATTTTTTTTTTTATATACCCTATTAGTTGCTTATAGTATACGAAGATTAATAACAATTAATATGGTATTAGTTCGGGTTTTTTTTTTTTTTTTTAGAACAATAAGCCTGCACTGGATTGAATACGGTGTGTTAAAGGTAGGGAAATAGGAAAAGATTACAAACATCGCATATGCTCTAAGTGATTCTACATCCCCTTTTTCAATCTAACAGCAGGTCGATAACCGATACTTCAATCCTGCAAAGTAAACCTACATGTAGTATATTTGAGCTTAAACACTTTAATAGAAGTATGTTTGCGAAACAAAATCATACAAACAAAAATTTTGATTTGATTTGTCAAAGGCTCAGAGACTTACAGTAAAGTGTGAAAGTCTTAATGGATATCCAGAAAAATTGATACAATATCATTAGCTGTATATATTTCTGAAGTATTTTCAAATATAAATTATAAATTAAACGATACTACTGTAATAAACGTTTTAGAACAGGTACCTCGAAATTATTCTAGAAATTGAAGTTAAAATACTTTTTCCTGCAACCATTGAGTAATGATATCCATTACTCAACTAAAACTGGTGTGGAAAGTAACAGCAACCAAGATCGAATTTGAGAATCAGCACTCTGTTATTGTAAATGTTAAATGGGGGTATTATAATATTATTCATTTTTTATTCCTAAAATGCTAAAATAAATAATTTTATATTTAATTCAAGATAGATTTTATTTATTTTGAAGTGATTTTATAATAATATTTAATATAACATTAAATCTATTAGAACCTTCAATCATCAGAAATTTGGAGATCTAGCATTAAAACAGTGATTAGACCACAAACAAAATAAAAAATGGAAATAGATGATGATGAATTCATAGAATTTACTCGTCCATTCATAAAAGGACAGACTGAACAGGCAATAAATCAACTTTTACCAAAAATATCTAAAGTCAGATATGAAGAGAAATATAAATATAAATCAAGATATGATAATATACGTTTATTATATTTTTGTACGTGTTATCAGAATATTGTTTTCTAAATAATAATAAATTAATGTGTCAATGAGTAAACCGTCCTAGAGTTATAATTTGCATGGTTAGTAATAGAAAATTGTAAGAGATAGCGCTAGTGTAGGTTTAACAAATCTAAAGATTCACCTTTAATTTCTTAATTTTCAAATGGTTGCAGGAAAAATATAATATTTAACACGTGAGAAAAGTGCTTATACCATCCTCGTTTAATTACAACAAAATTAGTGGTAAAATTCACTCCGGTGTAATAAAGTGGCACCTTCCTCACTTGTCAAATAAATAACAATTTTATATCCCCTATTGAACCCATTAATATATGGTTACCCATTCAGTATTTTCTTGAGAAATAATAATTTTTTCAAGTTTTTTATAGAATAAAAGAAGATTTAAAATTTATAATTAAAATGTGTTGTTTATTTCACTGGATTCTCTGTGTTGAAATAACATTCCTAAAATCGAAATCTTGGAATAAGATTATTTTTAAATAAAACTATTTATTTAAGAAATTATACAAATGCCATTTGGCACATATTGTATTTTTGATCTTCTTTTAAAAACCTCTCCTAAAGGATTCACGTGGAAGCGTGTGTGGAGAAACCTCTCATTGAAGGTACTAGCGTTGTTCATCACTCTGTAGAAGATCCCTGCTTCCGATACGTTTCAGTCTCCTTGTCGGATTCTGTGGTAATGTTTCTTTCAGTAACTTACGAGTAATGTTTGTTCCAGTAAGTTTGGACGTCCAGCATGGGAGTCATGAATTTTTAAGTAGTTTTTCCTGATTGTATCAGTCACTATTGCTACGTTCAGTTCGTTGTGTAATGAGAAATAAGATATAGCTTGTTTTATTTTTTAAATTAAATCCAATTACAGTGATATATTTTAACTAATGGTTTAAAAAAGTAAAAGATGAGTGGAATTCTTATTTTGAAAAATATTTATAATTGTATTGATCTAGCACGACAAAAGACTGAACAAAAAGTAGATCCTCGATCCGTTCCTAGGCAAAGCCGAGAAAATATTACATCACTAGTAACTTTATTCTTACGGGCTACTAGGTGTAAAATTAATTAAACTATTACTAAATTCAAGATAATAATATTTATTAACAAATTAAATAGAATGCAATGAAATTATTTAAAGCAATTAAATTATTAAACTAATATAAATTTTCAATAACAATATTCTACAGATTATAACCTAGGCCTAACTGTTATCTAATTACTAAAATAATATACAAATAATATAAGATATTGGTAATACTAAATAAAATAACTATTTACATAATTTTGTACAAATAGAATAAAATTACACTATAGTATATAACCAAAAGTTAACACTTACAGTCCTCTAATTAAACTGCACCGACCCTAAGACTCTCCAAATGTGACAAACTGACACACAGTAATAAGCAGAAACAGTTTATTATACTCTCGTACTGTCACAGTTCACTGATACACTGAGTTGGCGAGACTCACTTATCACTGACTGATTTATCACTGACTAGTTCGTCACACTGACACTATCTGTTACTAATTACTCACACGGACTGTCATCGATCACTGTCACACAAGTCAACGACAACTTTACTACTGGCTTAGGCTGAAACGGCTGGCAGTTTATATAGGCAAGGTTGGACGGGGTGGGGAGATTCTCGGCCATTCCACGCCATTCGTGATCTTTCTACACCGTTATTTAATCCCTTCCGCTCATCTTAATCCCACAGCTCGTCTATATATCTCCAGCTCGGTCTTTCTCTCTCTCTGCCCGTAACATTATTATGTAATAGAGATATATATAGTATGTATAACAAAAATACTAAAAGAAAACCGGATCATCATTACATCTGAGCCATTTAAACCTATGTAAGAATTTTAATTAGATTTACAGAATATTTTATTTTTTTATTCTCCTGACAAATTCACTGCTTAAATCAACATAATAAAAAACAACCCCAACTTCCTTTGTTCCCTAAAATATAAATTCTCAGCGGAAATATAACTTCCAGCCAGTGGGCGCTGAACCAGTTTATGAGGCACTTCTTCTTGTAAAGTGTGATTAAATAATACGGCTTGTCACTTTTACGATCTTTTGAGTAATAAAAGTATATTTTATCAGCCTTAAAAATAATTTCAGAAATATCTCGACTGATGACCTGATATTATACTAGATTACTATTAAGAGGTGTATATATAAATAGTTACAGATTCTTTAAGTGGGGTAACATAGTATGTTAGCAAGATTTCAGCCTTTTCATCTTTGCACAAAGTGATGGTTTAGAACCATCAAGGTTGTAAACATGTACTGAATCCAATACCCTTCTTTGATGGAAGTAGTTCATGTTTAAAAGATTGTTCAGCTAGCCATGATTTTGAACTTATGACCAATTAAAGTTGAGATGATGCTTGATGAAATGAAATAGAAAAAAAAACTAGTTTCAAAAGAAAAACGATTATTGAGAAAAGTAATGTTTAGCAGCGGTAATAACGTAGTTCGGTTTATTTCTAAAGTTATTATGGTGGTGTAAAAAGTCCACTAAGAGATTGCAGTGGATTCGACATATGGCTTTTTAACAACTTTTATATCTGAAGAAAATTAAAAAAAATTTTGAGATTAAACAAAATCACTTCCTATATACGTTTATTGTTGTCCATTAGGAGATAAAGAATATTATTATTTTTAATTTGCCCTTTCTCTCTCTGAACCTGTTTACATAGTATGAAATATGAATGTCATAATGGTTAAATACTTGACTAATTACTTTTTTGTTTTGTTTTTGCATTCGTATTGAGCCGCTTTAAACTCCGAATTAAAAATCAATATCATTTCCCATCTTGTTCTTCTGCCAGCTTTTATGTCCTTTCAGTATCTCTTAATCTCCTCACTCAGTGCCTTCTTTCGTTCTTCTGGCAGATATTCCCTTCGTCTTTTAAGTTCTCCTTCCAACTCAAAACTAATTATAGCATGTTTAATTAATTACTAAAACAAGGACCTGGAAATATAATAAACAATTTTAGTACAAACGATCAATTAAAATGGCTGAGGCCTGTCTTTAAAATCATGATTGATCCTGGACTTTGTCTGTAATCAGAAAATTGGGAGTTAACCTGAACAATAAGAATGAGGTATATTAATCATCCCAATCAGATAAATGAATAATAATAATTTTTAACGCATTTTATGACATCTGTGGCTATATAGTAAATTTCAATGAAGATAGGATTCAGCTGACATTTGCTATCATTGATTATCAAAGATAAAAATTAGTAATGATGGCAGGATGGACTCTGAAATAAACCAGCGCATAAGAAAAGCATGTTACGTATATTACCAGTTACGAAATGTCATAATCGGAAAAAGGGAAGTGGAGATGAAGACAAAGATGACATTATATAAACAAGTCTTCATCCCTAAGTTGACCTATGCTGCTGATAGCTGGCCTAGTATCAAGAAATTTGAGAGCCGTATACAAGCCACCGAGATGATATTCCAGAGAAAAAAAGCTCTCAATAAGACGAGATTTGACCGAATGAGGAATCAAAGGATAAGAGAGGAGACAGGGCAGGAACCTCTCATAGACAACATCCATAGAAGGGAAATGATGTGGTTCGGTCATGTACAAAGAATGCCGATAAACCGTCTTTCAAAAAGTGTATGGGAAGCGAAAGCAGAGGGAAAAAGACCTCGAGGACGGTCCAGAAATAAATGAGATCACCTGATGGCGGAACTGGCTAGAAAGAGGGGCCTTTCTCTGGGGGAAGTCAAGAAACTTACTACAGATAAAGAAGTATTTAGGAAGTGGGCACAGGCTGCCCCGATACCGTAAGGTATAAGGGAAGGACAAAGAAGAAGAAGAAGATTATCAAAGATTTAAGCAGAAAATTTATCTTTATATAAAGTAGTAATTAAGTGAAATAAAAAATGTGAATGCAAGGAGATTAATGGTGTTAATGAAATAAGAAACTATGAAATTTTAGCTTTTTTGGCATCTGTTCCGCAGGTTGTTACTTCGAGTCGAGTTACAGCAAGTTTTAACCGTTTATTCGTTTAATTTTTAATATTTTCCAAAAATACAAATGATCTTGAACATTACTATGGAAAACAGAATGTAATTACGGGCAATGAGTAGATTTCGGTAATTATATAATTAAAAAATAAAAGTTTCAACTAACTATTCGAAGTATAGATGATATGATATATGTTGGTTGAAACGTTGATATATTGATGAAATGATTACCAAAATATAAAATATACACATTTACCATAATTAAATTCTCTTTTCCATACTAAAGTCATGCAAATTGGTATTTTTGAAAAATATTAAAAGGGTAGCGAATGAAAATTTAAATCTTGGCTTGTGGCTCAACTCGAAGCGGCAACCTGCGGAATAATTACAGATTTTTGTTTCAAGTACCTACCACTTGTTTTTTAAATTTTGTATTGAGCACTTTGTATCACGTAACAACCTCGTTGTTTGCTTTCCTCCGCTGGAGTTTTCTCTGTTTCCAATATTCATTCATGTGTTCACAGGCATTTTTCCTTTGAACCGCTGTCCAACTTCGTCTAGCCATCTTGGTTTTTTTCATCCTGAAACCCTCCAGCTTTTTCTCTTTCCTCCGAAATTCTCTTGCTTCTAAGGCGTGAGACTCTGTGATGTTCATCTTTTCTAAGTCTTTATATACTTCTTTATTCCTCGTTTTAGTGGATTTCTTCTCTCAGAAATAGTCAAATATTTGCAGGGTCAGTGTTTCCTTGCTCAGTCTGTATAGATGCCCAAAGAATGTCAACGTCTTCTTCCGCATAGTATCCGAGATTCTTTCCACTTTCTAGTAGATTTCCCAGTTACTTTGCTGACTCCGTCCATCTTCAACCAGAACTGGACCGAAAGATTTCCAAAATAATTCCTTCTTTTTTTTCCATGACTATACTCCACTCTACATATATATTTAAGTGATGATCGTTCTTGAGTATTTATGAAAACTTAAAGCAAGATTTTAATGGACATAGTTAATAAATCAATCAGAAATCTCTTGTATTAAAACTATCTGGCATGGATCATTTTTATGAGGAGCATTCTTATTGTGAAGATTTAAAAAAAATGTTAGCCTAAGTTCTATCAAAGCTCTTTGATTTTAAATAATTCTGATATTCTAATCTATGGTTACTTAATTTATAACTGAATTGAAGGGACCTTGCTAGTGACCAAAGAATCCAATGAATAATCTAGCGCCTAGATGAAAGTTTAACCCCAAAGGCCTCTTTCACGACCCTCTTTTCTAACAAGCTGGATATTGAGTTTGCTATTTTTCAAAAGTCTCCAACATTTCTATCTAATACATTCAGTATCTAACTTCAACGCGGAACGTAACAAGTTTAGTCAATAAGAAAAAACATAAATAAAATTATCGACAAAAATGAGAGATAAAATTATTATGATGCGACTAAGTCTTTAAAAAACTAAGTCTTAAGTGTTAGTCAGATTAAAGCGAATAATGAACTGCTCTCTAAGATTGTTCCTTGGTACTCCGAGGAGATCGCGCGTGTCCCACTTTTATGAGGCCATAAAGTGGCTCTCTCCCTCGATCCTTAGACAATATTTCTTAGTGCCATTCATACACCGAATCGTCAACTCACTATATCTCTCGTGCATCTGTAGTCTCCTTGAATTCAAATCCTCCATCCAACCCCATGGTACAAGATCCCGCCATTCCGACTTTTACTGCTATTTTACACATAACCAAAACATTCGAGCGTTCCTTTCTCGCACGTTCCACCACACTTTGGAACTCACTCCCTCCTGATACCCGTCATGCTTCTTCTTTATAAACATTCAAATACAAGCTTTTCATTTATTTCCTTGACCCCCAAATAGATGCCATCTAACCAGTTTTAACTAACCCATTCGAGACCGATTGCACACCATGTGTGCAATATCAGTAATGTACAATTATCAGTTATTCCGAGTAAACTAGTCGTCGAAATAAGATTTTTCTTGAACTAATGAAATCTGTAAAATGCAGGAAACAAAATTTGGCATTGCTTTTACTGTGTTATTCAACTTATTTTTTTTAACTTTTAAAAAATTGTCTTTGCGTTATATTCTGTTCTTTATTATTAAATAACGATTTTACAATATCTAAATATTTTTGAAATAAATGTTTATACATTTTTAATGACGTATTTTCAGTTTACCTTACATGCATGCAATCCGCTCGCAATGAAAATTTTCCGAGGAGTTAGCTGCAAACCCGGTGTGCAATGATCTTATTTATGTGATTTCACTTACAAATTAGGTGATTTCCATAGTAGACATCTTTTTAAAATAAAAATGTACAATATAAAGAAAAAAAAATTTCGCTCCTGGGGGCCGTGTTAAAAAAAATCGTCGTCTCGAATGGGTTAATAGCTCATGCCCATATGGGGAACTAATGACTTCTCACATGAGTGTGTTCTGTGGCATTTATTTTTACCGTAATTTCAATTTCTTCTTAGTGTATAAAGATCGGATACCGATTTGTATAGTAAAAAAAAATTTCCACTAGAACCCATGAAGGGTCTTGGGTTCAGTACTTGGTAGAGACGCAACTAAGTCTTTAAAAAACTAAGTAGTCAACGTTTCGCCAATTCATGGTATCATCAATACATGCACAAAAATAAATTTAACATCAGTGAAGATATAATACAACACATCCCACATAAATTGTCGAAACAAAACCACCCTTCAGAGACAGCAACCTCACTCACAGATGTTCATGAATAACTCTTTGATTTTTCCAATTGCATACTAATGATTAATAATTATAAGGCTTTGCGATCCCGAAGGCTAGATGTCGATAACACCAATCTCTGATTACAAACTTCCGTCCACGGCCCACTACCCAAACCTTAATCCGCCAGAGCACTCTTGATGTGATCCTCCCACTAACGCCTCGGTCAACCTCTCAGACGTTTAACAGCCGTGATAATGCTGATTCAATAATAATAGTTCAATGCTGATAATATTTACCGGGTGCATACTCCGCAACTCCGCGTTATATAATCTCCTAAATACTCCAGTGGTCTCATCCTTTTTTGGTTAGTGTATTCTACGCAACACCCGATTTTCTTATTTTCGCAAAATCCTGAGCATTATAATAATTACATAAAATAATTTATAAATAAACTTTTCCACACAATAAGTTTACAATGGAATGCGTAATTAACTGGTTTGGCAATTAACCACGTTTTATCTAGAAGATCTTTTAACTACGATTTAATGCGTTATCATAAGTAACCGAGGAGGAGTCGGGAGGAAGAAAAACTGGGGAGATAAGTCAGATAAAACCCGAGATTTATTTTCCCCTTTCTTGTAACCATCTCAAAACAAACCGTGAAAAACTTTTCCCAATTTAGGCAACTGATAAACGGCTTTTACCCGACCAATTTATATCGCCTTTGTTGCACGTAGAATTACCCTGATTTAATGAGATAACTAAAAGTAGACACGGTATTCCTATTGGAAATTTTAGGAATTAAAAATATACAAAAAAAGCCCAAATAAAGCAATTGATTTCATACATTATTAAAAGTAATATTTTAACAAATATTTAGATAAGAAGATTAATCAGTTTGTTATTACTGTTA
Organism: Troilus luridus; assembly: GCA_964056705.1. Classification (NCBI taxonomy): domain Eukaryota; kingdom Metazoa; phylum Arthropoda; class Insecta; order Hemiptera; family Pentatomidae; genus Troilus; species Troilus luridus. The sequence goes on from OZ057416.1 coordinate 49,564,236, forward strand.
ATTTATTTACCTTAATGCTCATTATTTTGTTACGAATAAAGTCATCCGTAATGATCTCAATTCCCCATTTGTTCCTGATTTGTCCCATTCTGCCCGAACCCGATACCATTCCTATCATGACAAACTTTATTTCCACTCAAACCCACTAGTTTCAAACCTAGCTACTTCTTCGACTCCCGATAATCCTCCGAGACGTCTGAAAAGATAGGTTCGTGACCTTTTAAGTTGAATTTGTTATTTGAGTATACCATCTTACCATTGGGTAGTTTCTTCATTTTCCTTTATCCATGCCATTTTGTATCATTCCTTTCATTATATATACTTTTTAAATTATTATAATAAAGTTTTAAACTAAAAAAACTATTTATAATATTATATACTGTTTATGCTCACTATTAAGGGATTCTTTAAGACCACACGGACCGGATTCTTCACCTTGATATTTTTATAATTTCTGTTACTAACGTAATTACGAGTAATATTTACTTCTTGTAATTATCACTTTTTCATATTTATTAGTCATTCAAAATAATTATTATTTATCTTATATACTTTTTTATTCTACTGTGATAAATACCTGCAAAGCGGGCTTTCTTATCCTTGACGAAGACCTGCAATGGTTTTGTTTTGAAATTCACCCGGACCATTTTCTGATGCATATAAATTATAAGTTCAACCAATAATTATTCAAGAAAAAATTGCTATATTAATATAAAGAAGCTTATTTCATTTATTTATTTATTGAAGTTCAGAACTGTATTAATGATCATCTATTGAATTTCATAACGATTTGATAATTTATTTCTCCTCTCCTGATTACCTCTCCCCCTTCAACCAGGACCATTTTTTCTTCTCCGTATAGTTTTTTAAAAAATATTTATGAAGAATTGGTTGACATGATGTTTATTAGAAAAGTTAAAAATGATCAGGAGGTGCATTTAATAAATTACGCAAAATAAGTTAGGCTTAGTTCATTCGCGCCGACGTTTCTGCCTATTTTTTAGGCTATCTTTAAGACCACAACAACAATAATTCATAGTTTTTTAAATATATTTACCCTATATTCTGGAGCATTAAGTGTAGAATAATATACGAATTATACGAAGTTGTGAACAATGGTAGAGAGAGACGCCAGGAGACGCTCAACAATTAGCACCCGCTCGCCGCACCCGAGGAGACGGGAGTTCTCTTTCAAGTGTTCAATCAGTAATCCTTATTTATCAGAAATTCAAGAACTATTTGCCCTAAATCGACCATCGACTTAAGAAAAATACTTAGCCCATTTCCTCCTGAATTATTTAAAGCTATTCGTAATCCGACCAAAGGAAAAGATATCAACTGAAAATATGTGACTATATTATAAATGAGAATACTATGTACATCAAATGTTTCGGTGAATAAGTGGCTAAGTCGAATTTTATCAAGAGAGACTTAACTGTATTGAGAGAAGCGAAATATTGTGATTCTTGTAGTTTTTTTGGCTTGAAATCTAGTTATAATAGAAGCAATAACTGCTATTCAATCCAATGACTCAGGAACTTATCCGCTTCGAAAATCACACGATTCCGCTTCTGTAAGTACAAGGAACTCATTTTGGAGAAAATCGAGACTTGTTCACGGGGGATGTAAATATATAATACATATTATATCTTATTCCATACAATACTTCTACATTATATCATTTTTATTTATTCGTAATAAAATTTAATATCGGCCTAATCATCTTCTTGCGCATTCGACTTTGAAGCAGTTTGGTAAACCATTTACTAAACCAAAAACCCTTGACGGGTTATAGTAGTGTAGGGTTATTTTAACTTTTTTTTAATTTAAACGTTTTATTTAAACTTGCTTTACAATAAAATTTAATCTATAATAGTTAGCTTTAAATATTATTAAGCCATACTCCTCATATGCTTGTATCTTAAAAAGTTGGTTTAAAAATATTAAACGTATTAACTATTACAAACTTGTAACTTCCAGTATGGTTTATTTTAATTTATTTCGTGGACAAGAGAGAAATATGTAGACATCCAGTCAGACATGAATGATTTCGATTGTCTTATTAATTGTATTTAATAAGAAGAAATTAAATTCAATTTGTTAATGCCTGCGGCCTAAGAGATAATAATATTTTGTATCTTATAATTTTAATCTGACCAACAAAATTCTTGTTGCACCTCCAGAAATAAAAGATAGAAAAAACAATATAAAATTTTTTAATATCAAATTTATTATTCATCAACTAACAATCACTCATTGATATAAAGTGATGTAAAACAACACAGTTATAAATAAAGTATAAAATAATAATTACTTTTCTGGTTTATTTTTTAATCTTAAAGTTACTCGACAAACGGTAAAGAAAATGATTCGATTTAGTCTTAATTGTAATCGTGTTATTTCTGGTTCTGGTTAGAATTGCTAATGAGTTAAAACATAAATTACAAATGAAATTCCATTTATACTATATTCATTTGATCATTCATTTTCAGACATTAATTTAATGTCAAATGATAATGCTCTGAATATATAACGCCTCAAGTTTCCCAATCTACATACAACACATTACTGTCGTGCAAAAGTGTAGAACTCTGCGCCGTGCACACCTGATGCTGATTTTCCTCTGGTGAAGTTTCATTATCTTTTGTTTAGAAAACTAGTGTCATATCAGTTTTACCAGTATTATTGATATTAAATAATTATTTGATGTGTTAGTAATAAATAAATAGTTTTTTATTTTATAATTATTGTTTTATACTTTAATCATTATATTAATGAATAATATAAATCATTTAATTAATAATAACAATAACAATAAAAATAATTGAGAAACTGGGAATTCCAGTCGAGGTTTTAAAGGAGGCTCAACAGACAGTTCTCTTAGACACAGCCAGGATCGTCAGAAAATTTCTGAATGTTTAGAGATGAAAAATATAAAAATCAAAAAATAATAACTGCAGACGGTTGGACTTGCCCTCCATCTCTGTTTTGAACCCGCAAATGCGAGAAAACAAAATTGATAATAATAATGAAGTAATAGGTTCCAAGAAACACCAAAAAGTACGAGAAATAAACTATCGGAGCAACAGAAGAAGGCGATATAAGAAAAAATGAAAAATTACTGTTCAGACAGAAAAGCTCAAAACGTCCGGATATAAATAATTGATCTAACTTGTTCCTAGTCAATCGATTCGAAAAAAAATAATGATGATAATTTAATAATATCGTATGTAGCTCTATTTATATTTTAATATACATAGTATTTAGTTTATTTATTAGCATTTTTAATACCTTTTTTGTAATATTTATTTAAATACCTGAGATCATCATTCTACTAATACGTTTTTATAAAAGAACTAAAGCTCTATTTCAAAATATTTCACAAATAAATATATTTTGGAACGAGTGTAGAGCGCTGAGATGCTGTGCCAGAGGTCCCGGGTTCAAAACAATAAAAAATTTAATCTATTTAAAGCCAAGGGTAGTTAGTATGTACCTTAAGGGATCTACTCACTCTCTTAGGGGTCACCCACCCTCTATAATGTAGGTATCCAAAACTGGTAAAAATCCAGTGGTTGAGCTTGATTTAGGACAAATTACCTCCCTGCACAACCATTTCCAATTATCAGTACAGTTTCAGCCAAGTACTGAACCCAAGACTCTTCAAGGGTTGCAGCTGGACAGGTTGGCATAAGGAAGGCATGGATACCCATATTTACGACCTGTTCTAGTAAAATCTTTACTATCCCAGAGAAACAAAGTTCAAACTATTGTGCATGAGAATAGCCCTGAGCAATGCTTTTTCAAAAATAACAAGTTCGAAGCACAATTATGTTTGCTATTTATCAAATTAATTACCTTTCCTAATTTTATAATAACCCAGGATCTTTTTTGAGGGGACGATGAGTAGATAGTTCCAATTTCTAAATTCTTAAAACAGTTTGTGATTCATTCACCTATTACTGGTACAACTTTGGAAATTCAAAAATCAATCATGAGTCACACAGGCCTTTACTGTACGTTGATGCAGCGAGGCCTGACATAACTATTTTATTACTTACCGTTAAAGGGAGTCGTTAGAGAAATAAGGACCAGTGCTGAAGGGACTAAGTGCAATCGACTGACCCTAGGTCATTGCATGTGCATATGATTTTCTTATCAGTCCCCTCACTATACCCGTTCATACAGGATCCATCGATGGATACTGTTGTGCAAATGACTCATGAATGAGGATAAACGAAGGAAATAGAGTTTTCATGAATCCCTCAAGGTACAATGCAGCAATAAGTGAATCGGTATCAGTCATATGTTTAATTAATAATTTAATCGGTTAAATAATTTAAATACATGGGAGAAGCTGTGAACTAAATGAAGGAGGGGGTCACATGTTGTCTTGTGGTTAGCATAACAACTTATCATGACCAAGATCGCGAGTGCGCAGCCCGACAGGTGACCATACGATTTTTAAAAGGAATCAAAAACCCTTAGATATGCCGTACTTCGGAAGGAACGTAATATAGGAGTCCCGAGCATGTCAGGTGCAAGGTACTTATTACAGATCCCTATCAGATAGACAAAATTTAGGACTCCCACTCTAGGATTACAGCATAGGACTCCCGATTAGCCATTGCAACATAAAGTGACGTTAAAAATGCTATTATCGCAAAAACCTATAAGTGTTTTTATAACAATGACAAATTAAAGGGTTTTTTATGAGACTGCTATACATGTAACTTATAGGACTATTATAAAACCAGTTGTTTAATTTGGGTTACAGATTGAAATTAAAGATTGTATTGTTATATGTATTCCACTGGGCATAATAGCATTGTATTGCTGTATCCCTTCAACAAGGAGTTCCGGGAACCAAATCCCAGGAAAATGTTGGATCTCGTTACCGCAAATGCGGTAAATTCGGATACTCGGAATCATGTATTAATTAGTAGTGTATGTAACTCCGCACATACTGCCAGAACATTTAACATTACAAATCGATTTGCTTGAATATAATGGGTATAAATGTTCTGAGGAAGTGGTTTGCTTGGAAGTCGATAGTTCGAAAATAATTAAGGGAAAGAAATTGTGATTGTAAATTCAAGGAAAGAACTGAAAGATCTGGACTAAGATGCCAAGATGCTATTGGGAAAATAAAATATTTGAATTAAGTATGTTCCTTACTTACAGAAAAGGCATTGAGAGAAATTCTGCAATCATTAGTTTACGACCAAAGTCATGATTGGTTAAGGAATCCCTAACTGCAGATAGGCAACTAGTCTAATTTACTAATTTTTTCAAGAAGAAAAATGGATCTTGTACAGGGCTACTTCTCGATCTGCTGTAAATAAAATATTGAAGGCGTAGTCAAGACTGTGCTATCTTGATGACAAGTGTCCTTTTTTTAGTAAACGATGACTTCTGTCTGTGGTAAAAACGAAAACATCAGAAGTTGGACTAGTTGCATTTCTGCAGTTAACGATTGAAAGAAGGGAATCAATTCCCCCGTAACATATGGATTTTTGCTGACTTTCTGTGATCTTAAATGAATCATTTCCAAAACATGCAAGAGACTATTATTTTGGACAAATCATGTGCAACAGAGTATGCATAGAACATCATTATGCATAAGCATAACGATTATGAGCCCAATTTCAATTGTGCTTTCAAATTCGGAAACATCCATTTTTTCAAAACTTTTTTTTGTTTTTGTTTTTTTAAGTTTTTATTTATACCAGAAATGATAAATTAGATCTGTTGTTTCAAAACCGTCGAGAACCTTCAAAAAATATTTCCAAAATATTCCATTTCCTATCAAAAGTGTTAACATTCATTACATTAAATGGAAATTGTTGATGTTACAATAATCAAAACTATATATTTATAACTATATAAAACTATGTTTAATTATATTCATTAAACTGATTTTCTTTTAAAATTGTCTATTTATTTATTTTTTATCAACCAGAAACTAACCAGATATTGATATTTTCTGAGAAGGTCATAAAAAAATCGTCAGTTATTATTGTTTGAAGTGAATTGTTGCCAAAATAACGAAAAACGATAAAAACCAGGGAAAAAATTGTTAATTTGATTACTTTTGAATATTGAATCTTTTTTTGATCAGTCCTGATATAATTTTTGAAAATGGATGTAACCGGTTTTGAAACCAAACGCCTCAATTATGTTATATGTTATGAATTTGTCATCGATTAATCCAATATTTATTTTACCTTGTCTGTCCGCTTGATGCAGTGTACTGTATAGTTGATAGCTCAATCTATTTGGATTTTAATCAAGCGCTTACAACACAAACTGCTAGGCGATAGATGGTACAAACTCCATTCGAAAGAGCACATATTCGCTCCGTATACGCTTGTACCCAACTTCCCTGTATAATAGTTGCACATGAACCATAAATCACGAGCGTGGACACAAGAGCACTCAACTACTTAGCAATGCAGTAACTATATGCAGCAGCCTCGGCTAATGATGTCTTCAATTACCGTGGTCTGTGAAACTAGTGACGTATTCTACCTCCGCTGGTACCAGGCACCCCACGGTCCCGCTGTCTGCTTTAGCATTACCTCTGCTTTATTATTATTATTTATTACTTTTAAAAGAAAAAAATTTACGTTAGATAAGATTTATCAATATTTTTGACAAATTTGACCGTCGATTTTAATCCCGAATATTTCAATAAATAAAAATAAAATAATAATAAACAATAAATCAAAATAAATAAACCTAAAAGGCTCTAGTCATCATCATCATCATTCGTGGCGCTACAACTCCTGTAGAGTCAAGGCCTCCTGCAGCTTGGTTAGCCAGTCTTCTCTATTGGTCGCCACTGCTCTCCAATTGCGGATTCCCAAGATAGACCTGGCATCCGCCGCCACTCCATCGATCCATCGGAGCCGAGGTCTTCCCACTCTTCTTGTCCCATAAATCCTTTCGTCTAGGACCATTTTAGGAATCTCATCCTGGGTCATTCTAATTATATGACCTGCCCATCGAAGCCGGCCTACTTTTATTACCCTTAAAATATCTGGGCTCTTGTAGAGTCTTGCTAGCTCAGCGTTCGTCCTTATCCTCCATATCCCATTGGTGCAAACTGGGCCATAAATTCTCCTCAAAATTTTCCTCTCGAACCTTAGGAGAAGGGCTTCCTGTGAACTGGGTAATGTCCAGCATTCGGAGGCAAAAGCGAGAACTGGTCTTAATAGGGTCTTATACAAATGCACCTTCGTGTTTTGAGTAATAGCCCTGCTTCTAAAATGCTTCAGTAACCCGAAATAACATTTATTTGAGGACATAATTCTGCGATGGATTTCTGCTTTTATGTTCACCTGCGATCCAAGATACACAAAATCCTTCTCCCTTTCAATTTTAAACCCTCCAGCCATAAAATACGATGGTTCATGCACATTCACTTGTGGGCATGCATGCATATATTTGGTTTTTGATTCATTGACCTCTAAACCCAATCTAGATGATGCTATCTGGAGACTGTTAAAAGCATAAAAGGCTCTAATGACTATATAATATTTATCAGTATGAAATTTACTTGTTTTATTATGAAATTATATGCCATAATGATTATCAATATTCGGGATATTATTATTAATAATATTTTTCTTCTTCTTCTGCAAGTATCATCTTCATTCGAATGTTGGTAGTCATCAGGGGTTTGTAAACGGTTGATCGGAAACAGTTTTGTAGAGAACTTGAACTATTTCTCTTAGCTTTTGCAGCCCGGAGTGTCGTCTCCTTCCTTCACTTCTTGTTTGTCTAATTTTCTCTTTTGCATTATCAGCTGCAATAAGTCATACTTAACTCCACCCATTGCACCCAGGTATTGCAGTTTGCGTTTCTTTAACGCAAACTAACACAACAGAAAAAAAAATTTAAATAATTACTTCAGGCAGACGAAAGTCATCAAGTGTAGACTGCTCAACTGCTGTGCTAAATATCCCGGTTCAAATCTGGTATTGACAGACAAATTATTTAATTCAGTAGCCTTCAATGAGCAGTGAGGGATTTCCAGTCCCTCCTGGGATCCATCCTGCCTCTATAAATTGGATATCATAAGCTTAAACGTGAAAATAAAAAGTCATATTTAATGCTATATTAAGTAAAATGCTCATTATAACTGTTAGAAATGAAAATAGCAGGAATACGGAAAAGTGTATAAATAAAATGGAGGAACAAGGAAGACAAAGACCAATTTTAATAAGCTAATCAATTATCATATATAAGCGATGTAATTTTAAATAAATACAGTATATTTAGTTTTAGGGCTATGTTTACTCATCGTTTTACCAAAGCCGGATATATTTAATATTGTACAGACGTTGTGTCAGTAGAAGATTTGTAAACGCTTACATAATTATTTTAGAATATTTATTATTTGTCATATTCCTAATACAGTCAACACTGGAAGTATTCATGGCAACCACCCCTGGGCAGAAGATTCCAGCTGTTATTAGATTAATGTAGATACTTATAACCTTACTTAATGTTTATGTTCAAGTGTAATTGTTATAAATTTAATATAATGTTCAAATATCTAAAGTGCTTTTTATAACATAATATTAATCTTCTTGCTACATATTGTGTAAGATTTTATTTAAAACTAAAAATATTTTGCTTGTTTTTATGTGAAATATTATTATTAATTAAATACGGTAAACCTGAAAGGAGATTTGGAATTTCGAGGTTCGTCATTATTCAGGTTGAACTCAGAATTCTACTAATTAATTTCTGTAATTTAATACAGTAAGTAAGAATAGCCAGATTCTTAAAAAGCTTCTTTAAGAGAGAATATAATTAGTTAAAATCCAAGTTAATTGGGTGGTTTTAATTTATTGGTTCATCGATATTTTCTTTATTATAATTAGTAAAAGGCAAAAGATTATATCTATATATTTTATAGTCTCCTGCCATCTCTTTACATTATTAAATAAATAATAAAACCGTTTCTATTGGTTTTAACATCTTTTTAAATGATAAAACTTTTTTTTTGTATTTGGCATTAAGAAATATAGTAACTCATTTTCCTGCCCTTGAATTCTTTTTGATTCAGGAAAGAAGATCGCTCAGTCAGCTCCTTTTTAGTATTCTCCTATCGGTTTATATTAACCCTATTCAATACTTCATTAATTAGTTGCGAAATCCATGATGTTTATTGCAACAAGTACTTATATATTGGTTGATAGATGGTATTCAGAGTTTTGTTGTTTACATACTAGAAAAAGTTTCCGCTAGTAAACTTACAGTTTTGGATTAGATATTTTGTATTCCTTTTTCCCATAATGAATTGCATTAGAGGTTAGAATTGTAGGATTTAAAAATGAAACCAATAGTGTGTGAATATTTTCTGTCACATCGGAGATGGTTGTTCAACGTGGAGAGTGGAACGATATTCTACCTCAATAATGAAAATTTCTAGGAATAAAAATGAGAAAAAAATCAAAATGATACGTAAAATAATTATGCTAATGAAAATTTAAAAATCCAAAAAATAAAGCTTTGTGTAAATGAAAAAAATCTGAATATAAGTTTTTGTCGAAAGTCTTGGAGTGAGGCTGCTGTCGCTTCTTTGCTGCAGTTGATCTTCATTTATATACATTTCTATGTTTTAGCCTACTCTAAAAATGTTTTCTTTGATAACCAGTAATGAATACGATAAAATAAATATTAAATCCATTTATTCCTCAATTATAAGCCTAATCTTCCACTTCAGACTAAACAGATATTTAGTATAAGTAGAAGATTAGTGGATTGAGTACACTTGTTGAGAACTCCGAGTCACTTCGAGGACTACTTGAGTAATGAAGAGGCTGCCAGAACATTTTAGTAGAAAACAGGAGTTGTTTTGTCAGGGCTAGTGAATGTAAAGAACATAAAGATTGTAAAGAAGGAATTGAAAGGCGAGCAGCTAATTAAAAAGAACCGAAAAGCCGTAAAGAGAAGTAATTTAGGGAAGGTAGCCTTGGAATAAAACATCTCTCAAGGCCAATTAGGACTCACGCATTCTTATTTCACTCAGTCTTAGGCTTTATTTACTCTTCCTTTTTTTTTTTTTTTTATAGAAAAGTTAACTACATTTAGAGGTTTGTGAGATATTTTTTAAAAATTAGTTCTCTGAATCGTTGATAAAAATTAGGCAAAGAAAATTAAAATATAAGCAACAGATTAATGGAATACTTTTTAATTAATAAGCGAGCGGAGTAGCTCAGAGCACTGAGTTGCTATGCTTTGAATCCGGTAGTGGAAGATAAATTATTTAATCTGTCAATAGACCCTCACGGAGTTCACCAAGTCTCTAAAAAGTGGGCAGAGTATTTGTATATTGTTTATTTAATACAAGTTTGTACTATTTTGAAATTTAATAATAAATTAAATATACAAGTAACATATTACTATTTATTTATTTAATTATGATAAAGTAATCATAGGTAGATCAGGAGAAGAAAGGATATAAGAACTTCAAATCAATATATTTTTTTCTGGATTATTTTTCAATAAAATATTTTCAAGGAGATAGCCTCTCCCCGGTACTGCTTAGTTGAACACTTTAGAGGAAGTAGCTGAAAAGGCAGGTTTACAGATATCGTGTGAGAAAACTGAATTAATGGCTACTGATAGAAATTTTCAAAAGAATATTGTAGAGACAAAGTACGGGAGAATTAAAGTAACAAATAAACTCAAGTACCTGGGGGAAATCATATGTCGCAGTGGGTCGAACAAGAAAAGCATAAAAGAGAAAATAACTAAACTGGGAGGACAAGCAATTTATATGATAAAAGGAGCCGGTCAACAAACGCGAAGATAAGACACTACAATACGGTCATTAAACCCCGAAGGAAAATGTTAGGGATAGAAAGAAGAATACTAAGAAATATTTACGGCCCAAAGAAGGCACAGGAAGGCTATAGATGGAGACCTAATAAGGAAATAAACAAAGAAGTAAATGATTTGGAAACGGGCATAAGAATAAAAAGATTAAGGTTCAACTGACATATAGTGAGGATGCACCCAAACAGATTAAATAGAGAAATCTTCTATAAAATTAGAGGATACAAGAGTGCTGGGGAGTGCATCAAACAGATGAAGGAAGAAACTGAGGGACTGAAAATAACAGTCCAAGACTGTTTCCATAGGTATGACTGTGGGAAAAGGCTAAACGTCGTTCTGGAAAAGAGAAATGCGAGAAAATGAATAGCGTGGGCCGAGGAAAGAATGTAAGAACAATCGAAAAGAATGAGAAAAAGGTGGGAAGAAAGAAGGAAAAATAATGATATTCGGCCTTATATGATATGAGGCCGTTTCGTGAAATAAAAGAAATGTTCAAATTTAATATGGATTGATAGATAAAGATTGTTATTTATATCTTAATATTTGCATCCACACCAAGATAAAAAATTGTCCATCAGAAGATTGGCTCCTCCTATGATGACAGATCCCTCATCCATGTTCTTTTCAGTCTCCTCCTATTGTTCTCAAGCATGAGAGCCGTGGACATTTTTTCTATTAATGGGTATTTTTGTATGCGTAGTACAGATCTTTTTTCTAAAAAAATATTTACTACCGAGGATCAATATATCAAAGAAATGAAGTAATATTATAAGAAAAGGGATAGAGTTATTTTAATAGATATAATAAATCATTAACTGAAGGACGAAAATAGCTGGAATACTTGGAGGCGGAAAGGGGAAGTCAGTGGTGATTTAGCTGCTTGTTGCATGCCGTGAGCTCCCGAGCACGAACCATTAACTTCAGGGGAAAACTCGGGTCGCCCGATCCTAATTCGGTCTCACCAACAGCCTTCTTTTTTTCATGCATGATTTTAATCATTTTAATTGGAAATTTACGTATGGAATATTAATCCAGAAAAAAACTATTAAATCTGCAGAGTAAATTAGTTATTATTTCCATTAGGTTATTCCATTTATAGAGGTTAAAGTGGGTTGCTCTGACTGTTGCATCCATTAAGCTCGTTTTGTAGTTTTCAGTTATGACAATAAAAAAAAAAAAACCTGTACCACTACAACCCATGACGGGTCTGGGGTTCAGTACATGGTAGAGACTGTACTGTTTCATGGACAACGGTTCTGCAAGGAGGTGACTTGTCCTAGGTCACGCTCAACCACCAGATTTTTCGCCCTAATTTTGGGTACCCTATTATTATGATATTTTATAGAGGCTGGGTGGGCCCCAGGAGGGTCCTAGATCCTATATGATCAATCTCCCGCTGCAGAATAAATAAAAGTCATGGCCTACTGCGGGAATTGAACCAGGAGTTCTGGCATGGCAACTCAGTACTCTACCACTGAGCCACTCCGCTCCCTTTCAGTCATGACAATTGGCCAAATTTCGATTCGCTAGTTTTGAACTATCATGACGGTGGCCGAGATCGTTAAGGGGTCTCCCTTAGCAATCTCGTAAGTGCTGCGGCGTAAATTCGAATCCGGCTTGGGCGGATTTACTTCGTAGTAACTCCATGAAATGAAGTTCGACTTTTCCACAATGATTAGAAAGGCTGTTATACTCTTGCCAGTGGGGAGGGATCCTGTATCGAGATGGGTTTAGTATAGTAAAGACTGTACTGCTTCACGCTCAACCCACTTTATGTAAGCTGGGTGTGCCCTAGAAGATTATGCATATCCCATACGCCCTATTAAGGGATTGCATTATTTATCAGCCCTAGCAGGATTTAAATGTGAACATCGAGAAGGAAATGACATTAATCAAAAAATAAAGTTACGTATTGTTAGTTGAGGAAACGGAAGCTTTAAAATTTCGTATTTTTTTGTTATCAATTTATATAAAATTATGATAATCATTATTATTGAAGCACCTCAGTTCGATTATGGGTCCTATGCTGTACCAACCGCCTCTGCCAATCGTCCCAATCCCAAGCACTTCTCATCCAATTCCTGACAACAAGGATATCCCTTGAGTCAGTCACCACTCTGGCAATCCATCAATCCAATTAGGCCTGCCTCTTTTCCTGGTTCCTTGAAGTGGCTCTATAAGCATTCTCTACGCTCCTTGATTTTCTTCCATCCGTACAAGATTTTCTGCCCATCTCAATCTGGCTGTAAATAATTTACTATATTGGCTTCACTGCGTAAGCGATGACCTCAAGGAAAAGTCAGATCCTTTGATCTAGATAATATTTAAATAATAAAATGGGAAGCCAACTTGAGATCGTTATATTTGAGATATAGTAATTCTTTACCATTAATGAATAAGATACATATCCCTCTCTTCTACAAAGGGTTACGTCTTTGACTGATTAGGATTTGTTTATTAAATAATAATAATTATTGAATAACTTTATGTTAATTGGTTCCTATTCATATACACAGGTTAACTTATAAATCTACTTACAATGACAGAAAAGGAGACCCTTTCTCTATATGTGACAGTCCTACATGTTGAGGTGCCCGCTTCTTGCCTACATCAGCTTTCCTATCTCTTAAGATTAAAGGTACCGACCCTAAGGGACTAAACTACCTGGTGGATGCCCCTTATCCTATTTATCTAGGTTCTCCTGATGCACGAGATAGTGTCACATATAGCAACTTGCTAAACTTCTTGAATAGTCCCTCTTCTCTGAATCCCACCAACGAACACTATAAATATCTTTGGGTTTTGGGGGTTTTTCGTAAAGAATCAATATAAGATTAAATTATTATTATTATTTATATCCCATACTGCCAACTATTGTTGTGGAATTAGAGAAAGAGTGGAGGGCTCATACAGTAAATACTGGCCAGGATGAGATGAAAAGAACCCAGGTCATAAAAATCGCCCTTGCTCCAAGATCCGGGTCGTAAACGCCTTAGCTACGGATGAAACCTTTTAGCCTTTCCTCTCTTCGAGGACTTTATTAATACAATTCCTTCTCTCTTTTTCGCTAGGGGGGCTGAGCTTTATCCGTCTAGTCTCTTGTCTTGTTTTTTCCACGCACAAAGAAATAATGGAATATTAAGTTTCATCGTTCTCTTGCTATCCACTAACCACTATACCTTACCTTTTCTATACCGGTCCTGAATCTCCATGTTCAGAACAGGACTAAGGTAATGATAAATAAAGCTCCATAGTATCGTGTTTGACAAAATAGCTTGACTAAACTAACAAAAATTATGAAAAAGTCGTTTTGAAATTTCGGAGTTTACATGTCTCTTCCTTTCCAAATTCCATTGACTTAGGTTTGAAATATTTTATGTTCTCTGATCAGGCAATGCGGTTGTCTGCTGCAGAGTGAAACTTATGCTTTTCCGCCTAACAACTAACTACAAAAAACTTGTCACATGTCACAATTGAATCAATAACTGTGAACACAGCCTGCTATTCGCTACTGCTCTGTTTGAGTTTTATATCCAGCTTCCTCACCTTCTATCCAGCGGACCACCTGGGACAGTTCGTTATTTCCTTATGGAGGTGTTTTGTTGCTTCCAATCACAAAAAAACTCCCGAAAGTATGGATATTTTATCTGAGGAGTAGTAAAGGGGAATCTCTCGCCTTCAGAACATAGATCCGTACCTCCCTAATTAGTTTATATGTTTAGTTAATTATAACAATAGCTTGAACTATCGTTAATAGAAGTATGTTAATTATTCATAAAAAATATCCACGACACTACAACCCATGAAGGGTATTGGGTTTAGTACGTTGTAGAGAACTCTTGTATCTAAGGCAACAGTTAATTGGAAAGGTAACGTCTGAAATCATGCTCAACCCCTAGGTGCCAATTAAGGGTATTCATCACACAGAGAGTGAATGAGCCACAGGAGGGTCTGAATATACTATAATGTACATGAGTGGCTGTTAAAAGTACTATCTGTCATAGTAGTACCTGCGATCCACAGCACAGCAACTCAGCGCTCTACAACTGAGTTAACCCTCACTGATTAATTACATACATCAACGATACCTGTGATAATTATAATATGGTAGCTTCGGTCAGTTGATATAAGATAGAAGCTACCATATTATATTTCGCCTTAGAAAAAGAGATCTGGTGTCGGTGGTATAAGTAACAATGTAGACTCCGAATATAAATAGTGTTCAAGTCCAGCTGAAGGAATTCATAAAAATGTTCTGAAGCTTCGATGCTGAGATTAATTGCGCTTGTGCTTTGCATTACTAATAACCCTTTTCGTTGAATTAATTTATTTTTTCTACTATAGAGCTATTTATTTAGTCTTTTAGTGCGCTACCAAATTCTCTAAGAATTTCTCCTTTTTTTGTCGATATATTGAGGGATGTATATTAAGCACTTGTTTTTGTGCTTTATGCAATCAAAGCAGTTTCTGACTTTTAGATTGGAAAAAAATGCGCACGCTTAATCAACAAGTAAATTTAGAAAAAAAGCGCTTTCTGAGAATTTAATAAAGTCCCGAAGTTAAAAGGAATAAAGAAGTTTAATCCCGTTTTCAATCCAAGCTGCCCTCACAAAGGTTCTCGTCGAGCCATCGATCAGGAGATAAGAGTAAATTGAAGAAATAAATAACGCTATTGGGAGCTGTGCACAACGATTTCCAGTATTATTTAATTAAATTCTCATTTATTACGGGGATACGGCCGAGGATCACGCTATATGATGCGGAACTTTATCAGTAAATAGTCCAAGAGAAAATCAATGGCCGGCTGACAGAACTACCCCAATGATAACAATCTTACTGTTTCAATTCTTCTAAACGGTTTCATATTATGATATATCGTTTGTATTTACTATTTCATATCTTTCCTATTAAAAATGTTCTGAATCAATAATAAAAAATCACTACGAATGATATATACAATAAGAGCATGTTGTCTGGATTGTCTAAATTAGATATGAAAGGAACACCTTCTCGATGAACACCAAAAAACTGGAAGACCTGGAAAGAGGAATTCTAAGAAAAATTATGAGCGCAGTTTAGACAGGAGAAGGTCAGGTACTTTGAAGTAATAAAGAAATCTTCCGGAAAGTGGAAAGAAGAACAATACATTAACTAAGCAAATATTCTTCTATTTTAGGAAGAAGAAGATCATTACACCAGGAACTAAAGTAGTAAATAAATTAAGAAAAGATCCCACAGAATCCCACCTGTCAGAAGGAAGTAAATTTGGGAGCAGAGTGAATTATATGTAAGGGGTTTCAGAACGAAGAAAGACAAGAGAAGGTTTGAATGGACGAAGTTTGGTAGAGGATTAAAGATCAGTGAGCGCATGAAGGAAAATTTGATATAGAAGAAATAAATAAACTTGTTACAAGTGGTAACATTACTAAGTGGTAAATGAGAATTTTTTTTTACATCACCTCGTAAACTCATGAGTAATCTCAGGTGGAGTGCAAATCAAAAAAATCCTTCTATGTTTAAGGATCGACCAGTTAACAAATTCGGGACGACTGGTAATAAAGATATAGTTCAAATGATATTTTCAGATTTAACATGGATATTCAAGAGGGACTTTGATGTGAACTAAATAGTAAAACTGTCACTACAACTTATTGACAATGCACTACATCTAACTTAGAGACTCTAACTGCAAGAATCTCTACTCTCTCCGATCACTACTCTCCAAACTTCTCTACTATCCTAATCTTAGAGCTAGAATATAAACATGTCAAAAAAGAGGACAACACAAGGAAGTTTACATTGCTGATATAAGCCAGTTTATAAAGAATTTACTTCAGTTCGTTGCCATGTAACTGACCGAAAAAAGAAAAAAATGAGCATTATTATAACCTTTCCCATAATACAGTCTTAGTTGGAAATTGGGCATACCGAAACCTGTGTCAGATACTCTTTAAAAATATTATTCTAATTATATCTGGGTAGGCATGACTTGGTACTCTCATGTAAAATCATCCGATCAGCCATAGTAGCATAAAGTAGTGTTAAATAAATTAACAAACACACCCTAATTAACATCAAGAACTAGCAGGCATTAAATGAAGGCTTCGTATTGCCATCGCGCCAGAAGGTTTACGCAAGACTGGAGTTAACCAACTGATCAGCTGCTACGTTCCCTGGGTCTCCACCACAGGCAGGAACCCAGCAACGAACAACTGTAATCGTACCCTACCGTTTCAATAATTGTCTTTGACATGCAATGGTTCGATCCCATTCAGTGGGTTATTTCGGAGAGTTACGATATGCTGCTATTTCGTACTCCTTTAAAAACCAGTAATTCGTAGTAAATTAAATAATTACAATACGATGATAAAATATTAAAATACAGAAATATTTAAAAAGATATTTTCTATCATTGATTGCAAATAACCTAGCTCTATTTATCGACTATTGATTAAATATGAAATAATCATTAGACTACTTTTTGTTGAGTTTTCGAAATAGCAGGAGTGATTAATTATCATTATCATAGGTGATTGAGCTGATGACATGGAAAAGTTATAAAGTAGTGAAAAGGTAATTTTACAATAGAAGTTTGATTACTTAACAACAATAAATTAATTTATTGTATTGAGAACTCAACGTGAAAGTTACAATTGGAAAATAGAGACTACCTCCGTTCTTAGAAACTAAACAATTCCCAGTTTTGACTTACTCCTCTTTCTATCCTATTGGTACAACTAATTACAACCTAATATAAAAAAAAAATGATTTTTTTTATTACCAACTGTCTTTTCTATGTAATAGCTTCAATTAAGCAATCACGTATTTTAAAAAATAGTTTGATAATTTAAATATATTATATATTGACTATGATACCTTAATGTCCCTAGTGCGTCTTATACCTTAAGATAAAATACTATTCTTAATAAAAATAAATTTTACAAACAGCTCCCCACATTGATAACCTCAGCTTATGAGGAAAAATATCATAATAAATATGTTTTTTAGTGAGATGTTATAATATCATATGGTTCACCTGTTACGCCATAAGATAAAGTTTGTAATGAAGAATATATAAACCTAATAATTAATTTAATTAAGGTTTCTAAATACTACAATAGCGGAACTAAATACTATGTGATAAACCGGAAACATGAGGCAAAGTAAAACCTAGTAAAGCCCTTAATCCAAAGTGAATCTGACAAAGACCTCAAAGGAAAGGCTGTCAAGACATTGAGTAGTCAGAACAGATCTTAAAGGCTCACCAGGAGAAACAAGATACATTGTCAGCCGAGGAGCATTGATTTATTCCGTTCCGACTTCGAACTGTGGTAGCTCCTTCCGCTCTTCTTTCATCCTATCTCCTTCTTGGACTTCTGTTTCGTTTACTTCTCTCTCTCTCTCCCTCCGAGAAGATTTCATATTAATAAAGGTGTTTTTTTTAAATTTGATTATTTTCCTTCTTTCGCGACGAGTGAAAGTGACCCGAAGATTTATGGGAAATAAACTTAGGCCACATTGCTCCGTTTATTATCAGCCGACATAAACCAAGGCTTACCTGAGGATGAAACTTTTACGCCTTTTTTACTCACCAAAACTTGGCGGATAACTTTACGAGTTGGGGAAACTTGTGATAGCAGGGGATATAGAACAAACAAGAACATTCTAGACACGTGGCGATGATAAAAGCTCTAAAGAACCGAGGAAGATTATTTGCACGGACGGTTACAGTAACGTGTGTCACAGCTCTGCTTTTCGGGAAGGGAGAGTAAGACAATGATAGAAGAAAGGGTATCAAAAGTGTAAATGCTCTATATTTGTGTTTGACATCTCCCAACTTCGTCACTTTTTAAATTTTTTTTTTAAATCAAATAATTGCGATTTCTTCATCCACATCTTATCAAATTATATTGCTGGGCTAAAACTGGCATTCTAAAAACGAGGTTACTGCACAAGAGAGATCCTGTTCCGCGCTTTTAGCGTAAAATAGTTATAACTGATAAATTATTTTATATAATTTCCAATGTTCTAAAACATTTTGGGAACGGGATAGCTCAGTGGTAGAGCGCTGTGTATCCGTGCTGAGGTATCGGGTTCAAATCGGACTATGGATGATAATTTGTGTAACCTTTTAACATCCGGGGATGGAGACCTCCTGGAGGGCTCAGATATGGGTACCCATAATTGGAACGATACAACCGTGGCGGTCGTATGTATAAAAAACAAAGCAACTCCCAGCACAACTATTGTCGCAGAAACAGTTCAGTACGATCTATTGAATCCAAGAACCCCTCACAGAATATTGCAACACTGCGTCTTGAGGCATACATTTATCTTAGAATAACATAAGAGCTTTACATAAATCCATTATGGGTCAATGGTCAACTTATGCTTGGTGATGTTAAAATAAATAAAAATTTTATAGGTTCAACATTTATCCAAATTTTTTTTTTGATTCATTGAAGTATATCTGGGATAGGTTTTAGAGCCTAAATCACAATAAAAACAAATTTGTTATAATAATAAAAGCAAGACTGCGTTACTAAGCTGGCGTGACAATATTCAAAGTGGTTGGTGCGATGATACCATTCAACTGGTGGCCGACACACGATCCCTTCCCCAACACATCTTCCATCCTGTTGCGTCTTTTCCCATTTACTCGGACATCAGATAAATTCTTCTCCAATTAGATGTTACTTAAAAACCCAGTAAAATTCGAAAAATATAATATTAAACCCGTGCTTCTAATATCTAAGTTATAGTTTTATCCATTCTTAATTAAATTTTAAATTAAAAAATATTGTTGGGCTAGCTTCCATACCCTAAACATTTTCTATAATTTGAATTCCAGTTGTTGTTACATTGCGGAAGTTCTGGACCCAGTAATTACAACATAAATTCAACGGTAACAATTGTTAAAAAATCTGTACAACCACGATCCATGATGGGTCTTGGGTTCAGTATATCGTAGAGAATCCACTATTTTAACGGCATCGGTTTTGCAGGGAGGTTTTGTGTTCCAGATAATCCTCAACTGACAGCTATTTCTCCCAATTAAGGTCACCCACTTTATAGAGACTGGGTAAGCTCCAGGAAGCTTCAGCCCATAGCGTTCATCCGTGGCTGTTAAAAGATTAAATAATGAATTTACCAAATCCGGATATGAACCCACAACCTTCTGCACAGCAACTAAGCACTTTACGCACCGAGCTACCGCGGCCCCCCCCCATCCATAATAAATGAAGTCAGTAATAGAGGTGTCAGACCGGGAGACGTTCTACCATGTCTGCACTTTGACATCCTCCTTGAAAAGGCGGTAAGAGTCTTATACCACTGTAACTAAATTTGATCATCATGTACAACCCCTCACTTTCGCAGATGATGTTGACATTATATGATATTATAGGTTGCTCTATCGATTGCATGCAGTAATCATTCCTGGCCCAGATAAATTTTTAGGATTGGTTATAAACGATGACCATTATATGGTCTCTGAGGATGCACGCAGTCAAATAGGGGCAAATGTTTCATTCGGAAGATATAACATTGAACAAGTGACCGAATTTACTTACCTTTGATCGCATGCAACGCATGAAAACAGATATTAAAACCAGACTTATGCGCGCCATCAAATACAACTTACTATTAAGAAAAACCATTGCGAGTAAATTGATGTCCAGTTACCCTATTGACTGGTTATTAATAAATTTAACTATATATAAGACCCTTATCCGCCCAGTGCTTACCTTCGGTCCCGAAACTTGAACTACTACAACGTCAGACGATAAAAGCACCCCGACGAATCTTCGGACCCATTCATATTAGAGGGGAGAATAACGACGGGGAATAAACGAAGAAGTGCATGACCTACTCAAAGTTATAGTTATTGTAATAAAATTAAATCGTCTTCGATGGGCAATTCATTTCGTTTGAATCCGATCCACTCAATCTAACTGTTTAGTCAAAACTCGAAGGATGGTGTTGACGGAACAATCACAGGGTCGTCGAGCTGTCGGTAGGCCAAGATTAAGATTTGAAAGCAGGAGTAAAGAACTAGATTACAAAAGACAACTACAGAACAGCGTGTCGATTGGTGTTGGTGAAGGCAATGACTCCCTTTCGGGATGTAGCACCAACATAATAATAGATGTATATAATAATTGGGAAATATCCCAAAAAGTCATATTACATAAATAAATAATAATAATATAAATAATAAATAAATAAATATAGAAAAGAACCCGTCAAAGACATAATCTTTTCTTTTCAAAAAAAAAAAAAAAATTATATATATATAATTTCATTTACACTAATATTCAGGTATATTAGGTTAATTTCATTCCAGATGCCACATGTAGTTATTTGAAAAAATAATGCATAGTCGTTTCATTATAATTTATAATTCAGAATAATTTTCAGCATTCTGATTTTTTTCGTTCATGATTCAATTCTGTCAAACTATTAAATTGATAAAAGATAAAGGGTTCTTTATATAATTGTATAGATATTTTACAGCTTCATTTTTATATTGTTTACTGATATAGTAGATGGTGGGTTTTGGCGGACCTGAGATACTGATATCGGATAAAAATGCGGATGACCATCCGACCATCAGACCGACCAGATCAGGCACTAAGCGCCCTCCTTAGAGCATTATCTCCTTCTTATCGACCGCCCTTTACTCTTTCCCTTCACTTTGTTACGAACCCTTCGCACCATAACGAGGCCAAACTGCCCTTTTATGAGCCTCGGGGGCCAAGGACCTCCAAAATGGCTTATTGACTTGCCTTCGTCTGTCTCATAAATTTCTTAAACAACCATAATAATTCATTATTTTAGCTCTGTTCATTAGCTAAGGCCTTTTCTAATGGACTTTGGTAATCAGAGGGAAGTCAGAAATTAGGAAGATATTTTAGTAAGCAAGTTTAATATAATTTATAATTCGTATCTGGATTCTGTTGGAGAATCTTCCGCTGGGTCAATATACGATCTGGAACATGATGTCATAGCTTTTCCCAAAACAAATAAATAAGATAAACAACCGCTTATAGGTATTGAAAATCAGAATTAACAAGATATTTTAATTTTCTTATAAAAATAGCACATTTTATTCTATGTCCAAAATGTTAGATATGCGTTATAGATTCACATCAGTCTAACATTTCAGACCTATAAATCAAAGACCTGATCCCTAACAGATCTACGGATATCCCGAGATCTTTGTTCGCCCTGATAGTTCATGAAACTTACTCTGGATTTACGATTGTCTTCTTCTTCTTCTTCCGCCTCCCCAAAGTCCAAAGTCCTCCTTCCGCCCTCTCTAGATCCTCTTTCAGTATAGCAGAAGACGCCCCTTCCTCCCCGAACTATAACTAGACCCCTAATTCCGCCCTGTTTTGAGGGTATCCTGTTGTACCGGCCGCTTCTAATTAACGAGGTTAGTTCCGGTCTGCGGGTGAAGAGTACTGTTTCAGTTCCTTTCCCCACCTCCTCCGACTGCCCAATATCCTTCGCTAATAGCTCCCTTTAAGAGAGTTACTGTACTATATCCTAGCTAATATCACTTGATAGTACAACCTAGCAATTTGAATAAGTATTAATTTCAGTGCTAAATATTCAGTACTTGTGGTCAGTACCCCCTAGGCCATGGTTCAGGAGGTCAGGACAAGATGATTAACAGGTTAAATAGCATATTATGAAATTGTGTGTGCTAACATAACTACTTGTTATCTATTATCCTGATCTATTTTTATTTTATTCATTAGTTATTGTTTATCATTGTGTTTTGTACTAATACTAAGAGCTTAGGGGCGGCGAAGTTCAGTGGTAGAGCGCTGTGTTGCCATGCCGATACTTTTTTTAATCACTTGATAGCTGTGGATGAACCCTTTGGGGTCTACGGACCATCCTGGAGCTCACCCGTCCTTTATAAAACTGAAAATAGGCGGTTGAGCGTGATCTAGGACAAATCAACTCCCTGCACAAGCATTGTTCTAGAAACAGTACTGTCAAGACCCTTCACGGTTTTTAGCAGCACTTGGTATCATAGTTATTTTCCGAATGCGGTTTTATGTCAGTTGGGTTTTAAAACTTCGTGCTTCAGAAGTTATTTTTGTTTTCGGAAATTCAAAGCCATTCAATATCACTCCTATTGCACACCTGTGTGCAAGTAAGTACAAGTAGTTACAAAACAGTTTTCTTCTTTAAGTTAATAAATAATACGTTTTATTAAGATGATTTTTACAGGCTTGATGATTCGAATCATGTCTCACGATGATTTGTAAAAAAAAAAGTCATTGAAAGCAATGACATCATTTTCTATCATTTCCAGAAAACGTATTGTAAATTGGATTATTAAAAAAAAACTTGTGCTATTATATACTCCATTAAAGGTCTTGGATTCCGTACATAGTAGAGGCAAGGGTTCTGGAGGAAGGTTATTTGCACCGTATCAGTCTCAACTGCCTGAAAAATTAATTTATTCCAAACAAATTAAGGCATTATTGCTATATATCTAAGTCTGATATAATATTAACAAATGAGATAGTATAACAGTATTGTAAATTGATCCCATTATTCCCCAGCGAATTGATAGGATAGGTCAGGTATTAAAAAAAAAAGTCGTATTCCAGACCGGGTGTGACAGGTAATGAATATTAGCTTATCGGCTATGGATCGATCCCGTGGGATCGGGTGACCTTTCTAAAGCTCACCCAGTGCGTATCCTTTACTATCAGTGGAAAAACTAGAGGGTTGCCCGTGATCTTGTTGTTTTTTTCCCTTGCTAGAAATAAATAGTTTGAACTAGAAAAATAACGGTACCTAAGCCAGCCTTTATAGAATGCTTTGTTATAAAATTTCTCGATCGTGCTTAAACGGAAGTAGAGAATACATTTAATAAAAGTATACCGAACAACATTCACACAAATCGACAAAGTCCCTATGGGTAGAATAGGATAGCTATATAAAACGAATACGTAAATAGAAGCAGTGCATGAAAACTGACGTGAAACTAACTGGACCACAACCCTGAAAATATAAAATTAAATTTTAATTGCCACACTAAGTTAACCACGCAGGTAACGATACTGACAAGGGACAAAATTACTTTTTTATTAATTGATGTATATATCATAAAATGCAAATGGAAATTTCCCGTTGTTAGGATACCTGCAAGAATAACTTCCTTTAAACAAATCACAAACATAAAACATTCATGATTTCGGGTGAATAATAATTTATCACAGTTTCTTGTTAGTGTTAGTACCTATTGGTACCAATTACTTAGTTACGTGATACGTATATAACGTACGGTACGTATTACGATCCATATATGTTTTAAATTAATATTTCGTTCTTTGAGTGAATTCAAAACCTGTCGTATTAAGTTGATTGAAAATTAGAACTATTTATGACCCTAAATTTTTGGAGAATCGTACATTTGGAATATTATTAGAAAAGATATATTTGTTATTCCCAGATGATAAGTTAAATTTCACGGTTACTCCAAATTAACTGTGATTTTATCATAATTATTTAATTATAAATAAACTAGCTTTTGCCCGCGGCTTCGCTCGCTTGGAATTCGGTCTGCAACATAAAGTTTCGTGACAGATCATTTTAAATAAATAATTTAATTTCCTTTAGCTTTAAGTTACTCGTACATCCGAAATTTCAGATGTCTAATTTCAAAACTGATCCACGGATGATGACGGATTCCATACAATCTTTGAACCCCTATTGTATTAATAGGGAAACCCTTGGGGACGGAATTGTCCAATTTCCTTTCTTAGTGCTCATCTAAGCTATACAAAGAATCTATCTGCGAATTTCAATATGCTATGTTCAACAGTTTTTTTCTGTTGTGCGTTGACCTCTGGGTGTGTCAGTCAATCAGGTTACAGTTTTATAAACTTCGCCTGTGTGGTGTGTTGATAAAAAGTAGCTTATGTCCTTCCCCAGGCTTGAGATTATCCATATAAAATTTCATCACAGACGGATGCGAAACATACATTGACACTGATTAACAAACGGGTCGGACAGGAGTTTACTATTGTTCATGTCAGTTTTAAAAATATGTAAACTGTAATCGTAAACA
The DNA here is from genome assembly GCA_964056705.1 of Troilus luridus. NCBI lineage: Eukaryota > Metazoa > Arthropoda > Insecta > Hemiptera > Pentatomidae > Troilus > Troilus luridus. The sequence continues at coordinate 49,589,188 of OZ057416.1, forward strand.
ATAAACAATGTCCTTCCCCAGGCTTGAGATTATCAATATCAAATTTCATCATAGATGGATCAGCACAGCCATGAAACATACATTGACCCTGATTAACAAACGGGACGGACAGAAGTTTACTATTGTTCGTTTCAGTATGTGTACGTGTACATGTTTACTGTTGTAAAGGATCAGTATATAATTTAATTGAAATTATTAAAAATGATTTCTTAGTATAACGGTTTCACTTGTCGTACGGCAACAGCGAGAAGTAAACTTCTTTTTTTTTTTTCTCATCCTCTAAGATTTCATTAACGATATATATATATATATATATATATATATATATATATATATATATAAAATTTACAACTAAATATCTGCAAATGCTTCTATATAAACAAACGCCTTCTGTTACCTTTCGGTAAAAAGAAGTGAACTATGTTACTTGATTTTTTTTGTTCAGCGAAAATATGTAGATTTTCCTAGTAAGAAACACGTGAGCATACATACAAACTTTGCCCCCCTTTTCACCCACTTAGGAGCAGTATTTAAGAAAATCCTCACTTATCGGGTGCCTACGTCGTACAAAGAACACACCCTCCAAGTTTCAGGTCCCTACGATCAGAGGTTTAGGCTGCGTATTGATCCGTCAGTCAGTCAGTCATTCTGGACAAAGCATTTTATATGTATAGATGAACAAAATACAAATATAAGCTAAAAAATACAAATGGAACAATGAATACTAACAATGAAACAGAAACGAATAAAATCGGAATTAATATAAAAAACAATAAGTCAAAAACATTCCGAAAAAAAATGTTAAAGGATTGTGTGTATCATCATACGATTGCTATTTATTACATGTGGATTGAATAATAATACAACAATACTATATTAAGACCTATTTGGACATATCGAGCAAAACTTTGGGGTTCAGTAAATCAATTCCATATGCAGTACATACAAACAACATAATCCTAAATTCTGAGAAAAATTGAAAAATCTTTTTGGCTTATTTCAGGTAATAGCATAAAGTAATCACATATAAAAATAAAAATAAATTATTATTCCTACGAATCGATGGGGAAAATCAGTGAAATCAAATTTTCTGGTAGCGTTGGAGCACAAATACGAACATCACATAGAAGAATAAATAAATAAAATAAAAATACAATAAATAATTAAATATAAACAAATAAAATGTAGTTCTTAACAGCAGATGAAAGCCATTTATTATATCTAAGGATCACGAGAAGCTATTTAAAGTTCAATTTCAGTAGCATTATTCCTTTCCCTATCTTTCTGATCAACTAATAACTTTAATATAGAATTGTGTTTTCGTTATAATTTGCTACCGAATGCACATGGAAAATCCCAATTGAAGATCAAGAAAAATAAAACCTCAGTCGGAATAAAAAAAAAAAAAAAAGAAATCGTTTTCAATTCCATCCAAGAATAACCATCTCCAGTTACTGAGAAAACTCGGAAATAACTGTTCTTATTGTCACGGAATACGCTCATAAACAATTACATTGAAAAACCAACCCGCACGGAATTGGAGAAACATGGGATCCTATGTTCCTTTCTTATTCATTTCGGATCTTATCCGTCAATCCGATATAAAAAATGGTATCATGAAGTTGTAATGGAAGGCAGAATATAAAAAGAAATAACAAGCGAAAAATCGTTCGGTTACATTCAGTCGCCCACGGAATATTTTTCCTGAAAAGTTAGAAAAATATATTATACCTAAATTTCTTCAGACAACCGGATAATAATCTCAGGATACTGATCAGATGGAGAATCATTTTATTAACCCTTTGCAATCGAGGGCTCCGGAGCGTAGCCATTTAAAATTGATCTTCAAAGTCGAGGGCTCCGCTACGGAGACAATGCAAATAATTTTAGAACATAAAAACAAAACAAAATCGTAAAAACTATCTACAGGATATTTCGCTTTTGGTGACAATTGCGTTTTGAGCAAAATTCCGAACTTGGATACAAATGAGTTAAGTCCTGTTATTCAGCAGTAGAGTGTATCAGATTCGAGTTTATCTGTTGTTTTTATATTTTGAATTCATATTTATATCCCTGATATGGCAAATAAAAGAAAAAATTGTGAAAATTACAGTGATATTGAATGTACAAAAATGAATGTACAACACGAATTATTTTTCAAAGTGGAATTTTAATGATCTTGATTTATAAACATACAAGATTATTTTTTTATAAGAACGATGCCATTCTCATGTTATAATTTACAATTGTATAACAATCAAGTATAACAGAAAAATTCATGTCTAAATACAAAAATGAACCTTTCTGTTATCTGTGAGTGTATAAAACAGAAAGGGTCATTTTTATAAGTAGACATTTATTTTTATGTTAACATGATTACCCCATAATGAAAGCAAAGTTTCATCATATCTGACATGAAAACAACTCAGTCAATCCATCACGTGTACCTTTGGAAAAGAGAGGAATATATATTGTAATCAATAAATATATAATATTATTATTGTTATATACTGTTGTGTTAGTAAATACGACCAGTGCCTCAGGGTAGTATCTCCTATTACTATTTTGAAAATTAATTATATCTTACTTTTCGATGAAATCATTCTTGAGCAAGCGTGGACAGAATAGCGTTTTGGCATTCCTTTGTGGGGAATTGAGATTTATTTACTGGAAGTTGCTATAATAAATGAACATACTTTTTGAGGTAATGTGAAACTTTACTTTCATTATATAGTGACCTTGGTTACATAAAAATGCATGTCTAATTACAAAATAAACCTTTCTGTTATGTGCGACTTTCTACATCTGAAAATTCCTACATAAAATCCCCCGGTATCTTCACTCTTTTCCGTTCTGACTTCAACCGTCCTTTTTCTACCTTTGATGATTTTTTTTTTCTTTTTCAGTATCACTTCACAGGTTATTTTAATATTCATACCACTGTAAATTGTGTTGTCACATATAACAACTTCCTTTAAGTCATTTGCAAGACCAAAACTTTTCATAATCTCTAAACTTACTGTTTATAAATTAATTTTCTGGAACATTTTTAAATTTTCATTTATTTAAATGCTTGGAATCATGTATGAAAAGACTGCCACCATTCAGCGGTCAAACCTCTTTCCGGGCGTACAAAAGAGAAAGCCATGCTGGCAGTGGCTTCAACAGCTTTTACTCAAAGCTTCATGAAAATTCATACAGAGCATATGAAATAAATGTTTGTTTCAATGGCCCGACAGCTCTTCACTGGAGAGTATCCGTTGTTTCCAAACTCCAGTTTGGAGTGGGTTGTTATTTTTAACTGAAAGCGTTTTTGTATCTCAAGATCTTTATTCATATTCATTGAATACGTGGTTTTAATGGTAAAGATATTTTACTCATTGACTAGTAGAAGATTTAATAACGAATTTAGATGTAGTAACGTAAATCTCAGTAAGATTTATTTTATTTTAACATAAAAATAACTATTTTCGTTTATTCATTTACCGTATTTTTATGCGATTCGTTTTCGGTAGCCGCCGGACAAGTGAGAAACGGTGATACGGTGTGTATTCGGTACCTAATAGCAACCTGATAGAACCGAAAGCCCCCTCGACATGAATCGGTTTCGTTCGGTTTCTATTCGGTGTCTATTCGGGTCCAAGGTTCACAAAAACAATTGGCCGTTCACACATATACGCTTTAGTTTCGGTTCGGTTACATTTTTGACAAGCGAAAATATTATTTCATTTTCATTTTCTCATTTTAAATTTTGTTGTTTAATGAAAAATGAGTGATTCACTTGATATTGATATTTTTTATAATATATTATGAGTACTTTCCAGATTTATAATTATGATTTGATTTTAGTTTAAGCTATTGTTAGTAGGTTTTAATGACCCCCCCACCCCCGATAACATATTATAGGTACATTATAAATAATTGTTTTATATTTTTAACTGATTTTCTGACTATTCTTTATATTTTTCTGATATTCTTTCGGCGGCTACCGAAAACGAATCGAATAGGCACCGAACAGAACACAACCGTATAAATGTGAAACGAGCCTAATCGGACGATGCTACAATGGTAGTCCTGTACATTTTTATAATCGTAGTATAACTAAAATATCTTTAACGAGTACCTGGTACCTCACGTGACACCTTTTTTACGTCCTTACGAAGGATCGTTAAGCAAGGATTTTTATTCTCTCAGAAAAATCATAAGACCATCTGCCGGGCTTCGAACTCGCTAGCTATATAACTATATAAGGCTGTTAAGCTAGCTACTACACCGCGGAAAATCCCATTAACTATGTTGTAAAACTTGGATGCTTAACTATATTTTATGGTACAGTTATTATACTTTATATCATATCAATATTAATAAATGCTCGTTCTCAGTGCGTCGAACTTTATCTTCAAGAAATAATGAAGAATGATTAAATTAAATTTTTTTTTTTTACTTTTTAACTTATTTTTTTGAAACCACATCAAACTTTCAGTTAGAAGGTGTACAGTTCAACGCTTGTTATCTCTTCTTATTTTCTTATATTCATACTCATTTTACACCTGCTTCTTGATCTTTTTTTTATTTTTTCCCTCATTGGGAGAAGCACCATTTATTAATTTCCATCACCTCTTTGATAAGAGGTGTCTTATCACTGGCCTGTTCCTCATCCCACAAAATAAAAAATTAAATAATGTGGGATCTGTAGAACCTCAGACCAAGATGACAACCTAGGTATGCCGTAAAAGACATAATGTTACAGACGAGAAATGTTAAGTGGTATTTAATATCTATATTAAATATGCCTTTATTTATTATAAAGTGAGTACCCTTAATTAGGGTGATTTGAGCCCAAATACCTGCCTGCACAACCGATGACTTCGAAACAGTACCGTCTCTTATCATATACTGAATCCAATACTCTTTATGGGTTGTAGTTGTACAAAAAAAAAAAGAAATAGTTACACATGTTTTTATTTGTTAAGGTAAAACCTTCAAGAAGTTGAGGTTACTTTTTTTTTTCTTGTTATATCATGCGTCAGTATTATTATAAATAATAAACCTTAATTAATTTAAAATGAGGATTTTTATACTTTATTATTGTCAAGATCATCGAATCAGTATTTATTCTTTGTGCAACAGAAAAAACATTTGTAACCATTTGTTTTAGGTCATCATAATGCCAATAATAAATAATTTGTAAACTTACAAGGTTACACAGATGTGAAGATTACATTACATTATGTAATTATTATTTAAAACTAATGATTATATATACAGACTGACTTTACACCCACAAGGCCACTTACACTCCAACTTCTTGTAACTCAGAAGTATTTGGGTTCCCTCTCTTAGATATAAGATCCCGCTTATCCTAAGCTTATAGCCAACGTCTCTTTCAAAGATCCTCTCCTAATGCCTGGCTTAAACGGTTTTCTCTTACCAGTATCAAGTCATGTCAGTTAAGACATAAACAGACAAGTATAAGAAAAAATCTCAATAGGTGTTCAAATATTTTTAATTTTTGTTGATGTAATCTAAGAAAATGTAAATATATTTTGGCGATTATTATATTATAATAATGGGATTTTTTTTTATATTTTAAACTTTTCATTATATGAAAATTATAAGTCTGTTGATTATGGTCCTTTAATATTATTTCAAATAATTATTTTTTTTTTACAATAAATAAAGTTCAGTAGATAGATAGATATAAGATAGATATAAAATGCTCTTTATTAAATTATTTACAACTGTTCTTTTTTTTAATTTTATTTTTCACATTAGCAACCTCAGCATGGTACTTATACCGTCTGCCGGGAGTTTGATTAAACTACTAAACAACAAGAGAAAACCAAAAAATAAATCAAATTTCTTTTTGACATTAATAATTAAATTCTGAAATTAAAAATGTCTATAACGACCTGCATTACTTACAAAATTATATAAACCTATAAAATTCTCTCCATTCAGAATATCTATTAATTTTTGTTTTGATATCAGCTCATATTTTAAGAATTTTTTTCTATACAATTTTAAGACGGGACACACTGCCAGGAAGTGAAAACTGTTTTCAATTTCTTTCAGATTACACAGTGAGCATAGCTGTATATTTTGCGAATCAATTTCAAATGGTTTGTAATTTAGATTCAGAAGTTCCCCTCTACACTTCATAACTACGCTCATTTTTTTTTGTTGCTTTAAAATGTCTATGGTAATCTATTGTTTTATTTAATGAGCTATAGAGGCCGTGGTGTGTGCCCTCTGCTGCTTTTGCATGGCAAACTTGGATAAAATAATCTTTGTACAGCTCCAACATTTTGAACATTTCTCCCTCCCAAGTATCCACAGAGTTTAAAGTTAAATCCAGTCTATAATTTATTTTTTTTTGCAATTTCCCCCCACTCTTTAAACCATGATATGTTTTGTTTTATTATTTCTCTTGCTATAACTGTACATAGCCTATCTTCTTTATAATCTAGTATTTTTAAAATATAATTGGATTGCATTTTTAGTGTGTACATGTGTATTAATTTTCTATTCATTTCTAAGTACACAAAGTAATTTGGGGTATTAACCGGTAATTTAAAAATTTTTTTAATGAAATACCTTTCAACTTTTTCTATTTCCTCAAAATATTTGTGGCCCCAAACTTGACATCCATAGGTTATGACATTTTTAATTGTTGACTCAAATACTTTAAATTTTGACTCTAATGGCACTTCTGGATTTTTGAACAGTTCTCTCCACATCATATTAATCCCAACTTTTGCCTTACTTACTTTTTCTTTAATGTCATATTTCATTTTTAAGTTATTGCACATCACCACCCCTAGATATTTGTATGATTTCACACATTCAATTTGCTCATTATTTAGGAACCATTTCTCTTTTTTTGTACACATTTTGCCTCTATTATTCTTCTTAAATACTATAATTTTTGATTTGTCCAAATTTACAAACAAATTCCATGTTTTACAATAGATTTCTAATCTGCCTATCATGTACTGCAAACCAACCGGATTATCTGATATTAGGACAATATCGTCAGCATAAGCCAACATATTCACTTTCTTATGCCCCACTATGACTCCTCCCCCGAGATTCTCCGCTAAATCATTTATGAAAAGAGTAAACAGGTATGGACTCAGTACACATCCCTGCTTGACCCCCATCCCCGTCTTGAATGACTCCGTAACTCCATCTTTTGTCCAGACCACTGCCTCCGTGTTTTCGTAAAGACTTTTTATAGCGTTAGTGAACTTAGTTGACAAACCCATTTCGTACATTTTGTAAATTAACGCATTCCTGTCCACAGAGTCAAACGCTGCCTTGAAGTCGACAAAAAAACAATAGATTTTATTTTTCCCTAAATGCCACATGTACTCTATTAAATTGCTTAAAATAAACAAATTGTCAACAACTGAGCGGCCCTTTCTGAAACCTGCTTGGCCTTCTATCAATACATTTCTTTCTTCCAACCAGTTTGTAAGTCTTACTGCTAGCATCCCAGAATATATCTTCGAAATGGAATCTAAAAAAGAAATACCCCTGTAATTTGTCACTTCGCCAAGCTCACCTTTTTTATGGAGAGGGAAGATGATTGATTTTCCGAAACTCTCTGGAACTTTACCTTCATCAAAACAGAAATTGAACAGCTGCAGTAGAGCTTTCGTAAAGCATTCAGGAGAATTTTTATAAAATTCACTTGGTATTCGGTCAAGCCCAGGTGCTTTATTGTCTTTTAACTTATTTATGGCTGCGACCACTTCATCATAACTGAATTGATTATCTAAATACCCATCCTTTACCCAAGGAGCCGCATATGAGAAAAGTTCAGTGCAAAGATGAAGGTTATACTGTTTTTTAAAATGCTCTTTCCATTTTAGTGGTTGAATATTTCCAATACGGAAGTAGTTTTTTTGCTTAAATTTATTAGTCAAGTCCCAGAAATCCTTGGAATCCCTCGCCCTCTCGAACTTGTCACCTATCTCCCTGAAGTAGTTTTCTTTTTTCCCTTTACAGAGTTCCTTATAATTTTTTACATTATTTAAATATGCCTTTCTGATCAAGTGGGAGTTTGTATTTCTGTACAAGTTCAATAGTTTAAATATTCTTTTCCTCTTATTATGACACTCATAGTCATACCAAGGTTGTTTTTTATTAATCTTAAAGTCACCCCTACTTCTTATTACATAGCATTTTTTAATTAGCTCCTTCATCTTCTCAAAGTCTGCCAGCCCTATTAGCTTTCTTTCTTTCAAAAATGCATCTGTTTCTTTTTCTATCTTTTCCCTATACTCCGCTGACCTCTCTTTATGCCAAATCATTTTCGGGATTAGCTGACAGCATTGTTCATCCTTTATCGCCATTTTTATTCCAATGCTTATGACTAGAGGCATGTGGTCCGAAAATATTTGTTTTTCTACTTCAAAACCCTTTACTATTTCTTTAACCCCTATTGAAATTATACCTAAATCTATTGTGGAACAACCGGCATTACTGATGTATGTAAATTCTCCCTCTCTGTCCCCCTCTGATCTACCATTAAGTATAATTAGCCCATTATCATCGCACAGTTCCAAGAGTTTTCTTCCTTGCTTACTTACTTTCTTGTCTTTTGATTTCCTATTCTTTACCAATTCTCCTTCTCGGTTATTATCTTCCCAATATGTAGTCTGTCTTTCTCCTATCCTTGCATTTACATCCCCTACCAACAGGTATTGTAGTTTATCCTTACTAAAAATTAAATTTTGTAGCCTTTCAAATTCTTCTACCCAATACCTAGCATTAATATATAGTGGAACAATGTGTACTGATTCCTTTCCCGTTTCTAACTGTATTAGAGTCTGATTTTCTACCGTTACATATTTACATAATTTTTCCTCCTTTAACCATTTTTTATATCCGAATATTTTACCACCGCTAGCTCTACCATACTTACTAGTTCTGCTGGCTGGCTCGCAGTACAGACAGTAATCAACAAAATAATTCTCAATGTGCACGTTACAATTATCAATTTCTAAATGGGTTTCAAACAGGCAAAATATGTCATACTTACATACAAAATTGAAAAAAGCAACATTATCTATCTTATTTTTTATCCCTGCTATATTGTACCCTAATAATTTAATCGTTTTATTAGATTCATACAGTCTTGTAGCCAAATTAGAGTTTACCCGGCAGACGGAATATTCCTATTTACTAAGTGGTATCTTCACCTCTTCGTTCTTCGCTGGTTGATTGGCCTGGACCCCTGGCGTACAGCAGCGCGACCACAGTTCTTCTCCCAGTAGACCCCTCAAGTAGTTAATGTCTTCTTCTCCTCCCGAAACACCACTTTCATCATCCCACTGATATTCCTTCCCATTCAGAATCAGAGTGTCCTTTCTGACCAGGCATTTTAAATGTCCACCCTTTCTCATAATTTCTTTTTTGATCCAGAACATCCTGTTTCTTCTATTTCTTACTTTCCAGGTGTAATCCCTATCTATGTAAAAGCCAGTCCCCTTTAGTTTCCTCGTATTCCTTAGTATGTCTGTAACTACTCTACTGGTGGTAAACATTACCTTCTTAGCCGTACGTCCTTTGCCTTCCTTTCCTACTGTAAAAGTGTCCTCTATCTTCCCTTCCACTTCAACATTCAGCACTTCTTTACAAAAGGTTGTTATTTCTTCAACATTTTCTTTTCCGTCAAATCCTTTAAATATTAAATTGTTTCTTCTCAACTGGTTTTCTATTGCTTCTAGCCTCTTATCATTTTCTTGATTTTTGGTCTTCATTTTCTCCAGTTCGTTCTTCAAAATTAAATTTTCGTCTTTTAGTTTTTTAATTTCTGTGAAGAGCTCTGATATATCTTTTTTTGTCGCCAGTCCCTTTGAGTCTATCATCGCTGAAAATTGTTTCATCATTTCTCCATAATCCATTCTATTAATTTCTTCTCCCATTTCTGATGACACTGTATCTTCTGTCCGACTTATTTTAGTACCCACTAAAACTTCCGGCGACGATCGACTTCTCTTGACCCTTTCTTTTTTTTGTATTGGCGTTGACAATTCTTTCCCTTCCACTGTATAATTTTTAATTGATTTTGGCATTTATTTTATTCTGTTAAGAGAAAACCTTATTTTGTCTTGATTTATTGAATGTTTGTTATTTTTATTTCGTTGTAATTGTTTTGGTTAGGGTTTGTTATGGCTAGACATTTATATTCTATCTTTCAGGAATTAAGATATTGTTTGTATACTCTGTGGGATTATGACTCACTAGCCTACGTAGTTTACCTGCAGGTTCCCGCTCGTGGCCAGTTGCTCCAGTTTAAATTTTTCTCCTTATTTTTTTCCCGCTAATCCACTCGGTGTAAATTCTCGTCCATTACGTAGAATTAACACAGGTACTGTATTTTATTACTGTTGCAATTTTTTATCACCATAAACTCACTTTTATCCACTTTTTAATAAACTTTTGCAAGACACGATGTTCACTCTACGAATGCTAGAACCAAACTCTAAATAAAGTTCAGTATAATACTTAATTGGTTACCTAGTGGGCCTATTAAAATATTGAGTATATTGCTGTAAATAAAATAATTAAATATTTTTACTTTTTTTTTTATATAGATAAAAATAGTGTATAGTATTCTTCTTATATTCAACTTCCGGGATGGACCGTGTCTTGTTGATGTTATGAACCAAGCTTTCGCTCATCGTGCTGTGAGCTTCTTCAGGGTTAGTCAGTTAATGAAGAGCGGATGGTTGGAGTCGGGGTATTTATATCTGGGGGGCGTGGTCTGGATCGAAGTCGGCCTTCCCATTGGTTCGCTTGTGTCGGTCGTGTTGTGTTCGGGTGTGTTCGTGTGTGTTCGGTGGGGTGGGGTTCATCTGTATGTGGATGGTGAGGTAGTGTATGGGTCTTGCGTTGGATGGCCGGATACCAGTTTTTGCTGAGCTTATAGCCATCTTCCCTATTGAAATTGTTGGGTTGTTTGACAATTTCGATAGCTTCTCTTATGTTACGGAGATGGTAATTAGAATCTTTTGTAAGGATGGTAGTGTTTTCAAAGGGTATGTGGTGGTTGGTGTTGTAAAAGTGTTCTGCTACAGCCGATTTTTCTTTCTTGAAATTTTTGACGCAAGATATATGCTCTTTGATTCTTTTTTGGATGGTCCTTCCTGTTTGTCCTATGTAGACCTTGCCGCAGGAACAGGGTATGCTGTAAATGCCTGGGGTACGTAGCCCCAACTTGTCTTTGGGATTCTGTAGGATGTGGGCTATTGTTTTGTCTGTAGAGAATGCGGTTTTGATGTGGTGGTTCTTTAGGATTCTGGCAATTTTTTCCGAAGTACCTTTAATGTAGGGGATGGTCGTCTGAGTTACAGGTTCATTGTCTGTTTGGTGTTTGTCTTGTTTTTTGTGCTTTCGTTTGTTTTCTACCCTGTTAATGGTTTCTCGGTCGTATCCGTTCTTTAGGAGGGCTGTTCTCAAGTGCCTCTTCTCCTTCGGAAGCTGAGACGATTCAGCTATCGTTTCGGCTCTGTTGAGTAGAGTGTTGATAATTCCTTCCTTCTGAGCGGGATGGTGATGTGAAGTGGCATGGAGGTATCTGTCTGTATGGGTCGGTTTACGGTATACACTATGTCCTAAGTACTTGCCTTTCTTTTCAACCAGGACATCCAGGAAGGGGAGTTTGCCATCTTTCTCCAACTCCATGGTGAATTGAATGTTAGGGTGGATGCTGTTGAGATGGAGCAAGAATCTGTCCAATGCGTCTCTTCCGTGTCTCCAGATGGCGAAGGTATCATCCACGTATCTGAACCAGCATTCAGGCTGTTCGGCTGCAGTAGAGAGTGCTTTCTGTTCAAAGTCTTCCATGTACAGGTCTGCTGCTGGTGAGCTTAAAGATGATCCCATCGCTGTGCCTTCCAATTGTTTGTAGTAAGTTCCGTTGAATAGGAAATATGTCTCCTTCATGCATATTTCCGCTAATTGGTACTCTTCTTCACTTAGTAAGTTCTTCATGAGCTTCAAGACTTCATCAGCTGGGACTTTAGTGAATAGCGACTTGACATCAAAGCTCACCAGGATGTCATGTTCGTTGATCTGGATGGTCTTAATGGTGTCTATAAATTGTTTAGAGTTACGGATATTGTGTTTAGTTTTGCCAGTGTGGGTTTTGATTATGTCTGAGATGTATTTGGAGAGGTGGTATGTAGGCGAGCCAATAGTGCTAACTATAGGCCTCATAGGAATGCCGTCTTTGTGTATTTTGGGTTGTCCGTACATTCTTGGTGGGGTGGGGTCGGATATTGTGAGTCGTTTGGTTTTTAGTGTCTTAGTTATGCTGGTATTAATAATAGTGTGAATTTTCTTGTTAATGTCAATTGTGAGCTTTGATGTCAAGTCGCTATTCACTAAAGTCCCAGCTGATGAAGTCTTGAAGCTCATGAAGAACTTACTAAGTGAAGAAGAGTACCAATTAGCGGAAATATGCATGAAGGAGACATATTTCCTATTCAACGGAACTTACTACAAACAATTGGAAGGCACAGCGATGGGATCATCTTTAAGCTCACCAGCAGCAGACCTGTACATGGAAGACTTTGAACAGAAAGCACTCTCTACTGCAGCCGAACAGCCTGAATGCTGGTTCAGATACGTGGATGATACCTTCGCCATCTGGAGACACGGAAGAGACGCATTGGACAGATTCTTGCTCCATCTCAACAGCATCCACCCTAACATTCAATTCACCATGGAGTTGGAGAAAGATGGCAAACTCCCCTTCCTGGATGTCCTGGTTGAAAAGAAAGGCAAGTACTTAGGACATAGTGTATACCGTAAACCGACCCATACAGACAGATACCTCCATGCCACTTCACATCACCATCCCGCTCAGAAGGAAGGAATTATCAACACTCTACTCAACAGAGCCGAAACGATAGCTGAATCGTCTCAGCTTCCGAAGGAGAAGAGGCACTTGAGAACAGCCCTCCTAAAGAACGGATACGACCGAGAAACCATTAACAGGGTAGAAAACAAACGAAAGCACAAAAAACAAGACAAACACCAAACAGACAATGAACCTGTAACTCAGACGACCATCCCCTACATTAAAGGTACTTCGGAAAAAATTGCCAGAATCCTAAAGAACCACCACATCAAAACCGCATTCTCTACAGACAAAACAATAGCCCACATCCTACAGAATCCCAAAGACAAGTTGGGGCTACGTACCCCAGGCATTTACAGCATACCCTGTTCCTGCGGCAAGGTCTACATAGGACAAACAGGAAGGACCATCCAAAAAAGAATCAAAGAGCATATATCTTGCGTCAAAAATTTCAAGAAAGAAAAATCGGCTGTAGCAGAACACTTTTACAACACCAACCACCACATACCCTTTGAAAACACTACCATCCTTACAAAAGATTCTAATTACCATCTCCGTAACATAAGAGAAGCTATCGAAATTGTCAAACAACCCAACAATTTCAATAGGGAAGATGGCTATAAGCTCAGCAAAAACTGGTATCCGGCCATCCAACGCAAGACCCATACACTACCTCACCATCCACATACAGATGAACCCCACCCCACCGAACACACACGAACACACCCGAACACAACACGACCGACACAAGCGAACCAATGGGAAGGCCGACTTCGATCCAGACCACGCCCCCCAGATATAAATACCCCGACTCCAACCATCCGCTCTTCGTAAATTCGCGTTCTTTGTAAATTCTTAAAATACCTATGGTAAAAAAAGAACCTAGTTTTAAGTGATGTATATATTATTATATTGTTGTATATACTGCAAAAATTGTAAATATTATTTCAATAAAGAGATTTGAAACAAAAAATCCGCTCTTCATTAACTGACTAACCCTGAAGAAGCTCACAGCACGATGAGCGAAAGCTTGGTTCATAACATCAACAAGACACGGTCCATCCCGGAAGTTGAATATAAGAAGAATAATAATGACCGTGGAAGCCTACGTGAACAGTGTATAGTATATAGGAAAAATGTCTTAACCTTATTGAACGGAATTCTCTGTATTGATACAACAGTCCTAAAATCTTAACATTGTTATAAAATGTTGTTTGTTTCATTTCTAAAATCTATTAACCGTGCTAAAACCAATTAAAATAAGGCAGCAAACTGTCTTGTTAGACAAAATTGCTTGACTAAATTAGCAAAAAAATGTGTAAAAGTAGATTTTTGAAATTTAGGAGTCATCCGATTTTGATCCTGAACGCTTCAAATATACAACTAAACTCTCTTCTCGTTTAGTTATTTGTAAGGGTGGCCCAAACTTGAGTACAAGTACATGTATATGATAATTGTGGTTATTGTGTATTTTATCTCTTCTGTTATGTAATGTTACTTAATTTACTTCTTTGGACATCTTAACCTTAACTCGGCCATTACTTCTTCTGAGTAGAAAGCCGTCGACAACATTTTTATTATTTTTAATTTTAATTTTGTATTATACAATATTAACGTTTTGTTATGTCCCTATTATGAACTTTAATCTGTCTAACTCCTGTTAACATATACTATTACATATCCTTATTCCTGCATTACTCAGGTTAGTTCAACTCATATTTTATAATTGTTATGGTTAATAACCCTTTTTTACTTCAACTCTCCAAGAGTTTGGTAAATCAAGTTCATAATAAGGTAAATGAGCTCTTCATTACCTGGCTTTGGGAATTATTTGCTAGTAGCATCCCAACCGAATGTATAGTCAATGAACTGCTGTGGAAAATAAATCAGAATTGAGAAGTGAAGGAAGGTAGACTGGTTTGTGCGGGCGCGATCCTGAGCCACCCACACTCCACCTACCTGCGATCCGATGTCAAATGTCTTCGATCCAATTTCACACCGTGCCTCTCTCAAGAGCCTTAATTAACACAACCGCATCTACCTCGTATATGGTTTCCTTACAAGCTCTACCAGTCTTACGAGAATTATTAATTAAAATCTATAACTATACATTATATACTACGTGGAATTATCTCTAAAATAAGATTTTTGTACATAGGGAGCGGATTCGTGTTACTTTCTTAGCAAATAAGGTGCTAAGTCAAGCATTGGAATGTAATAGAGTTATTTCTTACATTGCAAGTATATTTCAAGCCAAAACCAACAAGAAAGACAAATATAAACCAGCTTTATCGAGCATACCCTTGCCGGGGGCACCTGTGGTGTAGTGGCCAGCAGAGCAGCCTTATATGTCTAACATCGTTGGTTCGCAACCTGACAGATAGCCCTAGACCAGAGGTCGGGAACCTACGGCTCGCGAGCCATGCGGCTGTTTGGATGTAAAGCTGCGACTCTTTATTTCTATACATAAATATTATTTGTTTTATACAAAAAAAATTAAAAATCGTTTTGAATCGATTAACGAGAATTAGGTACCAATTCTATCTCTCAGCCACTTGTACTCGTTTTTCATCTTACCCTTCTCTGTGATACGTATCGTCACTGTCGTCAGTCCTTTGGAAGCTCTCAAATAACGCCGTTGTCGGATGTTTCTATGTAGGTTTTAATTCGCTTTCGACGCAAGACAATATTTCGTCTTCACCAGTGCATTGGCTGTGACGTATAGTTTGTTGTTTCAAGTAAAAGAGTTTGAAGCGAATTACCTTCTCAAAGTTATGTACGTATATATATATATATATATATATATATATATAATAATATTTTTTATAAAACATAGTAAAGGTAGGTAGCATAATAAATGTTAAATGATTTTTAACTTTAAAGATATGTAATTATATAATGATGCCATGTACATATTATCTAATTTGTTGTGAAAAATACTACTTAAATATGAATAAATAGATATTTTTTCTTATGAATATATAGATTAGTTTGTTTTTTTTAATAAAAAAATATTTAATGCAAATAATATTTATTGTTGGCAAGAAAAATTTTTTTGGCTCTTTAAAAACTTCGAAATTTAGTAATTTTTGACTCTTGCAACTAAAAAGGTTGCCGATCACCCCCCTAGACTTTTTTTACTACTTAGTGAATAATCCTTGGTTATGCCGTACTTTTCTAAAATATGGTTCCCGTCAGATACTCGTTAATGATCCTTATTCTTTAATATACCGGGATAGGCAAAATCTAGGAGTACCACTGTAGCATCGTGTGATTAGCATAGCATTATAAAGTGACTCTAAACGAATAAATCAAAACGCAAATTTATTTTAAATACTTGCCGTCAAAATGTTGGGTGGTATTATTGCAAGAGAATTACCTCAAATAGAAGAAAACGCGAAAATCGGCTAGAACAAATCGTTATGTGCTTGAAATAATTAGAAGAGATCATTAGTTGAAAATACCTTTATTCCCTTCATTAACGATCTTTTAACTGGTCGATGTGATTAATAGTATTATGAAATATATTATATACGTGTAAATAAAATCTACAATTTGTATGTACATTAGGGATATAAATACCTAGAATTGTAAATGAATTACTAAGACATTCATTTCTAGACAATACACAGTAAAAATCTTAGATGTTTTCGTTATTTTCTTATTATAAAAATGCATACGATATCTCACTTTTTCAGAGCCTGTACAAAGCCGTGTAAAGTAGATTTTTTAATTAGTGACCGATTTGTGAATAGATATAATTTAAATATCTATCAATAAATTTTATATTACGTACAAACGTTATCCAGAGTGTGATATTACATTATAATTAGCTCATATATAATTGAGGTTATAATTTAAATTGGTTCGGCAACTAATGTAGGAAAACCCACGCTATTGAATTTTATACACAATGATTGTGTAAGGGAGCCCAATGTATCAGTTTATGACAACTATTATATCACGTGGGAAATTTTTTCTTGGCACAAACTCACGTTCTGTTAGTACAACTGGTTTATAGCAAACAGTCACAGATTAGCTCTTTTATTTATCTTATACTCACACACACACGCATATTACAGAGATATTCAGCATGTTATAACAAACTAGTAAATTTAAATCGGCCAGCAATGAACATTATATTTAAACTCCACAAATTTATTTTTATGGTCATGTTAGAATTGACTGCTGAAAAAGGGTTCTGTTACCAACTACAGTAATCTACCTGCTATGCCCCTCGTTTGAGTAGCACTTTCAATGTGGCAGTAGTGATTGAGTTTTTTCCTGGAGTGGCAGGTCCTACGGGGCAATAGACTTCCAAATAAACCGAAACTTATAAAAACTTAGACCCCTGAGCAGCTCCTGTCGTAGCATCCGAAGAGAGGAAGTGGTCCTTACACGACTTAGGATAGGACATACATGGCTTACCCACGCTCACCTAATCACTAAAGAACATCTGCCAACATATGAGAAGTCCAATGAGATTTTGACAACAGTCTATATCTTTGAGGATTGTGACTTTTACAAATAATATAGGACTACCCGCCAATGTATAAAAAAAACCTGTACCACTAACACCTATGAAGGGTCTGGGGTTCAGTGCATGGTAGAGACTGTACTGTTTCATGGACAACGGTTCTGCCGACGGTAAGACTTGTCCTAGGTCACGCTCGACCGCCAGATTTTTCCCCCTTATTTTGGGTACCCTATTTTTATAATATTTTATAGAGGCTGGGTGGGCCCCAGGAGGGTCCTAGATCCTATATGGTCCATCTCCCGCTGCAAACAGACTAAATAAAACTCATGGCCTGCAGCGGGAATTGAACCAGGATTTCCGGCATGGCAACTCAGTACTCTACCACTGAGCCACTCCTCTCCCCCGCCAATGTATAAATGGTAATGGGAAATGAGGAAATGATAACTTTCTTTCAAAAATGGAATTAATTAAAAATATCTGTTATTGTTATCTCCATCTTATTTTTCTTTTTATATATATATTTTTTATTAATATCTTTATGTTATTCTATTTTTACCTTAAATTATTTTACTTATTACTGATCATAATCCTCTCTCTTAATTGAATTAAAACTGAATATAAATAATCTATTTATTATTTAAACCAAATTAAGTTTAGGCATTGATAACCAATAGGTTTTACGTATCAAATTTAAAACAACGAGGTTGTCATTTGAGTATCTTGGTTTTTTTCAAAATATTTGTTAATAATGATCGAGACAATTTATTCAGAAAGTAAATGGGAAAATTTTCCACGATGAAACTTCTTCGGTAACTTTTATAGACAATCTATCAACTTCCGTTCGAGGTCGAGATCGGCACAAAAGAAACGGGGTAAAAAACAGAAGGAGAAATGTTTTCAAAAAAATTTCCACTTCCTGCCCCTGGGACTGGTCCAAGTGGCCAACAACCTGCAAAAGAATAAAGTTTTCGTGTTAGCCTTGCAAGAGCATTCTTATGAATATAAAATAAATAGGAGACTCCTGAGGAACTGATGGCCTGAAAGTGGAAGCCTGAGGAAAACCCAGTTATCGCATCAGTTGAAGAAGTTCTTTTCTTTTTCCATTTGTACTCTTTCCTTCGTCTTATTCAAGTCCACCGCATTTCGAGGCTGTCAATAATCCTTCCAATCTTCAGAAATTGGATTCTGTTTTTTTTTGTTTTTTATCGTTGAATTGTCTATGTTCCCAATCATTTTCAATGAAAGATACGTTGTAGTGTCCAATAATAGTTATCATGTTTTTTTTATAAACATTCCAAATTTTTTTTTAATATTCTCCACTAACCCATCTAATTTATCTCGTATTCAATCGTTACAATTCAAAATCCTTCTTAAAATTCTTAATGCTCCTTACCTTGTTATAAATAAATCAATCCATAATGACCTCAATGTCCGATTTGTTTGCGGATTTGGTCCGAACCCGATAAAAGTCTTTTTATGAAAAAATGTATTCCCACTCAAACCTAGCTACCTCTTCAATTCCTCCTTAGAGGCGTATGAAAAGGAAATTGCCTCGTGACCTTCTAAGTTGAATTTGTTATTTCTGCACTATCACTGGGTAGTTTTACTACTTTTCTTTATCAATGTCATTATGCATCATTGCTTCCATTTACTTGCTATATTGTTACCATACAGTTGTAAATTTCAATGAATTAATTAATAAAAATCTTTCTTTAAACAAAATTACTGCAATATTGAAAAGTAAAATTGCAAATGGGTTGCGCAGTGTGTATGCTGTGTTGATATGCCGAAGGTTCTGGATTCAAACCGGACTGTATGAATATATTTTTATTTAAACGATTAAACATTGTTATAAGACATTTGTAAAAACTAGCCTTAAACACTTCATCCCCGTTCAGTTTCATATTAAAATCAATTGCTTTCTCGCATATAAGTGGGCCAGACAAGGGTTCTCCCAAACTTCGTTTTTGAAGAAACCATACATTGACGGCTTCAAGTTCAATATTTTTTGGTTTCTTCATCACTTTTTGGTGACGTGGTCCAGCTTCACTATCCATAACTGAAGTAAAATTAATGATAGAGTTCGTATTTTTTTTAAGTCGATGGTCGATTTTCCGAATTTAAATTCGTCGGCAAGGGAAGCAGGATTTTCTCATTTTTTAATCCTCTTAATGATTTTTACTTTGTCCTTAAGGGAAAGAACAACACGATTTCTTTTTGTCATTTTCACTAGTTTCGTAAAACACTGAATCACTAAACACGAAATCAATTTCTACTCCGCACTTTGATAATTAACTTTGATGTAAAACTAAACTCTGGTGTGTCACAATGAACGTTCAAAAACAGACTGACAAAGCAAATTAAGAGAGTAGAAAAAATCGAAGAATTCTCAGGAAAACCTAACCCGGGAAAGCGGGAAACTATTACGCATATACTCACCAAATTAATTCTACACAACTACAAAACCACAATACTAACTACAAAAACAGTAAACAACAATTAAAAGATTTGCAAATAAGATTATAAAATATTCCTAAGCAGTTTGTAAGATCATTACATATTTATAATAAAATAATAAAAGCTTGTTACATAATTAAGGTTTCAATCTTTTAACTGGCAGAAAGACATTTTTTATTGTGTAAAATTATACAACAAATCAATAAGTCTTGAAAATCCTTGTTTAATATTCAACTCGCGAAAATGTTTATTTTTTGAAATTTTTCCGAAACAGTCCGGATAATTGACGTTCCGGTTAATTGACGTCCGGATAATCGACGCTCTACTGTAATCACCAGGGCTGAGAGTAAAATAAAATAGAAGATATAACTGGTTGTAAAAACAGAAATGACAAAAATTGCAGAAAATACAAAGGGTTTAAGATAATGCTATGTTTTCTTGTCTTAAATATAATTTAAATATTCTAATTGATTTTGGGATTCCAGAGTAATAATTTAGGATGATTACTCAAATTATTATTTCTTTAAACGTCCTAACTTTTTTCTTAATTGAATTCTTTTCAAAGGTTGGTTGAGTGTTTACCAAATTACTAATTAATTAAACCATCAATATATTATTCATAAGTATATAGTGTATCTGGGTTAAGCAAGCACCAAGAGAATTAAAATGAATATACGTTATTAATACAATTTTAAATAAGACTAATGATTCAGATATACATATAGGATTGCCATATAATACATACAGAACTTAAATTACAACTTATCGTGTGAAACGACCTCTATAGGTAAGGTCTCGGCCTAGCCGCCTTCGGACTCCTGCGACAGGCATAGTTCGCCGGCCTCCGTCTTCCGTGCCCTCGCTCCTTCTTTTTCGGGATCTGTTCAGAGAGTGTCTTTTCAAGGTGGAGTCTTGGATCCCCCTCTTTGGTATCTCTTGACCCAACTTGAGCCATTCTACCTGAGCGACCTATTTCTTGCAAACGGTCATTTGCTCATTGTGCAAAAATATATTAATATTTATAATACTGCCCGGTACCAAACATAACAATAAATTATGAAATAACATAGTAAAATTACAAGGGAATGATTTTTTATAACATAAAAAAGATTACCAGGTTAATAGTAGATGACAACCTCGAATTAGGTAAAAACATAATACAATTTACAAATAATGATATAAAAAATATATTTTTTTAAGTATCCGAAATTATACTACCCACCTTCTAAAAATATTTATAAACAACTATATCATACAATTATAACTTTATATACAACTTTGATGGCCATACCGCAATGAACAAACTGGTTCTCGTCCCAGAACAATAACAAATAAAAACATCAGCTAGGACGTAATGACTTCTTATTACATTATTACAATTCTTATAATATATAAAACATATATATCTTATAATTCTTATAATATATGCAACAATATATATCAAATGATAATTAGTTAACATTGAAATTTACTTTGTTCAAAAATTATTTTCTCACTATGGAGGAAAAGCCAATAACAGCATATTGGTAATAGAAGATATTCCTAAAACTCAAAGGAATTCTTCAAGTTTTTGGACAAGACTTAGACCGGCTTAAAACCCTTCAACTTTACTGAAAGTTTTTATTTATTTAGTTTAGCTGAGTAGAAATTAAACCATTTATCAACTTACGACGACTTGTGAATAGAATTTACCATGGAATTATATCCTAATTAATTAACTTGCTGCTAATTAATGAATTTATTTTGTTGCAGGTGAATTTATATCGACCATCCCGAGACTCCATTATTAACTTTATAAGTAAGTAGACAATTCTCTTTTATTTAATCATTCTCTCAATTCTAAATTCGTTAACATAATATACATAACATTAGGTAATATATATTAAAAAAAAGGTATTTAATATTTATTTTTTATGTATTATACTGTTTATATGTCCTTTTATTTTTTGAAATGTTATAAGTCCATTTTTTCATGTAAAATATTTAAAAGTTTTTAAATTCATTTGAGGCAAAAGTTATGTTTTTAACATATAGCAGGTAAAAATGAGTGGTAATTTAATACTAAACACCTTTTATATGTAATTATGAAATAATAACCCTTAACATTTTTTAAAAGAATAAACAATTTTCTTAATAACCAAATGCAGACTTATACCACTTTCAAAAATAACAGAACATATCATACACTTTATTTAGTTATGTTGGAACGATATGGCATGCAAGTAAAAAATTGTATTTTAATTTTCAAATCATAAATAAACTTTTAAGTTTATATTTATAAGCTGACAAAACAAACTTGTTTGAGTATAGTCTCATTGCAAAAACAATTAATAGAGATTATAATATTACCTTTCTTTTGTAACCTGTTTTCAACACTGAGATAATGTTTACTGAGAATGATTATTAAGTTGTGCATAATCTTATGCAATACATAAGCTTAAAAAACAAGTACAGGTTTTAAACTTATTTTCTTAGCAATCATGCAAGTTTTTTTATTTTTCTCAAGGAGTACATGCTAGGAATATATAAATAACTTTTCATTATTATTTATCAAAGGATTCTTAAAAATAAATAATATATTTTTTAGATTAAAGGAAGTTGGTATGTCTACAGCCTTTACAGAATGAGTGGTTAAGTCGAATGTTGTCAAAAATGAGTTAATTGTACTGATGAAAGCGAAATCGTGTCCTTATCGAAGAGTATAAGTGGCTAAATCAGGGCATGGCTTGAAATGGAGTCATTGCCTATATTATAACTCGTTGTCATGCTAAAAACTAAGAGAATGGCACGATTCCGCTTCCTTAAGTACAGCTAGCTTGCTTGGGAACCGAGGCTTGAACCGTCGATACATGCTAAGTCGTGATATAACATAGCGCATAGACATTACCTATAGTCGTGATGAAAAGTATCGAAAGTAACCAACACAACTTTTTAGTTTTTCTTTTTTTAAAAATTTAATATTGTATTAAATTCAATACTATAAGAATGCTCAGGTGACTTGACAACTCAGATACGTGTAATCTTGTGGCTCCATGAAAGCAACCTAGTAAAAAAAAATCAATAAATTCCTTAATGTTATTAACCGAAAGGTTTAACAAGGCAGACAAATTTCTTTAATATAGCTAAAAAAAACTTAATTTTCTCTCACTAATTAATACTTTAATCCAGGAAAAATAGTCAAATGAGGGCAAAGATCTTGGAATGAGAGATAGTAAGCTATAAAGTTGTATAAACCTTTATTTTGGCACCCTAAAACTTGTCTCAAAACCTACTTATCGTAGGGTGTCCACGACTATAGATATTCCAAGGTCAAATGTCAAACATCGATTTTTATACATTTATTGTAAATATCTCGTTTCCTATGAGTTTTATGCTATTTGTATCTATTATTAATATTGTAGAAGATTAAATTTCCTACAAATTTTGTTCAAACATTTTTTTTATATCTTGAACTATTTTCGAGATAGAGGGCAGAGCGCGCGCAGTGTTTAACTATTTAGAGTACCTTAAATGATAATTATCATTCAAGGTACTCTAAATAGTTAATTATTATAGTTATATTATTATTTAGTTATTATTATTATAATATTATTATTATAGTTAGTCAACTATTATAATAGTTGACCTTGATATATATGTGGAAGAAAATGGTCCAGGTAGAGGTCAATAATAGTCCACAATAATAGTCAATAGTCCACATCAAAGAGAAATTTATTGACCTCTACCCAGACCATTTTCTTATACTTTTTACCCGGAGGTCAACCTGTAGTAGTTTAAACACACCGTTTAAAGTTTATAAATTATTAATAACTATATAATTCTAAATAATTTGCAATTTTATTTACTATTATGTTATAATTATTATTTTTTCAATAATTCAGTATCTATTCATTTAATAACACTTACCTACTCGTGTAACTATAAAGTTATTAAGGGAAATACTATAATTATTTTTTAATTCTAATCTTCTTTATACTAAAAACCCCTAATGAAGCCTCTAATATTCCTTGACTGCTTATATAAACTTGCATAGTGAATAAAATATTATTACACAATAAAATATTTTGACAATAAAAACTAATAACAATATTGTAACATTGTCAAATATTAAACACAAATATACTAGAAAGATAAATGAGGTGTGAAAAATTCACTTTCATGAGGGGGACTTTTTATTTTAAAGCCAACGTTTCGTCCCACATAGGCTAATAATGTGGTCACTATTCATCCTCTTACATATAAGGGCAACTAATATTATTCAAGTAGAAAGATAAATACTTATATAAACTTAAATACTTATTTATATTCCAATAAAAAGTTATTCATAAGTAAATACTTACATTTAATAAATCGTTTAGTTTATAACAAAGGCTTTTTGTTATAAAAATGAGATATATTTCCTAATGATCCTACATTACACCCATATCCATATTCCTAACCTTAGCAAGCCATCAGAATTGAGAGATATGAGTCGGGGACATATATTGTTATAGCGGCATAACACATAACACCGCACTAATTACACAGATGATCTCAGAAATTATTCCAATGACCCAAGGCTGACAGTAATATTTCTGGTAGTAATACCTGCGTTTTAGTAGGCACTGTCCTGGCTACAGCAGCGTTTGAATATATTAAGCTCTATTAACCGACACACGGGCGTAGCGACGTTAATGGACACAATTTACATAATAATACACTATTCACAGTTGGGAGGAGCTTTGAGATTGTTAAAATAATAATGCGGACACATGGTCTCCAATTAGCAACTATTCTGCGGTGCGATTCATTCTGAGGACCGAATCATTCGAAAAGCTATTTCGACTTCTTGGTGAGTATCGTAAACAGTAAAGTAGCCGTATTCGGTTCATTGGTAATATTAATGGCAGTATACCACAAATAATAACATGGATATAACATTACGATTATAGTGGCAGATGCTGGAGTATAAATATTATATATATATTATATAAGTGGTAGCTTATTTAGTGTTTTCATTTGACTGCACCCCCAACTATTTTCTTCCTTATGTCTACTTTCCAGTCAACTATCCCCTCGCTTTTTATAAATATTATAAGTGGGAAAATGCTCCGGGTGGAGGTAAAAAAAAATCTCTTAAATAAGGAGATCTGTTTATTTAAAGACCAATGTTTCGACCCAAATTTTAGGTCTTCTTCAGGATTAAATATATAAAATACAAACATATTAAAATTATACATGGTAAATATTAAAAGTACATATATGCATATATGTTTAACATTCACCATGTAGAATGTTCCACAGTTGTGAATCATTTACAAAAAATTTACCTTTAAGAGAGTTGTCCAATGTTCGGAACAAAAAGAAATCTGTTGATGACGAGTCTGACGAATTGGGTGTGGGAGGAGTTCGTAGCCCAGATCGTATAGTTTTTCACTGTCTGTCGTGAAACGAGAGGTATGCCGTTGTTGTATAATACGATAGGTCCCTTCCGATTAACCAATGCAGTTTTTATTTTATACGTTTTTGACGTATTATGCCAATATCCCTGGGCAGAAAGGAGAAATGAATTATTTATGAATTAATCTCTGTCATAACTGAATTTCTCAAAGGAATGGCGGATGGTCGGTTCTTTACAACGCCCTTCTTCGAACGCGGTGGTAATGTTTCTAAAGACTTGGGATGCCGGCTGAGTGTCCAACTTTAAACTTTTTAAAATAAAAATAAAAAATAAACAAAAATTGCGTGTTTCTAAGCTCATAAATGATGGCATACTTAACAATGTTCGTTCAATTGTAGTAGCAAATATGTAAATATTACCAAAAAAGAGAGGCTTAGTAACAGCCCATTACAATCTGTAAACATAAACATAGTAATCCACAGTATATTAATTACTCATTGGATTCTAGAAATAATAAAACCAGACAGTTTATGCGAAACAACCCAATAACAATAACAGTTTGAATTTTTTTATCGAAGTTAAAGGGTGTCCCCTACTTACATTACCGTTGTATTACCTAAATTATTACTAAATAAAGTATTATAAATAAAAGAATACAGCATAATTAAATAATTAAGCAACTTTTAGAATTTTAAAGGTATAAAAAACATTGCTTCTTTAAAATTCTCGTATTTATAAAAGCTGTAGTGAGAAGATATGGCTGAAAATGAAGGCCTACAAAATAGGGTTAGTAGAAATCATGTTTTTTTACTTTCTTAAAATTAGAATTTTCCTAATTCTCCTTTTTTTTCTTTTTCCCTGCTTCTAAACCAAGTTTATATTATAATACTGTATGAAGCTCCTTTCTCTTATGTTGGAAAATTAAGATTTTGGGTAAAAATAAGTATATTAGGTAAAAACTAAAGTAAAATCAAACTTCAAGCAATAAAAATGTTTTTATAATTTATTAGTTAGCTGTTTTAATTTTAAACATTTTTATTTTGAAGAGAAAAGATATGCCCCCGGCCGGGATTCGAACCCGGGTCTTCTGTCTTACCGTGACAGGACTCTACCAACTAAGCTACTTCTCGTGTATACATCACAAAACTTGCTCGGAGGACCCGGTTTCGAATCCCGGCCGGGGGCATATCTTTTCTCTTCAAAATAAAAATATTTAAAATTAAAATAACTAACTAATAAATTATAAAAAATTATAAATAGTAATATCTCGTATGTCAAGAAGTTCCTAAAATTAAAGTAATGTTCAAAGAACATTCGTTTATGTGTATACATCGCAAAACTTTCGAGAACACGGGGACATGGGATCAGATAAGAGAAAAGATTTTTCCCCGGCTGGTATCAACTCCGGTAGCTTAGTTGGTAGAGTCCTGTCACGGTAAGCCAGAGAACCCGGGTTCGAATCCCGGCCGGGGGCATATCTTTTCTCTTCAAAATAAAAATGATTGATGAACTATACTTTATCTGAGACTTATATGCAATTTAATATAAAATATGACAAAGTTTTCTTCATACAGTCGTCAACGTTTTCACAAAATTATTTAATACTTACTTTTACCCATTAACTTCTCATTATCTCATATAGTATAGTATTATCAGTACACAGTTTCAATAGACAATTCAAGTTTACAGTTTTGATATTTTTAATGCCAAGTGAAATTTATTCATCTCCAAAACTCAGCTTCATGTTTGCTATGTACAGTACACATACGAAAGAATGCAAAGCCAAGAGGTGCAAGGAAATACTTAAAAATTTCCTGACAACTCTTTTAGAATTTCTTTTTTTTTTAACCTAAAAAGTTTGTATTGTACTATTGGTTTGGAAAATTATCTGTGAATTTTCGAATATTTAGGAATTTTTTAAGTGTGGAGATGGTAAGAAGATTTTGGGTTCAAATCTATTAGTAGCAGATTAATTATTTATTCTATTAACAGTCATGAATAGGACCTACGGAATCTACAGACACTACTGGGGCTCATCCATCCTCTATAAAATGGGTACCGCTAAATGGAGGGAATCTGACGATTAAGCATGGTCTCGGGCAAATTACTATCTGCATAACCGTTGTTATTCTGAAAAAAAGACCATTCATTCATGGGTTGTAGTGTTTCTGTTGTTGTTTTTTTACTGAATTTATTTATCAAACAAAATCGAACTAAAATCGACTACATTTGAAATGTCCCTTGTTCCATTGGTTTCTCGTTCTCTCATATCAAGGCTAGGACAATGATATCCTGAGCCGCATGAGTTCTCTGGTCCAAGCAGATAGCTTACAGGCTATCCTCATAAGTTAGCCTTGAGAAATGCAGAGGAAAATGGTGGTGCCGGCAGGAACAAGGATAACCACTTCATCCTCTAGCAAAGCCGGTAGTTAAAACTTTTTCCCTCGCTCCCCATCTTCGCCGCATCTCGCGAATTAATGCGCTCGCAGGGGTTTTTGCAGGGTAGCCTCTTTACATCAGTTATCTAGTAAAGTTATGAGGGCAGCTATATTTTCTCCAATTTTATAATTTTAGTAGGAGGCATAGTAGACGAAAACCAAAATTGGATTTAGATTATCTTATATGATCCATACACTGGTAGGCAACATATGTGTGTAATTAATGACTTACTTATAATTAATGACACACTTATAATTAATGACTTGATAGTAAAAAACATAATCAATCCATTTAATGGCTTTATTATCTTCATCTATGTAATCAAATATACAAATATTAGCACAATAAATATACGTAACGGCATAAGATGAAAACATGTTGAGAAACTACCCACTGGTAATATTCAAATAATAAAATATAACGAGGCAAATATAAATCATAATAATATAAAGTAACGAGGCCATTTCCTTTTCGGACTCCGAGGATTATTGGGATATGAAGAGTTAGCTAGCTTGTAGTAACAGTCATGAGTAGGTCTGATACTAGTGGGTTTGAATGGAAGTTTCATCATGAAAGGATTGGTATCGAGTTTGGGCCTAATCAGCAATATTAAGAACATTATGGATGAATTTATTCGTAACAGTATCATCAGGAGCATTGAGGATTTTACGAAGGGCTTTGGATTGAACTTATTGGATACGAGAGGAGTTAGATTGCTTGGAGGTGCTCCAAAGCTCTACTTCCATGCTTCAAGTCCAAGTGGGTATTATAATAGTCATGCATATGAGTCCTTGGCAATTCATATAGCGTTTGTCTAATAAGTGTTGAAGTACCCTAAAATGACGAGCTGTTTTTTTTGTTGCTTCAGTCTAGAATAGAGATCCTAAGTTTGTCAAGATGTACTCCTAAGCATCGGATCTGTTCTTCAGAAATCAGAGGGATATTATTGAAGGGTATTTGGGGGACAGGAAGTCATTAGTTTAGGATGAAGGGTAAATAAAGTGTCTAGTATGAACACCATTCTTCAAGGTCAGTGATATAGAATTGAAGGTTATGGGATGCAATTTCTGGATTAGTGTTGACTGACGAGTATAAACTTTGTCGAGGATTAAGGTGTGAATATGATAGGTCTTATAATGTAATGTTTGTGACATTCAAAAAAGAATTGTCTCCTAATTTTTGTGAAGAACGAATACGAATGCTGGGCTATCAGCATTTAGTACAGAGATCTAGAGGCCAAAATAGCTGACTAAACATAACTTGGGAGCCCCAAGTGGCGACATTAACGTCAATAGTAATCAAGTGTCAGTATTACCCCCGCAGCTATCCCCACCCCATTGGTGTGTAAGCCAAAGCAACGGTGTCAGTTTGACTAATTACTATATCATGTCATAATCACTTGCTTTGGTTTGCAGCATTCAATTTGCCTATATTCGTTAATAATTAAAGGCAACAAATAATTACATTATTAATTAATTATAGACCTTCAAAGATAAAAAATTACCAAACAAGTCCCATCCTTAGCCTGTGTACCAAAGCCGGTTTGCCTCCCCTTCTATTTAGAAGACAGAAATTGGCTATCAGCTATGTTTCCAAACTATACTTGCAAACTGATCAACCCACTCATAAATATATATTTAAACCGAAGTTTACTTCTGCACTCATGATAACCCGAACTCGACTCTCAATCTCGCAGAAAGAATCTCATTTGCAATCGCCTTTCTTAAAGACATATCACTCCTCATAATAGATTCATATATACCACCCTGGACTTACAGACCACCCAAAGTATTTCTAAAGCTCTTTAAGTTCCGTAAACTATTGAAAAATGTTTTGTGAACTGATAAAATCTTTACCACACCATACTGGAATATATGCAGATGGCTCAAAGTCTGACAGCTCAACTGGATTTGCCTTTATTACGCCCAATTCATGAGAATGAGATGGCTGAAAAAGCTACTCGAGCAGCTATAACCCTCCCAGGTAGAGCTATTCTAACTTCCCAAGAACTTGCTCGCCTCCTTAAAGAATGTATAGATAAAAGATGGCATGCAATATATATAAAGGGAAGTAAAGCCTTGGGCTACATCTAATCGCAGTAGACCCTAGGGTTTTACGCTTCTAAGCAACAAACAACCATACCGATGATCACCTATGGTGTTGTCTCTCTCGATTATAGTAAGAGTTAAAAACTGATTGATAAAAAAAAATAAAGTAAATTTGTTTTAAAAAACTTCAAACTTCAGCCCATCAAGGGTTCAGAGTAGTAGCAAGTTGGTAATTTAGCCGAGATCTTATTGAACTGCCTGGTTTTTTCCTAATTACAGGGTACCCAATCAGTATAGTCTGGGTATGCCTTAATAAGGATTCCTCGCCTCCTTCTCTCGTCCATACTTCCACAGATCCATCTTCCACCTGCTTCCTGGTCTTCTTGATCCCGTTAATACCGCTTCTAAGAGAAAACCGTTTGATCCTCCATACTTAATACAGATCTTTCATTTTCGGCGTTTTGGTTTCATGAAGTTTTAGACAGTCGAACAGTCTTAATTTACAGCAATCATTTTGGGAGAAACACCCCAAAATACTTGCTCCTTATGTGCCTACTTCTTTTGTTCCTGTACCGCTACTACCCATGAAAGATCTTGGATTTTGTACCAAAGTCAACAGTTGTGCAGGTAGGTGTTTTGGCTCAGACCACACTAATTAAAGGGTAGCCACTTTATTGAGGTTGGGTGAATCCATGTTTTATGAATCCACATCTGCTTCGGGACACAATCGATATAATTCTAATTATAGGATCGGTGAAGAGAACGGATTTGCCTGACTTGGATACGACCCCTGGTAGCTCAGTGATTTAGTGCACTGCAACGGAAATGCAGACGACCCGGGTTCGAATCCCGGCCAGGGAAAATCTTTTCTCTTCAAAACAAAAATATTTAAAAATAATCACCATCAAATAAAAATAAAAAGATATAATTCTTCGTTAGTGCGCTGACTCCATTCACTATTTAGACAAATCATGCGAAAATCCTTCTAAATATTCACCTTTCCAAGCATCAGAGAGTATGCTCGTGACCTTTGGCATTGGGCAGGTTTCAGACCCTTATGTTAGGACTGGTCTCTAATCGAGTTTTATACATATTAAGCTTGATAGATCTTGTCATAGTTCTGCTCCGGAAATGCTAAAGCAAATCAAACTAGCTCAGGAGCTAGGACTGTTCTTTGGATTCCAGCTTTATTATCATTATTTACTTTTAATTGTGTGCCAAGATATACAAACTCGTTGATCCAATCAAAAGTACTCTTACCAGCATTCTACCTGGTATGGCTTATAGATCTATATATATATATATATATATATATATCTACTAATATACCTAAATATATATATATATATATAGGTATATACACTAATATACCTAGATAGATATATATATATATATACTTTTTTATATGGATAAGTTTCACTCACTTATAAAATACCCGTTTTAATCATCCAGGTGTCAAGCTATTAATAAATCTAGATTTTACTACTTTTGGAAAATATCAATTTTATTATTTTAATAAATGAGGCCATATGAGGAACGTAAAACTCTTAGAGCCTTAAGCAGAAGTGAAACAAAAAAGGATCGTAGAATATTTTTTTTAGAATGGTAGGAATTTATTCATTTAAAATTTTGAAAATTTAAGTGATAAAAGGAAATTGCTTTTATCATTGTCTATTCCTCACGTCATAGGTGATAAAAGGATTAATTAATCGATTAATTGTTTGACTTCTGAAAATATTGTTTAACTATTTTATTTCTACTTTCAATAAAAGTCTTGAGTTAGCTTGACTGACGATTATTCTTGCTTGTACGGATAGAACTCTTTGATTTTCTCTACGATAAGTGTTCCTTTACTTAAGTTACTCAGTTTGAATATTCAAGTATTTTCCTCTTCCCTGCTCTCAACATTACAAGCGCTGTTTCTCCCTTTATCCTTTCATATCTAGAAATTTTCTTGAAGAATATCATACAATTTTTTTTTTTTTAGATACTATATTCAAATCGAAATAAAATTATTTGTAGGATTAAGGAAAAATAACTGAGGTGTAGTCGGTATTAATTTCTGAAATTTTATGATATTTTACGACGTTTTAACCATGTAAAGGTGACGAATTTATATAAATAAATACAATATCCATCTTAGTAAAATTATTAAGATAAAAAAATCTTTTATAAATAATAAATAACGTCAAACGTTATAATCAATAAATTATAATAAAAACTTTCATCTAAAAATAATTTTGCACCGTTTTAATTTCTTTCATGCTTAGTAGGCATGCATTCATCAAAAGTGAAGATTAATGTTTATAAGAACATAATAAAACATTTTGAAATATTTCGTTATTAAATTTTTAGTAAAAGTGAGTTCAGTGATCAGTAGTTTTTTTTTCTAATGAATGAGAATTATTCAACATGAAACAACTTACATGCGAAGTGGACATTAGCTAATGTGACTAACTCAGTTCATGTTTTTAATTCTATAACATTGCGATCAACTTCTAAGCTTAATTAACTTTGAAAATAATATACATAAACATAGGAGTGATATGCGAGCTTCAAAATTTGGACACTCTTCAAATAATTGTACTTTCTTGAGGAGACAGATACTTAAAAAATTTTAACACTAACATTTTTCTATCAAAATAATTTTGTATTATTCATTTTTTTAGCTATCCTATTATATATTATAGCCTAAGGAAGCAACTAACTAGCAGGTTCCTCTTCTCTGGGCAGACAAAGCTGCTGCTTCCTCTTGCCTGGGCTCTAACAAAGGCAGATGGGAAAAGGATCCTAATCTTCGAGAGGACAATCCTGAGGAAGATTTTCGGACCAGTAAAAGTGGGAGGAATATGGAGAAGGCGAGAGGTATACGAACTTTATAAGACACCAGATGTTGCCAGAACAATTAAACTTGGCCGACTGCGATGGGCAGGTCACGTGGCACGGATGGAGGACACGCGTATTCCCAAGAAGATTCTCACAGAGGGAATCCACGGCACACTGAGAGTAGGGAGGCCAAATATTAGGTGGATGGAGACTGTAGCAGAGGATGGACGTACCCTTCTTAATGCTAGAAACTGAAGGGATGGTGCGCAGGATAGAGCTGACTGGCGGAGAATGCTGGAGACGGCCCAGACTCGGTGACGAGTTGTTGCGCCAGATATTATTATTATTTTTTTTTAGCTATCCAAAAATCAGAACACTGGAAGCAAAGGATATCATGTCACATATTTGAAATTTTCGCATTTGCTCAGTAGATCAAATTTTCCGTACTAAATTTGTCCCTTCGTTACTTATAGAAACAGCTTAAAGAAATTATTTCACATTTTTATTGGCACAGATAAGTAATTGGAACTATTGATAAGTAAAGTAATAAAATTAAAAATGTAAGTGATAAGAGGACATTGCTTTTATAATTGTCTATTGCTTACATCGTAGGTGAGAACATTCAGATCGAATAATTGATGTTTTATGGATAGTGTCTAAATATCGAGAATTCATACCATCCTTCCATAAAGAGTGTTAGTATTCTTACAGGTTAATTAGGCCAAAAATGTTAGACATAGACGTAGTAGTCTCATTAGCTAATTTAATATAAATTCTTAGTTAAAATACAAACGAATTGTTACTTGTTTCATTATATTATATCAATAAAGATTTTTTTATTGGATTATTGCCGTGAGGTTATTTATTTGAAGAAAATCTGGAATTCAGTTTGACTTCTAAAAACATTGTTATAAACTAGTTTATTTCAACTTGCAATAAAAGTCTTGAGTTA
The DNA here is from genome assembly GCA_964056705.1 of Troilus luridus. Lineage (NCBI taxonomy): Eukaryota > Metazoa > Arthropoda > Insecta > Hemiptera > Pentatomidae > Troilus > Troilus luridus. Next base: position 49,622,644 of record OZ057416.1, read on the forward strand.
GCTTGACTGACGATTATTCTAGCTTGTACGGATAGAACTGTTGGAGTTTTCTCTACGATAAGTGTTCCTTTATTAAAGTTCCTCAGTTCGAGTATTCAAGTATTTTCCTTTTCCCTGCTTTCAACATTAAACGCGCTGTTTCACACTTTATCCAGCAACATCTAGAAATTTTCTCGAAGAATATAAATTTTTTTTTTTAGACACTATACTCAAATCGAAATCAAATTGTTAAGTAGGTAATTGGAAGTATTCATCATACTATTTATACATGACTATTCATTTAAAATATTACTTATTTTGTGGACTTTTTTGAAGGGCACACCTCTGGGGCAGTGAATTATACACCTTGAATAGAGCAAATATACAAAGAATAATCAAGGTTCCTAGACCCCATATAATCCATCTACGGCTCCCAACAGACTAAATAAAAGATTTGCCAGCAGCGGGATTTGAGACAGGATTTTCGGCATGGCAACTCAGAGCTCTAGCACTGAGCCACTCCGCTCCCTACCATTTCAATAAAACGAGCTAAAAATAAGAAGGAGGTGGTTCCAGAACTTTCTATTATCATCCGATTTTTTTTCAAATATTAGGTCCTACAGTTTTACACGAATTGAATAATATTCACCGAAATCGAAGTATTGTTAAAAGTTTAAGTACATATTACTGCGGTAATTTTCACTTCAGAAGAAAAAGTCGGTGAAAAGTTTAGCATTTTGGGCGCGAAGAGGCTCATCAAACCCTAACTTACATAATAAAAGGTTCAAATAACTTTCCCTTTTTTACCTAACATGGTAATTTCACCCCACAATTTTCCCCCCTTTCGGTAATTACACTCTAATTGTTCACCGTTTAGCGAAAATTCCTTTTTAAATTCCAATTTCCCTCTCTTTTCAAATTCTTACATCCTTTGAACTATTCGATTCTTATCAGAAAAGCTGAACTTATAAAGTTAAAAAAAATTATAATGGGAAATCATTTTCTGAGGAATATATGTTAATTAGCTATTATTAAATGTAAAAGAAAATATTGTCGACAATTTATACTTTTAGTAATTATTTAAATAGCAACATTCGTCTTTACCATAAATTGTTAATATTTAATAATAAAACATTATACAATATAACTTACTCCACTTATTTAAGTTTTAAATATTTCTGTATCCTGTCTATTCAGCCCTGAAGGTGACCTGCAACGTGGGTCGAAACGTAGGTTCTAATAAACTGTTTCTCACTGTCTAGGGAATAATTTTTTCCTCAACCCGGTCTAATTTCTTTCTTTTCAATTATCTTTCCATGTTTATACAGCCAACTTATTCAAAATTTAGTCATTCAGTTTTATTCGAAGCCAATGATTGAAGTCAAATCATTGAATAGACTGATTGTAATCTATAAGATATAATTTTTAAATATTTTTAATTGAAAAGAAAAGATATGCCCATATGTCCCGGGATTCGAACCCGGGTCTCCCATGTATCCGTCATGGTCCTCTACCAACTGAGACATCCTGGTTACTTCTCGGTCAGACACATCCTTTCTCTTCACTCATCTTATATCCCCGTGTTCTCGCAATTTGCGATGTATACAAGATATAAAAGATATAATAATATTATTTGAATAAATTATCCTTGAGTTTCTTAATCAATGGATAATAATCAAAAACTGGATATTTAAACTTATGATTTTGAAAACGAATAAACGTAACGCGGATGATTTTTAAAATCCTTTCTTGAAAGTTTAAAAAAAGCCTGTACTACTACAATCTAAGAAGAATCTTGGGTACAGTACATGGTAGAGACTTTACGGTTTCTTTAACAACGGTAGTGCAAGGAGATGATTTGTCCTAGATCACGCTCAACCGCCAGGCTTTATACCAATTAAGGGTATCATATGGATGCTGGGTGAGCCCCAGGAGGGTCTGAAGATCACATAGTGCCCATCTCCGGCTGTTAACATATGAAATAAACTATCTGCCACAGCTGGATTCGAACCAGGGACCTTTGGTAAGGCAACTCATCACTCTACTTTGTGCATCCACAATCCTACACTTTCATAATAATCATATAATTTATGATTTTTCAAGTGATTGAAAAGCACATTCAGCATTTTTCAATTTCAATATCCATATTGCCGATGCAAAACAAAATAAACCAATCACTTTACATACCCTTTTCAGGAAATAGATATTTTAGGTATCACGTTTTTCAATATTTTACGTGACTAAGCGTGCTTCAGACCAATTAATGTAAAACGAATACACAATTTTTCCGAACGGTGTAATTACTTCTACATCTCTTTCAACGGTTTTAGAACACATTTTTAAAAGTTTTTAATTAATTAAATTCGTATCGATTACCTGTACTATTGTTACCTTGAGAAGTTGAATTTTATTCAATAGAAAGTATTTCATTGTATATCGTATTCAGAATTTTTTAGAAAATGTTTTAATTCACAAATAATGATATGACCAGGACCGGGACTCGAACCCGGGGTTTCCACGTAACCGTCGTGGGGCCTAGCCACCTCGGCCATCCAGGTTCACTTCTCGGTCAGACATATCCTTTCTTTTCACTGATCCTATATCTCCGTGTTCTCGCAATTTGCGATGCATACACGGGGAGAATATTCATTAAACATTACTTTTATTTTCGGATCTTGTTGACTTACGATATTATATATTGTTATGAACATTCTCCCCGTGTATACATCGCAAATTGCGAGAACACGGAGATATAGGAACAGAAAGAAAGGATATGTCTGACCGAGAATTCTTTTATAATAATTACCATATGGCTTTAATAGAGAATATAAACTGTATTTTCAGGAACATAAAGCAGAGGGCATTTTGAAATATTTGTTGTTCGCGAAATCTGTTAAAAATGAAAGTTTAATGTTTGAAATGATTCGTATGTTTCAAACGGTTGAAAGCGAATTTTTATGCTTATTAATTATTATTTTTATTTAGTGATTATTAAAACTCATCACTCAGGGGCACTAGTTATTACTCATTAAATTCTAGCTATTGAGCCTCCCCAATATATTTTTTCAATGTGTACCTCTCCTTAGAAATAACAATGGGACATTAAAAATCAGTCTACAAATTTTTAAAATCAATCACTGTATTATCATTCTTATAACATTATAGGGACAATAATAAAACGGTTCAATGTTGGAAAACAAATTTCAATTTCAATTTAATATTGATTTTTTTGGGGAAAAAAAAGAAAGTACAGGGTTGCTGTACCACAACAACTCATGAATAGTCTTGGGTTAACTACGAGGTAGAGACTGAAGTTCACACGTGTCTCTTATGTTTATGCACATTATTTTAAAAGTTGATATTTCTTATATACTGGACTAACTTCTTGATCTATATAATTTAATAATGAAGAAAAAAAAAAAACCTCATTCCAGTCAACAATTTATGTTAAAAAAAATTATAACGGCTGAGTGAACCAAAGGGTCCCATATCTCAAAACATCCATCTCCGGCTATTAACAGATTAAATAAAATTTGCCAGCAACAGGATTTGAACCCGGGACCCACGGCCCGGTAATTCATTGCTTTAACATTGAGCTACACTCCTTCCAACTCTACAAACAAATAAAGAGGTATAAAAGAGTTTTCATTTAACTAAATCAACTACAGCAAATTATAATATATATTTCAATTTAGGACCTTCAATAAGAAAGATAGATGGGTTTAATAGAGTATATAGGTACAAAGGTGGAACCCATCTGGGAATGGAGTAGCTTATGGTTACACAGCTGTGTCCCGGAGCAATGGCACTCCCTCCAGAGGACTCCGAGACTTTTCTCATTCAATTACCTTCAGCTCCTGGATCTGGAGAAGGAATCGATGTCATCATCCTGGATTCGATTAATGAAAGTGACCTTCTTCCCTCATGGATCTGTTCCCTGTCTCAGCCGCTCCTTATGGAGATCTGATGTTAACGTATCCTTCCCTCTTTAGTGACATGTTATTAATGAACTAGAGAAAAAAAGTACTTGTGATTTAATAGGTCGCCATAGACTGTCATCCGATATTGTTTATAACCTGAGTACTGATAATTCTGATACAGATTATCTATACCTTCTAAATTGAAATATACAAAAGGCAATATTAAAATGTTAATTCTAGAACTCTCTAGCCACTTTCCTTTTCTTACGTAAATGCTTTTCCTAAATTTTCGACGAAAACAACTCCATATCAATCCTTGTTAAAATCCATTTAATGAGCGTTTTCACATAATTTGATCTTTGGAATTATCTTAACTTCTGGAAGTATTTAACAGCTTCTTTCTTACAATGACCCTTAATCCCAAAATTAATTTTAAGTATAAAATAACAAAAGTAGTAAGATAAAAACACCAAATTTAATTTGATTGACAATAAAAAATATCTAAATAAAAACTGAAAAAAATTTAATAACGCACTTACAAACAACTCAAAATGAGACAAGAAGTGGTTACACGAGATATGGAGGTAGGTTTCATGCCGATCACCTTTATTGGAAATTGAAATATACAAAATGTAATTGTACAATTCTAAAACAAGATCCTCTCCAACCACGTCCTTTTCATATATAAATGTTTTCCCAACAGTTTTGACGAAAACATATCCGTTTCTATTCTTGTTTAAATCCAAATGATGACGTTTTTCACATAATTTAATCTTTGGAATTAAATTATTTGAAATATATAATAGGATAGAGAAAAAAACAACATATTCCAGTCAATATTTGTTTTTTAAACTTTACAAATGATTAAAAACGTCTGGACATTTATTTGTCATTCACAGTTTCAGCAATATTCATTCCTCATACAACTTCATTAAAATCATAAGTACAAATCATTAGTGTGAAACAATAAAAATACACTAAAATACAATCATAAATAAATTGTCAAAAAAACTAATAACAATAAGCATAGATATTTTAAGGTCAAAACATAATTTCAAAGTTAAAAAGTTAAAACTTATATAAAATCCTGGAAATTGTCTTTCTTCCATTTCTTAATATTAAAAAAGTTCATGTTTTTAATTAATAATTTAATTGTTTACTATTTACCATATTTGTCTGTTATTGCTTAGTTTGTTTTGGATTTATTAATATATTTATATTCATAAATGATTTTAATTTGATCTAGTATTGCAGAGATCAAAGTTTGGTTTTCAATGTAATATTGTATTCATGACCATGGAAGGAAGACAATTTCCAGGATTTTAACTTTGAAAGAATGTTTTGACCTTAAGGTATCTATGCTTATAAACTAATGTTTATTAGTTTATAAAAAAACTATAATTATATAGTGTATAAAAAAACTAATGTTATTAGTTTTTTTGACAATTTATTTATGATTGTATTTTAGTGTATTTTTATTGTTCTACAGTAATTTTTTGGACGTATGATTTTAATGAAGTTGTACGAGGAATGAATATTGCTGAAATTGAGAATGACAAATAAATGTCGAAACGTTTTTTAATCATTTGTAAAGTTTAAAAAACAAATATTGACTAGTATATGTTTATTTTTTCTTCTCTATCCTATTATATAAATCAAGAAGATTGAGTCCAGTATATATGTAAAATCTTGAAAATGAATTATTCAAAGTTTACTTAATTTAACTTCTGAAAGTATTTCACAGTTTTTTCATTCGAAGACGGCTATTTCTTAATTGTTATCCTGTTCATTTTAAATAGGCTAAAACAAAAGGAAGACAAAAGCGCCAAAATTAATTTAATATACTCGTACAATACAGGAACTTAAGATACAATACAAAACATATCACGACAGAAACACTAAAAGAAATACCAAAAATGGTTTAATATAGCACAAAAAAATAACTCAAATGAGACAATATAAGGAGGTAGGTTTCATGGGGACCTGCTAAATCAGTAGTACCGAAAAAAAAATTAATAACTTAGTTGCAACTATTCTCCCCACCCTTTGGCCTAGTTTTTCATATACAAGACAATAAACCGTTTGAATACAAAGATAGAAAGAATAATTGAATTTATATGTCTCTGTTATTTCTACAAATGTATACATTTCATTTTAATTGGATAATCTCCATTATTTTTTTAAATAAATAAAATAAACAATATTTTTTAAATTAATTGTATCTAATATTTCATTCACACAATAAAAATCTTTCTCCATCCATTTATGTTTTAAATATAAAACTTTTCGACAATTACATGTCATTTTCAATCAACCATATAAACTATTAAACAAACGGACCATGGAGGATAATTGACCTCTAAGAAAAACTTTTAAACAGTAATAATGACAATAAATAATAAAAAGATATTTATGACTTGTAACTCTTTCAAGTTGTTGATAAAGAAGAAAGAATACAGACAATACAGACAATATGGTTGATTGAAAATAACATGTAATTGTCGAAACGTTTTATATTAAAAAGACATAAATGACTGGATAAAGGTTTTTATTGTGTGAATGAAATATTAGATAAATTTCAGTCCAGTTTACATCCTTTTAAAATTAATTGTATCATTTTTGTACGTTTATTTTATAATTGGAAGCTGACTCTTTTTCTTCCGTGCACCTCGGCCTAAAAAGGCCAATTGTCCTCGAGTCCCGAAATTCCTATCGTAGGTTCTGAGATATTTTAGGTAATCTTTAACTCTCAGTTCTTGAAGTTTCTCGTGTCCTTCAGGGGCAAGGTCTAATGTCCTCTTCTGACAGAGCATTACATTCAAAGAGAACGTTTATTTTTGTGTAACGAACAATCATTCTTTAAATTAATGACTAATAAGGACGATAGATGGAGTATAGTCCAGAAAGTACCTATAGCGAGTATAGTTCTCTTCAATTTGCTCAGGAAGTTTTTTGGCCTAGGACCATTTCATTTCGAGATACAACCAAAAAAAAGAAAAAGCCCAAACAACCAATTTGCCTCTATTTCCAGGTGATATATTATTTTTTCCCTTAGTTAATTTATATCTTGCATATTTATTTTTTTTATCGAAGCTGTTGTCTGGTAACCTTTCTTACGATTCAATAGTTGCATTTTTGGAGGCAGTGGGATGTTTCGGTAAGTTTATTTGATGTATTTTGATGTTAGAAAGTGTTTGTTCGTTGATTTTGTGTTTGAGGTATTTTGTTTCCTGTTTTAGTTTAGAGGCTTGAGGCTTTTTTGGTTGGAATTATCCCACTAATGCCTTAACAAGTATTTTATCTTTTTTCGAGCTTTTGCTCTTCCATGTATATATATATATATATATATATATATATATATATATATATATATATATATATATATGTATATAAATAACTATTCTATTTCATTGTAGTTATTAATTTATTTATTCACTTTAAATGTTTATTATCTTATCATGATTCCACTTTTAATTTTTATTTATTTTTTGGCACATTATAAATACTCTAGTATTTGTATTATGTAGCCTTGTGGCCAGATATATATTATGTTTATTTCTATTCATGTTTGTTATTATAAAGGGACTAAGTCCCAGAATAATGTTACACTTCTATTATTCTATTCTACTTATTATGTATTTAAATTTGGTAACTGAAGTAATTATTACAATTTCGTATAACTATGAGTTATTTCATTACTAATTAATTAATATTTAGTATTTACTATGATGTAGGGCGATGGGACGTGCACTAGCTCGCTATCACTGAATCTTGAGTAATTGCTACCGGGGTCATTACGGTCCTGTTCAACCACTCATTAGGAAGGTCACATGACCTGGGAACCAGTTAGGGGAGGGGGTATGAGGGTGGGTTTAGAAAGGCATCTACTAAAAATAAAACCTAACGTTATTGGATTCTTGCGAAGAACGGTAACAGATAGTCAAAAGATTTATTTCATGAATTCGAAGTTCGCATTAATAAAAATTTAATTTATTAGTTTCTATCCAAAAATACATTCTTAAGTAAGGTTATTTAGCTTGCTTCATTTGAATGCTAATATTATTTATTATTATTCTTTTATTTTACATTTGCACCTCCGCAGTTTCGCATCAAGCAAATATTGTCTCAATATTTTATTATGTGTTTGAATAAGTTTTTGAAATAATCAATAGTTTTTCAGTAGGCCTCTTGGTCATTGTCTTTCTCATCTTTATCATCTAATAGGAAGTCCGGGTAACAGAGAGTAAGAGGAAGAGCGAATGGATTTCGGTGATTTTGTGTTGATAAGTAGAATTTTGTGTATTTGCTACGAATAAATGATTTTACATGATTCTTTGTGTACAGTGTGATTGGAAATAAACCAAGGACCATTAACAATTGAGCGGTTATATTCGAAAGTGGTATAAGTTCATTTTTTCATATTTGTCATATCTAAAGGATTCCATTTGAATTACTTTAAAAATATGGGCAAACGTGTAAAAGAGTGATGTTTCAAACCCATTACACCTTTTGAATTTTATAATAATCACCAAAACCATTTAAAAGAATTAACCTTTCTATTTAGATCCAAATCAAATCTATCAAAAATAACAGCTCAATTTATCTTAGGATTTAGGATTTGGTTGTTTGCATATCGGGTATATGGATGTACTTTGCTGAAGTGCAATGTTCTGTACTATTTATCCAATCAGGTCTTAGTGTAGTGTTAAAGATTAGTCGTTTGTTTTCTAAGTCAGGTGAAGGTCTTTAGTCTAGAAGATGTGATAGTTGTTTGTAACGTATTGCCAGTTAATTGTGTATGTTTAATTGTAATTTTTATATGTATATTCTATGTAAGTCATTGAGCTAGGATAGTCCAGGTAGTTTACAGTTTTTAGAAAGTACATAGTCGTTGTCAATATTGAACAGTCGTTGTCATTATTAGAGAGAATCTAACGTGAGTCGATTTTCTTTTGATTTTCTATTTTTGTAACTAATTTTCTAAATAGAAAGGTGTTTGTGGAGAGCTAGAGAGGCAACATTAGGATCTTTGTGGGACTAAATAATGACTGTATCGTTAGCAAAGGTATCGATGGTGGTGCATGGGTGCTCCGGAGTATCAGAGGTATAAAGAGAATAGAGAATGGGCTTAAAACACTGCCTTATGGTATACCCTTGTATAAATTAATAAAGATCGCCCACTCTCCCAATATGATATAGCATATTTCGTACGTGATACTCATATTCATAAATGTTTTATGAAAATCATTTATTTTTTAGAAAGCAATAGGAAAATCCCAAAAAATTGAGTTGAACGCTTACTTCACTCTCTACTTGATATGAACAGCTTATGGACAGCTTATGAACAGCTTATATGAACAGAACTATGGATGTGTGATATGGTGAACTTCTTTGATGTGTTTTTTTTTTTTTGTTCAGACGATACCTGAACAGGCAAAGCATTCCACGGCCTTCCTTGGCTCTCTCTCTTTATCCATCCGATAGACGTGGCCAAACTTGAGCTGTCACTTTAGCTGTCGGTTTTTTACGGAATATTTCAGCTCGATCACTTTCAGCTCCTCTCTGATTCTTTCATTCCTGATGCGGTCCCTCCTGGTCTTTCCAACAGGAGAGTTCTCCGCAGGAATTTCATCTCCGCTGCTGTCTCTCGGCTAGCTTATTTCCCAAGAATAACCTAGCTTTCACTTCCATAAGTGAGGGTTGGGAGGTAAACTGACTTGTAGATGTGCATTTTGGTTTCCTTTCCAACCTCCCTATGCCCAACTATACTGTTGCAAATAGGGTAGTAAACCTGGTTGGCTTAGGATATTCTGTTTGCTACTTATGAGTCAATTCCTCCCCTGCTGCTGAAGATTGTCCCCAAGTGGGTATACTCTTCCTCAACTTCAAGTACCACCCCATTACAAATCAACTGGACGTCCTCTTGTTCCTCTCTTGATACCACTAGTACTTTGCTTTTATTGCCATTCATTGTCATTCCTTTGCGGATGAGTTCTTCCTCCCTTCAACCAGTCCTTGCTGCAGCTTGTCTTTCGTGTCCGCAATCAAATCTATGTCGTCTGCATACAAAAGGATTTGAAACATAAAATTTCTTAAGTTCCACTTGCCGATGACCGTCCAGGCAGTACGGCGCTTAGAGATTTCATGGATTTCATCCTGGCTCACACCCCTCTCTAGGGAAAAGGCGTGAACTCCCTTCCGTTTATCCTCACTACTCCTTTCGCTGCCTCATATGCTGATTTAATTGCCGTGATGAGATCTTCTGACACATTTTTAGCCGCCAAAACATCCAATATTTCTCATCGAGGGACAGAGTCGAATGCTGCTTTTAGATCAAGGAAAGCCATGTATACATTCGTATTTCTGTCTCATGCTTTTTCTGGGATCCTTCGTAATACGAATATGTGATCATGAGCCTGTCTCCCTGGGCGAACAGAATTCCACGTGGATATTTATTTTATTGTTGTAACTGAACGATGAACTTTTGAGTCCAATTATTAACCTTAGAGAAGCGAAAAGGAAAATAAAGCTAAACTTTATCCCATCCACTCAAGAAAAATAAATATTCCATAAATAAATAACAGTGCGAGGTGGTTAATGACAACCCGATATCCTTCATTAGCATTCAACATTGAAACCTGTAATTTGATTAGTAATTAATTGGTTTAGGATTTAGGCAAATTGGAAAACCTTTAATCCAGGATAAATTAACTTTAAAAAAATAAACAATGAAGCTGAAATCAAAACCATTATATGAAAACAAAATTAAACATATATCACAGAAACCAATAAATACGGATCAGTGAATTTATACGTTATAAGAAATGACTGTATATAACCCGAGAAGAATAACGGGAGAGAAACAACGGAGGTTGTTGAGTAGTAGTGCGCTGAGTTACCGTCCCCAAGGTCCCGGGTTCAAATCCAGCTGTTGTAAATTGTATTTAATCTGGTTAATCATAATCAATGACAAATCATCGTCCTAGAAACAGTATAGCCTCTACCTCATGCTTTCAACCATTCAAGAGTAGCATTCGTAGTTTTTCTTTTAATGGTGATAATAGTTATTCAAAGAAGTGTAAATCGAATGGAAATGCAGCCTTTGTTGGAGCCTGCCAATATATTTGACGAAGGTTATAATAGAAGAAACCCAGACAGAGGGAGCTAAAGGGAAAAATTGTTGCCCTCTTTGGAAAGCTCTTAATTCAGTTTCGAACCCGACTTATAAGAGGACTGACGTAAAACAAGTAATCCTTGAGACGAGTTAAATAAATTTAAGGAGATTTTAAAGTATAAGGCTCTAGAAATTCATAAAAGCCCCACACCATCTGGAATCTCAAGCACCCAATGAGAATTATTTTCGAATAAACTTCACCTTATTCCATAAGACTCCACGAAGAAAAAGCCAATCAGAGAACTCTAACATCCCCTACGCTCAATAAAAGTGAAAGAGGGAATAAAAAAGAGGAGATTTAGTAGACACTCGGCCATTACCATGATTGGTAATACGTAACTACAAGACCTATAGGCTACATAATGTACTCCATATCATTCATGTACAAATAAGACTAAATTTAATTATATATAATAATTATCAGATGGCAGTACTAATAATGTCAATTCATAGCCTTATATAGTAATTATAGTTTAAATGGTGCTTTTGAATTTATTTATATGTTATTCAATAGCTTTATTTCTTGCTTTATTCAAAGTCAATATTGAATTCCCTTGGGAATAATAATAATTAAAATCAGATATTGATCTTTATTAATTATCAAATTGTTAACCCTGGAATAAATTGTTAACCCTCTGCCAGCGAGTGATATTTGAACCCAGTACCAGCACCATGGCCACTCGGCGTTTTACCACTGATCCACTCCGCTCCCACCTCTGGAAGAGAATCCAATCTAAAACATTTATGGTTGTTAAAATAAATTATAAGTTAAGTTCATATCTTCAATAAATCATGACATCCCAAAACAAATAGATAAGATAAGTAGCCTCTTAAAGGACAGAATGCACTTATGAAATGACAGATATTTATAAAGAAAGTAAAATGAAAGTAACGAACAACAGATTTTATATTCTTAACCCCTTGGGGTTGAACTTTGATATTGTTGTTCTAAGAAAGACTTTTGAAGGGCTCTCTTCTTCTGTACTGCAGATGGATGTGGAGTAGAAAAGGAACTGATATAATTTTTTTTTATTTTCTTTCTATATTTTTCGGTGATGGCGCTCAACCGTAGAACAACATTATTAATAAATTAATTTAATATTACTGGAGTTTTCTAAACAGTCTCCTTCAAGGAACAACAGAATATTCTATACATAAAAGAAAGGGATACTACGGGGACTAGGAAGATGTTTTTAAACCTCACAAGTTTTTCATACAATGCCGCAGCCCTAAGTAATATTATAAGATTAAGTAAAATTAAGTGTCAAGGATCTGCAGGATCATTAAAAGTAATATCAAAGAAGTTTCCGTTTCACATGGAAATGCCGAGAGACGGAAGGGCCGGGTCCTAAGATAAGAAGAACAACGGCCCTTTCCACCTCCCCTTCGAGTTGGGAAGAAAAGAAAGGAGACGGCGAGGCTATTAGCGAGAGATTACCCTATTTTACGGTTATGACTCCTTGTTCCTTGTTTTAAAGGACCCTGCTTCCACAATAACACTAAAACTTAAAACTTTTCCGTCCCAGGGCGAGGTGCTTAGCCCGAAAGGGTCGCTCCAATACCCGGGTCTAGAAGCGGATTGATTTAAAATTGGAAGAGCATCGCATCATTGAGAATTTAAAGGAGTGTTTAAGTTTAAACAAGATTATCTTTGTTACATGTTACATAGCGATCCTTTTTTCATTTAAGATCACTTTATGCTGCTATGGCTAATCGGGCGATGCTAAAGTGGGATCTCTAAACTTTGGCTCCAGGATTGATTAGGATAGGAATTTTTAACGAGTTCCTGACATGCCGAAGGATGACATAACCAAAGGTTTTTTACTTCCTTTAAAAACTCCATGGGCAACCAGCCGGACTATCAACCAGCGATCTTGGGCATAATAAGTTGTTAACCACAAGATCACAGGTCGCCCCAAATTTAGCGATTGAAAGTTTATAAAATTCATATTGAGTCATTTATAGGTTACATATCCATGTATAATGACGTAACTAAACTATTCGCGACGATACGCATTGATTTTGAATGAATCTTGAATGATTCAATTTATTCACTATCCTGAAAAGTTTTTCACTTTCAAAATTTTTCATTTGTATCGACTGTATCGTCAGGAGTAATTTTAAATTATTTGACTCAGAAACGGAAATCCAGAATTTGTCTTCTTACTAATTCAAATTCATTTTTTTTTTTTGTAGAAACCTTGAAAATAAGAAGTAAGATAATCGGTTGTCCAAACTACGGGCATAGTATTACACCGCGTATTATTATGTACGTTGCAAGGAAAAAACATTTTATGTATGTTCAGTTTTTTAATACAAGAAAGGAAGAAATGGGAGTCCAATAATATTTCACTGAAAAATTGTTTAGTATATATAATCCAATAAACCCAGATATTAGTAAAATGTTTTTGTGTCAAAGTAATTTTTTTTTAATAGTTATTAGTTGACCATATACATATAGAAAAAAAATGGAGGATATCGAAGAGATTATCTCTTAAGTTTTACTTCTGACTATTTATTCGAAAGAAACGTTATGACCCAAATTGCTGGACTTCTTCACTGCTAAATAAAAAGATATAGTATTTAAAACTGGAATAATTGGATTAAGAATTTTTTTATTTATAAAAATCGAACTATTGGAATAACCAGGATAGAATAGTACATATATATATCTAGCGCGGTGCTCTAACAACTGAATAGTGAAGAGAATGAATTTGTCTGGCTTGGGTGCGAGCCTTGGTAGCTCAGTAGTTAGAGCACAGCACTAGAGACGCGGGCGACCCGGGTTCGAATCCCGGCCAAGACATAATCTTTTCTCTTAAAAAAAAAAAATATATATATATATAGTCTTATTATTTAAGTTTTAAATATTTCAGTATCTTCCCTATTCGGCCTTAAAGAAAACCTGTAATGTGGGTCGATACGTCGGGTTATCATTATTCCAGGAATTATTTATTTGACCTCCAGAAGGACAATTTGTATCTCTTTGTTACAATTAATAACAATAACACTAATACAAATATTTATTTCAGAATTATACAAATGCTATTTGGCACATATTATGTTACAATTGATACTCAGGTGCGATGAAATGTACATTATTAAAAAAATTTTAAATATATTTTAATTGGTAGATGCTCATTTAAATATTAAGATTTTACGTCGAATCTACCATAGAACTAGAGCACAAGGCTTATAAATTGTATTAACCTATTTCCTATCCAATAAAGCTGCCAAAACTTACTCAATGCCTCCTGTCGTAAGTTGGACTGAACTTACGTAGATCAGACTTGATTAGGCTAACGTGTAGGCCCTCACGCGATTAATGGTTTAATTGCAGTTGATAGTTATAACAACCTCTAAGATTTGATTGCTCTTGCACACCTTCCGTGTAATAATTATTAGAAAATGATTGCCGTCTTAATTATAATTGGAGTTTTTGTTTGATTTTAACAATTGTTATTATAACTCTCAGAACTAAACCAAGAGTTTTGATTATTTTCAGAATTATTGCAAAAAGCAAAGAAATAGAGGTGTTAAAAATTTAAATAAAAGAATAAAATGGAATATAGAAATTAACCACTTAAACCGATGTTGATATCTATTAAATAATTGAGTTAGATAATAACCACTCTCAACCGCCAGGTTTTTCTTTTAATTTAGAGTGCTGTTACGAGTTTTTCTATCGCTAATTCGTCCGTCAGGTGTCTCTCTCTACCTTCTCTCTGTGACCTCATTCTACGGTGAGATGTCGTCACATGCGGATGCATATATACACGTATTCTTATTTTTTTACCTAGTAATTGCCAATTTTTTTATTTCCTTAACTTTTCTTCGCGGCTGAGTGGTAAGTCTCCTATGATAATTTCTAAGTATTATTCTATAATCTTTGTTTTTTTAATTAATTATTGATTTAATTCTAGTTGGTGTTATGGCTGTGTAACGATCTCATTTTATGAACACAACCAAGTTTCTTTGGACGGTTTTTTATTTACTTAATTTGGCCCTTGGACCGAACATCACATAACATTACAGTATCCACTTTATAGAGGCTAGGTGAGCGTAGAAGGTATGCAGGTCCCACAAGGGTCGTCCATGGTTGTGGCAGATTAAATAATTAATCTGCCACTGCCGGATTTGTACCAGGAATCTGTAGCATTATACACACTGAGATACCATGTTCCGTAAACAATAAATAAGAATAAAATAATAATATCCCTTTTAGTAATACTATCAAATGTATTTACAATTTTAAATTATTTCATTTTTTCAATGCATAAATATAAATGGAGACGGCTTTTCCAACCGAAACAACATTGCAAAATAAAAGATATAAACGATGGTGATAAAAACACTTACTTACTTCTAAATTAATATATCATTATGTGGATATTTGTATGTATCATTTTCTTATTATTTAAAAAACTTTATTTACTATTTGTGTTATTCAAACATGTTACAAATAGGCTCTTTCGTGTAGCAAGAGTTAGTAAAGAGAACAGACAAATATGATATTTTTCTTTTAATTTATCTGTATTCTTCACACAACCGATTGGTAATTTCCAATATATTAATGAGGTCCCGGAGGATTGGATGCATTTAATTAGTTTAATGATCATTTTATCTTCGAAAGGGAGTGGAGTATTAAGATCGCTGGATTGCTCTTCTAAGGATCCTGGGTTAAAATCCAGCTGTTGCAGACAAATTATTTAACCTGTTAAGAAGTACAAATGGGTCGTGTGGGATCTGCAGATACTACTTCAATGTGGTCACCCATGATTGAAGGAAAACCTATCGGTTGAAAGTTATCACTGAACAGAATTTCTCCTGGAACAGTACAGTCTCTAGCAAGTACCGAATCAAAGACTAAATGGATGGTAGTGGTTCATTTCATTATTCTTTACAGCATCACGATGATTAAGATGGGCTTGTAAAGTTGCTAGGCTTAATAACGAACGGATTCATAAAAAATAATTAAACGCTGTGCCGACAGGGAATCGTCTGAGGGGTAGACCAAGACGTAGGTGGGAAGATTACGTTAAGAGTGACATGGCAGATTTGGATTTGGGGAGTAATCCGTTGACAGAAGTTGGTAAGCAGAGATCGGTGGTATCGGCACATAGCCTTCGGGTTGGCTAAGCCTTATTATTATAATAAATTATTCCTTACCGTAGATAATAGCAAATTCAAATTCATCAAAAGCATAAATTTATAGTTATGATAAAAACATTACATTGTTTCAAAAACAGTTTTGCAACAATCTTTTAACCCAAAAAAGGCTTTAAGCATACCCTAAACAAAGGGAAAAACCTGGCGGTTAAGCGTGATCTCGAACAATTTACTTGCGTGCATAACCGTTGTCTTGGAAACAATAGAGTCTCTACCCAGTACTGAACCCCAAAACCCTTCAAGGGTTGCAGTGTTACAGGTGTTTATATGTTTAAATAATTGTAGCGGTTATAGAAACCATCTATGGTAGAAATGTGGTAAAAGAAATGGGAAACATTAGGAAGAAATTGAAGCGATAAAGTGACCATAATACGGCGAGGCTAACCTTCCGCAGCGTGTTTAGCCGGAAAATAGCCTCGAGAGAAGTTAGAAAAAGAGATGGGAGTAAGATCCTACAGAGCAGAAGAAAATCCCACGTGCGACTGTCCATTGTAATTGTAGCAGTTACGCAGTAGGACAGGCGAGGCAGCAATATAGGCGTCCTTCGATCCGGGAGTTTACCCTTCTCTCTAATCCGGTCTGGGATTAGCCCAGCCTTTCATTAAGTCTTTACTTCGGATCAATGCCGTTAGTTATCTATAATTAACCGAATTCATCCTCGATGATCGGTTTCCAATTAAGAGGATTTAATCTAAGCTCAAAAGCGCGTAGACGATATTCATATGTATGTGTATACGTTTACAACACTTCTCCAAATTGGTTATGTTCTTCCATGAAAGCAATCTGTCCAAACTAAGAGACAATACAATATTGTAGTGACAAGACTCAACCGATCGGACAGAGGTGAATCAGCCATCAATATTTGCTGACCGACAAACCGCTGTCAACAATGCGATATATACCGAAGTTACACAGCCTGACCGTCCTCAACTGATAGGTATTAATCTCCGATCTAACCCAACATACCTTATGAAATAACAGTGATTTTTATATCTGAAAAATTTAATAGTATAAAACAAATTATTATATAAAATTTGGTAATATATGATTAATTATACATCTTTAAAAAACCTTTACCATAACCATTAACAAAGGGTGTAGGGTTGAGTACGTTATGGAGGCTGGACTGTTTCTAGGACAACGGTTGTGAAGAAACTTGATTTTCCGAGGTCACCCTCTACCGTCAGGTAGAGTACCAATCAAGAGTACCTAATTTAAAGAGGCTGGGTGAGCCCCAAGAGGGTCTCCAGATCCCACGGAATCCCATTCATGGCTTTCACGTCTTTAATTCACCCTCTCTGCATTGGTGGTAGATTTGGTCTATCCGGACCAAGGTTAAGCTTTGTTTGTTTTTCCAATACTAGTGATTCCTAATACTATTGCGGTACTTGACTTTCCATGTAGAATCTTCAATGGCTTCATTGTTTTCTTTGGGATTAGGCCAATTTTTTCACTTCCTGTTGTCTAAACTGTTGCACGTTATCATCGGCTGAGACTCCTATCGCAATGATTTGAGCTTTCTTTACTTCCTTGTCTGTGAGCAATATACCTGGTCTATTATATGGGATGTGTTCGTCGTATGATGGGAGATCAATCCTCTTAGACTCAATATAAGTTAACAATGATTCTGGCTAGTTTAGTGCTTTCATATTTTCTGTATACTTTTTCATGTTTTGGGATTATATGTCTTTTTCATTTTATGACTATATTTACTAATATCCCATCCGAACTAATTTGATCAACAGAACCTATATTATTTTTTACAATATTTGGCAATGATAAACACGCAATCCATTATTACAAAATTATAAAGAAATAATTAGTAGGATATAGCTGCAAATAAATTCAGATTATTTAATGAGAAGTTGCTGCTCTTTACTGATTAATTAATGATCTGTCAATTATTATTTGGATAATTAGTACATGTAATTAAATAATATGAATTTAGTGTCAACTCTCATAAATACATTGTTATCCTCATAATAACAAAACCAATAAATATAAATTCAATGTATGGATAGTAGAATGTAGAATTGAGGATACATTTACATAAAATAATATAGCAATAAGCAAATAAATAAATAATAACATCACTGACGTGATTAGCACAATTAATGGTGGGATCACCTATGGTGTATTGGTTAGCATAACAAACTTTTATGGTCAAGGTCGTGGGCTCACAGCCCTGAATGTGGCCTTATGATTTTTTAAAGGGAGAGTAAAATCCTTAGTGATGCCGTCCTTCTCGGGGGGCGTAAAATGGGGTCTCGTACCTGTGCGGTGTAAGATACTCGTTAAAAATCGCTATTATATGAATTGGAAATATTTAGGAATCCTGCTGAAGCATTCCGTTAGCCAGAGTAAAATAAAAGTGTCGTCAAATAAACATATACTATTTACATACGACCAAAATATTTTATTAAACTTTTGGATCTAAGCGCTTTTTTCTCTGCCGCGTATTTGTTGTTGAATGTAAGAGTAGGGTTGAATGATGGTTCTTTTTCCCAAACTCCAATATATACCGTAAACTGGAGTAACTTTAGGAATTATGGGATAACTTATTTTCCTCTTACCAACTTTAAAAATGAGAAAACCTGTTAAATAAAGCCGGATAAGGTGGGGTAACATTAAGATACAAAAAAACCCTCTTCACCCTAGCTCCCAGTTAGAGATATCTAAAGAATTCGAGTCTTGTTTTTGGTAACCAAAGGTCACATATTTAACTTATATAAAATTTTCTGAAATATGTCCAAGTTTACAGTATATCCAAAAAAGTCGGAAAAAGAAAAAATTTTCTTTGCCGATACGCGTGGAATGAGAAGTTGTTTATTATTTATTTATTTAACGCCACTTCATACTGCTATGGCTAATCGGCCGATGCTACAGTGGGATCCTTAGATTTTGCCTATCCAGATATAGTTATATGCTAATATAAACACGTACCTGACATCACACAGGGTCGGGGTCACCATTTTACGGTCCGGACGACATAACTAATATTACTTATATAAAAAAGTCCTAAAAAGTCCTAAGGCCACCTGTAGAGCTGTAAACTCGTGATCTTGGACATAGCAGGTTGTTATGCTGACAACTGAAGAAGAAGGTGACCCCCAGGTGACCCAAGAAATGAGAAGTTTTCAAAACTCAATACATATATTAAGAATCTTTTTAAGTGGATTATTCCCAACTATTCCTAAACTTCCCCAACTATTTCCCAGATTATTCTAAACTATTCCCAATGGTGACTTGTCCTAGGTCACGCTCAACCGCCAGATTTTTCCCCCTTATTTTGGGTACCCTATTTTTATAATATTTTATAGAGACTGGGTGTGCCCCAGGAGGGTCCTAGATCCTATATGATCCATCTCCCGCTGCAAACAAACTAAATAAAAATCATGGCCTGCAGCGGGATTTGAACCAGGATTTCCGGCATGGCAGCTCAGTACTCTACCACTGAGCCACTCCTCTCCCTTTTAATGACAAAAGCGTATATATTAACAATTGATTAAAAGCTCTCTCGATATTCAGGAATTACTTTAATCAGTCATTTATTAAAGAATATACTTTAAAATGTAAAAAAAGGCAGATATCTTTACTACAGAATGGGAAAGACCCAGATTTATTCAGTTTCATCATGCCTTTGAAAGGGATACCTGTAGTGCAGTGGTTATCATAACAAACTTTTATTTCCGGTTCGTAGCCCGATCTAGGATGTATAACGGGAGTAAAAATCCTTGGTCATGCACAATTGTGGTCCCAAACCTGAGCGGTGTCATGCACTCATAAATGATCCTGATCCCAATCATACTAGGATAGGTTAAATTAAGGGGTCTCACTGTAACATAGTCCAATTAGCCATAGCAGCATAAAAGTGACGTTGAATAGACTTACAAACTGTCTGAAATCATCTTATATTCTCTCCTATAGATTCTCCTAAGTAATATTGTTATTTTTCTCACTCGAAAAGGCATTTGATTCATAAATAATTCACTGACCTTTGATCGGCATTCATCTTTATCCTTAAACCCTGATAATGTTACGATAGAATACTGACACCTGACCTTTGGTAACTTGTTTATTCGAAGATAAGATACCCAATAAACGTCTTTAAGCTAAAAAAACTTCTTGCACTGACCCCATAGGAACTGATAGGAAGGAACTGACAACATATATTTTCCAATTTTATTATTATCATGATATATTCTTGAACTTTCATTTTTCTCCATCTTCTTTCCTGTTATTTCTTTATGTAATTGCCTCGTTTAATTTTTAATAAGGGTTCTTTCTTCACTTCGCCCTTAGTTGAGAATTTGTTGTACCTAAAAGGACATGTTAGCATTATCCTAAATATGTTTCAAAAAACAAGAACTCATAATTGAACATTACCATATAGTAAATAAAAATAAACCTTAAAAAAAAATAAAGCTTTTACAGTTGAAATATATATATTATCTTTTCACAACCATATTACGGGATCGAAAACTATGTTCTTCTCAAACTTTTTTGCAGAAATAGTTTTACAAAGAATAAAATAGAGGGAAAGTTAGATACGTTGCCATTATCTGAATGAACATTTTATATAACAATTTTCTTTTTATTTGTTCTTTGTATTACATTCTTTTTATATCATATAGAAAAATAAATACTGAGTGAAAAGCTGAACAATACACTAAAACATACAAACATAAATTTTCTAAAAGACCCGTTGTGCGGGTAAGTGATTTGTCTGAAATAACACTCAACCACTAGATATTTATCCCAATATTAGGTGACACAGAGGCTGGGTGAGCCCAGGGACTGTTAAATATGTCAGGGTCCAACCTGTTAACATATTTTTTTTTTTTATACTTTATTGAAATATTACAATCCGCCACTTGTGGGCAATAAGTAATGTTGCTAAGTAGCTATACAATCATTCCATAAAAACCAAACAAAAAAATAAAATAAATTTAATAAAATGCGAAAATGATAATACAAATAAAATTATTGCTCACATTAATACCATGATTACAATATTTACAATTTGCCTGGGGCCCACGGACTAAGCTTCTTCCCCAGGAATGAGGGCAGAGCAGGAATCCGGGAGGCCCTTTCCCAGCCGCGTCACTGGCATTAAACGCCAATGGTAGCTGGTTAAGGGTGCATGACATCACACAAACAGGTCGTGAGTGGAGAATCTGGCCAGTGCATGATTAAATTAAATAACATTATTATTATATGGATGTATGGAACTTGATAGTGACTGAGCCAGGGGATTGGGATGACAGGCAAGGTTTTGGTAAAAGTTTGAATATTTAGTATGGATGAGGTCGAGGACGAAAGGGATGTTGAGATCATTAGCGAGCGTTTTGTAGGAGACATAGTAAGGAGGATTGACAATAATTCTCAGGACTTTGGATTGAAAGGAATGAATACGTCTGATATTTTTTTGTGGTCCCCCACAGTTCCAGTTCATAGGTCCAAATAGGTTTGATGATGATCTTGTATAATAGAAGTTAATTGAAATATGGGAGGGCCTACATAGTAATCTGTATAGTTGGCTGAATCGTCTGTTAAGTTCTTGTCTTTTGAGTCTAGTATGAGGGTTTCATGTAAGTCTTTTGTTTTGGAGGAAGCCAAGGAACCGTACTGTGTCGGTAATAAATAGGACGGTATCATTGCATTTGACAGAAGAACATGTTCCCTGGCGAAGTGCAAAAATCACATGATTGCATTTTTCCTCGTTGAACTTGATCCGCCATTGGTTACAGCAAATTTAAATAAGTGAAAGGTGCCTTTGGAGGTTCGAGGAAGCCATTTCAGGGTCTGGATGTGATAATAGAATGGCTGTGTCGTCTGCGAACGTTGCAAGGAATGTTTCAGGGGTAGTTGGGATATCAGCGGTGTAAAATATGTATAGGATAGGACCTAAGACGCTGCCTTGAGGGACTCCAGCTTGTTAACATATTATACCATTTAACTGCCACAGATAGATGTGAACCTAATCAATTTTCCAAAAATTAAAAGATCTAACTTAGTTGGTTCGTCATTTATTAAGCAATACAAAACCTAATACTAACAATAAGATATCCTTTTAACGTCTTTATTATAAAATTATTAACAGTTCTTTCCACTTCTAAAGAATCCACATATGAATCTTGAATATTACACAATAGAATTCTTACCAGATTTCGATAAAATAATATTATAAGACTTCTGAAAAATACATATTACTTATAAAGTATTGCCTTGTTTTAAATAAATAAAAACTGAATTTATATCACTAACGATATGTGCCTAAATACCTAGGACCATGATTTCTCGTCTAAACCATAACACAATTTTACGTTTCAAACTAACTCTTGAACGTTAAGTGCTTTTTAACTTTTTAATGACACTTTCAGCTCAGCAACATTACGCGCTCATTTCAACTGTTATTTTTAAATTAATAATAATTTGTAATGAACAATTCACTTATAGAAAATTTTGTGCCAGTAAATTAACCATTCTTATACAAGCGCAACAGTCACATCATGTCAAGGATTTGTATAGTCGATGTATCAAAAATTTACTAATATCACAATACCGACAAATCCCTTATTCAAAATAAAAGTGTTCAAATTTGTTAATTTTCCTCTCAAATTGTTCTTTTTTTTTATGGCAGTGGACTAAACGCCAACCGTATAAATGAATTATTGTTATGGCACCAATATATTGCGGGGTAAACCATCCAGGAGCATCTGCAAATTTTTTTCATTCCACCCATTCATACATTCATTTTCATATATTTTTCCGTTCCTTTTATTCCCTACATTTTTTTTTAAACTCGCCTATTTTATTGAAGGCAGTAAAAGCAGAAAAAAAAAATCCTTTTAAAAATAAATATAAAAATATCTGATCGCATTTGTACCAATTTTAGAGAAAACGAAATATTTTTCTTTTACCATTTTTAAAGTATCTATTAATTATGAAAATATATATTAAAATCGTGATAATCATTAGAAGGCTTAGTGTAAAATCAAAGTCTACCTGAGAACAAATGTTCGAGGAGCAGTGATATACAATCAATACCTCTTGATGTATTTAAATAAGTATTGATGCAATTAAATAACTACATTATTTCAATTGATTAGTTAGCTAAATAAAAAAATAAAAGTTTATAAGAATACTTGTTCGTAATTAAAAAGGGTCAGTTAGAAAGTGAAATGAATACAAAATTGATATTTTCTATTAAAAAAGTAATATAAAATTAAAATATATAAATTTTGTCTGACTTGGATACGACCCATGGTCGAGAACTGACGACCCGGGTTCGAATCCTGGACTGGACAAATCTTTTCTCTTCAAAACAAAATATTTAAAAATAATCACCATCAAAATAACAATTAATAAAAGTAAAATATTTAACGTATTAAAGAGGAAGCACGTTAATACATTTTATCGAAAATTTTGCCCTCTTTAAGAACATTAGAAAAAGAAAGAAGAATTAAACATTCAAAAACCTATCATTTTTTCTATAATATAAAATGTTAATTATTTGCAACTTGTATTTGAATTAAACTGTTAGTATTATTTTTACTAAGTAGCAAATAAAATTATTTTTAAAAAATTGATTGGTTTTATTGGCAATTTCACTTCACATTAAGTTTCACTTACGTTATATTTAAGATTTTTCAGATGTTTCTTATTATTTTTATGCATTTGATGCATTTTTTTTCAAATATACATTATTCACTAACATGTGTTAACAAGTTATTAGTTCTGCATTTACTTACAGCCCCGGTGAAAAAATTGGTTAAGTCGAATTTTGTCCAAAATGAGTTAATTGTACTGACTGACGGAAGCGGAATCGTGTCATTCTCGTCGTTCATAAGTGGGCATATCAGCTAACGTAATTTTAATCTTCTTATCATATGCGAGATACGGGTATGAGATAATTTAAATACTGAGCATCATTATGAAATTGTGCATAATCTTATCCAAAGCTATAATTGTTTGTTCTTTCCCCCTTTCTCTTCAGAAGGAGTAAATGCTAATAGTTTAGAAATGTTCTTTGATTCATTGTTTATTATTCCATATCATTGCATTCCTATAGACAGATATTTAAAATAAATAATACTTGGATATATCAAAGGAAGTAATTAATGTTGATATATCTGCACCCTCGGTGAAGAAGTGGTTTTCTTTTTAAAACGATTGTTTACAATAATAAATCAACTATATCAAGAGAGGCAGAATCATGGCATTCTCGTAGTACATACGTGGCTAAGTCAGCCATTAGCTTTAAATGGAGTTATTACGTTTATTGTAACTCCATTTGAAGCCAAACACTTCGAGACAAACCTATTTCGGACGAAATTCGAGTTATCCATTTATTCACCGGGGCTGCGCATATATTTATTTGGTAAGAGAAAATCTTTAATTACTGCTAACATAAAAATTAGTATGCATTGTTGATTTACTGTATTTTAGGTATATCTACCAGCTTCTTTTCGGCGTCCTAGGAGGGTTGGTGGAATTCGATGCAGGTTTTATTTTGCTCTATGTGGCAGTACCCTGACAGTCCTAAGTAATGAATAGGTTTTGTTTGAATAATGGCTCAATACGAACAGCCTGACAGAGCAATGATTCTTCATTATTTTATTAATCAATATTCGGATAACCGGGATTTCCTTTTCCGGGTTAAAAAACAGAATAAAATAGGAACCGAAAGAATAAATTTATTCTAATTAAGAGGAAACCCAAAATGGCGCTGACGTCTGTGATATATGAATTCCTTCCCTTTGTCCGCTAGCTCATACAGAGCGGTCATCCCGCGTCCAGTCATAGCACAGTATTCCGGAGCCCTACTTTCCGATATTTATTCCCAACCGAGGGGAATAAACGGGTTTTATTCGGCCCTCTACTGAATAATACATTGTCTTCCCCCGGATAAAGGGTCCGCCCCCCTTCGAAACGTTTTTGCATCCCCGGAGAGATATCTTCGAGTCATGGAAAATGTATTACCTAACTAAAGGACGGAGCTTGCTGTCGGGAAGGTTGGCATTGTCGAGATTGGAAGAGTTCTTCGGACCGACATATTAAAGTCCCTATAGAGCTTATTGGAATATGATTTCCCTGGCAATATTTGGCAAAGTTGTGCTTTGTCGGGGAAGGAGGCAATCTCCTCGACGATGAAATGTGGAAAAGCTTTTTTTTCATCGAATCTACTTTAATATATTTTATGTATTATTATCAGCTGTTATGTATCTATTGAATGGGAAATTGTAAATTAATTAATTTATGTGTAGATATTAATACAAACAAAAATTTAAGTCTATCGACATGTTTTCAATGGTTATTATCAGTTTAACGGTATATTTATTGTAATTAAATAACCAATCTACCCTAACTTATTTTTATTAGCAACACAATTAAATACGACGGTTATTATGTAGAATAATAAAACGGCTTCGTTGTATAAACTGCTTATTGTAAAAAATGTATAAGGATACCACTGATTTTGTTGTATTTACTTTGCCGAGCATTTTTTTTTTTTTTTAATTATTTTATTGAATTGTACAACTGTAATATATACATCTAGTACAAGGGCTGTATGAATAAATAAATACATGAAAGGACGTGTAGAGGCACTACCCATTGGCAGCACTCTAATTACATTCCTATTGTAGAAGGTCTCGAGGCCGTCTTCTCTTCAGAGGCCTAGGAGGATTGCCCGGGATGGAATTGGATCCAAGGATGGAAACTAGTGGGTTTGGATGGGCCTGGAGTTTATTATGGAATGATAGGTATCTGGATTGGGCTAAATCAGTAACATATGGAACGTTCAGGTCATTATGGATGGTTTTATTTGTGACAAAATAAGGAGGTTTTAGGATTTTGCGAAGGATTTTGGACTGCAAGGATTGAATACGAGAGGAATTTGATGGTTTGGTGGAGCCCCATAGTTCAATTCCGTAAGTCCATATAGGTCTTATAACAGTAACATAAATAAGTCTTTTGTAATTGATCTGAAGCTTTGAGCGTTTGTCTAGTATGTGTTGAAGTAGTTATGAAGCGTCTAGCTGTTTCTTCTCTTTTCAGTCTTGTGTGAGGGTTCCAAGTAAGACGTTTGTCTAAGTTGACTCCTAGGTAGCGGATCTGTTCAACAGGGATAAGTGGAGTACTATCAAAGGATACAGTAGGACAGGAAGTCATGGGTTTTCGGGGAAGGGTAAAGGTAATTTGATGGGACTTTTTGGAATTGATTTTAATTCTCCAATTCCGACACCATTCTGCGAGGCTTGATAAATGTGATTGAAGGGATTTGGATGCAATATATGGGTCGTTATTAACTGATAACACACATGTGTCATCAGCATAGGTGGGCCGAGCATTTTAATATTATTTTTATTACGAAAGCACTAATTATTTATTAGAAATTAGTGTAAACATTTCCATAATAATACAAATGCCATTTAAAGTACATACTAAAAAATTAGCAACATCCTTATTCATTTTTGCGCAGTATAGAATAATTGAATATTATGATTTCTTATAATTGATCGATTAAGTTTTTACAAAAACAAAAAAAACAACAGTAGATTAGTGGTAAGCTCTAATAAAATAAGCAGTTTAAAATATCGGCATATGCCACTATAATTGGAAACAGTTTGTGTATAAGTTTCACTTTGTCGTTATAAATAATTACTTATAGTCCAGGATCCATGGTTCATTTTTGCACTTCATTACTATCAAGGTGAACCTTCGTGAATAGCTTCGTTTCGATGAGACGCCCAACAATTTCCTGTATAGTAATAAATTTTCGAGAATCATCAAATCGACATATTTTATCCTTCCTACCTCTGTTAGCTACCACAATCGAGAATTTTTGCAAAGGAAATTGTTGGGCGTCTTATCGAAACGAAGCTATTCACGAAGATTCAGCTTGATAGCAATCAAGTGCAAAAATGGACCGTGGATCCTGGACTACTATTATTAAGTTAAAATAAAATCAATTAAACACTGATTGATTTTATTTTTATAAGAGTTCAATAAGAAATGTAAAAATAAATGTAAATATGTAATTGTAAATAAGATAAAGTTTTAATCAATAGCGTTAGTAGAGTCTTTTACACTGTGGTGTAATCCGTTTATGTTCGTAAATTATTATTATTAAATCTGTACCCGATTTCGGTTATATTTTGCATAAATATATACAGAAATTATTCCTAATTAAAATTAAATTGTTTAATTTGTTATTTAATTGTGTTTTTTTCCTAATTTATTATGCTTATTTCCCTTTGACTACTAAATTTTTTGATTAAACATTTAGCATATTCAAAAAATAATGTTTTATGCATCAAAATAATTTATTGGCGTCAGTTTAAAAACAAAAAAAAATATTGTTAGCCTATTATTTTTTTTTTAATAACGTTCTGAAAAACATAACTATGGGATGAGTTTTCCCCCCAATAATTTTATACTAAAAATATGCAATAAAATAATATATATATTTTTTTTAAATAATAATAATTAAAAAATAATTATTTTAGAAAATATAAAAATGCCATTTGGCACATATTGTATAATCGATTAAGTCAACAAAAAATTACTAAATACCTTACCAATTTACATTCAGCTCGATTAACGGTAATTAAACTGGCCTTGTAGTTGATTGACATGCCTTTAGCAAATTTAAAAACAATTGCTCACTACAATTGACCAAATCAATACTATTATTCCCGAGCCCCCAGTTCTATATCATATTTAAAGTTAATTCCCCATTGGCAATCTTTGTAATTCTAGCTGACGTCAGAGGAGGCTGGAAAAGCTATTAAGTGTAATATTCTCTCTCTCTCCGGAAATCCGAATGAGTTTCTTTTTTCCTTTGGTAAGCTTACACCCTGGAATGTCTTTACTATCTTGGTGAATAACATAGGTTAATTCGTTTTATTTTTAATTTTTTTATTCAATAATAATAATAATAATACAAGTTGATACAATTAAGGATAGTAGGAATTAAGGTTGTAAGTATACATTCATACAAATAGAAACAAAAAAATACATTAAAATATATCTATCAACAAAAATAATGAAATTTAATAAAAATAAATATAAGAGATTACTATAAAAATATTATTTTTTTTTATAAAGAATATTTGTAATATTTTTCTAGTGAGAAATGTAAATTTAAAAAGTTTTTTATAACAGATAATATATGTAGTATATATTATACAGGTTGTAAAAAAAAAAATGTGTTTAATAATAAAGACTTTATTTATTCTGGGAAGTCCCTTTAGAATAACAATACAGGTATTAATTTGTCAGCTATTATGTCTTAGAGTTTATTTATTGTAATTTACAACTGTATTATATACAACAAGTAAATAGAATAAATAATTAGAAAATAATATACATAATGACATGAGATAAAGGAAAGTAGAGTAACTAGCCACTGGTAGTACTCAAATAACGAATTCAACATAAAAGTTCACGAGACCATCTTTCTTTTTACAAGCCTAGGTTTGAAAATGGTGGGTTTGAGTGGAAATAAAGTTTGTAAAGAAAGGTTTTGTATCGGGTTCAGGCCAAATCAGTATGTAATAGGTATTAAGATTATTATGTATGACTTTATTCTTAAACAAAGTAAGGAGCATTGAGTATTTTACGAAGGATTTTGGATTGTCAGGTAAAAAATTTGATTTTTTTTTTTTTAATTTTTAATAAGAAGACGGTCCCATGACCTGTGTTGAACTTGTTATTTTAGAACTAACTGTGGTTGGTTAGTTTCTCTACTTGTCTTTATTACACGCTGTTATTTTGTATTCATTCTACCTTCATGTTGTACAATTATATTTTAGAAAAAACCTGTACTGCTACAACCCGTGAACGGGTTTGGGGTTCAGTAAGTAGTAGATACTGCTCTGTTTAAGCTATATCTCAAACTTGGGTTCACACCTTAGTTTTAAACAATAAATAATTTAATTGATAAAAATTGCTCAACCATCTACAAATTTTAACAACATTAAAAAGTGAAGCCGTCTTATTAATAATTGAAATAGTTGAGAGGTTCCATAACATTTTTATTTTCTTCATTTCGAGGCGGTACTCATTCCGTCCAACCCTCGCCTTCGTATCCCTGCAACTTGCCTGTTTGGTCTTGAATAATTCATAGCCAACAACTTCTTAAACGGATTTAATGAATCCATTATAGAGTCAGGCATTAGCGGGGAACTTAATGATTTATGCATAAATTTCGGAATAACATATTCCAAACTATAAGTTGCGTATATTCTTGCAAAAGTCGGGAATAATTTAAGTTGTAAAACTTTCAAGCTCATCTGATTATGAAATAATCAATAAATATTTAAATAAAAAGAGGCTTGATTATAATTGAGAGAACGGGACAACTCAGTGCGTAGAGCACTGCACTCCGTAAAGGACTCTTGTTCAAATCTGACTGTGAAAATTTGAGCTTTAATGATTAAAGATTACGGTACAGCATTAAATTAAATATTATTGGACTTTAAGAATGGAGTGTATTCATTACTGAATTACCTCCCTGCACAACTGTTGTTCTAGAAAGACTCTCTACTAAGTACTGTGCCCAGAACTCTTGATGGGTTGTAACGGAACAGTTTTTTTTTGGAGTAATAGCTTAGAAGTTTGACTAAAATATTTTTACAAAGGACTGAAAGTTTAATGTCGCAAAAGATGAATTATTTAATCTTTTAACTGTCACAAACGAACCATATTGGATATGCTGACCCTCCTGTGGCTCACACTTTAAGTGAGTACCCTTGATTTGAGAACAAACCTGGTGGTTGAGTGTGATTCCGTCCAAATTACGTCCCGGCACAACCGTTGATCTACTATGTATTGAAGCCAAAACCTTTTATGAGTAATATAGTGCATATTATAAAAAAAAAACGTATGCCATTTTTACACCAATTGTATTGCATATTCAAGTTCATCAACAATATTATGTTATTGTAATGGTAAAAAAAAAATTACCTAGTTTCCAGCAAGGCTTCGCAATAACTATTTATTTAAAAAAAAATGTTTGATAACATCAAAAGACCCTAAAAAGCCTAGGGATGTTACTGTCCTAAAATAGAAATCTGGCCTTTCACAAGTTTCTAGCTCAATAGCCCAAAACCTTTCCTAACAATTCTTGATAATAGTCCTATAGCGTCTGAAAAGAAAATTGCACCACGACACAGATGTGAAATCGATATTGGTCTGCAAATAGGACACTTCGATGGAATTCATATTCCTTTGAAAATCCTGAAGTGAAAAAATATAATTAAAAATGTCAAATAAACTTAATAGTTTATAATTTTAATAACAGTTAAATGAAGGTTCAGACCGTAGCCCGGAAGTTCGGTATTTTTTGTCTCATTTTACTGAATTTTTGTGTTTAAAGTTATTTTAACCAATTAAGATATTAGTTTTATTAATTTCGCTAATCCCACATACATGTGTTTCACTACTTCCTCAAGACTAAATATACTGAACTTTTTTTTGGTAGTTTTCTGGTTTTTCTACTGGTACCAATTGCACATGCAACAATAATTTATATATTCTACATATTTTTTTAAATGTTAATAACAGTGTTTTTTTTTTAATTATAGTGGCTCACAGTGAAATTGATACACCCTGTAAAAAGAAGAAAAAAAAAAGAAAAATTTAGATGGTTACAGGGAGCAAAGACAGAAACTGTTCAAGACATTTATTTAGAACATAGATTTAAATATATACAAAAAATAAAATTTAAAATATCCAACTTTGATTATTTAAAAAAAAAATAATAATCTCACCTCACATTCCAAATGATATACCTCACTTCTTATTAATATCTATACATATAAAATGCTTGGTCCTGAATGACTGGTGGATTAACGCACAGGCCAAACCTAGACTGAGAAACTGACGCAAGACCTGAAACATGGAGGGTGTGTTCTTTGTATGACGTAGGCATCTGATAAGAAAGGATTTTCCGAAATTCTACCCCTAAGGGGGTGAAAGAGTGGGGCATAGTTTGTGTAGGACAACGTTATTCCTTGGTCTATTTCAAATTGTGCATAAACCTTTTTTAACAGAATTGATGGAAGATGTGTTTCGTATTTTATTGAAATTCATCCCCTAACGGGGTTAAAAAGGGGTATAAAGTTATTTTGGGGGTGATTTGCTTCGAAAAGAAAAACAAAAAGTATTGTTAATAAAGAAATACTGCGGTAGGTTTGTAGTATTTCGATTTCGTTGTAAAAAGATTAATACCCTCGTGTAACTTTCACCAGATCAAAGGCCGAGCTTCGTGCTCACAAAATATAACTTATAACCTTTACAATCACAAAATATAACCTTTAAATCCCTACACTACAATAAAGATTGTTTTATTTTATAAGTATTCAAACATTTGAACGTAATAATTTATATGTTATAGCAAAATTAATAACATAACAAAACAATTAAATTTTCCTAATAGAATCCTTTTCGACTTCTACTCGGACGAAATCGCGGGCAAAAGCTAGTTAGCTTATAAACTTTTTTTTTGTTAACTATTAATTTATTTCAATACTTCGTTTGCACTTTGTAGCTTGTACTTTTGTAGCTTGTGTGCACTCAAACGTGGATTCTGTTTTATTTCTCTGACGGTTCAAATCTCACCCCTATCATTTTTTTACACTTTTAACTTTTTTGCTGGTTGTATTTTTCCTTTTCGAGTCTCTCCACTACATGCTGGACAGTTGAACAGTTTTATAAATTTTAAAATGATTTTGACTACTTGATTCAGAGGTTTCCAATCATTAACATGTTAAATAACAAATTCACCTTCTTTAAACGTTGCTTGTGCTCCTATTACTGAAAAAAGTTTCAATATGCGGTTGATTTTTTTGGAACTTCAACACTTTCGACACAAGAGGTTTACTAAAAGAAAATATTTTAAGGTAAACAAAGGTGTATCATTTTCATTGTGAAGTTAGTAAAAATAAATAAATAAGATAAAAAATAAACAAAACTTAAAAAAAAAACATCAAATTTTTTTCAACTCGCTTTGAAAAGAGACAAACACTTTCGACGCAAGAGTTTAACTTAAGTAAAATTGTTTAAGATAAACGAATATTGGGAAAAACTAAGGTATATCATTTTCATTGTGAGATAAGTAATCTTTAACAAATATGTTTTATTTTTATTACTAAATCCTTGTTTATTTTTATATGTTTATACACAAAGAATTTATTACTAGGATGTTTCTTGATTATAGTAAATTATCCTTTTTAATGAAATATAATTTGAACTATTTATTTATTCAAATATTCCAATCAATATCAATGTGTATCACTTTGACTGTGAGCCACTGTATAATATTCATTGGTGATTTTTGTAGTCTTTCGATAAAGTGCTTTATTATTGGCTTGGTGAGACAATATGAGGCCCGCACTACTAAAGTAACTTTATTGCCTTCAGGAGCCAATAAACTACATCAAATAATTTGTACAACCACTGGCTACATCAGTGGAAAATTCCCTTTATCCTATTGTTATTAATACTTTATGTTCCCCAAAAAAACATTTAATCATTGATTGGTTCACCACATGAGTGAAAAGTTTGTACAAATGCTGGCCAGGGGTACAGCTCACATCGACAACCTGCGAAATATCTTCAATAGATAAATTACATTCCACAAATTATCCGCTTCCACAATATGTACTGTTCAGCATATATTAATAAAACTGGTGCTATCTGAAAAGCTATAAGCTCATAAATTATTTTTACCTGGTTGTACCTTTCAGAAAAAAAAAACAATTTATAAATTGTTCCTAAATTCCAGTTTAGGATTACCTGCCATTAATGTATCAATGGTTTTGGTAAATGAGGAAAAATAAATAAGCTCATGGTATTTCTATCAAAAGAATTTAAGGATTAATTAAAATTGTGTAATACAGCTATCTCATTTTTATTTTCTCTATATATATTTTTCTTTTTTTATCAATATTTTCTTTTTTGCTTTATTTTTATCTTGAACTCACGTACTAGTTTTATTTATCATCCTATCTTAATTTTTTTCTTTTACTTTTTTTCCGTTACTGCAAAAATTATTACTCAAAAAATAAATACTGATGATACATATATTTATACCAAGTTAAACTTAGGCGTTGATGGCCTATAGGTTAAAAAAAACAAAAAAACTATCAGCCAACTAATTATTTATTAACGACCTACTGGTTTTTTTTTTTAGATACCCAGTATTTTATGCACTTTTCCTTTAAAAAAAAACGCTAGGTCTTATGAATAGTAGATATTCATATGTTTGGACTATATTGTTTGTCATATCATTGATGGAACAACATTGCGTAAGGCCAAAGATGGGATGATCTTGGAGGGTGTTCTGACTAAATCAGAAAGCAGAAAACTTCCATAGTGTATATCAATACTACAAAGGAATTAAACCCGGAAAAATATAATACTTGTCTCATTGCTGTATAAGTTTGGCAACATATAAGGCTCAAAATAATCATAGAACCACATTAGGCACAAACACATATTTCCCACTAAATTACACATTGCTTCCAAACAAGCGTTGCTAGCCGCACAAAGCTACTAGCAATGGCCTGGACCTCACCATCAATCACCACAACAATAGCTCCCACAATCGCCGGTTCTGGTCTATTAGTGGTTCCCAGTCTGGTCTTGGTAACCCACCTTTGTCATGTATTTGGTTTTCACAAGCTATTTATTGTTATTTAAAACATATAAGGAAGCGAAATTCTGTTATTTTGGCACTGGATAAGGGGCTAAATCATGCATTGGATTGAAAATAGATTATTGCTTATGTTACAACTTTATTTCAAGCAGTTGACGGTCAATGGCTTTACACTAATGGTTTTATAAAATAATTTTGTAACAAGGAAGTTCATCAATGCTTCCCTGTTGTCAGCATTGTAAACTTCCTTGTCCTCTCCACTTCCTTTACATCTATATATACTACCTCTAAGATTAGGATAGATATATAATATCTATATAATAGGATAGCTATATTAGATAAGGTTAGTAGATACTAGAAATGTAGTTGCTAAGTATAGTATGTAAGTAAGTAGTATCTAAGTTAGATGTAGTCCATATTCTATAAGTTCTAATGTTAACACTTACGTAGGAACATCTGTTTTTATGGCGTTTAGAGGAACACCCGTCTAGTGGACGGATAGGAATTTGAAACTTCCGCCAGTTATCAATTTTTCCCGCTCAAAAAATGTTACTACGTTATATTACTCATATTAATGTCAAATAATTCAATGATTGAGTGCAAAACCAGTAATATTTTTTAAAAAATCGATCCCAAATAATAAAAATTATATCCAAAACTGATTGGCCTGTTACTTTTTTTTTTTAATATTGCTTTTCTCCCACTTAAACGTTCAGTTATGTTATTAATCATTATTCAGGATGTGCGAAAAATAAAAACAAACAATAATTGAATGTACCAATTGAGCATTTAATGTTTTATCATATTTACATAAAATTTAATCCTTAAATTGAACGTAATGATTTTGGTTAATTACAGCCACGTGTTAGGTTTGACTTTGAGTAATTTCTTATATTTTGATTGGCACATTTTCAATACACAGTCATTGCACAACTTTTTGGAGCTTTTAAGACAAGCTGGTGTTTGATAATTTATTCATTTGTATGCTGTTCTTCGATTTTTTTTAGTTAAAAAGCCTGTTATTTATATTTATTGAGTATATTTTAATTTTTAAATGTATAACATTCAGAAAACACTAACTTGATATATCCGTCTAAGAAGCGGATATACTAAATTAGTGAATGTATTAGAATATCCGTCAGTGAGATGGGCAAAAATGTGCGCTAATCTGGACTATCCATCTACCAGACATAGTGACTTGGAGTTGAAGGGCAAAATCGTTTTAGAAAAGGATTGTTGACGTTGACAAAGATGCAT
Source organism: Troilus luridus (assembly GCA_964056705.1). Lineage (NCBI taxonomy): Eukaryota > Metazoa > Arthropoda > Insecta > Hemiptera > Pentatomidae > Troilus > Troilus luridus. Next base: position 49,657,811 of record OZ057416.1, read on the forward strand.
TCCCAACTAAGACTCTTTTAGTCGCACAGACTCAGGAGTTGACCTCCGGTTGTTCGATGTTCCGATCGAAGTGTTAAACACTAGTCCATAAGCCAGTTACTTGGGCCATAAGAAGGTCTCGTTTATATATCTTGAATATTACATTATATCTATTCAATCTTCTATCTATATAATAAAAATGAATCGCCATTTCCTTGCTAACCGCAAAACTCGGGAACTGCTCGACAAATTTGGCAACTTTTTTTAATAATTTTTTTAAGGTGCAAAGAAGGTTCTTATGGAGAGAAAGCCCGTAAAAATGACGAGGGAAACTTTCGGTAGCCGAAAAACCTTGAAATTTTCGGATTTATTTCAGTTTTTGGCCTGTATCTCCTAATCGGTGCGTTTTTTAAAAAAAAACATAGGTAACCATTTTTAAAGTAGATCAAATTTTCTACAATTTGAGCCCAATTGAAGCTCTGTAGGCCTAATAGATTCCGAGTTTGGTCCCTATCATGTAATAAATTACTGGAATCTTATCTATCTTCTATTTATTAACCGCTCGACCAATTCGGCTAATTTTTTTTAAGGCGCAAAGAAGGTTCTTATGGAGAGAAAAACCGTAAAAATGACGAGGGAAATAATAAAAACAACAATTTTCTTTTCCCATACAGACCAATCTGTTCCCAGCTATCAAACATTTGACGTCAATCAAAGCAAAACAAAGGCGCGTTAGTTGTTAGTGAAAGTTTATTAGGGTCCAGTCCATATCATATAATAAAATAATATAAGTTTTTGTGTAAAAATAAAACTTTTCTGATACAAGGCCAAATATATCACAAAGCAGGTTCCCTGTTTGATACTAGGGTTTCTAGTATCTACTAACCTTATCTAATATAGCTAGATGGCGACTATAAATTCCTGCAAATGGAATAAATGGGCATTACACCAGAAGCAATGGATCAGCGTTGTGCAAAATAACAGTTTAGTGGAGAGTTCTATTGTAGAACAATTACAAACTTTGTTTCATCAACAAAATCAATGTCACTGTTTTAAACTACGCTGGATCTTATGCCAACTGGTGATCATAAAATTGTAATCAGAGCTGATATAACTCCTGTAGGAAAACATGCGAGTTGTTTCAATGCACCAACAATCGATGAAGTTGCCATTCAAATGGTTGGAGAAAATTTGGAATCCCTTTGTTGTTTTAAGGTAATAGGGCAGAACAACTTCCACCGGGACAGCTAGTATCTCAATAAATATACACATTTCTTACAATTCGTCCACCGTTCTATAACTAAACCAAAAACTGCGGGAATAACACGATTCTTTAACTCTCTTTGGACAAAATTCGCCTTAACCACTTATTCACCGGGGCTTCAGAAATATAATATTACTTACCATATTACCTATCACGAATGACACATATTGTAAAATAACAATTAATGAACAAGTAGTTCCAAAAAATAAAATCAGTGAACTTTTATTGAACATTATTTTGTCACTACCCGTGGCTCATCAAGTACATTTTCTACTTGAAGATATGAAAATAATTTTTTTGTTTTTGCAAATTTATTAAGTAGTACAAAAACTTAAAACATAACCTACCATGACAATATGTGTCATGTTATTATACAAGTTTAAAAAGTAAGAGAAGTGGCACACGAACAGATATAAAGCGGTTGTATATTTTTTTCACGTAACAATAAAACGTTTTATTGTCAAGTTTGCGAAGGAGAAACTTTGAGAATTTAATATCGTGAGGAGAAAGCCGTAAAGAGAAGACGACCATGAATGAAATACTGCTGTTACGGGAATAAACCTGATGAGCATTATTATACAAAGAAAACATTGTTCCAAATTACTACAAAGACAATTAAAATTTAAAAAAATTACTATAGGCAGTTTAAATAAGTGTTTTAAAATTAAATTATCTCGTAAATATAATTTGGAGTCTGTCCGAAATAATTGCCATTTATTAAACTATAAACCTGGATTGTTATCCATGTGTCATATTCTTATCAATTATTGTAGTCTAATCCGAACTCAAAATGAAATCTACGGATACCATTTGAACAGCCCATAGAGATGAAACTAGTCAAAAAAAAAAATATAATGATCAGCATCCTAAGATAAGTTGTAAATAGTATTGCATAATCTAGTTTCTTTGGACTGTTTTTTTATTTACTTAATTTGGACCTTGGGCCGAAAATCCTACAACCTGGTCACAATACATCCAGTTAGGAGATAAACATATACTGTTTATTATTATCATCGGTGTGAATATGGTATAATACATAAGAATAGATAAAAACATAATTTAATAAGACTAAGCATAATAAATAAATGGTTTTTACATAATTAAAAACAACGATTAAAGCCAAATTATATAATAAATGTCAACTATCCTGTGTTGTCCTGGCCATTTTGAGAACTGGAAGATTCGGCTCACTCTTAGGGTACACCTACATTGGATCCGATTCGGTGCGACGTGATTCTATCACATACGATGCTGGGGTGTTTACATTAAACATATTTTACTATCCATTATAGTAAAATATAAATGTATTAAAAATAATTAATAAATAATCTTTTATAAATTTTCTTTTATAAATTAATAATTTATTTTATAAATTTAAAGAACCAAATGTTATAGCTCTCGATATATTTCAGTCATTTGGTTTGTTAGCGACGTCTCATCGTATCACACCGGATCCAATGTAGGTGTAGCCTAACACATAAAATAAAAAAAACTGTCATTTTCATCATACCACAATATTGGCCTCTAAGAGTCGAGCATATTTTTGAGAAATGTATTCATTGCATTGAAACAATAACTGAAATATCCCCAATCTGTAAAAAAACTCGTGGTGAGAACGAAGCTACTATCACAGTGTTAATTTTTAAGTTTTCGAAAGTGCATTGCCTACCTGAATAAAATTTGTTTGAATGTATTAATTGAAAATTTAAACTGTATTATACTAATACATCAAGTTAATAGAATGATACGTAATGGCAGGAAATAAAGGTAAGCCGAGAAACTTCTCACTGGTATCACTCAAATAAAAAATTCATCTCAGAAAGTCACGAGCCAATTTTGTCATCAGACAGTATTATCGGGAATTGATGATGTAGCTTCGAAGTGAGTGGGTATGAGTGGAAATGTTTCTTCAGATTGTATCTAAATTCATCATCGGATCCATTTATTCATCTACTATCTACAATACCAAAAATTTATGTTACCAACCACAGGTATTGATGATGTAATGGTTTACACCTTTATACACAAACTTATACATCTCACCTATTTACTCCATATAAACGCTCTCGAAGAAAGACTAAATCATAAAGTATTCATCCAGAATACAGACATTTATTGTAAGCGACACAGTATAGGTCTTATCACACCCAATAAATTCATACTGACCAGAAATTACCTAACAGGAAACTTCAACCACCATTGCGTGAAGCCCACACAGTTCCTGTGTATTTGGAGTAGGATGGAGTTATTCGACCGATGACGCAAATGAGAATGATTAAATGCAACAGGAATAAATCAGTGCATCAATATGTATCCCGTAAGATAAATACATTTCCCACCATTAATATGAATGAGCAATTGGAATTTGCATGTCTCTGATAACCGTAGCCCTAGCAGGCCATTACTAGAGGGAGAGGAGTGAAAAAGAATAGTCGAGTAAATCGATCGAAGTAAATTTATATCAAAAGTCTCAAGGAAATTGCATTGTGTATCAAAACCCTTGTTACATCAAGATAATAGTTTTTTTGTTTTCATATAAGGTGTTGGGGTATCTCTGTGATGAAGGTCCCAGGTTATTACAGAATAGAATGGGAAAATAATTTTAGTCTGGGACTAGGTCCCTTAAGAATAACAGAAGTGTACAGAATTTAATAAAAATATATCTGGTAAATATTGTATTAGAATAATACTATTTATTCTATATTTATATAATAACATGAAAATAAATATGAGGTAAAAGGTATGTTCTGATAGAGAATAAAAAAAATGTATTAAAAAAAATAGCATACAAATTTGCAATAAAAAGAAATAGGCTAATAGAAAAATAGATAAGTAAATATGAACCTTTAATAACCTAGAAAATTATATCATTATGAGTGAGGAATATTTACAGTAATTCATCAATCAATTATGTTGAATATAGTTATTAAATTTGATTTATTAGAGAGCATCTGGGCAATTAAGGGATGTAGGAAAAGTTTGGATCGGGTGGGAGTGTGTTCTAATGAGAGGTAGAACGGGCTAGAAAGGAACGCTCAAAAGTTTTGGTTCTGTGGGATCTTGTGCCCTGGGGTTGGATAGAGGATTTGAATTCTAGGAGACTATAGTTAGTATTTATAGATAGGAGACTATATTACACAGCTGTTGATAGATACCTCATAACAACGATGGATGTAACCTGTTGGAGTTGCTGACTTTTCTTGGGCTCACAAAGCTTCATTAAAGCGGGCACTCTAATTGGGATACTATTCTAGTGATTGAGGGTAATCTCAGTAATCACCTCACTGCACAACTATTGGATTAGAGACTAGTCTCTGCCATGAACTAATCATAGACCCTTTACGACTTGTAGTGTGGTACAGGTAATAATATCACAAAATAAAATACTGTTATTATGTTGTTAGCTCATACACCAAGGGTATTCTAAAATATTTAAGCATATGACTACCCTTAGAGAACATTTTTTATCCACAAATGAAATTAGGGTTCCTTCATCACAAAATAAGGAAGGGTGGTATTTCAGTTTGAAGAGCGTTGAGTTACTTTGCTGAAGGTTACGGATTCAAATCCAGGCATTGCAGATACCTTATTTAATATTATAACGGCCTTGGATAGAGCATATCGGACCAGCAGACTCTCCTTGGGTTCACCCAGCTTCTATAAAGTAGGTGACCTAAATGGGCAAAAACGTGGTGATTGAACGTTATTTCAGACGAATCACCTCTCTGCACAAACGTTTTCCTAGAAACAGCAGAGTCTCTACCATGTACTGAGTTTTAAGCCCTTCATAAATTTTTATGTGATACGCGTAATTATATCACAAAATAAAAAAATCTTCCTTATTAGCTCGCACACCAAATGTATATTATACATATAGCACACATAAGGGTATATTATAAACTTTAAATAAATGGCGACCAATAGAGCTGTTTTTTTCCCATAAGTGCAAGAACATGTTCTGAATTATCGTAAAAAAATACAAGTTTACAATCTTGTGGGATCGGAGTGGCTCAGTGAAAGAGCACTGAGTTCCCATGTTTGAAAATCCTGGTTTAAATCCCGCTGCGGGCGACACTTTTATTTAGTCTTTTAGCAGCCGGAGACGGATCATATAGCATCTAGGACCTTCCTGGGGCTCACCCAGTCTCTATAATGTGGGTACCCAAAATAAGGGGGGAAATCTGGCGATTCAGCGTGATCTAGCACAAATCATCTTTCTGCACAAACGTTGTCCTTGCAACACTACAGTCTCTGTCATGTACTGAACCCCAGAATCGTTCATGGGTAGCAGTGGTACAAGTTTAGGTTTACAACTTTGCCTTTAAGAAACCAGTAAGATCTGCTAAAATTATTCTAGAGTTTATTATTATGTCCTTTTCCTTGACATTATCAGACTAATCGAATGAACTAAAAAACTAATCCACTAAAAAAAAATGAATGCACTTGCTTGTATGCGATCGTTAAAGAAGTGATTTAAGCCAAACACGAATACTACTTTTTTGATAAGTAATATTAATCAATAACAAATTAAGAGCTATTACTGATATTTACCAGTAGTTCATAGTTCATTAACTTAATCTCTCAAAATAATTATGTCAACGAGTCTCACAATCGATCCCTAAGCTTTCGAGTTTTAAGTTAAAAATTTGAACTTGTTATTATTGAAAATAACTTAGGAAATGTATAAATAATATTGGAGGGAGGGGGGGTAGCTCTGAGTGTAGAGCACTGAATTACTATGCTGAAGGTCCCTGATCCGGCTGTGGCAGATAATTTATTTAATCTGTAAATATCCATGGACGGGACCCTTTGGGTTTCAAGATCCTCCATTTTAAACCTATGGACCATAAATTGGGTAGAAAAACCAGTTGGTTAAGGATGATCACGGAAAAATCACCTCCCTACATAACTATTATCTTAGAAACGGTACTGTCTCTACCATGAACGGAAATCTAGGGCTACATTGGTAAATTTATTTTCCGTTAATTATAATATTGGGGGAAATTTTATGTTTTACACCCTTCTGTTTCTACCGCTAATTAGAAAGGAAAGTTATTGGTATAGTCCAGGATCCATGGTCCATTTTTTCACTTGATTAGTATCAAGCTGAATCTTCGTGAATAGCTTCGTTTCGATGAGACGCCTAACAATTTCCTGTGCGAAAATTCTCGATTATGGTAGCTAAAAGAGGTAGCAAGGATAAAATATGTCGATAGAATATGTTTTTTGTTTTTTTTAAATCTCAAAATAATTATCTAAATTATTTGAAAAAATATTTGTCCTACAAAATGGATGGTTTGATCAAAGAGTCCCCTCCTTCCAATATGTATCGCTAACGAAGTCAAAAAAGAAGAAGTAAAAAAAAAAACAGCTGGTTTGTTATCATTTTTGATGAACTCGTTATCGATACACGTTGGAAGGAGGGGACTCTTTGATCAAACCATACATTTTGTAGGACATATATTTTTTCAACTAATTTAGATAATTATCTTGAGATTCAACAAAAAAAAACCCAGTTAGTAATAAGTTTTTGGGAATCAGCAAATCGACATATTTTATCCTTGCTACCTCTGTTAGCTACCACAATCGAGAATTTTCGCACAGGAAATTGTTGGCCGTCTCATCGAAACGAAGCTATCCACGAAGATTCAGCTTGATACTAATCAAGTGCAAAAATGGGCCATGGGTCCTGGACTAGTAAGAACGTTTTAGAAAAAAAATCGTGAGTTTTCAAACATTTTTCTAGAAATTATATCTTTCTTCGAATTCATTTCTCGGGGTCAGTAACACACGAACCCCCCTCCACTCCCCCCCCCCCGTAGTTCCAGAAATCGATATGAATTTCTAAGGTGTTGCACAGGGGCCTCCCCAATTACACATTTCTCAAACTTTTCAGAACCACTTAGTTTGTTTGCTATGTTGTATATTATGGTTACGGCTTAAAACAATATTGGTCATCAACTAATAACAAATCCTCAATTAATAATTTATTCTTGATTTTTTAATTATCATGCAATATCAATTGTTCAATTGCATGCAATAGGAAAAAAACCCAAAAAAAACCTTACGTCTCTATAATACTGGGAAAAACTTTCTTTTTTTTTTTACACACATTTTCAAATATAATTTTTTTAAACAATGTTAAGAGTTCGTTTATGTCCGTTGACTTATACACATGGTAATAAATAGATCGAATGTGAAGACCGAGTCTACTGATTTATTGTCATGTTAGAGGGTTGCTTAAAAGTCAGGTTTTAATCAAAAACAATCAATGTGTGAGGGGTTATATAAAAATTATTGAATGTGATTTATTATAAAAGTGCTGTTACAGTAAAGAAACCACTTAGTTTATGTCAATATTCCATTATTTTTGCCTTAATATAATATTATAGTAATAATCATTACTTAATATTATAGTAATAATCATTACTTAATATAATAGTAATAAGCATTCATGAGAACTTACACATGGAAAATTGTATATTAATGTACTTTTTAAATTTTCTAACAGCAGTAGTTAGCTATTATTTACATCAAAATGTAAAATAATTAAAAATTTTCTATCTTTACGATTTATCAAAAAAATTAAAGATTAATTACTAACGACAGAGAGAAAATGATTGTTATATAACTACCAGTTATTTTTAAGAAGTTACGTTTGAAAATCCATTTTTTGCCGCTAAGATAAACTGGTTGCTATGAAGTCTTATTATTTCATCTACCATGAGTGATAACGCATTGATTTAAATAAAACAAGATAGTACCACTGCAACCCTTGAAGGGTCTTGGGTTCTGTACCCGGTGGAGACTGTACTGTTTTAAGACAATGGTTGGGCAAAGAGGTGATTTGTCCGAGACCACGCTAAACCGCCAGGTTTTCTCTCAATTGAGTTCCATCGGGGTCTGAAGATCCCATAGGCTCCATTATTTAATTTCATTAAGATGAGTAGTTTTTCTACTTATTGATGAAAAATGGGTATTAAAAATGTATTATCATTAACAAACTAATTTATAAGAAACCCAAGATTGGCGTATAGATAAAATAAACTATTTTTAATTTAACAAAACTTTTTTAATATAATTTAAATGTTGAAGGACGTGGAAAAACTTATGAGATTTTGTATACATATTAAGATTAGAATAGTTAGTATTGTTAACTTAAAAATTGTTATTGACAAAATAATAACAATTTAGGTGTATGAAAATCCTTGTTTTTAAAGAAAGGGTGATATTCAGAAATTTCTACTGACGCTATAATTGACACAGTTTCCTTAACTAGTCAACATTGACATTTGAGAAGGGCTGTTAAAAGTGAATAAAAAGCAAATGGAAGGGTATCCTGCCCTTTTAGAGCGATGTTAGTTGTTTGCATGTGAATATGTTCGTCCTTGGAGTCTACATTCGTTACATACTATAAAACTGTTAAAAAAGAATAAAGTTTTCTTTAATTTCGATACTACAGCATTGAACATTTGAATTTAAATATAAGTAAATCAACAAATATGTTTACATTTACAATCTAAATAAAATAAAGCTCTTAAGAAAATTAATTAATTAAAAATAAATGAAATTTAGTCTCACGCCTATCATAAACATATGTAACATAACCAAGTAACATTGCTTTCTAAAATATTTAGATACTAATCTTAGGAACCCGAACCAAGATTTCTTCACACCTACCCCCATACGTGGAAAGCAAAACTGGGTTACTGAATATTTCATATCAAGAAATAAGAAACAATTACGATTAAATTACATTAGTGATTCAAACACTTTTTAATTAATTTTTAAAATCATATTTTATTGAACAATTATAAAGGCTTTATAAAATCATCCGGTTAATGGTTTATAACTGCACTTGCCTTAAAATTAGCAATACTTTTGCAAGTAAATAAATAATAACTATCTTCTATCTCAAATTAAGAGTTATGATTTAATTTGCATATTGTTTTTAGCAATCTTGTCAATCTCTAGAAACTGAATTAACGTTAATGAAACATAAAAGGTTTGCCATAATATGGACAATTTAATATGCAAATTTTATGCCCTAAAATGAGCACCGTTCTAACACATATGCTCTTGTTTCCTTGGTATATATAAATAAAAGTAAGACAAATGTAACTCCAATTTAAATCAGTGCGCATGCGTATTTTGGTACTTGTTAGTTATAGTATCGACATTGTTGAATCTAAAGTCTCTAAAATACTGGAAAAAGCTAGATAAGATTCGCATATCCGTATCCTTATCCGCGGATATCCGAGGGAAAAGAAAGATCCGGATCCGTATCCGTGACTTTTTTGGCGGATCTTTTGCCTTATTAGTTTTCAATGCATAGATGAAATTTAATATAGGGTTATTTTATATTCACTGCAAAACTCTTAGGTACGTGTTAGTAACCCTATAAACAGCAACTTTTGTTCTGGCAAACGTAGAAATGGAAAAAAAAATCGGTCCTCCATTCAAATAACTGATCAGCTGATCGTTTGTCCTTAACAGGAGTTGCGGTTTACAGCGTTACTAACACGTATCTTAGTGGTTTTCAGTAAATTTAAAATAACCCCGAATAAAGGTTATTAGGTAGCAATGAAAAACTATTGACTCAGGCAATCCTTTCAAGGTTTAAAGAAAAACTTCTTTGTTGACAACTTTATAACTCACTACCAAACACAAACCACATCTATGCCGCTGAGTGCAAGTCGAAAACTCGAAACATGTACCTAACCTACTGTCCTGTCTGTCACACAAAGCGTCAAGTGGCGAAAACTATCAAGGTCACGCGCACGGTTATCGATTGAGGAAAATACTTAAGATACGTATCCGTTCCCGTATCCGCGGATCTTGACACCAATTATCCGTATTCGGATCCGTATTCGCGGATATACTTTGTTAAAGATCCGGCACATCACTAGAAAAAACTAATCAGTCAACGTTTCCCAATTCAGACATCGTTAGTACATACATTAAAAGAAAAATCCCGTCCCAGAAGGCGCAGTGCTGCACAACTCACATCAACAATACGAACACATTCATATTCAGTACTACTGCTGTTCTACAACAATTCCGCTTTAAGACGTTCTACAATAATCTAAGTTTTTTTTGTTGAACATCTTGAAGAAAGGATTGCTGTCTCAGATGAGTTTGATTGGACTATTGACGTGAGATGTGCAGCACTTTGTTTTCTTTGACGTGATTTTTCTTTAAGCGTATCTCCTGATGATTCTTAAGTTGACGAAACGTTGAATAGTTAATTTTTTCAGGTATTTTAGAGACTTAACGCTTTGCTTTTTGGGATTTTTCGTGTTGCATTCATATGAAATATTAGTAAATACAGTGTAATATTTTTATTTCCTGAAAAGAAACCGACCGAAACCATTTAATATACACATTAGGAGAGGGTTCTGAAAGATCACAGATACAATATCTGCCAAAAGGCATTTGTTAGTCTCTTATATAATTTTATTTTGGATTTCTCAGCTTATGCCGGATAAATATATCAACCCTGACCACGGTCAAGAGTATGGTTAACTTTATGATTAATTTGGAATATTGAAGAATTTTCTAACGAAGCTGGCAGCTCCCAGCATAACCGCTTCCTGCCTGCACTTCTTGAAGTACCAAATTATTTCAAGTACCTTCTTAGATTTAATCGTTTCCTGAGGAATTAAACCATTGCTGGATACATAATCGGCAGTACTTTTACTTTCACCAGTCGGTAAAGACTTTTTACTATTAATATTCATATAACTGCTACCGAAAATATTTAATATTGGTACAAATTACAATGAACTCATATCTATATAATAAAAATGAATCGCCATTTCCTTGCTAACCGCAAAACTCGAGAACGGCTCGACCAATTCGGCTATTTTTTTTCCTTTCCATATTGTACTTAAGGCGCAAAGAATGTTATTATGGAGAGAAACCCCTAAAAATTGCGAGGGAATAATAAAAACAACAATTTTCTTTTCCCATACAAACCACTCTGTTACAGCTGTCAAAAATTTGATGTCAATCAATCAATTAGTTGTTAGTAAATGTTTAATACGGTCCAGTCCCTATCATATAATAAAATAACTTAATTTTTTGGGTAAAAATAAAACTTTTCTGTTTAATTTTCCGATACAAGGGCAAATATATCATAAAGGTTCCCTCTTGCCGGTGACATATGGCGACTATAAATTCCTGAAAATTTATTTCATGGGCAATACAGCAGAAGAAATTGATCAGAGGTGTGTAAATAACTGTTTAGTGAGGAGTTCTATAGTAGAACAATTACAAACTTTGTTTCAACAAAATTAATTGATTTTATTGTTTAAAACTACGCTGGATCTTATGCCATCTGGTTATCATAAAATTGTAATCAGAGCTGATAAAACTCCTGTAGGAAAACATGGGAGCGAATCGATGAAGTTGCCATTAAAATGGTTGGAGAAAATTTTGAAGCCCTTAGTTTTTAGGGTAATAGGGCAGAACAACGTCTGCCGGGATAGCTAGTTATAAAATATGATTTGGATCGTGAAAAGAACTTGAAAATTCTCCAGGAAAATTTTGCTATTTTTTTCTCCGAAATTTCACCTATTTTTCTTCATTATTCAATAAGTTATCAACTTAGATTTTAACTTTTGGAAAAAATAAAACAACATACTAATTAGGCAAAAATAAAAAAACTTGCATTTTAAAAATGTAAATTAGCATACGTTTAAAAAAAAACACTCACTCTATTAAACACAATTTATGGAAAGAAGTTAATGAATTAATTTTGCGTTACATTCTACGTTGTTCTTGTAAATTTAAATCAAATTTCATTCCATCCCAGTAGTTATTTAAAATAAGATATAGAATCCCGTTGAAGGTTATACTTTAGAACTAAAAGGAATTGTTGGGTGGCGTTCACCTGTATAAGCACAAAATCCACTGACTCATGAAATTACTCAAAATACCGTAAGCGAATGTGTAACTTTGATCATCTTTGCCGGAATACGGAGGTAAAGGTAAACAGAATATCACTGTGTAAATTGCGTTACTTCACAAGGCTTTCGAATTGAGGACTTCTACATAAATTTTACATTAAATACAATATACATGAGTTTTCTACTAATGTCTGTTGTATGTATTTGTATTAATGTATATTTGAGTAGCAAATGACCTACTATTCTTGAAAATGGTATGAGTCCAATGTGAATCTAAAAAAAAAATCGTTTATTATTTTCAATATTTTTAATAATATTTTCAATAACTACACTGATGTGTAGTGTTGAAAACAACGTTTGCCCATATTTTTAAATTATTTCAAATATCTGGAATTAAAAATACATAAAACGTAAAAGTTTATTCGAAAATTAATTCATTCATCATTTTAAAATTGCTGTACAATATTGTATACCAGTAGTCCTGAAATGGCGGCTCTCGGGCCAGATCCGGACTTCGAATTCATTTGGAACGGCCCAAATCAATTTTTAAATAGTAAGTAGATACGTTAAAAACAGTATAACGGACATAGCGAATGATAACCTACTACTTCAAAATTAATACAAGCTTTTATTCATCCTGTACTACGCTGCACTGAGTTTAGCGGGTGAGTTCGAATATCAGTATTCGATTGTAACGAATACACACCGGTCTCCCCCTGGTTGGACTCGCCCGGCCGGCCGAGCACAGCTGATTGGTTCGCTGACTGTCGCGGTCGCCAGTGCAGCATGCAAAAGTGGTTCGAATATGGCACTCCTGCTAAATATTAAAAGCAAAAAATAGCAAATCTCACACAATCATAATAAAATAGTAGCTATATAAATTATAATTATTTATGTATAATATATATATATATATATATATATATATATATATATATATATATATATATATATATAAATTTTTTTATATCAATTTTTAGGTTACTGTTACAAATTCATTTTATTCAAAGCACGGAGATAGCAAGGAGAACTGTCCGCCTCGCGGTGGACTTTAGACAATCCAAAATGGACCCTGACCAAATGAATTTGATGATCACTCTTGCCTACAATATATGGAATTCCCCACCAAAACAAATCCTGCGATTAACAAGAAACTGCAACTTATTTCGAAGAACTCCACACCATATACGGTAAAATTGAGATACGGTGAAATCAATTCTGCGATCATGAAATAATTTTGACTGATGATTTCTAAATTTAAGAACAGTGAGGGGTGTTGTAAAGTGACGCGAGCACAAACCAATGTGCCAATGAACGAACTAAACTCCATCTTCGCGTGTGAAACAGGGCAATATTAAAATCTTACGAATATACAGCAAATAATGGTATTGAGAAAACAGTCACAGTTCCAGGCACACTATCAGTGATAAATAACACACACTATCATAACAACTCTGGACACAGTTTTACGAAAAAACATGAATATGACCTTGAAAGATAACAGAATAGTTAAACTCTTATGGGTTACTCCACATGTAGGCATAAGTGGCAACGAAAGAACCGATGCGGAGGCTAAAGCAGGAGCCAAAAGCGGTAACGTGCCCTTCTTCAGGTCAACATTCGGAATGGCTAAAAGTTATCCAATAAAATTAAAGAAAATTTGGACGAAGAGGGAGAGGCTTCCGCAAAAACACCTCCGTCAAATAAAATATAAAAATATTGCTTGGACCACTGAAAGGTCTAACATCAAATGCTGCATGATAAGCAGGCTAAGAATTGGACATACAAAAATGACCAAAGTTGTGATGTTACAAAAATTAGAGTGAAGCATATATTTGAATGTAAGAAGTATCAAAAAGAAAGAATAGATTTGAACACACTATCAACTCTATCGTTCAAAGAAAATAATATAATACAGAATAAGCTGATTTATTTCAAAGCTATGAAGTTAATTCAAGAAATTTAAGAAAAGCAGTCGAAGTGTTGTTAAACAAAATTTAAAAAAATATCTCAATGCTTGAAAAAATGGACTTACCATTCTGAAAAATAACGCCTCAAATGTCGATTAATGTCATATTCATGAAATTTATTAGTGTATTGGTGTATGTCAAAGTTAAGCTGATATTATCCGACAGTTGGTCAATTTATAAACCAATAATTTATTTACGAAGTGAAAGTGAAATAATAAATTTACTTGTATTTCTACAAAATTAAAGATGGAATCATTCAATAAATACTATTAGACTCTTTTTTTATTAATTTAAAAATACTTTTTCTTCCAACAACCTGAAACCTATTCCCAACAACCTTCCACCTTCCCAAATCGTTCCTGGAAAACAACCTGCCTAAGAAACAAGATCGTTTATTTTGCTCCTAATGGGAGTTCCGGCCTATTGCTTCTCTTCGTACCAATATTTGCTCAACAATGTTCTTATTAGTGGTCAATATTGGTGAGACAATATTTACTTTTTTTTCTGTCGGTTCGAGTGCTTAATTAGAACTAAGAATTATAACTATAAGCAATATTAAACAGTTAGGCAAATAAGCTTGCGCTGCATTTTGATGTTAAATAAGATTTGATTATAATCCACAAATTAAAAACTAACTCAGGTTTTAACTGAACATGGACATATCAAATCATACTTACACAGATTTAACATAATCAATTACTATACTTGTTCAATAGACAAAGAAGACATTTAAACACATAATTTATTACTGCCAAATGTATGAAAGGGAAAGCTAAAATTAATTATTTCTTTAATGTTAAGAGGGAAAGTTTGGCCAGTATCTAATCACGATCTATACAATACATTTCGGCCTGAATTCACTAAATTCATTAACAGTATTGATTTCGAAAAGATGACGTCAATTTAAGAACATACATACAATAAAAAACGTAGATAATAATTTTATAATTTTTGTAAATTGTAAATATAATAATGTTTCTGTATATATTGTAATAATCACATATGTTGTATATTCATATTGTTAAAATGTAATTAAAGGCACAAAGTATAATTGAGTGTGGAATGTGCCAATAAATAAACGGTCCTTTTAAAGAGTTACTTTGAAAGAAAAAAAAAAATATTTGATTATAAAATGGATAGGTATTGCCATTAGAAAAGTAATCTGGTAAAGCTCATATGAGGGAGTAACTTTTATTGATTTTTATTTAAAACAATTATCCGTCTCACTAGTTCAGTAATAGATTTGAAGTATTAGTTCTGTGCCCCGGAAGTAAAGGACAATATGTCCACAAAATAGGCAACATTTTAGGTAAATTGTCATAAATAAATACTGTGATCGATACTTTTAATTACTTATTAATACCAATGTTTAAATATTCATTAAGCGGTTTCTATAAGTACCAAATTTTAATTTTTCAAGGTGATGGACAATGGGCTCCTCTGAAAAATACAAAAATGTGACATAGTGTCATTTACCACTGGGGTGCAGGGTTATTTTAACAATTATAATAGTTCTTGCATTGAACAAGCCTTTTAAACTTTTAGTTCGAGGTAAATTTATTTAGATATTAATAAAGGATGCGGAAAAAGTGTGTTTCCCTGTTGCAAAATGATGGAAACAGACAAATACTATAATTTTATTACAACAAGGAAACATTGATCAAGAGTTAACAAAAAATTATTTACTTACTTTATACTTTATAGGCGTTCCGACAAGGGTTGCCTCAACTGGTCAGAGCAGAGTTCCATGTCTCCCGATCCAAAAAAAAAAAATGTAACAAAAAAGTTTTAAATTTTTAACAAACATATTACAAACTTTTCAATCCAGTTGGGAAAAAGGAGAAGGAATATAATGTTAAACTACCCATTTGTTTTATTCATTTAACTCAACATTGTACGTACTTCACTGACGGCGAATGTCTTAAAACAAATATTTTAGCCGTCATATTCGTTTAAGATGTCTGTTCGTTAACTGATTGTTAACGTTTTATGTTGTTGTTGTTCATTCATTTAACGTCCCTTTATTCTGCTATGGGTAATCGGACGATGCTACAGTGGGAGCTATAAATTTTGCCTATCAAGGATTAGGATTTTTAACTAGGAAATGGCACCGCACACGTCAGGATGTCTTAGGTTCCTTCCGAAAGACGATACAACCCGCGACCCACACAGTAGATGTTTTGCTAACTACTACAGGTGACTTTTAAAATACTCGTTTTAAAGTCTTCGAGGTGTCAAATATTTTTCATAAAACTGAAAGTACGTGTTTTCGCTGTACAGTCACTGAAGAAGATCCACAGCCGCTGAAATGAATTACCCCTAGGAGGTGGCAGGATTTAAAATAAGAGACCCAGTCATGAATAAACCGCAAATGGAGGGAAAATGAACCAAGATGGAGGAACAATGCCGAGAAGAGGCTGGTAGAATGGTTTCTATCGTCAGACCCCAAAGGATAATAAGGACTTAGGATGACTAGACTTAACTCTCAAAGACCAATACTATAACGGACAGATGATATCTTTAGGATTGGACAGAAGATAAGACGGAGTCTCAACTCCATTCAAGTGATAGACCTGAAATATGATGATTTTGAGCGACTATTTCTCTCACAATCTTTCTTTGCATGATATAAACATAATCACGGGTGAATGAATATTGGTAGCCTTTGATTTTTATTTGGTTGTGTCATGTACTTCATTGAATTACAGGGGATTGAGTATTGTAATTCTCAGCAATCAAACATCAGCAGTAGCAAACAAATTATTTAACCAGTTAATAATTACCAGACCTTCCTGGGGCCCACCTTGCCTTTATAAAGTAACCACTTTAATTGAGGGAAAAACATGACGGTTAAGTGAAATCTTGGACATATCACCTCTCTGAACATCCGTTGTCCTGGACATAGTACAGTCTCTAACATGTACATAGCCCAAGATCCTTCAAGAGGGTTGTCGTCGTACATTTCTTTTAAATCTAATTCTGTTCTAAAGTCTATTATCGCATAATTTAAATTCAAGAAAAGCACTACATTATTGTAATAGTTAGAACTTTACCTTGTTTAAACAACGGCTTTACTATAATTTTTTATAAAAATTTTATAAATTAAGTTTGGTCACAGAAATATTTCCGAAACTGGTTTAAAGCCTAACGATATTACAGTCATGAAATAGAAATCTGGCCTTTCACAAGTTTTACTTTGCATTAATTAATACCCTATGATTACTAAAACTTCAGGATTTGCCTTGCAGGATTTTTTACGATATTTTTTAAGTTCTTTTATATAGGGAGCGGAGTAGTTCAGTGGTTGAGCGCTGAATTGCCATCCCGAAAGCCCTCTGTACAAATCCCACCTGCTGGCAGACTTTTATTTAATATTTATCATCCGGAGATGGATCCTAATGGATCTAGGACCCTCCTGGGGCTCACACAGCCTCTATAAAGTGGGAACAAACGATGGTTGTGTATAAGGAACCAAAATAAAGGGGAAATCACCTCCCTGCACAACCAGCGTGCAAAAAACAGTATACTCTCTACCATCTACTGAACCCAAGACCATCCATGGGTTGTAGTGGTATAGGTTTTTTTTCTTATATATAAATGTACTAGAAGTTTTAAAAATTTCGTGAGGAGTAAGATTTTTATGATTAATTAAAAACGCTAACAACTACAATACTAATTCTTCTCGGCTCTGTTACCGTTGGGTTTCCCTGATACAAGGAAATTCCTATTACTAACTCCCTGTTGGGGAAGTCCGAACAGAGATACGGTATCAAAGGACTTAATAACATGGCGGATCATCATAACTCAAACAGCCATATTTGCATGTTAATAGACTTAGTACAAAGCTTGGTGAGGTCATGTGAAGAAGGTTCTAAATTTGACTTATTCCTGCCAAACATTAAACAAAACAGTTCAGTTCTTAATTGCAAAACAAACCAATCAGCCCTTAAAAACTTAATATATCCTTGTAGGAGTTATGTAATTTTTTAATATCTTTTAAAAATATTTATAGTATGTTAGAATTAGAGATAACAACAAATAAGTTAAATTGTTTTGTCATAACAGCTCACCTTTAGCTCTTTTTTAATTTTCCTCACAAGCCTATTGTGTTGAAAAGCTGATTATCAATTTACATACATGTTTTCTTTCTATCAACGCCCCAATTTATTTTCTCATTTTCTGGTCTCAGGTTCGACAGGATCATTTCCCCTATAAATTTCACGATAAAGTTAAATTTCTGTGATGAATTTCTCTGAATACTCTCTGAAAACTCCCGGGCCACCCGTAGTGTAGTTGTTACCATACGAACCTTCTGAACCCAAGGTTTTTTTTACTTTCATAGTGGATATTTATAGATTTGTATGTGCTGATTCTAAATCTGGCATTAGTTTTTTTTGTATCACCCATAGTTTTAGGGCCCAAGATTTATCCTAATCACCAAGTTTAGTTCTAAAGTATGATAGATAAACCTTTTTGACAAAGTCTGTAATGTTTTTTTGGTGTTTTTTTAATCACAAACTCACCACAAATATGTATAACAAAAACTGTAAGCAGAGTTTTTACAACCACGATTAGACATTTTACTGAGCACATGTACAGGAAACGTAAAAGTGAGGTTAGGTTGACAGTAAACAAACCATAAGCTGTTAACAGAAAAAATAATCAACCTTTTTTGGCCAGCAAATGTGTTTCAGCAGTGCTACCAACTTCATCCACACCAATAGACCTAGTTTTTCAGTTATTTATTTTAAATATTAAAGCTGTTCAATTCTTTAAAAATCGCTTTTTTAGAAGTTTTTTCATCGTTGTGCTGTGTTATTCTGTCCTTCGGAGGGGAGGTAAAATGTCCCTAGCTTTTGTGCTGATCTCCCAATCCTTATTATACCCCTCCCTATAGGCAAAAGCTAGGACTGTCACTGTCCTATAACACCCTAATACAGAACAAACTGCTTAGTAAATAGGACGGACAGGATAACTGTGTACTTTAATTTTCAAAAAGTATCAATTCTAACTTTAATGTTTTAGTAAAAAAAAATCAAAGAATTGATGCAAGAACTTTTTAAGGTATTACACTTAATAATCGAAG
Source organism: Troilus luridus (assembly GCA_964056705.1). NCBI lineage: Eukaryota > Metazoa > Arthropoda > Insecta > Hemiptera > Pentatomidae > Troilus > Troilus luridus. The sequence goes on from OZ057416.1 coordinate 49,677,020, forward strand.
GAATGTTTTTAAAAAAAACATTTTCAAGAAATAGTCGTGCAGGATTTTTTTTCATTTTCGTTTTATGAAAGATCTTCATAGAACTTTCAGGAGAGAATTTAAAAGAACTTCAAACTTCGTGTACATATATTTCCATTAAATGTTGGGAATACTCATGAAAACCTCTTGAAAATTTGTTTCAATATTAATTTTTTGTGCCCTTCTCAAACATTAGGATGATTTCGGTAGAGTGAGTTTAATAAAAGAGAAAATTTATATTTTCGTTTAGGAAATAATAATAAATACAGTGGAACGTCGGTTATCAGAACTAATGGTGTCAGGGGTGGTTTGGATAATCGAAAATTTGGAAAATGAAATTCACTAAAAAATAAATACCAACCAAATGAATAGGAAGGGATTCAGAGAAACAAATGAAATTACCTAATTAGGTTTACAGTTCTTAGTAAACAAATACTTATTGAAGTCTAAGTTCATTTTTTTGTTGTTACCGAGAAATGATTCTTCTTCTTCTTTAATGGCTTACAGCCCGCGGGGGGTCAAGGACCAGCAAAAGACGCCACCAGTCATCCCTGTTCAGACCAGCCGCCTTCCAATTCCTTATCCAAAGGATAGACCTTGCATCGACAGCGACGCCGTCTGCCCCAATTTGGGACGTCCAACTGGTCTTGTTCTTTGAGAAGCTTCTTAGGAATTTGGTCAGTTTTTGGTTTTTGGTCAGAATTTGGTTTATCTCCAGCTGCATATCATTGTTTGAATTTACCAGCGTTCCTAGGTAGACAACTTCATCTACCCGTTCAAAAATAAATTCTCCAATTTGGACCTCAGCTCCTCTTCTTGCTGCGCCTCGACACCCCGCCATCATGTATTTTGTTTTATCCTGGTTTACAACCAGACCAATCTTTAATGCGGCTTCTTTAAGGGCAATAAAAGCCTCGTCAACAAAGCCCAGGGTTTGTGTAGTCTTGTTGGTAATGGCGCCTCACACATACACTCCAGATCCCCTCACTGCAATCTCTAATGCAAAGTTAAATAGGAGACATGCCAGGCAATCGCCCTGTCTAAGTCCCTTATGTGTCGTGAAGCACTCGGATACATCCCCCTGAATCTTTACCATGCATTGCACCCTTCTCACTGTTGCTTTAACGAAACGAACTAATTTTGCTGGAACGCTTAACTCTATCATGGCCTTGAATAGCTCGTCTCTTAGCACGCTATCATAGGCTCCCTTAAAATCAACGAAAAGGTAATGGGTCGGGATTGAGTGTTCCCTCGTTTTTTCAAGAATAGTCCGCAGAGAAAAGATCTGGTCGGTGGTGGCCTTTCCTTTCCTGAAGCCGGCTTGGTATGGGCTAATTTCTCTCTCCGCAAAAGGAAGTAGCCTTTGGAAGAGAACTCTTGAAAGTATCTTGTATGCACAGGACAAAAGTGAGAAATGATTAGGGCCCCTTTATTGACGTTCATGGAAAAAATCATTTTATTTTTAGTCAAATCTTATTTAAAATAGTCATAATTTTAACAATACAAATAAGTAACTGGATATTATAAATCAATTTAATTACAAATTAATTAAAATTACGACGCTCCACTGTACTCCCTTATTATATTTATAATTATTAAATTGATATATATTCTTATTTATTTATTTAAGCATTAATTTATGGTTTATGTAAAATAAAAATTAAATTATTTTGCCTTAGAATTTTTGGAATTAAACCGCAGTGTGACTCAATGATGAATAAACAAAACAAACCAGATAAATCGAAAAACCAGATTTGGACTGTTTAGCCTTTTCCGTGGGAAGAGAGTCATTTATTTATGCTAACGAATTCGATTGAAAAAAGCTTTAACTTATACAGCATAAATATTTTATGAATTATTCATCTGATCTGTCCCTGTACTTACCAGAGCAGTTTTTGCCTTAAAACAAGGTTTTCTCTCATCTACAGTTCATATCTGTAGATTCAAAATAGCTGTTTCATGTTCATTTCGACTGGAGTAAGTGTTTTTAAATTTTAAGTTATATATAAATGTTCCTAACCAGTTAATATCAATTGACTAATTACACAATTTTTAAACTAAATTAATAATATCATAGCTTCAATAAAAAACTTTCATTATATATAAATGGAGATAGTTTTTCGTCCGTTTCTTTCATTTAACGTCACTTTGTGCTGCTATGGCTAATCGGACGATGCTACAGTGGAAGCCCTAAATTTTGTCTTTCTATGTTTGATTAGGACAGGGGCCTTTAACGAGTTCCTGACATGGCGCAGATTCGGGCCTCCATTTACCTTCAAAGAACATTGTGACTACAAATTTTACCCCCTTTTTTATCCCGAACTCGTGATCTTGGACATAGTTATACTGATTACTACACCACAGGGGACCAAATAAATGAGAGAAAAAGTCCATTATGTGATACTTCTTTTATATAAGAATGACCTGTCTTTCCTGTGCATATTAATGATTATTGAAAAACTGGGTTATATAGTGACACTTTTTTATTAAATTTAAGTGTGGAGAAGGAAGGAAACAACGTTAGACCAGTAAAGACAAAAGCACCGACAATGGTGAAATCCTCAAGACTGTGAAATCATCAGTGATTGTATTACGTATAAAATGGCAAATCCTGAATTTATGTTGTTCGCACGAAGAATATGTTGTTCATTTTTTATTGACTTTTACTGAGCAATATTTTTTATTACACAATTAACATTAATTGTTTGGTTAAATATCATCACTATCTATCTCTGACAGCGCTATGGTCCTTGAAGGACCCTGGCCGCCTCAACAATTCTCCTCCACTCAGGGCGATCCTCCGCAGCTCTTCTCCATCTTCTCACTCCCAAAAGCTGTAGGTCAGCCTCAACATCATCAAGCCATCGTTTGGGTCTACCTCTTCCTTTTCTACCGTCCGGGTGCTCGTCCATTATCTTACTAGGTAGTCTTTCCTGGTCCATTCGATGCGCATGATCCAACCATACTATTCTCCCTTTTTTCATATATGAGAATAAATCGGGTTCTTTATACAGGCCTCTAAGTGCTTTATTGCTTTTTATCATATATATTTTCGACTTTGGTCGGTCCGTCAAGATTTTTCTCTCCCGGGAATGTTATACAAGTTTATATATCCCATGTCGAGTAACTCGTTCCTAAATCAATTGAGTTGAAAAAAGTTTTGAAAATTCTTTTTTGGAGATATTTTCCCCATAAAGTCTGCGAATTTTACAAAAAATTATCAATAAAAAGATCACAAACAACACCGATCGAATCATATAACAAATTAACAATAGTTACTTAAGAATAATCCCGATTTTACTGATATTTAAATTTGATACTTATTTCGAAAGTAGACATTATTTGAAGACTGACTGGTTGAATCATGACGGTATAATTCTTTCTCCACATTTTAAAAAGTAATTATTTGCGATGAAAGAACTAAGTTATTAATACATACATCTGCCGAACCGTTAAGAAAGTCCGTCCATGGATTGTTCGGGTAAATTCAAAGAGGCGAAACATGTCTTCAAACTTGTGCAAACGATGGGACAACCGCTAACTTCTTAAAACTGAACATTGAGATGGAGGAAAATAATTGTCTCTTCATAAAACAGTAGAACATTTCTCGTGTTATGCAATGCAGTACTAAGGTTATGTTAAATCTAAATATAACCTAAAGTGCGGATGTTGAAAACTCAACACCATTAATATCCTGTTCCACTTCAAGATGAGGTCATCATTAGAGGTTTCTTCTTCACTTCTATTAACACAACACTCAGCAAAGTTTTTGCTTCTGTTATAGTTTAAAGAAACGTTTTAAAACTATAACTAATAGCCGTGTAACAGACTCAGATAATTTAAGTTAGTTATAATTTATTAAATGTTAAGTAATGTTAGTAGGGTATTGTCTGCCTGTGGCGATGCCGAATCATTACTCCAATACGGAAATTAGTCAGCATTCCCGTCAGCTACAAGTCGAGTCGGATCGAATATTTAAAAAGTTAAATTCAATTCAAGAGATTCTCGGGATAACCATGACCACCAGGGTGCAGCACCTCGCGGACTCCGGGATAAGAATGTTGACGTTAGCTCGAATAAGCCTTCAAATACGAGACCGTTTTCCCCCAAAAGTCAGAGTTGAAGACGGGTACCAGTGAGAATCCGAGGGACCTGAGCAAGAAACCAGATGGAAGGTGGGAACTCTGCTTTATAATGTAGTCAGACTTTTATTCTGGGTGAAGCCCGCTTGTAGTTCAGTTGGAGATACAGTGAGTTAATTATTTTATTTTTTCCATTCGTCGCATTTGGCCACAATACAGATAGGTAGTTTTTCTTTAAGTATTAGAGCGACCAGAATTATGTGTAGAGAAGAGGGGAGTGGTTTTAATGGAAATTTAGTAATGGCTATGAAATAATGAATACTGATGGAGAATGTTTAAGTTGTAAGTAGTATTAGTGCATATGGTTATTATAATATATGAGGGATATGATTGCTGATAAAGATGATCGATCGAGTTTTGTTTGTAAATTATTATTGTGTTAGTGCTGTTATCGACGGTGAATCTTATGTTAAAGGAAAAGTTTTATTTTTCGGTTTAAATTGTAATTATTATTTAATTAATGCCTTACTAATGAATGAATCTGTAATTGTTATTTTATTAATGCCTTATCTAGAATAGATGTATGTAATTTTTATTTCAATATAATGCCGCTTCATTTTTGTTAGATAAATGTTTTGGGGTTTATTTCTTCACCCAGTTTCCCTTATGTGTCCTCGATTATACCCTGTCCTCTCCCAGCCCTTTGCCCCCGCGGGTAACAGCCGTTTAAAATGGTAAGAAACATTGAGAACTTAAAAATATAATATTTGTAAAAAAAAAAAAAACGTAATTTGTTTATAATTTTTTTCTCTCGCCAAGTTTTTCAGGAAATGATGATAACGAGTTTTCGAATTCAATTACCTTTGTGTGTTTTCGCAATAAACGAACTTCATTAGCTTGGATTTTTTGGAAATTGAGGGGCTTCCAAATTATCAGGAAGCCTGTTAAAAATGTAATGAATAAAGTACACTCATTATCCGGCCAATCATGGCAAGCTTGGAGGAATGCGTTAGGGGGGAATTATAATTGTACTAAAAAATATCAAAAAATTTAACTTTAACGTAATATTAAAATATTACTTTAAAGGTAGTTTCATTATATAATGATATAATATAAATCGATTTTTTGGGGTTGGCGCCATTGACCCTGTAAATCTTTGGCCGATCGATGTGGTCACCTTGCAGGCATATATTGCTTGTGGAAACACAGAGAGTCGCACAATCTCATGTTACAGTGAACTATGGTATAACCATGGTGCAGCATCAACCTGTAAATAGCTCCATAACCAGTCCCTTTGGGGCAAATTAATTGCTTCCTCCCCTTAAACGTTCACTCGGGCTTAAGGACGGTTACAAATTAGTCATACAGTATACAGTTACAAATAATATACAGTTACAAATTACATATACAGTTAAAAATAAATAAATGGTACCCCCCCCAAATATTGTAAATATTATTCTAAATAAAGAGAGTTACAAATTAGTCTAGATCCAAGTTATATTCGGGGTCACCTGGTGCACGAAGCTTATATTTCTTTCTTGGAAGTAAACCGTCCCAGTACTAAACGCTTTGAAGGCTATTTGACATTCTGATGACACACCACAATTGGGATCGTCACTTACACGTCATTCACTTGTTGTTTATGTATTGTCATTTGACATAATTTTTACCACTTGACAATTAAAACGATTTAAACACACGATTAATTAATAATGGTTGAATTAGCACAACTTGGAACTTATCTATTTGTACCTATTTATACCTACTTTTATTGTTTTGTTGTCCTTTATTCTTGGTCTACTAAGGCTCCTAGTATTATTAGCTATTAATAACACGGACAGATAAATAAAGGTTTATATGATATGCGTATATAGTAACAATTGATATACGTTTATAATACTAATACACGTATACCTTACAAAATCATTTCCTCAACAATCTACACAACAAAGAATTCTTTACAGCTCATCTTCTTACTGTAATCTTAAATATTATCACTTACGCTTCATTATAAAATTTCAATAACCTGGATTCTGTTCGAAATTCGGAAGTTCTTATTAATTGGGTCAATCTTATCACATGATAAAACGCTGTCTGCCTATCGCAATTTGGGAAGTCCAACTGGTCTTGTTCCATGGATCTGTTCGTTGAGGAGCTTCTTAGGAATTTGGTCATCCGTCATCCTCGCCACATGTCCGGCCCAACATAATCTTCCCACTTTTATTAATCTGACCAGATCGGCTTCTTGGTATAACATCTGTTGTTCCGCATTGGTCCTTAGTTTTCATTCTTGATTTATACACACTAGACCAAATATTCTTCACCATTCGGAACCGTAGGTGACGACAGGCCTTATTAGTGTTTTGTAGGGCTGTAATTGAGTCCTTTTTTGTAATTTAGACCTGAGGCTCTTCATGTGCCGCTGCAATCCGAAATAACACATGTTAGTAGCCACTAATCTTCTGTCTATTTCCAGCTGCATATCATTGTTTACATTTACCAGCGTCCAGAGGTAGACGAATTTATCTCCCCATTCAAATGTAAATTCTCCAATTTGAACCTCTGCTCCTCTTCTCGCTGCGCCTCGACACCCTGCCATCATGTATTTTGTTTTATCCTGGTTTACAACCAGAACAATCTTTGCTGCGGCTCCCTTAAAGGGAATAAAAGCCTCCCCCATGGCTAAAAATTCAAAAAGGAAGGAGCCTTTGGAAGAGAACTCTTGAGAGAATCTTGTATGCACAGGACAAAAGTGAAATGCCACGGTAGTTGCCACATTCAAGGATGTCTCCCTTCTCATGGATGGGGATAATTGCTGTTTCACACCAATCTTCAGGGATTTCCTCTGCTTCCTAGATGTCCAAAATTAGATTGTGAAAAAATCTTCTAAGCTCATTTCCACCATGCTTAATGAGCTCAGCAGACATACCATCGATACCTGGGGCCTTGTTGTTTTTTAAATTTTCAATAGATTGTCTTAGATTGTCGCCTCGTGCATTCCTTCCTGAAGCCCCCTCATTCAATATGGTGTCAAAGTGGTTCCTCCATCTTCTGAGAATATCGCTTCTCTCTGTGATAAGCGAACCATCCACATCTTTGCAGGCACTCACAAAGGGCTTGAAAGGGGCTCGACGTTTATTCACTAGCTGAAAGAACTTCCTAATTTCACCTTGGTGTCTGAATTGATCTATGTCCTCTAGTCGATCCTCCTGCCATTTTCTATTTTTTTCTGCGGTGGACACGCTTCTCTTCTCTTCTCCTGATCCTATACTCTTCCACAGAGTTTCGCGTATGTCTCCGGTGCACCATAAGACGGTATGCAATGTTCTTTTGTTCTGTGGCCTCCTAACATTCATTATCAAACCATGGCTCATTTCTAGTCGTTACTACTTGTCTAAGAACCTCGCCGCTCACTACTGACATGGCTTCCCTACAAGCAACCCATCTCTGGTCGATTTCGCCAGTCTGGCCCATTTCCCTTTTTTTTGCATCCATTCGAGCCTCATATTGTGCTCTTGCATCAGCATCCTTGAGCTTTTGGATATTGAACTTGTCTTCACGAGCTCTTCGATGGCTTCTTACTACAGAGATTCTTACTCTTATGCGGGCTACAGTGAGGTAGTGGTCGGAATCCATGTTTTCTCCTCTCTACACTCTAACATCTATTAAACTAGATATATGTCTGGCGCTCATTAAGACATGATCAATCTGATTCGTGGTAAAACCGAATATTCTACGCAACACCTCATTTTCGAATTCCTTAAGATGTTGTTCACCCTTCAGCGTTAGCGGCCTTGTTTCACACCCATACACATGAGTTGGAAGGGCGATGGGTTTGTTAATTCATATTTTTAGATATCAGATAGAAGACGCGAGCTTAGTAATGTGGAGACCGAAAAATAACTAGTATTTCCTGCATTTAATGATGATTATAGATAACCAAAGAGGTAGGTTTGAAACTAGTTGGTTTGAATTGGAATAACTTTTATTATTCACATAAAAGAAAATATTCCTGAATCATTCGTGAAGTAAATGAGTTTGTGATCTAATTGTATGTAATGCCTTGCGATAAAGGAGAGAAAAATCGAAAACGAGTCGAAATAAATTAAATTTTAAATAGGAAAGTTCCTTCTACGGAGCTACTTCGGCCATTACACGCGAAACAAGATCAATCTAAACTTGGAACGACCTTTAATTAGGCTCATTACGAATGAGGAACGGGCTAATTACCTGGAATTACGAATAGTTCTCGGATCTGGCGATTAAACATTCATCAATAAGTGTGTTTGTTATTTCTGGATACGCTGTGAGTTTTGAGTTAGCAACGTTTCGGGCAATTCATTATTATCGGAGAGGAAGAATATGTTGCACCGGAAACGGTTTTATTTAATTAATTTTCGTACACCAATGCCGAAAACTTAATGGCATTTCGATCGGCTAGGGTGAGGCCTGGATCCAATTCCGGACCATCATTTTTACATCTGATTCAACCCAACGTTTTCCCTCACTGTTTCATCCCTCCAACCCCTGTTCCATTTTACGTGTTTCTGTATAAAACTTTTTTTTTGTTGAAAAATATGTGAATTATCAGAAAAATTGTAAAGGATAGGATTAAAGGTACCTACTATTATAAACGACAAAGTTATTACTAGTATCAAATATGACTTTAAAATTTTCAAAGTTTATCGTGATATAACTAATAATATCACATATAAGCACAACATATATATCACGTAATATAAGCACAACAAATATATCATAGTCATGGGTAGAAACTGGATTTTCCTGTATCTGAATACAAGTGATACTGATACTTTTCTGTATCTGATACTTTTACTTGATATTTTTGTAGCTGAATACATTTATCCCGACTCTTACTCTTCTAATACGCTACAAAGAAGGAGGACCAGTTTTTGTTATCATGTTTAAAGGAAAAAGAGTTATTCACCAAAATAGTAACCTCCACAAGGCATCAAATGATTAAAATCATGTTTTTTATTGGTTAATTATTTTTTGAAAGCTATGGAATTGAACAGAAATAATAGATTTTAACCCTACCTCAAACTTTTGCTATTCACGTTCCAAGACGCGTAGAATTTGGATTGTTGTACAAAATTTGTCTGTCCGCCGCCGCACACTATACTCTTTAAAACGCTATAGCTGTTATAATACTCGTTATATTCCGGTGCTGTTTTTTAATTTTGTGAAACTAATTTTCTTCTTTAAAATGATGTAAAATTTGTTACTGTTGAAAGTAAATAAGTGGAGAAAAAATTAATCAATTTCGTCGAACAATTTTTTTTTTCCACCCGATTTCAATCATTTATGTCAATTACCTTTACTTTATGGTATAGATATATCCATTAATGAAACCATATTTGCCCAGACATAGGTTGAGGTTTTTTTTGCGAAAGTGAAAAAACACATATTAGGAGGCGATTTCGGAAAATGTTATTTCAACCACCCTTTACTGTTGACCAATTTCATAGTTTATTTTCGTTTCTACATATGTGATAAGTGACTAATTACAGATTATATTAATAATAATTGAAAACTTGTAGGTACACTATTATTTTTACTTATTTATTTATTAATACTAAGGGGATATGCGGCGAAATTGGTCTTTCGCCGATAGTTGATACTGACCAGTCAGTTGATACAAGTATCAGTATTACTGACCAGTCAGTTGATACATGTATCAATAGAGAGGTGGGGTGACCTTTGTAGCACCTTCCACTTCGCGAGGCAAGTATCCGAGTACCTGTACCTGGTACATTTCGACCTTATCTGATACTTGTATTAACTTCATTTCAACCGTATCTGTTACTTGTATCTCCTACTTTTCAGTATCAGCTACAAAGTATCAGATTCATACAACCTAACCCATCCCTAATATCTCACCAAGCGGCTACATTATAAAAAACCTATAGTACTTACATAAGCACTTAAATATTAAATAAAAACCTAAAAGTAAGTTCTTTTCATGAATAAAATAAAAGATATAAGCAAAATAAAATGTTGAAAATAATAAATAGGCTGCAATAGGTGAAATCCCAAAAATAACACAAAAAGCCTGAAGTCTACAAAATAATGGAACAAAAAAACCTAGTGGACGTTTCCTCTATACCGGTATGTTTAGGACAACATTTCACAAGGATATTACTTCAAATAAGACAAAATACAGTACATCCCACACCAACAGTCCAAATAGAGACAGCAACCTTGCTCCAAGAGACTCCACAAACAACTTTATGTTTCTGTAAATGTACCAACAGGATTCTGGAATAAGGGAAACGTCGACTGGTTGTTTCTGTTCTAGAACAGAGAAAAAAGTCTCCAAAATACTAGTTAATCTTTTTTTTCCTATTGCAACAAATTTACCTCACCAGTCTCTTTTTGAGTTTTTGCTCCTTTTTATTGAAAAATAATAATAAAGTCCATATTAACAAAAAGAGATTATTTACTTCTGATGGATATGCACCAATAATTTTAACGATTAGACAGAATCTGTTTGGGGATTAATGAGGTATTGGAAAATCATGGGTTTAAAAGAGGATAGGGAAGAAGCATGGAGGATATTGGATGGGAATGAGTTCCACATTGCGGAGGTCCGGGCGAGAAAGGAACGCTTGGGTTTCCAGGAAAGGGTAAAAAGTCAAAAGTGATGCCTAGATTTTTGGCAGACGAACGAAATGAGGAATCATAGGATGATGGGGTGGTCTTATTGAATGAAATGGAATGAACGAACTGAATGATGGGGTGATCATTCAACGTTAATAGGGGAAGATGATACCAGATATAAGAAACTCAAAATGCACAGTTGATTTGGAAGAAGAAATACCGTGGGTTTTGTGTTTCATGCTCATTGAAATTAAGATTTCTCCCTTTTTCTGTTATGATTCATTGTAACATTGAAACGAATTTTAAGAATTGGTTTATTACAAACTGCTTATTTCGTTATAATAGTTCTTAATTTTGAAAAATTAAAGTATAAATTAATCGAGAACGATGTAGACATTCAAAAATTAGTCTGTACAAGTACCCGGAAACAGACCAAAGGCAGTTTATAAATCAGATATATTCCCAGACATAGATCTCCATCATCGTTGTCGCGCTGTTTGATGACTTCGTTCCCGAAAAGAATAATGACAGACAATATAAATGCCGATGAATGAGGGCACTGGCAAACAAAATGCCGGAATCGTTGTTTTATTGCTGTAATAAATCAGAGGGCTGGTAAAAGAGTAAAAAAAGGGAATAGATAGCTGTCAGTCCGGGTTTATTGTCCCAGGTATATAGGGAACCGCTATACAAACAATAAAAATACACTCCCACTTCTGGATGTATTTTTATCCGTCAAATTTACGATAAATTATTTTTTTTTATTGAGATTACATTCGATTTTAAGGGGGGATTTATTTATATTTTTGCGTGGAAGTCTAAACTCGGCTCTTCTGTTATAACAGGAAGTACAAATAAATAAAAAAGAAGTATTATTGATTCAATAGAGCAATTGAACGAATTATGTTGACGGAAGACCTAGTTTGCCAACAATAGATTTTTCTTTAAAGTCCTGAGTAACTAAACTCCGTTTTACAGGCATTTTTAAAATCAAGTACAAAATATATGAGCCATTCCGTATCAAAAACGGATAACTCCAAAAACTGCCTTTTTCATATTTTTCGCTAGTGTTGACAAGCTATCGAAACATCAAGTTCGTAAAACCACGAGAAACAATGCGGTTAAGTGTAGTGTAACGTCACATTTACATAAATTCGGTTAATCGAGCGATGCTAGAGTGGGAAATATCGGGCCAATAATAAACGACCAAAAAAAAAAATTATAAAAATATTTTTTATAAAAACAAATATTTTGCATTTTGTTCTACTATACCATACTACTATTTTCAATCCCTGTTCCCTTACGTACGGTATTCTTTATACACTTTTTATATTTATTTATATATTATTCAGACCTTAAACATTTATACACCCAGTTCCAACATCTTTATAATCCTCTTCTCAGTTTCAATCTACAGCATAACCGAGATCTATTGTAACTGTGTACATTGGAGTTATGGAGGTGGTCAGATTTTCGGCCCAAATCGCTTTCAGTGTTTGTGGAGATATAAGCCCTGGATTCCGGTTTTTTTCCCCTTCACAAATTGTGGGTGGACATAGTTGGTTTTGCATTTTCTTGAATTAATGTGAATTTTTTATATATTTTAATTTATGTTATATTATCTTCATGTACTACTACTACCCATAAAAGGGCTAGGGTACAGTACAAAGTAGAAACTATATTTTATTTTATTTCTAACTCAACGGTTGTGGAGGTAGGTCATCGGCCAAGTTATTCCACAAATTAAAAGTACCCATTATATGTAGACTGAATGAGCCCAGGAGGGTCTGCATATCCCGCAAGGTCCAATTTGTAGCGCCATCAAGATGAAATAATTTATATGCCATAGCGGAAGTTAAACCCGGGGCCTACAACACTGGAGCTCAGCTATCTTTACATTGAACCTATACAGCTTAAATTAATGTTATTTATCTATACTTTATTTTTCATGAATTGAATATGTTTTGTAAGGAAATTATTAACAATACTACCATATAGGTAGTTTTCCTAAAATAAGCAAGAGCTGAAAAACGCAAATATATTAATATGTAATATGAAAGCAGAAATTTAATGATGGGGAATATTAAATTTCTGTACATTACCTGAATCAAAATGGTTTTAAAATAGACCTTTTGTCCATTATAAATATTTCTTAAAGGTTTTTTACCGTATAATAAAATTGTTTACTCATAAATCAGATTAAATTATGTTCTTACTTGATAAAAATAATATAATCCATTTTCACTTAGCATATTATTAAGGTAATTTATGACTGATAATTCTTGTCTTTTTTTTTTATTAACATAGGCATGCAAGAAACTGTTTTGCACGCATGAGCCTATGCTAATTACACAGTGCCCATATCTAAGTCAATGAATTTTACGTAAACGCTGACATAATTTTTTCAATTTTTTTTTCTTTCTACATAAACATTTTAATTAATTCACTAATCTCTCAATTGAAAACATTTTTTTTTCCCAAATAAACCATTTTCTTGATGGAAAATAGTTCCAATCGAAATTCAAGAGAAAGCACTGATATTGTTTCGTATAAAGTTATGGTTCATTGTTATATATTTCTTTGTTACATGCAGTTAAAACCATTAGAAATTTAGTGATGACTAGTGGCATTATAATTAGACAAAATAAATAAATTAAGAACAGATTTTTTTGTGTTTCTGTATCATTATTTAATGACAAAATTGTAACTTGGGAAATTCATTTCTTTAGTATTTAGTATTGTATACTTAGTATACATATTTTAACGAAAACATACGGAAGAGGTATAAAGGAAATAAATAAATATTTATTTCCCTTTTTAAATTTTTAAAAATATCAACTTCATTTCATCTTAAAAATACTTAACTTATTATTTCATCATGACAACTTCACTTTATATATGAATACTAACTGAAGATATGCTGTTTTAAAAATAATATATATTTTAATAATTTTACAACAATTTATTCTTAATAACTTATGGTCTATATTATTGTTCGTTTCAGGTGTATGATAAGTTATCGTCTATTTTTATCTGGCAATTAAAATGTTATTTATAAATAATTAAAAATGAGCATTTTTGGTATCAGTTTCGCAGGTTGTCGCTTCGAGTTTAGCCACAAGTTTTAACTTTACATTCGTTATCTTTTTAACGTTCTCCAAAAATAAAATTATCACGAGCTTTAACATGGAAAAAATAGTGTAATTATGGAAAATGTAGATATTTTGGTAATCATTTAATCGAAAGGGTAGCGGAGTTGCTCAGTGGTAGAGCACTGAGATGTCTTGCCGAAAATCCTGTTTCAAATCCCCCTGTTGGCAAGACTTTTATTTAGTCTGTTAATAGCCGGAAATAGATCATATGGGATCTAGCAACCAGCTTAGCTTGGGAGAGCTTAACTAGCTCTCAGCTACCCACCTTGATTGGGAGAGCTTAGCTTGATTATTGAATCTATTAACAAATACGATGGGACCTATAGACCATTCTGGGGCTCATCCACTATTAAGTGGGTTTTCTTTGGGAAAATCAGGCGGTTGGGCGGGATATAGTACAAATCACTTCCCTCCACAACCGTTGTCATTGAAACAGTACAGTCTTTACCATGTACTGAACCCTAGACCCACTCACAGATTTTAGTGGTACAGGTTTATTTTTTAATATTTCATTGAACAGAAATGAACATTTCAACAAACATATATATACTTCGAAATGTTAGTTGAATCGTTTAGTCCTTGATGAAATGATTACCGAAATGTACACAGTTTTCATAACTACAATGTTTTTTTTCATAATATAGCTCACGAATATTTTTATTTTCGAGAATATAGAATATGAAAGAAACGAACAAAAAGTCAAGACTTGTTTGTGTCTTAACTCGATGCGGCAATCTGCCGTACTGATATCTTATTATTTTGTACTTATTTTAGCCATATAAATTTAATAATTTCATATTATTTAAATGAATAAAAATATTTTACAATAATTTATTCTAAATAACTTCTAAATTATATGTTTCAGGTAAGTTATAAGTCACCGTCTATCATTATGTAGTAAGTAATATCTCTGGATAAATATAAAGTATGAATTCTCACTATTTTACTAATTATTAATATTACTTCTTACTAACTAAATATAAGTGTTTTTGAGTAATTGATATTTTTTTTAGGAATCCTTTACGTTATCAGACAATGTCACAACATTTTAAAATAACATTTTATTTTATCATCAAATTTGAATTAACATTTTAATTTACATAAAATTAATCATTATGAGTTAAAGATAATAAATACGATATTAGCATAGAACGAAGCTGACATTTACAAATAACTGCTGACTAGTTTAATTTACTCTAAAATTAGTTCGCTATGATTGACGCTCGGCAGTCAATCGACATTAGATTTTCTGCTGAACAAGTCCGTGACTATGCATACAAATAATCAATGACGTGCAATTATATAACGTTATATGATTACTATATTAAATTATTATAATTTAATATTACGGTGTGGTAAACATATTAAATATTATTGACATTATTAATCATTAAGTAGAGCAGAATAAACCATGAAATTGCTCAATGTTCATGTTGCACCTGTTATATCATGAATATGTATTATAAAAATAATATGTCTATTTCCAATCGATATATTCATATAAATTATTATAATAATTAGTTATATACATACGAATACATTTACAATTGTATAAATTATATATAAGACTAGCGACCCACCCCAGCTTAGCTCGGGTAATAAGGCATATTATGCCTACATAATTTGTCTGTGTAATGTTTTTGTTTTTTTTTTTATCACGTGCCGACCACTAAGGACCACACGAATATCATTGGTTAGGCTTCTTTGGTAGTCTTGATTTTCTTTCTTCCCATCTCAGCTAATGTACTTTTTTATACAAAATTATAAAAATAAAAACAAAACCAAATATTTCTTTATATACGAATTTATTATCATGCACGTTAGATAATTGCACGGGATTAGGCAAGCAGCGTCTTCGGTGAAACCCATCGATATTCCAACCCATTTACACAAACCCTCGACAAATTATACACCTAAACCTTCCTGGTAGAATCACTCTATCTATTGGTGAAAACCGCATAAAAATCCATGCAGTAGTTCTTGAGTTCACCTCGAACAAACGCGGCCGAGGACGTTTTATAACGTGTATAGATTTAACTTAAATTTGTCTTCAACATTGTGTTTAGTTACTACAATATTATATCATCTATATTTTTAAATATTAGTTGAGACATGTATTTCCCGATTAAATGATTACCGAAATCTACACATTCAATAACTCTATTTTTTTTTCCATACTAAACCACAGAATAGTTTGTATTTTGGAAGAATATTAAAAAGGAAACGAATAAACAGCTAAACCTTTTTTTAACTCAATTCAAAGTAACAACCTACGGAAGTTATACCAATAAATGTGTTGCTAAGTGGTCAAATGAAAATTAAAGGGATTAAGTAGTTATCTGAATAATTTAATTAATCAGAAGAAAACTGTACCACTACATCTCATGAACTTGGGTTCAGTACAGGGTTGAGACTGTACTGTTTATTGGACAACGGTAGTGCAGAAAGGTTTATAGTACTTGTATCACTGAATAACTAAATAATAAATAACTTATAAATAGGATTTCCCTTTAAGGGCGACCTGTTGTCTAGTGGTTAGCTTAAAAAACTACTAAGCCCAAGACCGCAGGTTTTCAGCCTGGCAGGTGGCCCTAGGAGTTTTTAAAGGGAGAAAAAAATCCTTAGTTACGCAGTCTTCCGGAAGGGACGTTAAATGGGGGTCCCGAGCCTGTACGATGTCAGGTACTCGTTAAAAATCCCTATCCTAATTAAACCTGGATAGGCAAAATTTAGGGCTCACAATGTACCATCGTCCGATTAGCCATAGCAGCAAAAAGTGACGTTAAATAAACAAAGAAACAAATAGGATTTCACCAACTTCAACTAGGTGTACTACAATGTTACGGATTGATATGCTGTATATTCAGACTTAACGGTATGGTATAGAGTTTTCAAAAACCGGAAGAATAGCATAGGTTTTTTTATCCTGCTATGTATGGTACCATACATTACAAAAACAAATATGTTTTTACACAAAGACCAATGTTTGGGTTGAAAAGAAATACTTCGATCAGGTAAGAATGGTCATACTCTCATGGTCAAGGTGATTGAACAGATGAGAAAAGAGGGGGTCGGGTGCTCCACTCTGAGAAGGATTCTCTGAACAGATCCCGAATAGGAAGGAGCGAGGAAGACGCAGAAGACGGAAGCCGGCGAACGATGTAAGGCGCAGAAGAACGATGAAGAAGCGGCTAGACGAAGACTTACCTATAGACCTAACCTACCCCTGTTTCACAGATAAGTCGTAATCTAAGTTCTGTTATGTATTTAAGGCAATCCTCTATATACATCTAAATCTGAATCATTAACTGTACTTATCAATGTATATATTAAATCATTAATTTTATTTCAAATTGAATTAATAAACTATATTAATTATAATTCTTTTGGTGCTTACTTTCTCCAGATACACTATTTATTTATGAATAATATATTGAAGGTTTAAATATTGAGTAAATTGGTAAGCACAAGAACAGACCTCTGGAAAAGAATCCAACAAAGACTAAGGCATAGAAATAGGAATTTGAGTAATCATCTTAACTGATTACTCTGAGATCCCAAAACCAATTAGAATATTTAAGAGTAGAAAACATAGCAATCCTTAAGTGCTATTTCATTTAGTAATAGATTATAACAGCAGTAATGCTTAACAAAGTATTTTTCTATTATTATTAATAACATGTTTAAATAGTCGTTTCAAAACATCATTTATCTAAACTGACATACATTTTACATCATTTTAATTGGTAAATTCAAAATGAGAACATTTTTGTAGTTGTAGGTCAAGAAGCAACTTTTAAGAAGCAGCTTACGTAGCCATAAATAGGGTCGGATTAAAAGCTAAATGCCGATAAACTAACCGTGGTGGGAATACGCTATTCGATAAGACGCCCCTAAATATAGCCAGAAAGGTGAAACTCCCGCCATAAACCAGCTAGCGACGCTCGCGGGAAATCCAACACCCCGCGCGCGGCAACCACAAATTATTCACTCCCCTACAAAGCCCTACCTCTCCTCCTATTTTCTATTACAATCCCTTTTATCCTTCTATCTACATATTTTATCTTACTATCTGAAAACGTTTATAATTTGCGATTGTACATCTAAATATCTATATCTAGTAAGTATAAGGGCAATTAAAAACAAAAAAGAAATAATTTTCGACCTGTTACGGATACTAACGTGACTCTTTATTTGAAGTGAACACTTCTTTAGTCGCGTCACCCACACGCTCGTGACATATTGCGCGTACACACATGGCTAATCACCATGCTAACAACTTGATTAGCTGCGAGAATAATTCATTTTTTATAGTAAAAATGTGACAGACAATACAAAAGCATACTATGTTTTTCAATAATAGTTCAAGAATACGACTGTAGGCATCTTTTTGGTTCAAAATAATAATGGAGGTGGAACGTTACACTAACTTGGAGAGGCCTAGCAAATTTCCCTCCATTTCAATGTATCAGTGTATCAGTGTTGCCACGGAATCGATAACTATTTTTACGTAACTAATTGTACTAATCTGTGTACAAGTGTTGTTCATAGGAATCGTATCCTTAACCTTGAAGTAGGATTGCCTTTTTAAAATACTGAGGTCTATACATTCCAAAATAAAAAAAATGACCAGTAAAAAAAAGTTATGCACTAAATTTTAGTTTAGAAAATCGAAAGTAAATCTGGGACAGTATTATGACGGGACAAAATGCAATATTAGTAAACGGGACAAAATTATGACATCAGTTTTATTCATCAATCAGCTGAGAGAAATCTGAGAACATGTATGTATAATTTGGATATCTAATTTATTCATCAAGTTTTATTGATTTGAAAAAACACTATTAATGGAAAAATGAAGGTGACTAGGTGAGGGAAAGTAATAGTTACAATTTTTTTTTAAATGACCCATGAATTACAGTAAATGCATTCTATTTCAAGAATTTTTGTAGCTTTTCAAAGGATTTTAGAACATGATTGACTTTAATAATGTAACACCGTATTTCTACGAAGTCGCTATTAAATATAATCGACTATGGTGCCTCATGAAATGTAAAGAGTGCATGTAATGCAATTCAATAATTAAACCACGTTTAACAACAATTGCCGCTTCATGATAATGAGCTAAGCGGCACGACATGCTCGTTTAATTTTCATTTCTCAAGTCGTAATCATAACGTTGGTAGGTAAGATTTTAAAATTTTCTTTTGTTCTAAATGATATTTGTAATCTTTTTTTTTTACTTCTTCAACCACAGAATACTAATATTAGATACTAATAGAATATAATTTTATAATATAATACTAATTTTTTTTTGTGCAAAATCTATGACAGATATTTTTAATAATTCTACATAATAATATAATAATAAATCTACAAAATTTAACCGGTGTTAATGAAAGTTTAGATTTAGGTTTTATTGAAAGACGAGTAATTAAGAATGATAACTCTTGATAAAGTTGAATAAAAAGAAAATATGAGTAGATAGAATAAACATTATATCCCAAAATTAACGACTTTTTTTAAAAATATTTTTATTGGAATAGAAATAGACAAATTTTTTATAAATCATTGTTCTCCATCAGATTTTCGAAGTTAACAATTCGAAGAAAGTTAACAATTTGATAAGTACTCCCTACGATATGCAACATCCATATATAAAATAATTGATAACTAATTATATTATTTAAATATTATAACTAATATTTACATGTGTATTCAATGATTAAAAGCATAACAGACTAATTGATCGTAATTTTAATATATTTCTCGATATATTTTGATTACTATATCGATAAATTTCAAAACTATCAATTACATGTGTTTGTTTATATATTTATCGTTACGTTAAGCTAGTATGGCTAATCCGACGTTGTTACAGAGAGAGTCCTAAATTTTCCCTAACCAGGTACAATTAAGGGATCTTCGACGAGTACCTGACAGAGCATATGGTCCAGAATACCATTTTACGTCACCTCCCAAAGACGGCATAACCATGTGTTTTTACTATCTTTAAAGATCATATGGCCACCATCTCTGGGTGCTTGGGCACATTCGATTACATATGCATCGATAGTTTTGTTCGATTGTTAGATATTCCTACTGTTAGGTCTTGTTAATCCTTATAATTTTCTTAAGCTTTCAGACTATTATTGGATTTCGTACCTATTTCTTCACAAGAACAATGATAATAATACTTATGTTAGTTTACACGTTATAATTTTAGTTTATAGTAAATAGTGAATATACTTAGTTAATATCAGAAAGTCTATCTCTATAATCTATGTTATATAGTTTTGTACAATAAATATAATTCTTTATTTCTAATAAAGTCTACTATTTGTCAACCCTAATTTTTTTTAAATAAATTAAAAAATCGATTTTGTTTCTAGGAAAAGTAGTCATAAAATCTACCGCAGGGCGTTCACACACTAGCCTGTAAATAATGAATTCAGGTCGTCCAACTTTGATTTAGTTTACACAAGAAGCTTTTGAGTTTTTTTTACACACACGTCAACGCAATCGATCATTCGGTCATAATGGTAACGACCATAAATATAATATACAAATAAAACCTGTAAAACCACCCGTGAAGGGTTTGGGGCTCAGTTGCATACAGTAGAGACTGTACTGTTTCATAGACAACGGTTGTGCAGGGATGTGATTTGTCATAGATTACGTTCAACCGCCAGATTTCCCCCTTATTTAGGGTATTCAATTTATAGAGGCTGGGTGAGCCCCAGGATAGTCCTAGATCCGTCTCCGGTCGCTAACAGAATAAATAAAAGTCTGGGGATTTGAACCCAGGGCCGTCGGCATTGTAGTTCAGCGCTCTACTACTGAGCCCCTCCGCACCCATAAATATTATAAGCTCATGGTATTATTTTTATTTTTATTTGAAGCAATGAAACAATTTTTTAAGTAGCTATATTTTAGACAAAGTGGAAGTTTGAGGGGTTGATAAATAGGGCGGAAGGCACTAAATAGCTAGAAGAAGAGGCTCCTAAGACAATGAAGTGTTCATTGCCTAAAAGCTTCCTGCCATGAAAGGTTAGGAAATGTCCTACTCGCCGAGCCTCAGCCTAATAGATATCAACTTTGCCTTCGCGTAGTTTCCATCCTGGGTCCCTCGGAGTGTCATCATACAGCCAACTTGTTTGTAGAACACAACAACCGCTAGTTCACTGAAGGTGAAATTCTTTTAAAATAATATATTTGAGCCGCACTCTAAAAATATTAGTTTAACATTGGAAGATGTGGGATATTTAGGCTATTCGCGTGTGATTAGGATATGGATCATTAACGTGTACCGGACACCATACAGGCTCGGGAACCCCATTTTACATCCCTTTTGAAGGACGGCATAACTGAGGATTTTGTACTCCCTTTGAAAAAATTATTTGGAATCGTTATATGATACCGATTACATCAGTACGAGAATGTTCAGTTGAAGAAAATATTGCAATACGTCTCATTGCAACTACAAAAAACTATCTTCAAACCAAACAACGTTTAAAAAAACCTATATCACATGTACCCATGAAGGGTTTTGAGTTCAATTCTTGGTAGAGAGAAGTGATTTGAAATAGATCACACTTAACAGCCAGATTTTTCCCAAATCTCAAGATCCATGGCACCTAAAAGATTATATAATTTATCTCCCACAGACAAATTACTTTCATATCACGAGAAACATTTTCAATATTCTATAATTATTTTAATGCCGTGAAGGTAATCAAGGAAGGCAATGCCATAATTTCATCATTAATTAAAAAACAAATACACTTTAAATTAATATGAAACCTCAATTCGGAGAGAAACCTATAGCAAAAGTATTTTGTTTTCCATCGATGTAGAAAATATCAATAACCCACAAGTAAAAAAGACACATCAATATTTTGAAAACTTCGGTCAACCCTGATTTGGAAGGAACAGGGGTATTGGAGCAATCTTTCAAACATAGGTTCTTTTTGGAAAAACCGTTGGATCTTATTGAAAAATTAATTGGTCTAACTCAAAACTGGACCAACTCGCTTTCAGTTAACAGTTCTAGTGAAAAAAAGTGGATTTGAATATTTTAACAAACAAACGTAATTTTCTGATTAAATAGATTAAATTATATAATCTAAAATCAACTTATATAGAGAAAAATAGCTCTTAAAAATCCAAAAACATGAATAAAAAGGTATTCTTCATTTTGGTGAGAATATAAAACTTCCAAAAATATTGCCAGGTAGATATCGTGTTTAGGAATAGAAAAGAAAAACTAGGCCATTTTAGGCTTTAACACTTGTCCTTATTCGGGGGGAGATTGTATTATTTTATTTTCAATAAAAAATAATATTAGAGCACCTCCACTTAAGGCGCATCAGTGGAGCTCCTTTCTAGATAAATATCTTCTGAAGAATGTATTTGGCATTTACTTCATTACTGTAAGGCTATCAGGCGTACATAACCTGTAATTTAATGAACGGTTCTCAGTTTAAATCATACTGAATGTGGGGCAATAAAGTCATGTAACACACATTAATGTCCAGCAGGGAGTCATTTTTAAATTTATATATTTAATTAACGTTTATTGGGGATAGCGTTAATAATATCCTGCCACTCACACAACGATAAGACCTGAAAGCTCGGAACCGATCAAATCGTGAAGCATGGAATGCTTAGCAAGTTTAATCAGTTAATTAGAAAACATAATGGCCGAAAAATCTTACGTGGGCTGTTTGTGCCCATGATCCAGCACGCATTTCCGCCCTAGCATGAAAAGTAATTGTGAACTTTAAAGCTCCAACACACGTAAGTAAAGCTTAAGCTTATATCAATAATAAGTGATAACCTTATATAATATTATTTATAAATATTTATCGATTTACTTTGATTTAAATTTGTGTACGATTTGTTTGTTTCGTTTTACGTCACTTTACGGACACGCGATATTGGTGGTAGTAGGTTTTTATGATAACCGCATGATCATAAGTGACTCCTAATTATTAATTTTTATATGAGTGCTTATTTATTCACGAGACATTTACATAATCTTCAATTCAATAATTTCCTGATCAAAAAGTAAAATAGTCGTTTAAAATAATAGTCGATGTCAATGTTCCGGTTTGAAATGAGAGAGTTACCATCTTGTGACGTGACAAAACTCGTTATTTATTTAAAATCTAAATTGACGGGTCTAAAGCTATACCTCGATAGATAGATATAGATAGATATAAAATGCTCTTTATTAAATTATTTACAACTGTTCTTTTTAATTTTATTTTCCACATTAGCAACCACAGCATGGTACTTATACCGTCTGCCGGGAGTTTGATTAAACTACTAAACAACAAGAAAACTAAAAAATAAATCAAATTTCTTTTTGACATTAATAATTAAATTCTGAAATTAAAAAATGTCTATAACGACCTGCATTACTTACAAAATTATATAAACCTATAAAATTCTCTCCATTCAGAATATCTATTAATTTTTGTTTTGATATCAGCTCATATTTTAAGAATTTTTTTCTATACAATTTTAAGACGGGACACACTGCCAGGAAGTGAAAACTGTTTTCAATTTCTTTCAGATTACACAGTGAGCATAGCTGTATATTTTGCGAATCAATTTCAAATGGTTTGTAATTTAGATTCAGAAGTTCCCCTCTACATTTCATAACTACGCTCATTTTTTTTGTTGCTTTAAAATGTCTATGGTAATCTATTGTTTTATTAAATGAGCTATAGAGGCCGTGGTGTGTGCCCTCTGCTGCTTTTGCATGGCAAACTTGGATAAAATAATCTTTTTACAGCTCTAACATTTTGAACATTTCTCCCTCCCAAGTATCCACGGAGTTTAAAGTTAAATCCAGTCTATAATTTATTTTTTTTGCAATTTCCCCCCACTCTTTTTAAACCATGGTATGTTTTGTTTTATTATTTCTCTTGCTATAACTGTACATAGCCTATTTTCTTTATAATCTAGTATTTTTAAAATATAATTGGATTGCATTTTTAGTGTGTACATGTGTATTAATTTTCTATTCATTTCTAAGTACACAAAGTAATTTGGGGTATTAACCGGTAATTTAAAAATTTTTTTAATGAAATACCTTTCAATTTTTTCTATTTCCTCAAAATATTTGTGGCCCCAAACTTGACATCCATAGGTTATGACATTTTTAATTGTTGACTCAAATACTTTAAATTTTGACTCTAATGGCACTTCTGGATTTTTGAACAGTTCTCTCCACATCATATTAATCCCAACTTTTGCCTTACTTACTTTTTCTTTAATGTCATATTTCATTTTTAAGTTATTGCACATCACCACCCCTAGATATTTGTATGATTTCACACATTCAATTTGCTCATTATTTAGGAAGCATTTCTCTTTTTTTGTACACATTTTGCCTCTATTATTCTTCTTAAATACTATAATTTTTGATTTGTCCAGATTTACAAACAAATTCCATGTTTTACAATAGATTTCTAAATTGCCTATCATGTACTGCAAACCAACCGGATTATCTGATATTAGGACAATATCGTCAGCATAAGCCAACATATTCACTTTCTTATGCCCCACTATGACTCCTCCCCCGAGATTCTCCGCTAAATCATTTATGAAAAGAGTAAACAGGTATGGACTCAGTACACATCCCTGCTTGACCCCCATCCCCGTCTTGAATGACTCCGTAACTCCATCTTTTGTCCAGACCACTGCCTCCGTGTTTTCGTAAAGACTTTTTATAGCGTTAGTGAACTTAGTTGACAAACCCATTTCGTACATTTTGTAAATTAACGCATTCCTGTCCACAGAGTCAAACGCTGCCTTGAAGTCGACAAAAAAACAATAGATTTTATTTTTCCCTAAATGCCACATGTACTCTATTAAATTGCTTAAAATAAACAAATTGTCAACAACTGAGCGGCCCTTTCTGAAACCTGCTTGGCCTTCTATCAATACATTTCTTTCTTCCAACCAGTTTGTAAGTCTTACTGCTAGCATCCCAGAATATATCTTCGAAATGGAATCTAAAAAAGAAATACCCCTGTAATTTGTCACTTCGCCAAGCTCACCTTTTTTATGGAGAGGGAAGATGATTGATTTTCCAAAACTCTCTGGAACCTTACTTTCATCAAAACAGAAATTGAACAGCTGCAGTAGAGCTTTCGTAAAGCATTCAGGAGAATTTTTATAAAATTCACTTGGTATTCGGTCAAGCCCAGGTGCTTTATTGTCTTTTAACTTATTTATGGCTGCGACCACTTCATCATAACTGAATTGATTATCTAAATACCCATCCTTTACCCAAGGAGCCGCATATGAGAAAAGTTCAGTACAAAGATGGAGGTTATACTGTTTTTTAAAATGCTCTTTCCATTTCAGTGGTTGAATATTTCCAATACGGAAGTAGTTTTTTTGCTTAAATTTATTAGTCAAGTCCCAGAAATCCTTGGAATCCCTCGCCCTCTCGAACTTGTCACCTATCTCCCTGAAGTAGTTTTCTTTTTTCCCTTTACAGAGTTCCTTATAATTTTTTACATTATTTAAATATGCCTTTCTGATCAAGTGGGAGTTGGTATTTCTGTACAAGTTCAATAGTTTAAATATTCTTTTCCTCTTATTATGACACTCATAGTCATACCAAGGTTGTTTTTTATTAATCTTAAAGTCACCCCTACTCCTTATTACATAGCATTTTTTAATTAGCTCCTTCATCTTCTCAAAGTCTGCCAGCCCTATTAGCTTTCTTTCTTTCAAAAATGCATCTGTTTCTTTTTCTATCTTTTCCCTATACTCCGCTGACCTCTCTTTATGCCAAATCATTTTCGGGATTAGCTGACAGCATTGTTCATCCTTTATCGCCATTTTTATTCCAATGCTAATGACTAGAGGCATGTGGTCCGAAAATATTTGTTTTTCTACTTCAAAACCCTTTACTATTTCTTTAACCCCTATTGAAATTATACCTAAATCTATTGTGGAACAACCGGCATTACTGATGTATGTAAATTCTCCCTCTCTGTCCCCCTCTGATCTACCATTAAGTATAATTAGCCCATTATCATCGCACAGTTCCAAGAGTTTTCTTCCTTGCTTACTTACTTTCTTGTCTTTTGATTTCCTATTCTTTACCAATTCTCCTTCTCGGTTATTATCTTCCCAATATGTAGTCTGTCTTTCTCCTATCCTCGCATTTACATCCCCTACCAACAGGTATTGTAGTTTATCCTTACTAAAAATTAAATTTTGTAGCCTTTCAAATTCTTCTACCCAATACCTAGCATTAATATATAGTGGAACAATGTGTACTGATTCCTTTCCCGTGTCTAACTGTATTAGAGTCTGATTTTCTACCGTTACATATTTACATAATTTTTCCTCCTTTAACCATTTTTTATATCCGAATATTTTACCACCGCTAGCTCTACCATACTTACTAGTTCTGCTGGCTGGCTCGCAGTACAGACAGTAATCAACAAAATAATTCTCAATGTGCACGTTACAATTATCAATTTCTAAATAGGTTTCAAACAGGCAAAATATGTCATACTTACATACAAAATTGAAAAAAGCAACATTATCTATCTTATTTTTTATCCCTGCTATATTGAACCCTAATAATTTAATCGTTTTATTAGATTCATACAGTCTTGTAGCCAAATTAGAATTTACCCGGCAGACGGAATATTCCTATTTACTAAGTGGTATCTTCACCTCTTCGTTCTTCGCTGGTTGATTGGCCTGGACCCCTGGCGTACAGCAGCGCGACCACAGTTCTTCTCCCAGTAGACCCCTCAAGTAGTTAATGTCTTCTTCTCCTCCCGAAACACCACTTTCATCATCCCACTGATATTCCTTCCCATTCAGAATCAGAGTGTCCTTTCTGACCAGGCATTTTAAATGTCCACCCTTTCTCATAATTTCTTTTTTGATCCAGAACATCCTGCTTCTTCTATTTCTTACTTTCCAGGTGTAATCCCTATCTATGTAAAAGCCAGTCCCCTTTAGTTTCCTCGTATTCCTTAGTATGTCTGTAACTACTCTACTGGTGGTAAATATTACCTTCTTAGCCGTACGTCCTTTGCCTTCCTTTCCTACTGTAAAGGTGTCCTCTATCTTCCCTTCCACTTCAACATTCAGCACTTCTTTACAAAAGGTTGTTATTTCTTCAACATTTTCTTTTCCGTCAAATCCTTTAAATATTAAATTGTTTCTTCTCAACTGGTTTTCTATTGCTTCTAGCCTCTTATCATTTTCTTGATTTTTGGTCTTCATTTTCTCCAGTTCGTTCTTCAAAATTAAATTTTCGTCTTTTAGTTTTTTTTAATTTCTGTGAAGAGCTCTGATATATCTTTTTTTGTCGCCAGTCCCTTTGAGTCTATCATCGCTGAAAATTGTTTCATAATTTCTCCATAATCCATTCTATTAATTTCTTCTCCCATTTCTGATGACACTGTATCTTCTGTCCGACTTATTTTAGTACTCACTAAAACTTCCGGCGACGATCGACTTCTCTTGACCCTTTCTTTTTTTTGTATTGGCGTTGACAATTCTTTCCCTTCCACTGTATAATTTTTAATTGATTTTGGCATTTATTTTATTCTGTTAAGAGAAAACCTTATTTTGTCTTGGTTTATTGAATGTTTGTTATTTTTATTTCGTAGCTATACCTCGGTTGACACCATGATTTAATCAGTTTAATAATTTTTTTTTTAATTTAATTGATTGATATTTACAACTATAATATGATTATAACTAGTAAATCTGCTGATATGTACATTATGACATGAAAAACACATGTGGAGTAACTACCCATCGGCAGAACTCCAAAGTTTAATAATAAAATATTTTTCCTGCAACCAATGAGTAATGCTATCCATTACTCGACTAAAACTGGTATGGAAACTCCCACTTTCCCTCACTAGTGAGGAAAAGTATCAGCCACCTAGATAGATTTTGAGAATCAGCACTGTGTTATTTTAAATGTTAAATGGCGGTATATTTAGAGATTTAGAGAAATTTAGAGATCTAGCACTAGCGCTTGTGTAGTTTTAACAAATCTTAAGTTTCACCTTTAATTTCTTAATTTTTAAATGGTTGTAGGAAAAATGTAATATTTAACCCATGAGAATAGTGTTTACAACACCCTCGTTGAATTACCACACGATCCGAAGGCGAGCAAAATTCACTCGGGTGTAATAAAGTGGCAATTTTCTCACTTTTCAAATAAATAACTATTATGAATGATTATTAGTTATTTATTTTATATATCTCTAATAAAAAATATCAGAGCCGATACCTGTAATCTCTAACAACATTTTTTGGACCGGACATTCTACGCACTAATTTATTATCGAACACCATTATATAACACAGAATAAAAATTTAAATATACATATCCAATTGACTGAAACATCTATAATATGACAAGTATAATGGGAGATTGAGTGATTTGAACAATTACACGACCTAAACATTGATTGTCGATACGCCACTGGATGGACAAGAGGATACCCTTCTATGACAATAATTTCATCTAAATACCTGCAATGTTTCTAGGTTTCAATAAAATATTTAGGACTTTTGCAATCTTTATTAGACTTTTCGATCTTTTCCTTGGTGTAAATAATAAATATGCAAACATTTAAGGTAAGAATAATAAATTAAATTTTACATAATCAATAAAAAAATAGAAAATACCACAATTATAAAGTAATGGTAGTTCGAGTGATTCTAACAATTACACGTACGAAACAAGGATTTGACAAGGACAAGAGATACCATTTTATGAATTAAAAAAATCATGTCATCTAAATACTTGAATTGTGTTTAGATTTCAATAAAAATCTTTAGGACTTTTATGATTGTCGCCTGGCATTTCGACCTTTTCTTTGGAGAATATCATAAACGTGCAGAGCATTTCATATTAGGTTGCATGAATATACTATCCAGGGAACCTTCCATACACCTCTGTCGTGCGAGGATTTCGGGGATAAATTTCATTCCCAAGCGCTGGGGTTGTACAAAAACTGCGTAAATGATGTACAATATAAAATGTATTTGAAACATATTTTGTATTTAATGGTTTTGAATGTTTTAAATTACCTACATGAAACTGACCAGAGTCTGAGAAAGAAAGAGAGAGAGAGAGAGAGAGAGAGAGAGAGAGAGAGAGAGAGAGAGAGAGAGAGAGAGAGAGAGAGAGAGAGAGAGAGAGAGAGAGAGAGAGAGAGAGAGAGAGAGAGATTTCTAAGCACTAAAAATTTATTAAGATCTTAGAAAAAATTATTTTGCCAAAAATACGTCTGATTATAGTGGTCAAATTTTTATGAAATATTAATCAACTTAAAACGGAATCGTATTATTTTTAAGGACTAAGTCAAACATTGGCTTGAAATGGAGTTGTTGCAAATATAACAATTCCTTTTCTAGCCTTTAGCATTCGAATTTGTTTAAGCTAACATTATAAATTTCTTTAGGGAAGTAGAGTGGTTCAGTGGTAGAGCACTAAGTTGCAATGCCGAAGATCCTGGGTTCAAATGCCGAGTTTTATTTAATCTGTTAGTGCCCGGAGATGGAACCTATGGGATCTAAGACCCTCCTGGGGCTCACCCAGCCTCTATAAAGTGGGTACCCAAAACCTATAAAAAACCTGTACCACTACAACCCGTGAACGGGGCTGGGGTTCAGTATATGGTAGAGACTGTACTGTTTCATGGACTACGGTTCTGCAAGGAGGTGACTTGTCCTAGGTCACGCTCAACCGCCAGATTTCACCCCCTTATTTTGGGTACCCTATTTTTAAAATATTTTATAGAGGCTGGGTTAGCCCCAGGAGGGTTCTAGATCATGTATGGTCCATCTCCGGCAGAGAACAGACTAATAAAAGTCTTGCCCGCAGCGGGATTTGAACCAGGATTTCCGGCAAGGCAACTCAGTGCTCTACCACTGAGCCACTCCGCTCCAAGGTACCCAAAACAAGGGGGAAAATCTAAAAAAATCAGAATAAGAGGATGAGCGTAATTTATGACAAACACTTCCCTGCACAACCGGTGTCCAAGAAACTATGTACTGAAGTCTCTACCATGTGCTGAACCCCAGTAAAGACCCTTTATGGGTTGTTGTGGTACGGTTTTTTTTTTTATAATAAATTTATTAATAATTTACCAACATACAAATTTATAAGATTGTTACAAACTATTCGTTCTCAACTATTATTTTTGAATTATTAAGATAGAGGGAGGTCTACTTTCCTGTTCAATTAATGTATGTTTAATTTATTCCTAAACGGCTTTATATATTTTTTAGAAAAACAAGAAATACCTAAAGAAATACAAAACTGAATTTATCTCTTACAGTTATCGGTTTCTGTATTATATATAAATATATATATTTATATACATATATATATATATATATATATATATATATATATATATATATATATATATACATATATTTTTTCTATAAATCAAAATTTTTGTTGGTTGGTTTTCTCTTTTTCGTCTTATAGAATATTGATGTCTATATTGTAAAGAAATATAAACAGAATTAATATTTTTCTTATTAACTTGTCTACCCTGCTTATTAAACATCCCCGCGCCCTTCCCAGAAGATATAACCTGGCTACTCAAGTAGTGACCCTAAGCCCTTGTTCAATAATGGAGGCCTCGAGGGGGCCAGGATAAACACCCCGCCGTTAGAAGGGCTACAATGCTCGGCTAAGGACCAGTGTTCGCTTAACTGGAACATGAGGCGTCCGTTGTAGTACAAGTCCAAATTAATTTTCTCGTAGAGCGAGCCTAGATCAACTTCGGGGCTGATGGGGGCTTTAAGATAATTAAGCATCGGTAAGGTGAAGAGGCATTGGACCAATCTTCTTGAAGCGTGGCATCAAACTGATTATAACATTGAGACATTTCTACTCATTCAAATAATAACCAAAAAAAATTATTATATTACTACCATGACCCGTAAAGAGTCTTGAGTTTAGTGGTGGGGACTGTACAGTTTGTCCAGGGAGATGAATTGTCGGAGATCAAGTTCAACCCCCAAGTTTTTACCGAATTATGAATGCATTGTACAGGGTTGGTGAGCCACAGGAGGATAGATTCCACAGGATACGTCCACGACAGAATAGATAAAATATTGGTTATAATAACAAGAATATATCAGCTATAATATATTCGAGCCAGAAACCTTTAAGAGAACTTAGCACTATGCGCGCTGAGCTATCTGGTTCCAACAATAACATAAGCGTATTCAAAATCCTAAAATATCTGATTAAATGTATTGAATTTAATAAAGGAATGCAGTACCAAGGTTCGAGAGGAAAATTTTGAGGAGAATCTATGGCCCAGTTTGCACCAATGGGATATGGAGGATAAGGACGAACGCTGAGCTAGCAAGACTCTACAAGAGCCCAGATATTTTAAGGGAAATAAAAGTAGGCCGGCTTCGATGGGCAGGTCATATAATTAGAATGACCCAGGATGAGATTCCTAAAGTGGGCCTAGACGAAAGGATTTATGGGACAAGAAGAGTGGAAGGAAGACCTCGGCTCCGATGGATCGATGGAGTGGCGGCGGATGCCAGGTCCATCTTGGGAATCCGCAATTGGAGAGCAGTGGCAACCAATAGAGAAGACTGGCAAACCAAGCTGCAGGAGGCCTTGACTCTACAGGAGTTGTAGCGCCACGAATGATGATGATGATGCAGTACCAAGATTTTATTATCAATTTACAAAAATACTTATTCAAAAATGTTTTGGAGAGAAACTTCGATGTAACAAAAATTATTTGTTCTCCATAGATATAGAAAGCAATGACAATATCGTTATTTCATATCAGTTTATTGAAAATTTTGCCAATCGATCCTTGTTGAACAATGGTTTTTAATAAATAACTAGAATAGATATACATGAAAAAAAAACTGTACCACTAAACCCCTGGAGGATAGGGTTCAGTACGTGTAGAGACTGTACTGTTTCTTGGACAACGGTTGTGCAGAGAGGTTATTTGTACTAGATCACGCTTAACCGTGAAATATTTGCAATTTTACTAACCCCAAGCCAGAAACATATTTAGCATTTAATATAAATATACAAAAATTAAGACCTGTTAGTCAGCTAAGAGTGTGTAACAATAAATATTTAATCGAAATCAATGCAAAGTGGTAAAAGTGGTTGATCTGTGCGAATGGTGCCATACAAGCATTGAAGACTGTTTGAAACATTTGCTATTCGATTCTCCTGCAATCGAATCTCAAACGCAGCGATATCTACATTAGTATATTATTGAAAAGGTTTACAATCTTTTGAAGGTCTATTGGAGTTATATAGCATCGACAAGCTAAATAACATTATTCCTTCCTTAAATCTGTCATTGAATATAGATTTGATGGATTTACTTTGTATTTTGTATTATGTTATGTTATGTATTTATATTATGTACTTTCACTTGTAATTATTTATTCTTATTCTATGTTTGTTATTGTCGTAACTAATGCTTTATTTTCTTGTTACTGTGAGGCTGCCCAGCCAACTCCTGTTTGTATGGGAAGTTTCCCAAACAATAAAAGAAAAAAAAAACGTATACATACAAAAAAAAACTGTACCAAACCCCTGGAGGGTAGGGTTCAGTATGTGTAGAGACTGTACTGTTCCTTGGACAACAGTTGTCCAGGGAGGCTATTTGTACTAGATCACGCTTAACCGCCAGATATTCGACCTATTTTGGGTACACACTTTATAGAGGTTGGGTAAGGCATAAGAAGACCTTTCTAGACCTCATTCCATCTTCGGGTGTTAACAGAATAAATAAAAGTCTGTCAGCAAGCATAATATGAACCCAAGGACCTTCGGCACGGCAACTCTGCGCTCTAGCCACTCCACTCCCTATATGTACATAAACATACGTATAGCGAAAGGGGCCGGTATTAGCAGATATTTATTGTAGCAATTTATAAGGTAATTTCCCTTTTCCAGCATCACAGATTAGCGCATATTGTGATAAGTACTTGGACAAATATATTACTTGCATTTCGGTCTAATTACTTTATTATCTATAATAATTGATGATTATATTTCTAATTTCAACCGCCCTCAGATTCTTCACGAACCAAATCCCCATCCCAGAATTCAAAATTCAAAATGACGTAAATCATATTGGGGATTTTAAAAATTCTGACAATTCAAATTAGTCAATTTATTTCAATATTGCCAAATCGAGGACACCTTAGTAGACCTTACAGTACCCTATTCTGTCCTTTTCGGTATAAAGCTATTCGAAATGCCTCTAGGAGATAATAATATTAAAATACAATAAGATGTTATTACCAGTATTATTACAATATCCAGCCATTTCCTTCATAGCTTTTAGAACCATTTTAATTAGTATCTGCCACCTTCAATAAATTTGAGTTCGATAGAGACAACTGCTAGTTACATAAAAGATCTTTATCATTTCAATTCCATTGCATTAAACAACTGTTATTGACAGCTACGGGTTTCCGTGTTAGGTTCAATTAACAGCCATTATTCTGTAGCTTATTTCAGAACATTATAAATATGTAGATATTTATTAATAGATAACATTAGATATTCTAGATAAAAACTCGATCACCATTCTATACTTAACTGGATCCTAGACCTGAGTGATAAGGAAAATCGTGCAATGTATGTACTCGTACAAGTATACCCTATATTTTGTAATATAGTTGTTAGGGAATAAACAATTCTGTATTAGTTCGAAGAACTTTTAATAAAAATGTCGTTCTCTGCGTAAAATGTTACATTAAGATGTAAACATAATTATAAGATTTAAGGGAAACATTGTATTTCAAACCTGCTGGTTAACTGTAGTCAGTTCTAAGGGCATGTAAAATCTGAACACGTATGAATACGATAAATACTAAACAATGTTTAACTGTTTATAGGAACGTACCTTATGTGTAATATATTGCAATGAATAGTATATTGATTTTTGTCACAAGTAATGAAAAATAGCGTATTTTTACTAAGTAAATGAAAAAGGAGTCTTAGCTAATGAAATCCGGGAGAGGGTTAACTCAGTTGGTAAATTGTTCCATGCTGGTAATAAAAGGTCCCTGAATAAAAAAAAGAAGTCTCAAAGTACACAAAGTTGAGGGTGTATTAATCTACAATTCTCTCCATATTGACTTACTCTTCCGAATCTTGGTCATTAACGACCAGGCATAAAAGTGGGGTCCAGGCATCAGAAATGAGATTCATTAGGAAAATAGAAGGGGAAAACATGATCGAATTCGCTGCTCGATCATTAGATCAAACCTCGGGTTGGAGCCTGCGGAAAAAGTCATAGAGGAAACAGGCTAAGTTGGTTTGGACATGTTCTAAAAATGGAAAACAACATGCTGGTGAAAATAACGTAGGAGCCTAAGGGTGAAGGAAGTAAGCCCAGAGGAAGACCCCGACATATCAGGGAAGAAGAGGTTAAGAAAGAAGAGAAACCTGGATTGAAAGAAGAGAAATAGTAGAGAATTTGGAAAACTATTTTGTTGTTCTAATATAAATCGTATCGAAAAGGTGCAATATTGTAGTAAAACAGGTGTAGAGGCTATGTTAGAATCTGACCCCACCACGAAAAGCGGTCGTAATCTGCATGCGACGAACAAACAAAGGCTTATCTCTCGAATAATTCTAACCAAGGGGAGACTAGGCCGACGATACGTTAAGGTCTTAAATTAGATAGATACATATATATTTCTATGTATAGATATATATTTATTTATACATATAAATATAAAGAATTATGTCATATCAGGTTTTATTTATGTTTCTGGATATTTTCTGATTATACTTCAATCTTTTCACTCCCTGTCCTTTATCGTGAGGTGTGTGACGTATATTTTAATGCTTCCGATTTATCGTACCTCTGCCACAAATTAATAACAGATGCACAAGAATCGGTTATAAATAATTTAAATTTTCGGTTAAATTTTCGGTTAGTAAAGATATAATTATTGCTATAAATATTCTCAATATTACTATACGCTACCGCAAACCTATTAGGGTTGTTCTGGACGGCCATTTTTATATAACTTTTACAGATTTTCCACCTCACTTGAAGTTTCCTTTAATTTTAAAATCGATAATGATTAAATGATAGTAATAGAATTATTAAAATCTTGTAGTACTCATTTTTGTCTAGGTATAATCTCATAATTCACCATATTCCGATTTGAATGGAGACCTGTATCACCCCTAATAAATATTATATGTGTACATATATTATATATTTTATTATATATAGCATGAAAAGACAAGTTTGACTCTTGATTTATGTGCAGCAATTATATTATTATATTCATGCATAAATGTACGACTGAAAATAATTATAATTAACAGCTTCTATTTATCATTTTTCAACTTCTCAGTCTGTTGGTGACTTAATGATGTCAACTTCAACTGATGAAAAATATTATAGTAAATATATTCATTAAATTAAAACAGAAAAAGTTCAAAATTTAATGACCCAGCACAATTATTTTTATTCAGTACTCATTTAACTCCCCTATAAAATCTGGTTGTTATTAATTAATGTGTATCTGATTGATACATAAATACATAGGTACATATAAAGATATTGAAATTAAATTAAAGTTTGAATTTTACCACTTGTTTTAATTTTCTGCAGGGAATTATGTCAGTTTTTTCATATTTTTTTCGATTTATATCTCGGAGATCTATCATTTATTAAAATCCTAAAACTAATCCCTCTTTAAGAAGATAAATCGCTCATCATGTAAAAGATGGGAACCTTTCCTGTTATGTATCGTGGGACTAAAGCAGAATCAAGCATATTATATTATTTTGAGTTTATGTGGAATTTTATTAATTGTTTGAGTAATTTTTTACATATAATTTGCTATGTCTAATTAAAGGTGCCTATTATTAATATTATTATTAGACATCTATAACCGATCATATCCAAAATACGATGAGATAAATTAATTTAACTAACCAGCTAGGTTAATATCAATCATAATGATGCCAGAAGTTAGCTTTAATATTTATTGACACGGTCTTTCCTCTTTGTAAGGAAGACACCTTAAGAAAGTTAGAGAGAGAAAAAACACTTAAATTTTAATAGTCTATATATTAACTTTGACATAAAGTATAATTATCGATTACCTTCTATTTCAACAAAATAGGTTATAAAAACATCATTAAACTTTTATGATACATAAAACTCTTTGTGAGCAGTAAAATTTATAATAAGACTAAACATCTGTGATAAGGAATATCATAAAACTAAGTTAACTGTGTTTCTTAGAAAATTATTTTATACTCATATTTTTATGTAGGACCATAAAAATATAAAATAACAAATTAATGGTTGCAACCATTTGTACTGTGATTCGATTAGGATATGATGATACCTTACACTTATTTTTTTATTATAACTCATTAATATGGACACAGAATGTTTTAAAAAAGAGAATTTGAGATAAATAAAGTTCCATTGTTTAATTTAATGAGAAATATTCTGTAAGTAACTTTTTAAATTTTATCAATATTTTAATGGAATTTAATAAAAGGAATATGTTTGTTTATTCAATTATTGTTACTTTATGCTGATATGCCTAATTGGATGATGCTTCAGTGGAAGGGGTAACTTTTGCATATACAGCAATAATCAGGATAGGGATCTTTAACGAGTACCTGCTCCGGAACAGCATTTTACGTCTCCCCCCAAGGGCGGCATAACTAAGGACTTTTTTTATCCCTTTTAGAATATCCTTAGGCCACCTTACCAGGCCAGCGATCTTAAGTTAACCTCAAAGTAACTTTCGATATGGTTCGTTCTTCTTGTTCCCTTTCTCGTTGTCCCATGTTCTATTCCTTCCTTCAATAAAGTGAAATATACCTATCATATGACACAAATAACACAAACAACCACTGGCCAAGAAACAATACAGTTTATACCATTTACTAGCACCAAAATCCTTCAAGTGTAAATGGTAGAAGTATTTATAAATAAATATATATATGAATCACTTCAAATCATTGTCTTGGATAACACAATAATAACTTTTCGTGAACCATTGTTATGTCAAAGATGATACGGGAAGCATTGCATAAAAATAATGGGTTTTATCAAAACCGATTTTTAGAGCCTGGATGTCCCTTCTCGAACCTATAATCGACAAATGGCTGAGAAAATAATCCTATGATCCTAAATGAGCTAGAGATAAAACAATCTTGTGTAAATTAACCCAATTTCTTGATATCTGATTAAATATACCCGATCAGATTAAATAATTAAATCACCGACTGATTAAAAACGAATCCAATTATGATTTAGAAATATGGTAATGACGATAATTATAACCTTGTAATGTCGTTATTTTGTTTTACATAAATCAAACATGAGCGAAACTTCGGATTCCATTACTAATTCATGCAAATTGGGGGCCAGGATGACGAAGTATCATGTGAGCCTCTGATATAAAAATTGAAAAAAGAATCCCCCCAACCAAAAAAAAAAGTAAAATTAGGATTCGATGAAAATTCGCCTAGAACCAAATCTTGTTTCCTGAGCACTTGTAAAATCAGCCGGCAGCAAAAGCACTGAAGTTTAATGCCCAATCAAAAATTCACAAAAGAACCCTTTCCAGTGTGTCTCGTGCACATCATCAAGGTTCCACCGCATCATCAACCCATTTTACTGGTTCTTTATTCCTTTTTTTTTATTAAACCGAGTTTTGCAAGTACATATATATATATATATATATAATGTTTTAGTTCTTTAGTTTCAGTCAGTTATTTCAACTTCTTAAGGCGACGTTTCGAGACAAGGTTAGTCTCATATTCATCCACTGACAGTGAAAAATGAGCTTTTAGTAAAAACATTAAATAGCACACTAAAACAAATATAGATGACACGTGTAAGTTGTAATGGATAGGGTGTACTTACAAGTTCCAAAGAATTGATCAGTCTATCATCAATTAGTTATTTCGCAATATATCATAGAATGTTTATATTGCAATAGCTATGATCAACGAATAAGTAATACATTTTTTTGGAACAGCACTAAATATGCACATAATAAATAATATATATATATTATTTATTATTATATATTATTTATTATTTATTATGTGCAGGATTTGTGACACCGTTAAATTTATTCTGCAGGATCTGCTCTTGAGTAACTCTTGTATATATTATCCTTAGGCGAGCTATTACTAACTCTATTACACCTCTCTCGTATTTTCTAAACAGTACATAGAGTAAAATTAATTTATAGTCACTCACTTTAAATCAAGTGTATTACAATTTCTATCACGAATTTTGTTAACAAAAGTAACTATTTTAATACACCTTTATTAAATGGTATTTTTGCCAAGACATCGTTTCATATTATATTGCAGTGACTCACCCGGTAACTAAGTGAATATATTAAATTTATCATTAGTGGATGCGCTTAAAAAAAAAAAAATGTATTGCCTTAAAGGCAGATTCCGAATCGGCGTCGGACGAACTATTTTACGTTGACAATTCGATATTGTCAGTAACCGTAGATGCACCTAATGCACCTTCTGTTTTAGGCCCTTCTGTTTAATTATATTTCCTCCTGGAATGTACCTGCTGGCTTTGACCTATAGCCCTTTTGGCATTTGACTATTTGAACTTTGGGAACTGAGGGGAAAGGGTTCTATTTTCAACTGTAGTATCAGAGATGACAGTAAAGGATTTAAATCCCAGTAAGTATGTACACTGACCTTTAATTTGCCTGGGTTTAGACGCTACTATCAATCATTTAGAAGGAGAATTAATCTAGAATTTTTCAAAGATCTAAAAGGAAACATTCATTCAACAGTTACACCAATAAAAAAAGTCAAAACTTATATTCAGATGCGAAACTTGTTTAAAGTTTACACCGCAGCTATGTAAAAATGAGATTTAAGAAAATATTAACGATTTGTTTGTTTCTGTTTGTGTATGTGTGTGTGTGATGAAGAAAGATGGAGAGAGAGGGAGAGAGAAAGAGAGAGAAAGAGAACGAAGTATTTTATTTAAGCAGAGGAGGACTTGATAATGAAACTAATTTGTCTGTAGTTACTTGTTATCTTATTGAAAAAGAATAACTTAAAGTAGAATTTTATGGTACAAGTATGTAGTAGAGATTGTAGTGTTTTAGGATAACATTTGTGCAAGGAGACGATTTTCCCAAGATCACGCTCATCTGCCAGGATTTCCCCCAAGTGTTTATAGAATCTAGGTGAGCCCCAGGAGAATCCCAAAGGATACATCGTCGGCTGTTAACAGACTAAATAAATATTCTGTCAGCCGGATTTAAACCGGGACCTTCGGCACGGCAACACAAAGCTTTACTGAGCCATGTTGGGCCAGAATATCATACATTTCAGAAGAGGAGGCCTATGACAATTTTTCTATGCAGATTATCAATCATCTATCACAATCGTTATTTTTTTAACCTGTACCATAATGAACCGTGAAGGGTTTTCGGTTCAGAACATGGTAGAGACTGAACTGTTTCCTGGACAACTGTGTGCAGAGAGGTGATTTGCCCTAAATCATGCTCAACCGCCAGATTTCCCCCCTTATTTTGGATGCCCACTTTATGGAAGCTGCAGAGGGTTTGTCACTATATCCGGCAGTTAACAGAATAAATAAATTATCAGCCACAGCCCGATTTTACACCGGGACCTTGGGCACGGCAACTCAGCGCTCTACCACTAAGCCATGTTGGACCTGAATATCACTTTTTTTTTTTTTTTAATTTCTAAATTAATTATAAAAACCTGGAATAATTTATAAACTTAAAACCCAGAATAGGCCCAGCGGTTAATTCGTCGTGTAGGTTGCTGAGTTCTAATCACAGAGCAAGCCGTATTGACAATGCGGTCAGGTGCTGAGCCCTCCCTGGCTATCTCCTCATTAAAACCTATCGGCTCAGCTCCAGCGGAATAATTGATACTTTACGATTCCAACCACGTCTTGGTCCGTATTCTGTCACTTGTTCGCGATTCCGGTCGCGACATCCTCTTTTTTTCCCCTAAAGAAAGGGTATTTTTGGGGAGGAAATGCCCCAATTGTCTTTCCCTAGGGATTGTAGCAGCTGGTTAATTTTGAAAGGAAATGAAGAGTTGTCTCTTTCAAGGTAACGCACGAAGAATAACGTTGATGATAATGCCTCAAATAAAAATGAAAAAAAAAATAGTACCACTACAAACCATAAAGATTCTTGGATCCAGTATATGGTTGAGACTGACGGAGACTCGTTCAACTCCGATGTTTTCCAAAAATTAAGGTACCCACTTTATAGAGGCTAAATGAACCACAGGAGAGTCTGAAGGTCTGTGGCTTTAAATAGTTTATCTGCCACAGCCATGTTATTAACCCCGAATCTTAAGACATTAAATCTGCAGTCCTGGTGACTAAGTGGTAAATTTGTTCAGAGTGAGTTGATTGAATTGAAGAAAGCGGAATTGTGCCATTATTATAGATTATAGCATATATCATAATATAGACAAAACATAAGCACTAACTCCATTCCCAAGCCAATTTCTGACTTAGACACTTAGACACTGCGAAAATAACACTGTTCAGCCTCCCTAAGTACAAGAAATTTGGGAAAAACTCGACTTAACCACTAATTCACTCGAGCTGTATAAATAATCCCTAAAATATGCTATATACTGAATACATATATGTAATATTGTCAATATACTGCAACAAAGTATACATTGGTTCCATTCATCCAGATCCACTGAATATCGACTCACTATGTTAGTTTTAATATTCACATTTCCACACAGACGCGAGACCGTCTAGATTAACGAAATGCACCAGAGTGTGCTTTAAAAAATCGAAGGTTCAAAGGTTTCCAAAAAAAAAAGCTCTAATAAAGGAATGATTATACAATAACTAAAAACTGCGCTTTTTATTTAAAGATGATATTATAATATAATATAAAGTCTGTAACGTTTTAAGCGTGACAAAATCATATTAAAGGAAACCTAAAGAATGTTGAAGCGGTGATGGGGGTACAATTTCGAAGACGTTGTACCAAATGTGAAGAATACTGGAATATCCAAAGCGAAAGCTTCTGTTAGCAAAAGGAAATAATCCGAAGAAGACATTATTACATTATCGGTCCCATACTAAAAAAACAAAAAAAAAAACTGTACCACTACAACTCGTGAACGGGTCTGGGGTTCGGTACATGGTAGAGACTGTACTGTCTCATGGACAACGATTCTGCAAGGAGGTGACTTGTTCAAGATACTAGGGTCCTAGGGTACCTCTACAACCCGTGAACGGGTCTGGGGTTCAGTACATGGTAGAGACTGTACTGTTTCATGGACAACGGTTCTGCAAGGAGGTGATTTGTTCTTGATCACGCCCAACCACCAGATGTTTCCCTTTTGTTTTGGGTACCCACTTTATGGAGGCTGTGTGATTCCCGGGAGGGTCCTAGATCCTATATAATCCATCTCCCACTGCAAACAGACTAAATAAAAGTCATGGCCTGCAGCAGGATTTGAACCAGGATTTCCGGCATGGCAACTCAGTCCTCTACAACTGAGACACTCCTATCCTTTCCATACTAAAGCTCACGATAACTTGTATTTTAAGAAAATAATAAAAATAAAACGCACATCACCTCCTTGCATAACCTATTTCCTAGGGCCTCTACCATGAATCTAAGACGTTTTATGGGAAAGCAGTGGTCCAGTTTTTTTTTCGTTCATAGCAATAAAAAAATAAGAAAACTCATCCATATTTCATGTTTATGATAAAATGATCATAAAAATGTTTCGCGGATCCGGAGGACCTGATATAAAGTTCATGCTCACGTACCAAATTAATGAAAGACTATATAAGACAACATTCGCCTATATATAGCCGAGGCTGGATATGAGGCAGTAAAAGCATCCAGAGCCCGTTAGAGAATAAATCAGACCGTGATTGGATTGATGACGACGCCATAACGATGGGGGATGGCAACGGGCGCCGAAATACTCTCGTACGTGATGGCTTAAAGCTCTGCTTACCGGATTAGTTCTAGCTCTGGGCTGTGGGGCCTATCCTATCTCTGTTGTGGAGAAATATTGTATTATCCTCGCTCGTTTATTGTAGAGCAGCTCAGTATTTCATTCGCTCTGCTGGCCATCCGTGTCTAGGATACTAAGCTGGAAAAAGAACCGGGATCGTAGACCATCATGTTAATACCCCTGTACTGCATTTGATGTACGAGTGCACATATTTACAAAAATACTTGAATTCCCGAAGAAGACTCAAAAAATGGAGTAGACTAAGACATTAGCATCCTTATTAAACGATGGCAAAGAAGAAAAAAAGGAAGAGTTTGGGATATATGGGAATAGTTTAACTAACAGGAGACAATTTGTAAGAAATAATTCTATTTATTGTAACATTGAACGATATACCATAGAAATACAAAGTGACTTTATTATATTAACTCACTAGAACGCTCATTAGAGAATAACTTCACAACGATAATGTAAAAATTAATGGATTATATTTTATACCAATGGCTCCCAAGCTGGGGGGGGGGAGGGGGGGGGGGGTGAAGACAAATCTGGGGACGTGAGCGAGGCCAGTTGTAAATTAAAAAATCTCACTTAGTTTTAGTTACTATTCTCTTACCAGTGCTTCTGTATCTTAAATGTAATCTTATAATTTAGTATCTTGCTGTAGTAAAACTAACTTGTTTTTGATGTGATACAGTCGATTATCCGGACGTCATTTATCCAAACGTTCAATTAATGAAACTATTTTGTTTTTTGTTGTGTTTTTTTCAAATGCAATTTTAATTTATTGCTACTAAAAAGAATTAGAGATCTAGCTACCATGAGGAGGAAGTCAACATTGAAGCAGACAAGTATTAAAACGTTCTTTAAGCCACAGAATTAGTTTTGATAAATCTTTTGCATAAATTTGATTTTGTTTTGCATACATGTGAATACGTATACATATGTACCTACATATTTTCGTTCTTTGCATTGCGTTGCATTTTTTATTCGATCATTTTTCACTAAGTATATATATTTTTACGCAAATAAATAATCATGATTTTATACACTTTTATTAATTGTTTTATATTTTCCTTACACGCATGTTTACAGACAATATATTAGGTAAATTTCGATTATCCAAATTTTCGATTATCCGAACCACCCCTGACAACATTAGATAATCGACACTCCACTGTATTTGTATTTTTTTCATATAACCGATATATGGGGCGTGGGAGGCTTTCATTTGAACATAAAGGGCAAGGTACAAGAATAGTTGGGAACCATAGGTTGGGTTTTAAACGGATCCCTGATCACATTGGCATTGGGGGTAATAAACTCGCAGATCATGCAGGCGGAGAGGCCCTTACGCTCCCTGGCCGAGGAACCGCGGTTCTCTCTCAACCAGAGAGTTCTTAAAATGGAAACCTCAGAGATGGCAAGCCATCTGGGAAGAAAGCAATCCTAGACAACTAAAAAGTATTAAAAATACACAGTAAGGGCATGGTCTCCATCCTAACGCAGCACCCTTACAGAGGAGGTTGCTCTGGATCACTTGAGACTGAGCCACACTCGGCTCATTCATTCATATATGATTTAAAAACTGCCACCTCCTTCATGACAATATAGTATCGGAATTCCATCAATTAAATACATATTTTTTCCCATCAACAATAAATAAAATAGGACTGGCTCCAAATTTATTGAAGGTAGTTGGTGAAAACGAAGTTACAATCACGTTAGTCTTTCAGTTTTTAAAGCACATGAACTACTGTCTCAATTATAGCAATGGCTCAAATTGTATTTAATTGTATAGAACATTGATCTAATAAAATATGACCTAATTTTATAAACAGAACCAGGCTATACCACTACAGCCTGTGAAGGTAACTAGGACAACGGGTGTGCAAAGAGGTCCTTTGACCGAGAACATTCTCAACTGCCAGTTATTGTTCCAATAAAAGGGCCCTCTCCACAGGTCGCTATGGTCTGTGAACGAATTCGGCCTTCTCGGCAACTTTCCTGCGACAATACTTCTTGTAAAAAAACTCTTATATAAGTAAAATGTCTGTTTCTGATTTAATAATTAATTAACTAAGGGAGGTTTAGAGCATCTAAATTATATTTTTAACTTTCGTTTATATATTACAAGGCGTGTAACAAAAGACATATACAAATATACAACAAAGAAATCTCTCGTTGATTAATATTGAGATGAAACGTGGTGTAAAAAATTAAATCAAACCTTAAATATCATAAGACAGAATACTTGCAGTACCTGTGTAACAATACGTAGGCACGCTTATGTGATTTCCTCATATTTTACAGTTGTTTTATGGCTTAAAGAACCCATCTTAATACTCTCGATCTCTGCAATATGCTTATCATCTTATATATTATATTATCAGAATAATATTTTTATAGTCACAGTTCCAATTATTCAGTTTGAAAGGGAAGACATTATTCTTAACTGGGGTTAGTCACGAACAATTTAAATTAACTAGAACCCGCCTAAGGAACTATTATTAATCAAACGATGGAGATTCTTAAGATTGGTCGACATTATTTTTCTTAAATATGTAAATAACGGAGACAAATCGCGCCAGCTGTCTCGAACCTCATTATGTACTTCCACTAGTAATTTTTATGAAGTGGTAAAATCTACAATTATAATAGATTTAATAAGGGAACAGTATTAATTGGGTTTGAAAAAGTCAATATATTTTAAAAGTTCAATTAATCATGGATTGAATGAAAAATGTTTTGTCTACATTTTTTTCATACAATACGGGAGAACGTAGGAGCATTGTCTACCACTGCTAGTTTTGTTCTTAATTCACCTCTATCAAGACGATCTACTATAGTGGTTTTTTCCATAAGGCTACCTATCCTGTGGAGCTACAACCCTTCAAGTTTCAGTACAGGAGAGACTATACTGTTCATC
The DNA here is from genome assembly GCA_964056705.1 of Troilus luridus. Classification (NCBI taxonomy): domain Eukaryota; kingdom Metazoa; phylum Arthropoda; class Insecta; order Hemiptera; family Pentatomidae; genus Troilus; species Troilus luridus. The sequence goes on from OZ057416.1 coordinate 49,721,888, forward strand.
AGACAAATTGTGCAGGGAAGTGACCTGTACGAGATCATACTAAACCGCCTCGACCAATTTATAGAGCCTGGATTGGCCTCGGAAAGGTCTCAAATACTCAAATGGCTATGTGTTAACAAATCAGTTACAGTCGGATCTATTCCCAGGACTTCAGCACAGCACTCACAAAATTAATAAATTCATTAAACATAATTTCTGTTAACGTTACTGTTGCTTCTATCTTTTTTAAAACCGGCGATGAAGTAAATAACGCAAAGCCAACGATTACTTCGTACCGAGCCTGCCATGATTGCTGTATAAATAAACAACCATTGATTTTTATTCCTTTGAAAAAATATTCCCTCGCTATTAGTGAACCGTAAGGCCATGTTATCATATACTTTTTTTATGGGATTCAGGTGTGTTTTGAAAGGCGAAAAGTCCGGTGTAGGGTCGACTCTACTCCTGAGTGGCTCGTCCGAACAACTCTGAGTGGTTGAGTAAATAGCACTTCAACTCCTTTCCCTATTTTCTTTTGTCCCGCTTTGTGCCTCCCATTTGTCACTCTCTGTTTGCTTTGTCTTGTTTAGATTATTATTTCCGATATACCGGCGAAATCATGCATGGTCTGTTTTATTTCTTTATCGACTTGATAAAGTGTGACGGGATATTTAAAAAAATATGTATAAACTTTCATGTTTTAAAAAGGATAAACATTTTTTTGACGTGAATACCCCTTTAAAATGTCTTCAATAGTGGGAGACAATTAAAAAAAAAGAATGATAACAAAATAGGGGGATACAGTTTAGTCTTGTAGCTACATATATATCATTTTCATCCAAAATTCAATTATACCACTGGATAGCTAAAGGATCAAACAATTAATTGCGATAAGTGAGGACAGAGAAGCATCGAGCGCGGTGGAGGGGGAAGCGCCGTCATTTTGAGGTCGTTTTGAGGCGTATCGATATTTCCATTCAGTATAACATTTAACTTGGAGAATCTACGGCGTTCGTTTAAGGTCCAAACGTCAACATTCGTCAAAATCTGTCGATTTTGTATAAATCATTGGTGTAAAATAATGACACTGGTTATGATAAGGTGTTAGAATTAAAAAAATACTATCAAAAATGCTTAATGTCGGGCTAAGAGCCAAACCCAAATACAGAGATCTTATACGGTTGGAAAGGGCTTCTCAACAGCGTTCGAATGGTAACAATAAATCATCATATGACCGAGTCAAACAGAACTTTAATTAATAAAAATATATTGTAACACAGTAATTATTTGTTTACTTGATTTTCCCTGAATACATAAATTCAAATAATACATAATAATATTTTATATTAAAAATATCACCGTTACGGAAATTACACGTACTACACACGGCCGTGCCCATCCCGTTTTTTTTTTACTTTCATTTATTGAAATTTACAACTGAGGAATCGAGTAACAAGTAGAATGGATGATAAATAATGACATGGAATAAAGGCGAGTAGTACTCAAATAACAAATTCAAGTTAGATCACGAGAAGATGGTCTTTTCAGACCCTGAGGATTATCGGGTGGCTAAGTTTGAAATTAGTGAGAATAAAGTTCTCATGTCATGTTCTTAATGTCATGAAAGGACAGTATACAGAGTGTTTCAGGGTTACCAAGCCAAACTGAAAATTTGAATTAAGGGCCTGTAAACAATTTTACAAACCCTATGGAGGTATGTCCGCAAAAGCTTTGTTTAGGAGATATCCACACCTAAGGATTCTCATTGTAGGTTTAGGCATAGTAAATAAATAAAACTTACTTAATTTGTTCCAACAACTATATTCATTTAATATAATTATTAAAGTTAATTTTTAATGTAGTTTTGAATGGAGAAGGGTGATTGAATCTTGTGATACAATAACATATACCAGAGCCGTTCTACCGCTGTTTACCAGCAAATACCTTAAATACCTTTAAGAAAGATTCCGAGCCTAATCTTTCTTAAGAAAGAAATCAATTAATAACAAGGAAAATCATTAGGTGTAAATAACTCCGACACAATGCGCTTCGGATACAGTCTATGCCTGCAGACTCTATAGAAAATGTTTGTATTGTTTTGAGGTCCTTTGTTCAAATTTTGAGTTTGGCTACTTAACCCTGAAATACTTTGTAAATGGCGTTATACGTAAAAAAAAAAAAGTAGCATTGAGGGTTTTGGATTGTAAGGATTGGATATGAGAGGAATTCGATGGCTTAGAGGAGCACCATAGCTCTACTCCGTAATTCATTATGGTCTTATGATAGTCATTTGAATCTTTTGAAATCAATTGGGAGCTAAGAACAGGATAAACTTCACTGAAAAATTACCTGGACTTGAACTACTACAACCAATGAAGAATCTTCGGTTCAGTAGATATTAGAAACTGTACTGTTCCTAAATCAACGGTTGTATAGGGAGGTAGTTTGGCCAAGATGATCCGCTCCAATCTATAAAGTGGTGGAATGAGCCCCGACATGGTTCGAGTGTCTCACAAGGTGTATCTATCGCTGCTGCAAGATTAAATAATATGTCTGCCACACCTGATTTTAACCCGGAACCTTCAACACAGCATCTCAGCTTTCTACTAACTTAGCTACCCCTCTCTCTCTTTATTTTAAAATTATCGAAACTAAATTCGGCTACCTGTAGACATTGATAACTTTCTTTCTTGTCTTCAGTTTTTTATTTTTTTTTATTTTAAATTTTTAAAATGCTACGAGCATATATTTTTTAAAAAATTTTTTTTCATTAAGCCTTTATTTAGTAAAAAAAAAAGGTTTTCGTTGGGGTTGATTTAGATTTCTAATTTGGAAAATGGGATGTGATATTGTGTTTCCCCGAAACGAAAATTCATTAAATTCCCTTTGTTTTTAGTTTTAAAATATTATGAAATACTGAGAGACAAAAAAAAAACAACCTTTTTGTTGGATAAAATAAACCCTTGCTTATATCTGTTAGTTATCCACAAAAAATTGAAATTTACGTAAAACGAATCTGACCTTAGAATAAACATTGAAAAATACAAATTAATACGTTCATATTAAAACAGTTTTTACAACGTGACTCACAGATATTTCAAACATAATATGTAATGAAAGTATAATAAATATATAAAAAAACTTAAGCCGACAGCAGTGTAGATGAAGACAAAAATTAATTTTAATATTTTAAATAAAAATATCATTTTCCGCTAATTAGTCTTTCGCAAAGTAGACTTTGGGTCAAACCTTGTGAGCTACCATCAGGGACCAAAATTAAATAAGAAAAAACAGCTGCCCATAAAGAGTAGACATACAGTTATGACTTAATTCCTCAACCATTAAAATTGGAGAAAAACCGGTGCCATTTACCCTGTTTGTAGTTTTAACCGATATAACTCCTATTGAAAAGGAATTGAAAAATCCTTGGTTAAGGCGTCATTCGGAAGGGACATAAAATTGGGATCCCAAGCCTGTGCAGTGTGTGGTTTTGGTAAGGATTTCTATTCTAATTATATTTAATGGCATAAAGCTTAGGACTTTTATAGTGACATCTTCCGATTAGCCATAACTGTATACAGTGACGTTAAATGAATAAACAAATAAAAAACCGATACAAGAGGGGTGTTAGAACAACACCCTGCGGAACACTGCAAGTGGGGGGAACAGTTCTTGATCATTTTGTCCGCGTTCTGTTTATACTACGGTAAACTAGGAGAAATACTATTATCTAACCTGTTCTAGAGATAGGCAGTTTTAACTGCTTAACTGATATTATCTATACCTATACCATCTTTTTAATTGATAGGGAATATGATATTATGGAATAACATATTGCAAAAACCCATAATGTAAAATATTCATCAAAGACACTCACACCTTTTGTCTTTTTTATATCTGATTGTAATTACATTCCTTACCATGCTAATTATTTTTATAATCCAAAATAATCCTTATAAACGTGAACTTAAACAAAAGAGATCATTTATTTATACTTTTTTTCCTCATACTTAATTTTTTTTCTCTCATACTTCATTATAAATACATTATGAAACTTATCCCCAAGCGGGGCTTAGAATGGGCTTATCAGTGGTGCGGTTCCCATTAGCGTTGGTTATAATGATAGTCTCTGATCATTTATAATAACCCATTGTAGGTACTACACAGCGACTGAACAATACTATCTCTTTAAAAAAGAGAAGAAGGCAGATATATTTTCATTCTTTATTTTTTATAGAGATATATATACTCATACTCCGTTAATGCTCTAAAACATGGCGTCGTTTATGAAAAATAAATGTGTCATAAGAAGTTTGTTTTTTTCCACTATCGGTAAATAATTTACTGTAATATTGCTATGTTTTAGTGGGGTAAATTATTTTTGTTAATTCTATTGATTTTGGGATGCCAGAGTAATAATTTAAGATAATTACTCAATTTATTATTTGTTTAAACGTCCTAACTTTATTCTGAATTGGATTCTTTTGCAGAGGTTGGTTGTGTGTGTTACAAATTTATTAATCAGTTAACTTAATACCTTATTAATAAAAAAAATTTTTTTTAAATGGTAGTGACTGTACTTTCTTGGACAACGGTTGTGCAGGGAGGATTTGTCCTAAATCCCGCTCAACTACCAGATTTTCCCACCTTATTTTACTTTATAGAAGCTGGGTGGGCTCCAGGAGTCCTAGAACCCATAGAATCCATCTCCAGCCTCTAACAGATAAACAAAAGTCTGCACAGCGAGGGGGATTTCTACCCAGGACCTTCAGCATGGCTACTCAGAGCTCTATCGCAATTCCGCTCCCTTAATACCTTAATAATAATATTAATAATGAATTCATGGTTAATAATATAAACACAGGAATTATACATTATACTTCAGTCATTAAACTAATATAATTAATAGACATCAGTTTGGACAATAAGACTCCCCAAAATTGAGAAATAAAATTAATGATTAAATCAGAATAAAGACCTTCCATAAAATAGGTATATAACTTAAAGTTAAACTTATCTGCTAGAACAGGGGTGCATTTAGAGTTCTTGGTGAGGTTTGTCTTCCCCGGGCCCGGCCGTTTCTCTTTCGCATGCTACATTCCCATCTTTCGGATACCGCCACCGATTCCTTACAGAAATGTCTCGTGACCTTCTTCTTTCGGATCTCTCCAAAGAGTGCTTTCTTTCAAAAGTCAAGTCCTGGACCCTTCCTCTTTTGTGTATCTTGATCCTCCTCACCAGTGGGTCTTGCTGTTGAAAGATAGTTGTTATAACCGCCATTTGCTCATTTTTTAAATTCATATTTATGTTCATAATAACGCCGGGAACGATACATACATATTTCCCTATTTAATAGATAATATTTTTGTTTTAATTTTATTACTAAACCACCGTTATATTTCTTTTTTATATTATTCTAAGTATCCGTTTATTTAAAGATATTGGCCGATTCAATACAATAGAGCTTCATTATTTAGCTCTGATATCAGCCGGTGTTATAAGGGTTATACACAGTTCAGGAAGGTTGGTTTTGCGTCGGGTGGATGGATTGGGGAGGATTTCCAAGATGCTAATGTACACAACTCAATAGCTTGTTATTGCAAGTCGGGGGTCAAGAAACTCGCTAACAAGGAAACTAACTTTGGTATTTCCATCTAATTTGACCCAACTGTTATCCTTAAAAACAATGCTCACTCAATAGATTGATTTTTCAGGCTGATATTGCTAATAATAATAATGTTTGTATTTTTTATGCACTTTGTATATATAAAAACATTGTTTAGAATACATATTTTATGAGAAAAGGCAACCTGTGAGGTTTAGAAGCTAAGTTTGTCATAAATGCAAATGAGGAAGATGACTTACTAACTTTTATAGGCAGTTTTAATCGAGTTTAATCTTGTTTCTTCAGTAACAGGGATTGCCAAGTTCCTAATTTCAATATAGCCTTTGGGAGTTGAACCTCATTTAATTATTTCATAGTTTATTGATTTTTTTTCTAGTGTGAATTACAAGTATTCAATTTTTCACATAATACAAATTTTCCGAATAATATTTCGAATTCCTCAAAACGTTCATATACAATCGTACATATTGCTATTCAATGTAGATTAGATTCACCTAATTGTAACTAGCTTTTATCATGTAATCCCATGTAACATAAAATCGAAACGAAAAATATATACCACTCGCATGTGACAAAAATATCTAGTCTCAGAATTTATAAGACGACCTATACAAAAGTCGCCTTGGAATGGCAACGCACAGTAAAGCCACTCTCTTTCTTCACTATCTACCTCGTATCACTCATGTTGGCTATAATATTATGATGAGATAGATGATGATAGCGGTAAAAAGAATAACACTTTTTACACTAATCAGATATTAATATACGAAATTGGGAAGAGTAAGTGAGTCGCCAAATACAAAGCTCAAGTCAAAGAAGCAGATTTAAAATAAGTTAGAAAACAAGAAAAATATACACCAATACTTAATCAGAAACACAATACCTCCGGAGATGTAAGCAACGGATTTGCCACTGAATGATAACAGACAAAAGCAAGATAATGAACTAGGAAATAACTATTATATATAAACGCATAGAAAAGAAATAAAACATTAGAAATGATGTGGGTAGTAGCATGTCACACCGCCTCTTTGCACCATGCAGCTGTGTTTGTAACCATTACTAAAGTACTCTTACAATATTTTATAGCTAAAAATTCGAATGGTAGATTATACCTGAAGTATTCCGATACATTGGTAACCAAAATCTTTAATATGACCTGGATAAGCAATAATACATTATAACATTGGTAACAATTAGAAATTCCCCATCACACATCCCCAGCCCCGCCTTCCATTTCACAAAACGTTGTTTTTTAAATTTTCGGATTATATATTAACAATTTCTTAAAATAATTTCTAATTTCTGACATATCAAGCTATTCTAATACAAGACTTTGGTTATTAGAAGACTGCCTATTTCAAGTCTGTTTCAATCAAACTCTGATGCTTCAACATGCATAAAATAAAATAAAAGTAAGCACTGAACAAAGAGGGAAAAAAGAGGGAAAATGCGGTAGTTTATTTCAAGATGGGGGCAGCATGGAGACAAGACTAGCATATAAAGCACAATGTAAGATGAAATCGGTCGGATGATATTTTGTTCGTTGGGAACAAAAGAATTGCTATCGTAAAAGACTATTTCTTGAAATATGCTTTAATTTTGAGAGTTACTTTTTTTACAATGTAGAATTCGATAAATAAATTTCCAATTATTTTTATATTGTTAGTAAACTTTAAGGTGATAACTGAAGTATGCGTCGGGCGAATGGAATTTTATGAAAGATGATGCATACATGTTTCATTACATGTTTTTATAGAAAACGTACGTTTCCTTTTTTCATATGATTTTCCTTTATAAAATGAGTATAATATTAGAATTAATTACTGTCCCTATCGAAAAATCGCTATCCGAGCCCGACAACTTTTATAAATTTGTTCATCAAATTTTAAGACTTTATAAATGATTTATAATATTACTTAGAGGTAGCTCATTTTGTAAAGAGCGAAATTGCTGTTATGAAGATTCTGCGTTCGAATCCGGTTATGGTAGATAAATTATTTAATCATTGGTTGCCAGCCATAAACTTTGCTGGATATGCAGAACCTCCTTGCCCTTATCCAGCCTCTACAAATAGGGCATCCTTAACACGTTGTCTCACACTTTTAATTTGTAGATCGTCCTCAAAAACACATATTTTTTTTCTATTGTTTATGACTGGCAAATGAAATCGAGTGTAAGTTGAACGTTTGGAAGTGAAAATTATCACATTTCGCCACAGCTTTTCCTCATCATGTCATCTTTTCTCTTCCCGGATCAAATGGCGGCTATGACCGTCGTGACGACTATACGGCATTTGCTTTACTAATTCAAAATGATTCCTATGAATAAAAGAGAGTAAATAGGTGTAAACTTAACACAAGAAAACAGTTTGAAACAAAATCATCATTTGTAATTTATTTTGCTTATAAAATAGTAAAAATGAAATAAACGTTAGTTCAGGAAACAAATTGCATACATACGCAGAAAGGGCATGCGTCAGTACACTTCGTACTAGCGCTGTTCTTTTTTTATTGATCAAAATGTCCACGACGGCTATAACCGTCAGTTGCCTACATATCACCAAAGATCGGGCTGCTATAGCCGTCATTTGCAGCAACGTGTTAATTAGGGAAAAACCATGCGGTTGAGCATGAACTCGGCCTAAACACCTTCCTGAAACAACCGTAGTCTTATAAACGGTCCAGTCTCTAGCATGTACCTAAGGCCCTTCATGGTTTTCAGTGGTTCAGGGTTTATTTTTAATTAAAAGTTTACGAACAAAAATCCCCATTTTTTTCATTATCCTTGTGAAGATGGTGTCTTTTGATGCGTATTTACCGCTTATGATGCATTCATAAATCTTAATCTGAGTTTACCAATCTCACATTGTCGTTATTTTTTCATTTTTTGTTTGCTTTTGACCCGGTACTATTCGTTTACCTATTTGGGGCAAAACTTTTCTTTTATTATTAGTATAAACGAAATTATTACATGCTAGCTCGTGGATTTAACTGTTATTAATTCATTTACTCGCTACAATAGGTTAATATCTTGTCGTGATTCGTAATTTTTATTTATTTTATTTGTATTTTTTTTGACACTTTTTAAATTATGATTGAAAAAGTTGTTATGTAATTATTTATTAAAAATTATGTATTAAGTATTTTTCTGGCCTGATATATATCATGTTTCTTTTTCTGTTCATGTCTGTTATTCTAAAGGGATTTAGTCACAAAATAAAGTTACTTTTCTATTCTATTAAATTATTATAATATTAATACTTTATAAAGATATTATTTTTCTAACAATTGTATTATAATTGATTTTTTTAAAATATTAACAGTAAACAATAAACAGTCTTCATTATTAATTTTTAATTAATATGATAGAAATTTATAAACCTTTAAGACTTCATAAATTATTTAACTTTTAAGACTTTATGATCATATCCTTTGAATTTTTTTTCATATTTGAATGATAATTTATAAAGAAATAAATGACCTCTCCTATTTATTGACTTAAGAAGATACTTTTTACGACTTTACTGTGATTGAAAGATGTCTCGGAGTGTCAACTTTGATGTCGGACTCGTAACGACTAGTCCCTTCAAGTCCTGAAGGAATCGACTGAGCACGTCATTAAGCGTCCGATCGGATCAGAAGAGACCTCTCCTAATGACCCATTTCCCGGGCAGGTGGTCTTTCTTAGCCTATCATGGCCAAGTCCTGTCTTCTTAACCACCTTCTTCCCATTACCCCTGAAGTCCCCATACTTCTTGCAGGAGATAAGATCACTTAGGGGTTCGTTACCGCTCTGAACTCCGGAGTCGTTACTATTCCTATCGTCTCTTTGAAAGTAAAGTACGCTTTGATAGATAACCTGAGATCTCGGGTGATTATCAAACTTTTAACCTTTAATTGGACAAGTAGCACTCAAGCTGATAAAAAATATCCCCCTCAAAGAAATTAATGGTTATAGAAACATTAAGGGGAAAATGTTTTTGCAAAAATATATTAATATACAGATGTAGCTGAGATGTCGCACTGAAGATGCCATGTTAAAATCCGGTTTAAGAAGATTAATAATGCTATCTGTTAAGCCTCAAATGGATCCTGTTGGATCTCCAGAACCTCTTGTGATACAACCACCCTCTATACAGAAAAAAAACAGTACCACACCAATCCATGAAGGAATCTTGGGTTTCTGTTTCTTGGACAGCGGTTATACTATGAGGTAATTTGTCCTATATCAAGCTCAAACGCTAGATTTTTTCCCTATTTAGGGTCCCCCCCTTTATGGAGGCTAAGTTAGCCCCAGGAGGGTCCCAGATCCCAAAGAATCCTTATCCGGCTGTCTAGATGTTAAATGATTTGAACCCAGGACTTGCACGGAAGCTCAGCGATCTACCACCCCGCGTCCCACCTTCTATGGAGAAGGAATCCTTAGTATCCTAATTAGGGAAAAAGTGATCTCGGACGAATCACAGCCTTGCACAAACGTTTTCTTAAAATAGGTTGTGGTGGTAAAGGTTTTTTTTTCTTACTGACATTAGCCCATTAAATATTGAAACATACAGCAACCGTTATTTAATTTTAAAGAGAAACTTAATACATTTTCTATCAATTTGAGGCGAACAAGATCAAAATGAATAACTCCTAATTTCGAAAATTGACTTTTTCACTCGTTTAGTCAAGCAATTCTTTATGCTTCCGATACTTCAGGTTCAGAATCGGATTAAAACCATGTGAAATCAGGTGACAAATATGAAAAAGTAAAAATTTACATCATAAATTTTAAAGAAAAATAAGTTAAAAAGAATATAATAAAATTAAAGGTCATTGTGTAGAGCGCTAATGATTCCGGTAATGGGCCATCAAATATGGGCCTTGTAGGATGTACAGATTCTCCTGGGCTCATTTAGCCTTTGTAAAGCCCTTAATTAAGAAAAAGCTGGCGGTTGAGTAAGATCTGAGATAAATCACCTCATGATTCAGGAGCATTTAATGAACTCCAGACCCTTCATTGGTTGTAGTGGGATAGTATTTTTCTAATTAATATAGACGATTCTATTAGAGGACCCTGGTTTTTTTACAAAAAGAGACTTTTAATTAAATAAGCTGGAACCCTGTATTTTTCTTCTTTTATTTCTTATAACTTTTTAATCTATAGTGAATAATTTATAGTTTATTTATAGATTGCCTTGCTTCTGTACCTATTTTTTCGCCACTAAGCAGTTTTATAGCTTTTTTTTATAACTTTGATGATTAATAAACAATTAATTTCATAATAGAAAAAGGTTTATTAACATTTATTATGTATTTAAAAAAATGTTCATTTCATTAATACAATATACTTAATCCATTCATCTCTTATAGAATCTCAGTTTAAGCTCTGAGGAAGCTTGCAGTAAAGCCGGCGAAACGTCGGCAAAGAATTTGACAACACGGTCGAAACCAGAAGAAACACGTGATGAATTAATTATGATGATTAACTAAATTTTATATAGCTTAAATTATTTATTGAGAGTTAAGGAGTTTATTTCATCTTCATCTGTATGTTTAAGTCATTTCATCCTTACTGTCAAGAGCGACTTCATTGAGACCGTGTCCTGCCATCTCTTCCTGAGATTCTTGTTATTCCTTCAGGATGACAGTGCAGGTTTATCTTTCATCCTCTTTAGGTATCCAAACAACTCTGATCACTTAATGTTAGTTTTACGTAAGCAAGTTTTTAACAATAAAATCCTTCCTTCCTGGAACTTAATTTTTAATAGACTAAGTTTAGCTACCAGAAAACCTAATCTACCGCGTAAAAAAAAAGTTAAAACAATCTCAAGCGTTTATATGTAAACTAATAAACCTTGGTTTTTCTGAAAAAATAAAATAAAATTCGAAATTTATTTAGTATGATTTTTGGGACATCGTTTTAGTATTTCACCTCGTCATCTTCCGGTTTCAGAATGAAAATTAGAGCAAAAAATCTTGGTTAGATCTTTTTTTAATTTGTTCGCAGATCACAAGAAAATGGAGAAAAACATTTTTCACATAATTTTAACAAAATAAAACCCCCCACGAATAGCGTAATTTTCCTCTCAGATTGCGACGCCATTTGAGATTTTTTTACAAAGGCCATTCTTACAAAAAAAAAAAAAAAATAGATTCACTGAGAAATTACTTCTTTACATTTTCCCACAGCCTGCTAATGCTTGGGCTATTGAGTGATTGCTATTTTTTGTTCTACTTCAATACTGAATAGAGACTTCATTCAATGTTTTGAAAAATATTTAATGACACAAAGGATTAAACTACTGCTGAGCTAGTTACCGCTCATTGATAATCATCCTAATCAAAAGTGGTATTCAACTAATCAAAGCTTTAATCAAGGATTATTGATTTGCTGTTCAAGCATTCCATCCCTATCCCCTCTCTTCCTCATAAAATATTCCTAATAAAATAATCCACCAAATTTGAGCTAATCCCAAGCTCAATAAAGTTACCAATATATGTAACTGCATATTTATTCATCTATATAATAAAAATAAATCGCCAAATGTCTTGCTAACCGCAAAGCTCGAGAACGGCTCGACCAATTCGGCTAATTTTTTTTTTTTTTCATGTTTCGTAAGGCGCAAAGAAGGTTCTTACGGAGGGCTAAACCGTAAATATGACGAGAAAAATAATAAAAACACCTATTTTTTTCCAAGAAATCCACTCTGTTCCCAGCTGCCAAACATTTGATGTCAGTCAAAGCAAATAGAGGCAGGTTAGTTGTTAGTAAAAGTTTATTAGGGTTTGAGAGCCATTATCTACATAATTCACATTCACGTTTAGATTTAGACCCATGCCGCCTATAAGACAATGGCCCAGCAATTTGGGTCGAAGAACACTAAACAATACAAATCAAACTAATTTTCAATCTAATGGGACTGCATAGCAACGTGAAGAGCGAAAGGATTAGGATATTATGATCACCCGCAACGCGTCGTTTTCAAACTCCTTTCAGTGTTTGAAGTGTTCACGAGCGGCTTTCAGTTAGGATGTTTCAATTGACTACAATTTCATTACAACTTTTAAGGTGACAAGACTTACTTTGTTTATTCCTTTTTAAGTTGTTGAGTAAAAATTAAAAAAATCTCTTTAATTAAAGATACAGGGCCAAATATATCATGAAGCAGGTTCGCTGTCGCCGGTGACAGATGGCGACTTTAAATTACTGAAAATTTATTTCATGGGCAAACCAGCAGAAGAAATTGATCAGCGTTGTGCAAATAACAGTTGTGTGAGGAGGTCTATCTAGAACAATTCATCAAAACAATCAATTGATTACATTGTTTAAAACTGCTCTGGATCTTATGCCATCTGATAATCATAAAATTGTAATCAGAACAGATAAACTCCTGAAGGGGAACATGCGAGATATTTCAATGCACCAACAATCGTTGAAGTTTCCATTGTAGTGGTTGGAGAATATTTAGAAGCCCTTTGTTTTAGAGAAATAGGGCAGAACAACGTCTGCCGAGACAGCTAGTCTTAAATAATAATTTGTTGACCGCATAAATATCATGAAAAAAAATAGTACGGATGGAGACTAATAAATCTTAATGCTGTACCACCACAACCCGTGGACGGGTCTGGGGTTCAGTACATGATAGAGACTGTGCTGTTTCATGGACAACGGTTCTGCAAGTAGGTGACTTGTCCTAGTTCCCACTTAACCGCCAGATTTCCCCCCTTATTTTAGGTTCCCTATTTTTATAATAATTTATAGAGGCTGGGTGAACCCTAGGGGGGTCCTAGCTTCTATATGATCCATCTCCAGCTGCAAACAGACTAAATAAAAGCCTTGCTCGCATTGGGATTGGAACCAGGATTTCCGGCATGGCAACTCAGTGCTCTATCCCTGAGCCACTCCCCTCCCTTAAATAAATTTTAAGTAGTAAATAATTTATTACAAATCAGCGTTTCGATCCACACTAGATGTATTCTTCTGGACTTTATGGTCTCAAGTAGGAGATATAATAAGACTTTGTTTGTTTCGTTTAACCCCCCTGTAAGCTGCTATGGCTAACCGGACGAGTGGAAGTCCAGAATTTTTCCTATCCAATTCTGTTTAATTAGTATAGGGATCTTGAACGAGTACCTGACATTACTCAGTCTCGGGACCCCCATTTTACGTTTTTTCCGAAAGACGGTATAACCAAAGATTTTTTAATCTCTTTTAAAAATCATAGGGCCACCTGCCTACCCTGGGTTTAGTAGGTTGTTATATGACTAAACACTAAACCATAGGTGATCCCTATTAAGTCTTTGTTTTAGACCTACATTCGGATCATTTTTTCTTCTATTATAAAAATATTCAATCTTTTTCGTATGCTTCGTATTCTGATGTTACTTAATAGTTCAGGAGTTTCAGCATTCCTTGTATTATAACGTCTCAAATGTCTTTTGTTGAGTAAAATAATTTACTAAACTCAGATCCTGATATGCCTGAGTAAGTTAGTAATAACAATAGACGAATACAATCATTGAAACTATTTAAGGAGTATTAATTATGTATTTTTATTGTAAATAAAAAAATAGTGGAGTCCTTCCGAAAAATGGAATATATAGGTTTAAATAGCCAGGGGGGAAAACCCTTAGTCATGTCGTTCTTCGGCGGATACGTAAAATGACGGTTCTAAGCCTGTACCTAAAAAATCCTTATCTTACTTATACCAGAATAAGCAAAAATCACCAATTAGCCCTTTTAGCAAATAATGAAATTAAATAAATAAACATGCAATAGAAAGCGTAGAATAAAATTCAAATATTAATTTTAACACCATCGATTATAGTTCCTTTTGAATTTTTTATTAATAAGAACTTTATAACATTCGTTAAATAGTTTACTATAAGAAATAACAATCAATTAATTTTATAATTAAGTATTATAATATATACACTATACAAATCATAAAGTGGATTAATTAGTGCTGTAATTACATGTACTGTGTCAATAGGACCATTAATAATTAGCAATCATTGAGAAGCGGTTTAGCCGAGACCATCCATTGGAAGGAAATGGTAATCCACCGCGACCACACCATATCCGCCAGAATGGATCAGTTCATCAAATGAACCCCCGCTATAATTACCTAATTGCTGATAACATGTTTTCAACTCGATACCATTTGATTCGACTGTATGGTATAAATAATATTACGTTAAATATAGGAGGATTTCGATAGTTTTCATTACTGAATTACATCGATTACTAAATTTGTAATTTTTTAAAATATGAAATAAAGTAGTAAATTTCTTTAAAACTATCTTTTAAAAAATTGTAAAAAAAATTCAAAAAATGAGCAATTAGAGCTAACTTCTTTAAAATCATATGGGTATAAAACTTAAACCATGTAAAAAAACTTTTTACTTGATTTTTTTTTCAATTTACAGTGTATAGAAAATTTACTATAGGGGTCTCATTAGAAATAAAAAAGAAAATATACCATTCTTTTCTTCTGGGGACAACCCTATAAGGGGGGTGAAACATGTACAATAAAAAGACAAGACACTCGTAAACTTCTCGCTCTTGAGATGGACTTTTTGAGTCGTCAAGACTCCAACACCTACCCAATAGTGTTACAAGATATACTTTGGACAGGAATAATATAGAATAGAATAGAATAGAAAAGTGACTTTATTCTGGCACTAAGTCCCTTTAGAATAACAGATATGAACTGGAATATGAAATATGAAAAAAAAAACATAATATTTATCAGGCCAGAGGGCTAAATGTTACAAATCATAAAGCGTGTAAAAATGACAGAAAACAATTTAAAAAGAAATATATAAACAAAAATAATAGTAAGTAAATAAACAGTACAGATCTTGACAGGATATTAAGCAATTAAAGAGAATAGATAAATCCATAGCTTTTGTTAGATGCATGAGCTAGCATGCAATAATTTCTTTACATGATGGATGTACAGCTTTTCAAAAAGCAAAATTAAAAGAACTAAATAACTCAATGAGTTATTCTATACATTACATTCTAAGCAAATGACTAACCTGCTTAGAGAGGATCCTTTTGGGAAGCTAGGAGGTGTTGAAAAAGCAAGGATTTAAATAATGATAGTGAGGGAGTATGGCGGATATTAGGAGGGATTGAGTTCCGCACTGTGGTAGAGCGGGCGAGAAAGGAATGTTCGAATGCTTTAGTTCTGTGTGAACGTATATAGAGATCAGAGAGGCGGGATCTTGTTTGATGGTGTTGACCTGAGGATTTGAATTGGAGGAGACTGTAGATATATGAAGGGTGTTGAGAGTGAATGGATTGGTATAAGAATGAACAGAGGAAATATTGTCTTCGTAAGTCTTTTATGTACTATTAAAATTACTCTTAATTGGGGAAAAACCTTTCGGTTGAGTATCGTATCATCCAATTCATCTTCCTTCACAACCGTTGGTTTTTAATCTGTCCAGTCCCATGAATGAATCTAAGAATTTTCATAAATTTTAGTGGTACAGTTTTTTTTTTTACAATAAATAAAATATTAAAAACAGGAAAATTATCTTTTATACGTAAAATATAAAAATCCTTCAAGTGCAAATTTATTTATGTATTTAACAATGGAACCTAATGCATAAGACCGATCTGATTGCATTACTTAGTCTTGAATAAATAAACGGAGAATCCTGAAAGAAACTGTCACGTTCTACTCCAAGCCGTCAGTTCTCAGCCCATTTAAGTTTTTATCTTATTTTTATAGGATTTCCTGTCAGCTATCCTATCTTCGTTGCACTTTAAATTAATGATAAGTTTATACAGATAGAAAAAAAATGTTCTAAAATCTCCATCTAAGATTAAATTTTAAAACATGAAATTTAGTTACACTGTCACTAAGCTGTATTATTATAGCTAATATTTTATGTAAAAAAAATTTATTTTCTTCTTTTATAATACACAAAATCGGTAATAGAAGAATGAAAAAATTAAGGTAGAGAGATAAAAAGACTGTGTAAGTTCAAAATATCAGAAAACTGATTGGCATATGCAGATGACCTACTAATACTAGATGAAAACTAGAAAATGACAGAATGGAAAGAAAATAACAGAACTACTAAAAGAAACAGATTGAAAGGTCGATATAGAAATATCATTTGAGAATACATGGTGAACGAAAGAAAGTCTTAATCAGTTTTAAAAACAAAATATGGCTGTATCAAGAAAACAGATAACTTCAAATACGAGTATCTTTATAGGAAACTATTTCTTTCCTTGAATGAAAAGAGCAAAATTAAGATAAAGTTTAGCATCACCAATTAGCCCTTTTAGACTTTTGATTATGAAGGTTAGAATTCTATATAACGAAAAGTGTTTGTTTAAAGATTCTAAATTGAGGCATTACACCCTATTGTGAAATCCTAAGGTGCAGAAACACTACGTTTATGGAGATGCGAAATGGCTTTAGAAGATCTTAAAAGAAAGAATATGGACTTGGTTCTTGACGTAACTTGACATAGAATGTATGTATTATCCCATAAAATTGCAGACATCAGGAAGAGTATGTAATTTTCTCTATAAGGGAGATTTAGAGAAAATGAATCAAAATCGACTATCAAATACACGGCAGGATGGTTCCTGTGAGGAGAGCCCTGGAAGGAATGCATACTGATCCGGAAAACATATTTAACAAAGATAAATTTAAAGCAGCAGCCAAGAAATGTTAATATTTTCGGGAAGTCCAAACCAACAAAATATCAAGAACCGAATGGTCAGGAGAGAGGAAATGAGCTGCTACCAAAAAAAAAATCAAGTTGTAGTGGAGGATAAGCGAAAAGATACATTGGTTGTTTTGATTCATAACTCAACTGAGTTGAGTGGTTACAGTCATTATCTGAGCATTCAAAGAACAGTTATTACTCTTTTTGTGTGTATAAATCACTTAGGTGCGAACATCCCCGTTCAAAAACAAGTATGTAGGATCAACTGTGGTTGAGTAGTTAGCATAACAATCTTATATGTCTAAGATCGTATGTGAGCAGTGCTTCAAGTGGCCATATGATTTTTTAAAGGAAGTGAAAAATTCTTGGTTATGTCCACCTTTGGAGGGGAAGTACAATGGCGGTGAGGTACTTGTTATCCCTTTGACTGCTGCGATTGAAGAACTTTACGTCTGCCACAGTGCTAAGTGGGCCGGCTACCCGTCTACCGACCTCTCCTACATACTTTCACCTGCATTCTATCCTTCTTCACCACTTACGGTAGTAGTTATAAATTCGGCAGCATCCTCAGCACTAGGCCACTGTTTCTACATTTCAAAATAAAAAAATAGCTAAACAAAAAACTACTACAAAATAAAATTAATAGAAAATAAATGCATGCTAAAGGCAGTTGAACTGAGGGTTGTTTCACATACAGAGCAAAAACGGTACATGAATGATATATGAAGAAGAATGAAGCAAGGTCACGTCGTCTATACTCGGCTTTAGAAAATAGAAAGAAAAGCTGTTCGACGGCATATATCGTCTGTAGCACTGAGGGCGTGAGTGATGCAGGACGGTATATATCGTCTTTAGGGGTAAATATATATTAAAGGGTTAAATATCCCAATCCTCATTAAACCAGTATAGACAAAATTTAGGACTACCACTGCATCATATGCGTGCGATATGCCATAGTAGCATGGACTTAAAAAAAACTAAAACCGTAATACCGTAGTACTGAACAAATTGAACAAAGTGACACAGAACAGGGCTCTGCAGGTGGTCAGATACAACTTAAATACATAACTATGCTAATTATACCGGGATTGGCCTACTTAAGGGTGCAACCCCTGGTAAGCAAAAATATCATAAACTGACATTAAATAATTGTTTAAAAATAATAAAACAAAAAAAAGTTAACTTCATTTTTCAATGTATTTTTTTCAAACTGTTGAGTAAATTTCATGGTGTGTGTGTGAAAAATATAAATTAGGGTCATCTGCGATGTGTAAACTATGCAGGGTCAGGGCCTAATAATTTGTAATTAAGGTAATTAAAATCATATACCTCCCCACCCCTGCCCGAATAGGTATGAATTATTAAACAGCAATTAGGGGAGCCCATAACATTTCAGCAATTAATATATATACAGACATTAAAAAAAAACAAAAACAAAAACTCCCCCTAATAACCCTTTCCGCCATGTTAATGTTTCATTTAAACCCCCTGGTAGGGTTGGGGCGCTGTCCCCCTGAAGGATGTATCATCCTCTTTGTGGGGCCAATAATTAACCGGTCCATTAGGCTAATTAACATGTTCGATGATCTTTGTTTTGTTTCTCTTTGGCAGTAGGATGACAATAGTTCTGCGTTTTCGGCTGGCTTCCTGTTCGCGGAACATGAGCAAGTTTACACACCGTTTATTTATTTTTTGAAACAATAAAGGAAAATCCACATGTTCTGCCACATGATTAGTTTGTAAACTTTGGGATTAAAAAAAAAATGAGTAGGTACTTGTAAAATCGTTAACTATTCGTTTAATATGATAGTGGTGGTATGTAATAATATGAGGCGTTTGGGATCAAAAGATAAACTCCGAAATTTCACAAATTGACTTTTTTACATGTTAAGTCAAGTAACATTGGCAAACACGTGTATCGTAAGTATATTTCTTCGTTATTTCTCATGACATTCTCTGGGAAAATACATTGTCATTCACATTAGCTTATAAACCCTTCCAACTCAATGCCATGCCCTACGGCAATCAAGACCTCTGAACCTCTATCCAGGTCCTTTCTATCATTTATCATCTATCATCAATCATCCATTCTATCAGAAGACGTTTCTACTTTTTTCCTTTCAAATATCTGAAACTTGTTCTTGCGTGCTCTTCCAAAACCAGTATATCAATGCAGGTATGTATATCGAAATAACTTTTTGATTAACTAACCTGTATTACTGCAGCCAATAAAGACTCTTCATAACAGAGACAGTATTGTTTCTAGGACAACAGTTGTGTACGGATATAATTTATCCCAGTTCCCTCTCCTCAATTAAGGAGTCCCGCTTTTTATGGGCTGGATGAGCCCCAGGAGGGCCTGTAGATCGCACGGGTACATCTGTGGCAGATAACAGTGTATATGTGGCACAGTTTAGAATGTTATTATATTTGAGAATAACATATATTTAAATAAGGTTTACTGAGGGGGTGATGTAAAGGTCTCCCAGGGTTATGGCACAGTTTTAGGTAAGACGGGAAAAGTCAAGATGCCGGGAGCCTTATGAACCAATTGTCAGAAGTAAGCTCTCACCTATAACAAAAGGGGGCTAAGTAGAAATATAATTTTGTAACCATGATTACCACATAATAAAAGTAATTTCATTTTATCTTATTCCAATGGATCTTTACTAAACAATTCCCTGACAGAACACCACGTCCACCTTTGGAAACGAGAAGGAAATGTATTTTTTTTATCAATAATGATAAAGTGTCTTTCATTAAGAATGATAGGATTTCAATTTTGAATAAAACAACAAAAGTTTGACATATCAACCTAATTTCTGTTTTATTTTGAAGCTTGGACAATGGAGTTATGTTTGAAATAAGATATTGTTTAAATGTCCACCACGGGCTCATAGACAATGACGCACACGATCCCTCCAATTTCTGATCACTCTCTGCAATAATTCCGGCTGTATTCCGCCAATAACTTGACGAATATGCTCTTCTAAGTGACTCAAAGACTGTGGCTTGTTAGCATAGACTTGTGCTTTCACATAGCTCCAAAGAAAATAATCCAGGGGTGTCAAATCACATGACCTTGGCGGCCAGTTCGCAAATCCTCGTCGTGAGATGATCCAATCGCCAAACCTTTCCCTCAGCAAAGCGAGAGTAGCATCAGCTGACACGTAGAGCCATCTTGTTGGAACCACATCTCTTCAATATTGACGTTCTCAAGTTCTGGGCATTGAAATTCGAGTAACATGGTCCTATAGCGATCGCCATTCATGGTTACGGCTGTTCCATTTTCATTTCGAAAGGAATAAGGTCCGATAACGCCGCCATACCATAAACCGCACCAGACAGTGAGTTTTTCGGAATTCAAACGGAACTTCAAGTAACACTTCTGTGTTGTCCTCGCACCAACCACAACTGAACTATCTCTTTGGTAATTTTTTTAATTTTATTTCCAACGGATCAAGAGTAGTCAAATAGTGCTGCACATGAAATGCAAATCTGCAAATGCAAAATCATGAAACTGCACACTATACTACATATAGTAACACCTAGAAATAAAAAAATATGTATTAGAAACCGAGAAATATCTATTTGAAAAACTATCACTCATATTGAAAGACCCTTATATTGCCGTACCCCAGTTGTAATGATCTGGTGGCATCCCACATTAATTTTTAAAAATGAATCAGATCAAAGGAACTTAACTTTCCCTGAAATCATTGTTTGGGCAGTGAGGGCAACATAGCAACCGATTAAATAATTTATCTTCCATAGCCAGATTTCAACCCCGAACCTTCGGCATAACAACTCGTCAACTCTGAAACTAACTTTACTGAAACTAAAAATATGCAAAGAACAACTACTCCTACTTCGTACCTAACATGCAACACTTAGCGTTAACTTCTTCATTAGGTCCCCTGTTTCCAAATGGGCGATTTCGAAGGAAATTAAAGTGATAAACCGGGAGATTGGATGGAATAAGAAACTACGAAGAAGAGAAGCAATAGAAGCAAGGTCAAATAGCAGGAAGTGTCTATTGGCCGCATCAGTGTGAGTCGGGGTCCCGCGCTTGTAACTGCTAGAATAGACAAGGTACAATGCATATTTGTTACATTGGATAAACAAATTATTAATTAATTGTATCATTAATTTTAATAGCATATCAAATATTTTTTAGAAATGGCTTACATACATAAATATTTGTAGCTCAGAGGCAAAGGATATATCAAACAATTAAATAGTTGAATACTGCTCTGGTACTTCATACCCTCTATTTCATTAAAGAAAAAACATATAGTCTTTTAGTTTAAACAATTAAATTTAATTCCAACAACAGATAAACTTGGTTGGCACGGTGTCCATATTTTTATAATTTTTGTATCTGTTCAGGAGAGCCAATTTCCATAACTTTGAACTATTAATTCGTTTCTCATTAATTATAGAAATATCTTACAGAAAATTGTTCACTTTTTAATTGGAGCTGATAAGTTATTTTAAGTATTGATCGCCGTATTCATTTCTAACCATTTACTTAAAATATTACCTATGTTCATGACATGGTGTCCTTTTCCATATTCACGTAATAAATTATTTGGATTTTTGAACATACGTCCTTGGAATCCTTGTTAGTCGATATAAATAAGTGATTATATAAAATTGCCTTAGTAATGCATCTTCTTAATGTGACTGAGGCTTCAGGATGAAAACATTCGTATTGGAAATATTTCTGTTAGTATGTGTCAAATTGTTAACGATTCGGTGAATCCAACCTACGGAAAACAGAAATGACAAAAAAAAAATTACCAACAGAAAAGCTTAAGGAGTTCAGCCTTACTAAAACACTGAACTGCCAAAAATAATTGTCAAAAATAACTTGTTCCACTCTGTTTATTAATTTAAAACTATTTCTAGTAAATTGGTAACGCACTGATTTCACGTGTAGTTCCTTGCCTGGAATTAACAGATTAATTGCAACCACATGAATTTTAGATTACTAAAAATAATGTTTTTATTTATTAAGTAACTGATTACAACTCAAACTATTGCTAACCATCCAACGCTAACAGGTATCAATTAAAGTTTTAAATTATAAAAACAAAAAATTCTGAAACTTTTAAGGTGAATAGGAAAACATATAACAATAAAATATATATTACTGCATTACTGATTGCTAAACACAATTAAAACCAACTTTATCTGTTTTTGGAATTAAATTTAATTGTTTAAACAAAAAGACTATATATCTTTTCTTTAATCAAATAGAGGGTATGAAGTACCAGAGCAGTATTCAACTATTTAATTGTTTGATATATTCTTTTCCTGTAGCATCAAAGAACCACATTTGGACCTCAACTGCAGGTTGAAATAAAATGAAGGTTTATTTAAAACAAGTTTTCAAAAGTCGTAATGAAAAAAAACATTAAATTTAGAAATCAAAATGGAATAAAATCAGCTTGGAAAAATTAACTGGAAAACTTTACATTTAATTTGACAAAAGGTTACAGTTTACTCAAGCAGCAAGTAAAATAATCAATGTGTATTTAATTTCATAATTGGTTTAAGGAAAGTCCAGTATCGTATAAGGAAAAATATATTTTTTCTTTTCTTTCACAACCTTTGTTAAATGGCAGTGAAGTATAGTTTTTACTCATATAGGATAATTTGAACATATTATATGTTAATGAACATTCAAAAATCCCCTTCAAAAATTTGAATTAATTACCAAGTAGAAACAAATTGAATGAAAAATCTTGACAAAATCGTTTTTTTACCATTATTAACTCCTTTCTCTCTAACTTTTAAAAATGATTTATTTAATTATAATTTAATTTAATCTTGACTTAATGTTTAATATTGTAAGACAATTGGTAACAATCATGATTTTAATGTGGTTTATGTACATCAATTTTTTTGCCGAATTTAATGCATGAAAAAAATAGTACTCTGCTTTTATTTTTCTAACTATTCAAAAGCAATTTTTTTTAAATTTTCGTAAAACAATTTTTTTTTCTAACAGGTATTTACAATATCGAATAAATATAAAGCTTATTATTATAACTTTATTTTACGTTTCACCTATTGGCCAGCATCACTCATTCTTATCCTCTATGATTTAAAAAAAAAAACGAATAAATTAACTATGGTTGTCATTACTGAGACCTGAAAATATTAAATTACCCATAAAAAAAAAATCCCGGTTTTCCAAATTTATGATTACAAAATGAGTGTCTCTAGAAGGTGTAGAAAACATTTTTTTTTAAAATACAATCCATTTAAAATTTAATCTATTAAAATTTGATCATTAAACCTCCCCGTAATTTAAAAATATTGTTTATAATGAAAAAAACATTAGATTTAGTTTAAATGTGACGATTGGAAAAATTAATCACTAGTTATTAAATCGATTCTGTTCGATCTGGAAACCCTCTTACGGCTTACCCATCCCCTACAACGTGAAAATCCTTGCATAGGAATGAATGCCATGCGGCACCAATCACCACCTGGCATAGAACTCGGCTTTACAGTACAGTTCATACCATGTATTGCATCCAAACACAACTGTTGGACCCCCTCCAAGTGTTGAAGCTGTACAGGAGATTTTTTAATAAAATGTTAAAATGAATATACAATGAATAATAACTGCTTGGAAAAAGTAAAATAGATGCAATGATTTTGTTGTCCGAGACCACCTTTTTTTTAATGTTAATTATTTCAAATAAAGCTCCCGAGTTAATATGCTGAATAATGCCTATTTAATTCAGCCAAGAAAACTCTGATGCTTTCAACTGTATTTTAAAATGTTGAGGAAGCGAGTTAATCAATTCACGCGCTCGCGGAGTTCGTGAAGTGGCCGATTAAATAAGTTTCGAAGTGGAAAGGAGCGTTTTAATTATTATAATTCAGTTGCTCATAGGAAGGCTATAAATTTTATGGCTAAGGCCCACGCGATGCCTACCGCTTCAACACCATTCCACTATTCAACTTAACCGTATAATTTCATCATTGGATAACATAATCAGAAAATTTGTTTTGTTTTTTGTATATTTTATGTTTATAGGAGACAAACGTAAAGTTGTTCGTTTTAATTAAATAAACATATATTAAATATAAAGGAATAGAAAAAAAAGTTCCAGCTTCATTTTATTTCCAGCTTTTCGATTATTTAGAAATTAAAAAAAATATATAACCAATTCATAACGAATTGTAACTATCAAAATTATAAAGCGCTTAAAGCACATTTAAACTGTACAACATATACACAGCAGTTGCCTGGCTATGAAGTCAGACGTTACATAAGCCGAAAGGCATACCTAGTTGAATTTCATCATAAATTATAACCAATACTTAAAAATGATTGACTATTAAAATTATAAAGCGCGTTAAATCACATTTCAACTGAATGAGCACATATTGCTCTCTGGTTTAACGATCATACATTACTTGATCCGAAAAGTATACCAAAACCAATTTTTCTTTACTTCTGCTCTTATATAATATTTTAATCGTTTACTTTTTGTTGATTTCGGTATATTTGAAGTTTACAGTACACAAAGATAGAGTTATTATTTTAATTAAATAAAAATATATCAAATATATTCAGTTGATGGTTAAAAAAAAATCGATTTATTCTAGCTTTTGTGGTTATTTTGAAATTTAAATAAAATTATCACTTATATATAATGTTTATTAAGTACTAAAATTCTAACATTAAGCCTGTCATTAAGCTGGAAATCATCTTTATAATTAATGAAAGACATCACATTTAGTTCATATGCATTGGGTTAGCTCAGCACGTAGTGCATGTAAACCTACTATGGCTAATGAATTATTTATTCTTTTAACAGCCGTAAATCTATTCTGTGAAATCTAAAACCCCCTTGGGGCTCACCTATTCTATCCCCAATATAGTGGATGGATACCCATTGCTATTATAATTATATAGCGCGTTTAATCATAATACTTTGACGAAAAAATGCATATGACTCTCTGGTCTTACTTGTCAGACATTACTTGACCCGAAAGGAATACTAAAATCCAATTTCTGGGGTACTAATTAACACCTATACCAAACTGATCTAATAATGGCTATTTCTAATGTACCATTGATATTATTTATTTTTAATAGTTAACCGGCTCTCATAGTAAATAATAATAAGCAATGGACAAATATAAACTATAAATAAATATGATAATTAGCTATAGTTGACCAAATATTCCAGTGGTAAGAATAGTAATTTATAATTAAAGGTAATCGTTTGAACGCTTAAGACAATAGAGAAAAAAAAAACATTCCAAGCTAAGGGAAATAGGGGAGAAGACCAAAACGCATAAATATTAGTAATTGTAGAAAATAATAATTATAAATGGGAGCTACCTGTGGTCTAGTGGTTAGCATAACAACCTACTATGCCCAAGATCGCGGATCTTAGCCTGGCAGATAGCCTTGGATTTTTTAATGGGAGCGAAAAATCCTTATTTATGCCGTCCTTCGGAAGGGACATAAAATGGGGGGCCACGAGCCTGTGCCTATCCTAATTATACCTGGATAGGCAAAATTTAGGACTCCCAATGTAGTATCGTCCGATTAACCATAGCAGCATAAAGTGACATTAAATGAAATAATTTAAAAAAACTAACACGCAATAAATGAAACTAAATTAAAACAAAGAATATAAATAAAATAACAACTAAGAATTTAGGAGCAGGGCAATACAAAAAAAAAAGAAAAGATACAAATCTTTACTAATAACTTAGCAAAGCTACTTATAAATTCTTCGTAAATAAAACACATGCTATTACATTAAAAATTTAAATTATATTAATGAATGAGTATTTCTGATCACGATTATTATACTACCAGGTTATTATCACAGGTTATTATAATACCATAAAATATACAAATAGTATAATATCTAATAAAAATAAATGTTAATAAAGACGTTTTGATGATAATAAATTGTATGAAAGTGTTGTTAGATGTGAATATTGCACCTATAATTTACTCAGAGCCCAGCTGTGAAGTATTCAGCTATACCAATAGAAGAACGGATGCGGTTGTTTGCAGTTAAGCTCTGTTCCTATAATCTAAAATTACAGCTACTCTGTGAGCTTTTCCTTTTGCAACAAATATAAAGCTACTTACAAATTAGCACTGTTAATTTCAGAGCCATGACAGGACTTTACTATTCACTGTAGTTTTAGCAAATATCGTAATTAAAAATAAATAGAAACAGTAGTCTGAAGCCCTGGCACATTTCGGTTAAGTCCCTTTAATGTTGATCCCAAAAATCGCTACAAGATTTGATGAGCGTAGACAGTAGAGCTATAGGATAGAAAACGAATCTATCGATTTCAGAACCAATTATTCGAAGGCTTAGAAGTAACTAACTTCGCTCGGAAGTTCGAGGAATATTAGTTTCAATTGGAATGCTAATTTAATTTGAAACACAAACCCCAGTTCAAAGTTGCAATCTCCTTCTTATTGTTAATATAGTTATTTTACACTTCAATGAATACTTTTGCTAGACGAAAATGTTTATTTGCACCTTTTAAGTTAGTTACACACAACAAGTGAATAGGAATGTGAGAAATATTTTGGTAATAAGGCGTGACAGGTATGCAAGAGACATCCAATAGGCAAGTATTCGTAAGGATACATGCCTAAAGTTAAGATTTGAATGT
The DNA here is from genome assembly GCA_964056705.1 of Troilus luridus. Classification (NCBI taxonomy): domain Eukaryota; kingdom Metazoa; phylum Arthropoda; class Insecta; order Hemiptera; family Pentatomidae; genus Troilus; species Troilus luridus. The sequence continues at coordinate 49,748,861 of OZ057416.1, forward strand.
TAGTATGTAGAGTTATGTTGCTAGTCTATCAAAGTGCTTTTCAGAATGTTCTGAATTTCTTCGAATACAAAGAGTTGGATCATGTACGATTAACGATCCCATACGTACTTCACGTGGTGGTCCATAACTTTGAATGTTCCCAGATGAGTGATTATGGCCAAATTCACACTGAAGTGGGGATGTATCGTATGGAATATAATGCAACGACCTGGGCAATAAAAATTTGGTAGCTATACAATTTTCACCGCTTTAGTTACAAATAGGAGCCCAATTAAGGAAGACGTAATGATTTATTGGTTCAGACGTAGGGTGAGAAAATAAGGGCATACTTTTTTTTTATGCCACAATGGAATAGTTCCAGATGCACTCATGAGCTTTCACTAGATTAATGTAAGTGAATCGTCTTTTCTTCTTCCCGTCCTATTTACAGCTCGCAATTTCTGACGTAAAACGGTGTTTGTCTATTCACTTAACTTTATGATACTATAGCTAATACTACGCCCACACTACAGTGGGAGATTTTCCCTATTCAGGTATAAGCCAACATAGGGATCTTTAACAAGCACATAGCATCGGGAAATCTCCAGGCTAGCCGGCTCGGGACCCCCATTTTACGCACCTTCCAAAGTGGGCTGCGAAGCCGAGATCCAGGACATAGTAAATTGGTATGCTAACCACTACACCACACTTGACCCTACTCCGGTGTATTGCACAATCAAGCAGTATGTACTTTTTTCATAGCCTCCTCTTAGATTTCATGGAACTGTTTGTGCATGTTCGGGTATCGTACATCGCTTATCGTATATCGCTTCAGTGTGAACGCAGCCTAAGGAAACCTATAAGTTTTTTTGAGATGATATGCCCACTTCTTTTTTAATTCAAATATCATACCAAACCTAGCACAGGTAATGCACAGTCTTTCAGATGTTACCGAAATCGCTTCAGCAATCCTATACAGCAGTGCCAGGATTCCTCTTTTTGATCCTCTGTAAAATGAAGTTGAGGAACTCATTAAATGGAGCGCTATTGTCAAGGAAGATATGAGTGGGCAGACAAAACGTCCTAGAGAATAATGAAGGATAAATAATGCAAGGCTGGCTCTCTATTGTTGTCTTACAACTCCCATCAACAATAATATTGTCTGAGACCTTCACAAAGACGACTTTGCAGGATCCAGGAATTAAAAGAGCGAACCCATCCTCCTTCAAGCCGGACCATTATTTATATAATTATAAATTCCCTTTAATGTTAAATACACATTAGAGAAATCCAAACAGTATCTAGGGCTAAGGAGAACTTTATATTTGTAATATAACGAAACAAAGAAAGGGTTGTGTTTAACTTTAATTAACTTAATTAGCTTGCATTAGATAAATTAAAATAATAAAAGTACTGAAGAAACTGTTGTAAGGTCTAATTATTGTATCTCTTTGCACAAGCGGAAACGAGAGAAGTTTTAGTACTTTAGGTTTAAATAAGTGGGTTTTTAGATTTTAAGTTAATCTTAAAATGATAATCTTAAAATATATATTTTCTTCTTCTAAAAGTACAGTCCTCTGTCGAAGATTGGCGATCATCAAGATCGTTTGAATCTTGTTGACATCAGCTCTAAAGATATGGTTTGATAAACAGTTAAAGCATTCTCCCAGTTTTTGAAATCACGGTATTCTACTTTGCGATTTCCCATGATTTTCCCTTCATCATTGCACCTGCAGCATCGGATATCTCCTCCATCTCATAATGTGGCCCAAGTATTTTGCTGTCTGATTATTATTAAAACTCATTCATTTTCATTTTTGGGCTCTTCCCAAAAACTTCCTCGTTCGTAACTCTTTCAGCGTAAGCTATTCTGAATATACTTCTATGTATCCACATCTCGAAGGCTTCTATCTTTCTCATCGTTGCTTTTGTAAGAATGGCAGCCTCCAAACCGTATACACAAATTAAAAATATATAACATCTTAACATACGGATTTTCTGATTATTGTTTGTAGCTCTGTTACTAAAGGGTTGTTCCATGTATATAAATGCGCTGAGTGCGTTTTCAATTCAGGTTTTCAGTTCATCAGAATAATCGTAACATATTTTCATTTTACTTCAAAACTCTTTTTTTTTTTTTTTTATTTCCTCTCAATTCTTCAAGATTTATGAAATTTCGCATTCTTATTGATAAACTTTATGTCATAAGAATGTTTTATGAATTACTGAGATGAACTGCAGACAAAGGAAAATTAAAACTTCTGAATTAATAATCAGGTTTCTTGAATATTAAATATTTAAAAATAAATATTGTGATTAAAATTTTAACAAATAATGATGTCCGTTTTTTTTAGGGGGGGGGGGGGGATATGTCAGCTAATAGTTAAAGAAAATTCAAACAGTACACTATTAAAAAGTAATGTTCTTGGTGGTTGAGTCGAATTTTCCATTAAATGAGTTTCTTGTGCTTAAAGAAGCGGAATTGTGTTATTTTCATATTGAATAAGTTGTTAAGTCAGGTAATGGAGTTACTGCTTATAATATATCTTCATTTCAAGCCCAAAACTACGCTTACCAAATACTGTGGACAAAACTGGATTTCCTCATTAAATCAATAACCGTACAAAATTTGAATTCTGCCCATCATTATTTGGTATGTTTGATGCCTGATGTACATTAACAGAAACATACTAAAAAGGGTTTATATATCAGAATGTAATTAACACAATGCGATTTACTTGAAAGCATTATGACAATACAGTGTTGAGTACAGCAATTAAGAAAACTGGACATGTTTGAAAACTGAATAGACAACTGAAATGCCTATAAAATAAAGGTAGAAATCGATCAAAATAGTGATGTTTAATTATTACTTTTTAGCCATCAAAATAACAAGGAATGGCTCGATTGCTTGTCTTTTTGTTTTTTTCTGTTCTGGTAAAGTAACCAATAAAATTTAGTTGGTGACCAACAAAAATAATTCAAATATTCTCCCACACTCGCGAGGTGCAGAATTCAAAAAAGGTAGACCTCCTCCCTCATTCCTATCCTCTCCACTTCCTCCTTTATTTATTCTGAATTCCCTTTTACGTTTATTAGTTTCATCACTCGTTCAAATATTACATTACTCAACCTATCCTGGTTCATATATTTATGTATATATGTATTTCTAAATATTAATACATGGATTATTTCTTCCTCCTTGAAATGTCTTTTGATGTATGTTTTCCTTCTGTTGTTGCAGACGGGGGGCGGTGGGATGTCCTAGGCGGTATGCGGCTGGTCTGGCTGACGTTGGTAGGGTGGGCTGCTGCAGTGGCCGCCCAAGGCAACTACCAGTGCCCTGCCCATGCGGAGATCTCCCCCTGCATTTGCACCGTCAAGAAGAACGGGTTGGACATCCTCTGCGAGTTCACGGATGTCTTTCACATCACGCGATCCATGACCGTCCTCAAGGGGAAACCTTCCATTGTCATATACTACCTCAAGCTACGCCACAACAACTTGCCCAAGCTGCAGAGCTTCATCTTCCTCGGCATCGACATCAGACACCTCACCGTGCACAATAGCAGCCTCGCCGTCGTTGAAGAATCATCCCTCAGCTCCATGGGTAAGTTTGTTCAACTTTTTCAATTTTACGAATGTAAGAATATCACTTTTTTTTTGTAAAACTGTCTTAAAACAATTCAATTAGTAAATAGAACGAATGATACATAATAGCATGAGATAAACGCAAGTAGAGAAACTACCCACTGGTAGTACTCGAATAGCACGTTCAACTGACAAGATCTTCTTTTCAAACGCCTCGGAGGATTATCGGGAAATGAAGAGGTAGCTAGGTTTGAAAGTGGTGGGTTTCGGCAGAAATAAAGATTGTCATTGATATCGGGTTCGAGTCAAATCAGCAACAAATAGGCCATTAAGGTCATTTTTGATGACTTTATGCGTAACAAAGTAAAGAGCATTGATGATTTTAAGAGGGATTTTGAATTATAAGAATTGGATACAAAAGGAATTTGATGACTTATAAACGGAAATACAATTCAAACCAGTACTAAAGTTTTATAATTACTCTAAAGAAATAAATTACTTAAACAAATTACTCTAACGATTTACTTTAAATAACTCTGGAACACTTAAAAAACAAATCAAAACAAGGTGTTACCTGTGGTGTAGTGACTAGTATAACAACCTAATTTGATATGCCGTCATTTGGAGGGGGCATAAAACGGTGGTCGGAGCCTTTGCAGCGTCTACTCGTTAATTATCCCAATCTAATTATACCTGAAGAGGCCAATTTTAGGACTAACACTAAAGCGCCACCATAGCAGAATAAAGTAAGGATAAACGATTGACCTTCAATAGTTCCATGGAGTTGCAATATTTTCTGACTCGATGGACTAAACGTTACAACAATTAGGGCTACGAAATCAAATATACTTCTTGAATAAATAATAAAAGCAAATAGAAATAGAAATGTTGCGTAACAAATCAGTTTATAAATAAGGTACAACAAATAAATAATGTATATTCCATGTTTTTTTATCTTCAGTATAGAAAGGAAATATTATTTATTGACCAAGATGTTCAACGATTACAAAGGAGGTGATGTGGTCCGCATGGACACACAATAGCCAGGCTTGTAAAGGAAAAATCATTCGTCCACCTCAGCCAGTCTCCCGAACCCAGGTCGTAAGTTCACCACCAACAAAATATAACGATAAAAAAATTAATTAAACATGCCTTCTCTTTCGTAAACGGTTAACGAAGTGAAAATATCTTCTTATATTTAAGAAAGGAATATTGTAAAATTGTAAAATTAAAATTATTTTTTTTAATTAAATTTCTTGATCATCTTTACTGACCATAATATTCCCAATCTTTAATACACTCATAAAAACATGCATATTAAATTTTTTTACAATATAGTAGAACTTCATTAACACTTCATTTATATTAATTATTAATATAAAGTGATAAAATAAAGTCTTAAAACTTCATATGTCATTAGTGGCAAAACTTTAACCGGGAAGACTTAAGTCTCTGAACTAAAATTAGAAAACAAAAATACCAATTTTTTGCCCATTTGGCATCTTCAGGACAGAAAGAGAAGTTGCAAGTACTTCAACTACTAAGTAACAGTACTTACATTTGGGGCTTGGAGGTGGTGGGATGTTAACTCCGGTTAGTGCCTTGCTGCATTTTAAGGATAGCATTTGCTTTATTTGTTTTTTCTTTTGATATAATTATTTCTATTTGTGTTTTATTGCTATTCTCTGTCCTAAAGGTTTCCTGTTTTTAGTCTTGAGGCCTCTTGGTTGGAATTGTTCGACTATCTTTACAAATATTTTTAGTATCTTTAGAGCTTATGCTCTTCTATATGAAAACTTCATAGCTATGAGGACTAAATAATGAGTGAAAATATGTAAATGTATAAACTATGTATAATATTTTTATAATAAATAGAAATCCAGGAAAAAAAAGTAAAACAAATCAATAAAAATAAAAGTAGTCAATTATGTACCAAATTTTAGAATGTTGACAATAAATAAAAAAAGCATAAACCACTACTGCCCTTGAATGGTATAGGGTTCGGACATGGTAAGGAGAGTACTGTAAAGTCAACGGATGTGCAAGGTAATGAGTTGATAGATATCAAGCTCACGCGTAAGGGTTTATCCTCAATTAAGGTTACCCATTATATAGAAGCTGGATGAACCAAGAAGAATCTACATATCCCATTGAGTCACACATAGTCCACAGAATAGTATATCAACCACAGCTGATCTCTAACTTCGGATTCTAAGTGAGTTTCGGCACTCTGCTTAAGGAGCTACCACTCTCCCGAATGTTGATATTAAACTAAATATTATACAAAATAAAAATATTTTCAATAATATTAAATAATTCAACCACGAAAATGTAAATTACGATAATTAAATTTTAATAGCGTTTTACTCTAAGAGATTAACTACATATTTAATTATTTTTATTATTATTCCAAAGGGACTTGTCCCAGAATAATAAAAAAACATTATCTGTTTTTTTATTACTGAGCCACTTGGGTTGTATCAACTGTTCTTTTCTTCTTTTCCATATCACTTTCATTCGTTCCCCGTGTTTTTTCTTTCTTTCCTGCATCCTAATTGCGCCGGTTTTTATTTTTAGTATTCCTTGAGATACCATTCCTTGAGAGGGGATCGGAGTGGCTCAGTGGTAGAGTACTGAGTTGCCATCGCGGAAATCCTGATTCAAATCCCACTGCAGGCAGTTACTTTTATTTAGTCTGTTTGCAGCGGGAGATGAATCATATAGGATCTAGGACCCTCCTGGGGCTCACCCAGCCTTTATAAAATATTATAAAAATAGGGTACCCAAAATAAGGGGGAAAAATCTGGCGATTGAGCGTGACCTAGGACAAGTCACCTCCTTGCAGAACCGTTGTCCATGAAACAGTACAGTCTCTACCATGTACTGAACCCCAGACCCGTTCACGGGTTGTAGTGGTACAGGTTTTTTTTTTTTGAGATACCATAAAAACATTATTATTATGATTAAGATCATCAGGAAATATGTTCGAAATTCCAAATCTAAGTCCGAAAAATAATATACAAAAAATATTGACGTATCATATAAAAAAAAAAATTAAATAGGCACTCGTGAGGACTGCCGACAAAAGTGAATATTCAAATATTTGGAATAACTATGTTCTTTTTTGAATTTCTAAATATAAAATTATTTAAATTTCATAATGTTTGGAATTTTCGTATAAAAACTCGATCGTCATTTTACTTTTTGGTTCTGAACTTCCTATCATTAGACATAGTCAAACCAATTAGAAATTCAACAAGTGGTAGATTCATATCATCTGCAAATTTGATATTGAAGTCCCCACTTTAATGTCGGTACATAGTCAAATTCATATAAAGATATATATTATTAATAAAATATTTTAGGGAAACGAAAAGTTTAACTAGTAATTGATGTTTTAAGTTATTAATAGATGAATTGCACTACTGTTAAACTACTTCTTCTTTTAATTCCTCTTATGCCGGTCCTAGAGTAGAGAAGCTTCAATTTTTTTGCGAGGCAATTAGCCCAGCGATGGAGGCCACGTATTCTTGGGACAACTGGTCTCCTAAATACTTATATCCCCCCAGGCTATTCCCTCCGCTACAGGGTTTCCCCCAACTTGGAGGACCAGTGGCTTATTGCAATCTGGTGACTGGGCAATGGGGCTGCCAACTCTCTACAACTATTAAACTACCTTTTAGTTAAATATTATATTAATTTATTCTTATATAATTCTAATTCTTTCATTTAACTCAAGTTAACTAAAACTATATTATATATTTGTATAACTCATGCATAGGCCCCTATGCGCCGCTAATCTCCCGCAATACGTTACGAGCATGTCGCTCTTGTCGGTGACGAGAACCTTAAGTTTTTACCCTACCGAAAATCGCTCAACACTGCTAAAGAGGTTTTCACTTCAAAAATTCTAAATACCTAATTTAAAATTCAAGTTTAATAATAAATAAAAGGCATTCTATTTTATATAAAATTTAAATATACTGTTATTTAACAAGAAAAAAGACCTTAGGAGTTTGCCTCGACCTAACTCTCCCTGAAATTTCTCTCTTTGTGAGGCAGCCGCCACTGAGAAAATGAGGTTAGAACTTACGCTCTTCATTCAAAGACGCCGGTTCCCTGCAAGACCATTATACAGTACAGTATTAGGATCGTCAGGGCTAAAGCAAAGGTCTGCGGGCCTGTTATAAGTGTACATTAATTGGAAAAGAAAAAAAGAAAGAGAAAAGTCAATATGCTTCTTTATAACGAGTAAAAATGTTCCTGATAAATATTAGACGATATAATGATACATATATATGTATACATGTATGGGTGACAGTAATCATCAGTGATGCAATACCCCATGCCTACGAGAGTAATTATACGGAGATAGATGAGACACTCTCAGCAGTAAATTCATATAATTACTCTAGTAGGTGTGGGGTTCGCACGGTTGGTTACTGTTACCCACACCCATATATATTTATACGTATACACACAAACTCTCTCACACACACATACACATATCAGACAGATAAACTAAATTTATATTTATTTTTATTTATATTGTAACGTAAAATTTGTACAGGTAAACAAAAATCATCTTATTTTCTTCTTTTAAATGTGAGCAAACTTTAAATTCATCAAAAAATATATCCTGCCTATTTTAATGTAGATTTCCTTTCCTAGTTGCGATTATTAGTTTATTCATTTAATGTTAAATGTCTTATTGGACGATGCAACAGTCGGAGCCCTAACTTTTGCCTATCTATATATAAATTGGACAGGGATCTTTAACAAGTACCTGACATCGTATTAGTTCATTTTATTATACGTCCTTTCAGAAGGACGACACAACCAAGGAATTTGTACTCCTAAAAAAAAGAAATCCTAAAGCCACAGGTCGGGCTGCAAACCCGCGATGTTTGGCATAGTGGTTTGTTCTACTAACCAACACACAAGAAGTCACTGAGTTGGTTTTTGTAGGTTTTTTACATGAACAATTCTACTAGATTTACTAAATTTAGGTTCTTTATCAAAATCGATATAAAGCAGACCAACTACATACACTTGAATAAGATACATTAAATATCTATTTATTAAAACAAAAACATATTAAACTCAAATCGTATTTAATAGTCAATACGAAGGCTTCTGGTTTGCTGCTTAATATAAAGTTTATGTGGTTTTAAATCAACAAATAAAGAACAAAAAAAAAAAAGCTCGAAAACTTTTGTAAATAAAACAGTAGTGTTATTTAGTTAAAATAAACGTCACGGATTGCTGAATTACATTTACATTTTAACCTGTAGTGTTGATACAGCATTTAAAAATAACCTGTAACTGCACATGTAGGAGGAATATATAGATATTTGTTTTTTAAATTATTAGTTAGTTGTTGATTTAATTTAAATAATATAGTAATTTATAATTTACTAATCCAATTGATAAATAATTGAAAATTAATTATGGCTTGATTGACAAATAAAGTATACTGAGAATGGAATAGAGCATCCAAACCAATTTACTGAATAAATTTATACAATTGTATCACAACAGATTTATCTTTAAAAAAATATATTTTCCGTAATATCAACATATTTTCCAAAGTATTTCACTCTACCATTTAAACAAATTTTTAGTGACGTAATATTTTATCGGCATTGCTTGGAAACGGATCAAGGGATAACTTCTTGTACAGTTTTTTAATCGTGCTCGATCAGTTAAAATATAAACATATTTGAAACTTTGTAAACCACAAAGCTAATGTTCCTGACTTCTTTAACGCGATACAAAAAAAAAAAATAACCTGTACGACTAAAACCCGTATACGGGTCTGGGGCTCAGTAGATGGTAGAGACTACTGTTTCGTGGACAACGGTTGTGCAGGGAGGAGATTTGTTCTTGATCACTCCCAACCACCAGATTTTTCCCGTTTATTTTGGGTACACACTTTATAGAGGCCGTGTGAGTCCCAAGTGGGTCCTAGATTCCACATGATCCATCTCCTGCTGCTAACAGTCTAAATAAAAGTCTTGCCTGCAGCGGGCTTTGAACGAGGATTTTCGGCCTGGCAACTCACTGAGCTGAGCCATTCCGCTCCCCGTTGCACAAACTATAGCATTTCATTTTTTTTTTAGCTTACTGATGCAAATTTACAACTGTATTACAACAGTAAAACGATACACACTAGCATCGATATAGGAAAGTAGAGAACTATCCAGTGATAGTAATAAAAAAAGAATTCTACTTAAAAGGTCACAAGGCCATCTTCTTTTCAGATATCCACGACAATTAAAGTAGCGACGTTTGAAACTAGTGGGTTTGAGTTGGAATCATATTTGTCATGAAAGGACTGATATCGGATTTGGGCCAAACCATCAACCAATGGGATATGAAAGGGAGTCGTTGGTTTAGTGGACCCCCAAAGCTCTACTCCGTAAGTCCAAATAAGTCATATAATAGTCATGTATATGAGTTTTTTAAACAATTGGGAGCGTGTAGTGTTTGTCTAGTAAGTAATTAAAGAAAACATTTTATTTTTAAAATCACAAAATAATACTAAGTGGCTACTTTTAATTTTTTAATTTCATTGGACTTAAACAAAATTAGTAATGAACTGAACTTCCATTACTACAATAATATCGGGGTGCCTACTAAAATTTTAAGTACGATCTGCTTTAGAAATGCCTGAAACGGCATTCAAAAATTTTAATGGAAGATGGACTGGATAATAATAAAATATTTATTAAAGAAATTATACTAATACCATTTGATACTAATTGGAAAGGATAGCTTTAAAAAATAAAAAAGTTAAATCTTATTTCAATATTTCCATTTCGGACATTTATTTCGAAGAGTGCAATGGAATGAGATTGAGCGTAATAATAATTAAAAATATTTATTTCAGAAATTATACAAATGCCATTTGGCACATACTGTATTTTCGATCTTCTTTTGGTAAACCTCCCCTAAGGGATTCTCGTGGAAACGTGTTTGAAGATACCTCCCATTGAAGGCACTCCTACCGTGGTTCATCTCAGTGTCGTAGATCCCTACTCCAGAGACGTTTCAGTCTCCTTGTCGGATTCTGTGGTAATGTGTCTATCAGTAATGATTGTATCAGTAAATTTGGATGTCCAGCAAGTGAGTCATGAAATTATTTGTAGTTTTTCTTGATTGTGTCAGTCACGAGTGGTATTTTGAGATAATTTTGTAATCGTTTATTGGTAATGTAAAAGGAACAATGTGTTATATAACGAAGGAATTTTGATTGAAAAATTTTAAAGGTCTGTAAGTGCGATTTTTTGCATGAGCCCCACACCTGCGAGGCATAGGTCCATATAGGCTCCTCAGTCGTCTTAGGAGTGAGATTCGGTGATTCAATTCTTTCTTCAAATTACTTACGTGTGATTTCCAAGTCAGTCTTGTGTCCATTGTAAGGCCCAAGTGTTTTGTCTATATTTGTCTGGGCAATGGTGTATTGTAACGTGTTAGTTAGGGACGGTCTGAATGTCTATGTGTATATGTTACTTGGTTAGATTTTTGTATGTTAATTTGGAAAGAGATTAACTCAATTTTCTTATAAACTATAAATAGCCTATTTCAATAGAGGGTTACAAAATTAGTACTAAACTAAACTTCCATCATTATAATGATATCGTGGTAACTACTTAACTGTTATGTACATACTGCTGTACAATTCATTGAACAGTTCTTAAAGTTGTTAAATAAGAATTGGTCCGCCATTAGGCTGAATGGGGTTTCCTACAGTAATCTTTAATTATTTATTTTTAAGGTTGGGCATTATTATCAATATTCTGTAGGGTATGAAGTACAAGCACAAACGATCAATTACCTGAAATCCAAAGGCTTAAATCGGCTTTTCAATTAACGAAAAAGTTTATGAAGTTCTCTTTTAATAATTAATAATTAATTCTAATTGTTTATTGTCGGTCGGCCTCAAAGACCTACGCTTTGTTTGGTGCCAGAAATTCAGTTCTGATTGACGTTGAGTTTCATCTCAGAGAATTTCTCTCCAATCAGACCACCAACTTATTCCTTGGAAAGTTTGGCACTTAAATGCTTTGTTATTTGATCAATTAATTGTTAATTAACAGACTTACCTTATTTGTTATCATTATAATTGATGAATGTTATAAAGTCATTACTATTAAAATTAAATTATTTTCCAAAATTTCATTTTCTCTACTCTCTCTTCCTTTCCCGGTTTTACAAAGACTAAGTTATAAGAAAACCCCTGTCTTATTAATAATGATAATTATTATTCATGAGTAATGATGTTATGAACAATACTTTGTTCATTATTTGCGAAAGATTTTAAACACTTTTTTATGAACGTTTCAACAGAAATATTGGCTGGTGATTTTATTTTTCTTTGTGCTGATAAGCTGTTTTTATTAACATATCAGCTGTTAGTGTATTACCTTTCTTCCTAGTGTTTTGGTTGTTTGTGGAGTTAAGTTGCTGTCTCTGATAATTCTGTTTTTAATTCTGAAACAATAGGATCAAATTTGCTGAATGCGCAATTGCGCAGGTGCAAATGAAAATTAAATAATAAATAAATAAATAAATAATAGTTCTTTGAGTTGACGAAAAGTTGACTGGCTTATTTTTTTCAGTATTTTAGAGACTTAAGGCTTTACTTTAGGGAAAGTTCCTATCGCATGTTAATGATAAAAAAGTTAGTTTTTTTCCAATATTTATTTGATGATTTGGGTAATGTACTAATTCTGGTTTAATGTTTTTTGCCGACATCAAATACTTTATTTTCATTGATTACTTAATTAAATTTCGTATAGTAATTAGTGCCATAACAAACGTTTTTGTACCAACATTTCGGACTAACTATTAGACAATCATCAGGACAAAGGTGTACAGTCAAGAGCCACAAAAATGTTTTTAGTCGTATTACTTTTTTTTTAAAATTATTTTATTGAATTGTACAACTATAATATATACATCTAGTACAAGGGCTGTATGAATAAATAAATATATGAAAGGACATGTAGAGGCACTACCCATTGGCAGAACTCAAATTACATTTCTATTGTAGAAGGTCCCGAGGCCATCTTCTCTTCAGACGCGCTAGGAGGATTGTCCGGGATGGAATTGGATGCAAGGATGGAAACTAGTGTGTTTTGATGGGCCTGCAGTTTATTATGGAATGATAGGTATCTGGAATGGGCTAAATCGGTAAGATATGGAACGTTCAGGTCATTATGGATGGTTTTATTTGTGACAAAATAAGGAGCGTTTAGGATTTTGCGAAGGATTTTGGATTGCAAGGATTGAATACGAGAGGAATTTGATGGTTTGGTAGAGCCCCATAGTTCAATTCCGTAAGTCCATATAGGTCTTATAACAGTCACATAAATAAGTCTTTTGTAATTGATCTAAAGCTTTGAGCGTTTGTCTAGTATGTGTTGAAGTAGTCGGAAGCGTCTAGCTGTTTCTTGTTTTTTCAGTCTTGTGTGAGGGTTCCAAGTAAGACGTTTGTCTAAGTTGAGTCCTAGGTAGCGAATCTGTTCAACAGGGATAAGTGGAGTACTATTAAAGAATACAGTAGGACAGGAAGTCATGGGTTTTTGGCGAAGGGTAAAGGTAATTTGATGGGACTTGTTGGAATTGATTTTAATTCTCCAATTCCGACACCATTCTTCGAGGCTTGATAAATGTGATTGAAGGGATTGGGATGCAATATATGGGTCGTTATTAACTGATAATACACATGTGCCATCAGCATAGGTGGAGATAAAGGTATTAGGATGGATTGGGATGTCAGCTGTATATACTGTGTAGAGGATAGGACCGAGGATGCTACATTGATTGACAACATCCACCACACGATGACATTGCTGGATAGTGGAGTGGGATGTTTGGAAACCAAACTGGTGGTCTGGGATTATGTGGTTACTATCTAGGATGGGATACAGACATTTTAGTATGAGCTTTTCGAGGATCTTGTCCATTATGCGTAAGAGGATTATTCTTACGATTATGCTTTTTGGATTTTGGGATCATTTTTACTATAGATAGTTTTCATGTATCAGTAAAATAGGACTACAGAATTATATATGTATGTGAGGAATAGGATAGCTTTTTGAGGAAGGGATTTTAGGATGTGAGGTGTAATTAGGTCATGTCCAGGAGCTTTACGGGAAGGTAAACTATGAATAACATTGGATATTTCTGACAGATGAAAAGCCTTATGTGGGAGAGTCATTTGGAGTGGGATATCCAGTTCAGCTTCAATACACTCATTGTGGATAGGGTTGAGGATATCAGGGTATGGATTAAAGGTTTTGAAGAGGTGTTGGGCGTATTTGTGAGGTTTTTCTTCATCAGATCTGGACCAAGTTTGATTTTCAGTAAGGAGAGGATGATTAAAATCTTTGAATTTAAGGATCTTTTTGGTAGTCATCCATAGTGATTTGTTAGTAGTCTGTCGTATTACTTAAACACATAAACAGTAACCATATACCAAGCTGAGGTTACGAAAATTAGTTTATTCATTTCATTTTATGATACTATCGCTAATTTGAAGATCCTACAATGGGTGTCCTAAATTTTGCGTATCCAGGAATAATTAGGATGGGGGCCTGTAATGAGTACCTGACACCGAACAGGCTCAAGTTCGCTATTTACGTCCCTTTGGAAGGATGACATTACCTTTTAAATATCCTAAAGCCACCAGCCGGGCTACGAGCCCACGCAAGATCTTGGGCATAGTAGGTTGTCATAGTACCCATTCCATCAAAGGTGACTATTTGGTTTGATTTGTTTTTTAAGTGTCCCACAGTTATTTGAAATCCTTTCATGCCTTCTTTTATTTTTTGTATTCAGATATACAACCCCAGGTGAACCAAATATTAGTTTTCTGATTGAATATAACCGTTATTAGTTTTCTAATTAAAGAAATAAATTGTATAGTTTAATCAAATCAAATAAACATTTTTGATTATACCAACTAAAGATAAATAACTGTTTGAAATAAATGGGTAATTTTAATTTGTTTAAAGATAAGAGTATTAATAACATGAATCGAAAAATAATTAATACTTAAATCGAATTTTTACAACTTTATTATCCTTTTATTATACACACAAGAAAACACACACACACACACACACACACATATATATATATATATATATATATATATATATATATATATATATATATAGAGAGAGAGAGAGAGAGAGAGAGAGAGAGAGAGAGAGAGAGAGATCTTTTGGCAGATGAACGCAGTTGGATTTTTTGAAGAAAACGAGAAGAGCCGAATGCGCACTGGGTGACATTGGCTAAAGAAGAAAGAAGTCATACCCTTGAAAGAAGGCAGAGACGCTGGAATACCTCACCTTCTGGAAGATGGACACACCGTCTGATACCCGATATATCAAAATAGATATCCCGGAAACATGGAGAGGTAGATTATTACCTCACCCAACTGCTCACAGGGCATGGTTGCTTCGAAATAGAAGACCGAAAATATCGTCCTACTTGTGATCCCGTGGATGAAACAGTGGAACACTCGTTCTTCTGTTGTCGAGGTTTTTCTCGAGAAAAGGAAGAGCTAGACATAAAATTCGGAAAGAAATCATAGCCAATAGAAAATATTGTCAGTTTTATGATGACTAAGGAGGAGCATTGGAGTGCTGCAGCAGACTATGCAGCGCAAATCGGAAGAAGGCTCAGAACGCAAGAGCGAGAAAGGAGAGGCCAAGCTCTGGCTAATCCGATATAATTTGTCCAAGGAAGAAATAGGCACATAGCCCTTCTGCCCCCCCACGAAGTAATGCTTGACGGATGTTCCGTGGGATAGTAAAAGGAGAATTGGGAGGTGGTTTTTTAGAGAGTAGGAATCTCACACTGCTGCGTGACTTTTTTTCTTAATTGATTACACTTATTTGTTCATTTAACGTCACTTTATGCTGCTATGGCTAATCGGACGATGCTACAGTGGGAGCCCTAAATTTTGCCTATCCAGGTTTTATTAGAATAGGGATTTTTAACGAGTACCTGACATCGTACAGGCTCGGGACCCCCGTTTAACGTCCCTTCCGAAGGACGGCGTAACTAAGGATTTTTTACTCTTTTAAAAAAATCCTAGGGTCACCTGCCGGGCTACTAACCCGCGATCTTGGGCTTAGTAGTTTGTTACGCTAACCACTAGACCACAGGTTACCTTAATTGATTACACTTCGTCTTATGAAAGATTTTTCTCCTACAAAACAAAAAAAATATATATATGAGTGTTTGTGGGTGATTGTGTGTTTGTACATACCTTCCAGTGATGGCATGTATTTCCTTGTAGGTCCATTAGGTAATCTCCAAGATGACTCACATAATTTGTTACTCTCCGAAACTTTCGGAATTCTATTTAAACAAACAAACCAAAAAGCGCTTTGCCTTTCCTTGGGCTCTTATACATATATCAGAATTCCTAAAGTTGTAATGTATTGACATTTCCCTTCCCTTTGAGCATTTGTAAGTGGAATAAGGTACTCGAATGGTTGGCGCTCGGCTCACTCCGACGGATATGAGTACTTTCACCTTATTAGAAGTAATAGGACGCCGTTATGTAACGGAATGGCTTAGAAAATGAAGGGATTAAGATTTTATAGCTCTACCTTGATTAAATCAATTTTTTTTTAATTTATGTTTCGAGGTTTTGATCCTTAAATTTAGGAGTGAAATGAGATATATCATACACTTCCTGCAAACAATGATATACATATTTCTTAATTTTTTTTATTTTAAAGTTGATTACGTTCCATATGTTCATTTTCAAAGAAAATTTTAATTAGTAAAACAACTTTTCTTTCTCTCTTTATAATATTATCCAGACCTGTCAAATACAAATAATTGACAATCAGAAGATTGGCTGACAATAAAATAATTCAGAATGGCAGGAGAGGCATGAAGAAGAACGATATCCAGTGGTATCACTCCCATGGCTTCATTTAATTTCCTATGGAATTCGATCCCTCATCCACATTAGCCTCCTTCTTGTGATCTCAGGCAAAGGTTTTTCTTGAAAGTGTTTATAGTATGTTTGTATGTATTCATCAACCGTTTTGTATTTTTAAGGCCGTATGCAAAGTTTTGTTATTACCATGGCGCTTTGGTGATAAGTCTAACTTTTGATTGAAAAGTTTGCAGTCCTTTTCTTGGAGTCTGTTTAGCGATGGCGTAAATTTAAAAAACTTAATGAAATCAAAATATTTTATTCAAAAATATATCATTTTCCGTACTTTTTTTTCGTAATGTATAATCATCATTAAAAAAAACTACCACTACAACTCCTGAAGAGTCAGTTCAGAAGTTCAGAATGAGGTAGAGACTGTACTGTTTCTTGGACAACAGGTGGGCAAGGAGGTGATCAGCCGTAGATCACGCTTTACAGACATGTGTCTCCCCCAAATAGGAGTACCCGAATGAGCTCAAGAAGGGTCTGGGTCCATTTATGGCTGTTTATGGAATAAATAATTTATCCCTAGGCGGATTTGAAGCCAGGAATAACAACACGATAGGTTTTCCACCTATATTGGGTACCAAATTTATAGAGGCTGGATGGTCCGGATGATAGTTCTCGTTCCTAAAGGGTCCATTCCCGGCTGTTTAAGGCAAGAAGATACCATCTCTTTTTATGGGATATTGTACCTTCCCATTCTGGTGTAGTGGAATGTATATTGTAATGATTGATGAAATGAAATAAAAGGGATTATTACCATACATAGTATATAGACCAGGACCCATGGTCCATTTTTTCTGCTGAATCTTCGTTATAGCTTCGTTTCGATGAGACGCCCAACAATTTCCAGTGCGAAAATCATCGATTGCGGTAGCTAAAATAGATAGCAAGGATGAAATATGTCGATTTGATGATTCTCAAAAATTTATTACTAATTGGTTTTTTTTTTTTTTTAAATATCAAGATAATTATCTAAATTATTTGAAAAAATATTTGTCCTACAAAATGTATGGTTTGATCAAAGAGTCCCCTCCTTCCAATATGTAGCGATAACGAAGTCAAAAAAGAAGAATTAAAAAAAAAACAGCTGGTTAGTAATCATTTTTGATGACTTGATAATAATGAGAAAAAAATAACATAATTTTAATTACTTATTGTCCATCTGAGAGTGGGGCGTTTCTGCTCCGTGTTCGGGGTCCTCTCCCTCTCCTGTTGGTTCTCTGCTGAATGGTGTACTTCATTATGATATAATATATGGAGCACATGTTCACCTGCGGCTGTTATCTTGTTCTTATCATACTCTTCTACTAGATGTTCTGCTACTAATAGCTGGAGATGGACATTTTGTTCCTAGTTGTAGGCCTATATTAAAGATAGCTCCTCCTCTATAGAAAAGAGATAGAGCAGCAAGCCATGGGCAAGTTGAACGGCTATTAACAGATTAAAGCAATTCTGCCATAGCCGGGTTTGAACCCTGGAACTTCGGCTCGGCACAATTCAGCGCTCAACCACTTAGCCACTCCACTATTTAACAAGAAATTAAATAAGGATCATAATGCTTTGTATAAATAATTAAAATAATTTCAATTTCCGGTAATATTATTTTCATTAGTTAGTTCTAAATGACCCTCCTAAGGTAGGAACTCCTTTGATTACTCCATTATTCGACTCCCAGAACATTTTCACGATTGGTAGAACGGACAAAGGCAGAACGCTCTTGGCTGCCAATTCGGGATAAGCTGTTAATAGGCAAAGAGAAGAGGAAAAAGCAAAATTAGCAGCGGGTTGTAGGTTGGTGGGAGGGGGTGTAAGTTGGACCAGCAATTACCCCCCCCCCCCCCACGAACCGCTGATTTCATTAGGCCAACTTCACCTTTGCCAAAAGTTTTCTAAAAGCCCTCCAACGACGCATGAAGAATTGATGGTTCCTGAAGGAACCCAAACTTTTCTAATCTGAATAACCCGTTAACTAGTAAATCCGAATAACTTGGTCGGTTAAGAGTGTTTTTTCCTTTGAGAAAAAAAAGGTAAATGAATAACTTAGTAGAGTCGAATAAAGGATATTTTTTTCCCTGAACGAATTTCACTAATAAAATACAAAAAAATAAATAAATTCGCTAAAAACAAAATCTAAAAAACGGAATACCGCTAAGCATCGATCCACTTCGGTTCATCTTAGAATATAGGAGTATAAGAAAAATACCAAATCTATTCAGGCATATAGGTAGGATTTTGTACTGTTTAGAGCACTAGTTATAATATTGTTACGGGCTACTGGGTGTAAAATGAATTGAACTATTACTACATTCAAAATACTAATATTTATTAACAACTTAAAAAGAATACAATTGAATTACTAAGAACAATTATTAAACTAATATAAATTTACAATAACAATAGTCTACAGATTATAAACTGTGCTTAACTGTTTTCTATTTACTACTACTATTATTATTATACAAATAATATAAGATATTGCTAATACTAAATAACTTAACTATTTATATATATTTGTACAAATACAATAAAATTACACTATAGTTTATAACTAAAAATATACACTTACAGTCCTCTAATTAAAGGCCACCGACCGTAATACTCTCCAAATATGACAAAGTGTTTATTACACTCACTTACCACTTATCACTGACTCGCTCATCACTGACTACTTCACACTGCCACTAACTGTCACTGAAGTCAACAACTTTACTACTAACTTACTACTACTCTACAACTACTCAGGCTGAAACAGCTGGCCTTTTATATAGGCAAGGTTGGTCGGGGTGGGGGAGGTTCTAGAAGTTCCAAGAATTGTCTTGCCAGATCGAGATGCTTCTCGATCTTTCTAATCTCATAATCCCTTCAGCCGTCCTAATCCTTCCGGACGACTTTCTCTCTCGGCCCGTAACAATATATAAAAACTAATAATAAATTCAAATAAGAATCGTAGAGTTAACAAACGCTGGACGACTTGTAAGAAATATAGAGTTTAATTGAGGTACATATATAAGAGATTAGCATATATAATAAGATGGATATAAAGGAGATATAATAGAGACATTTCTAATGAACCAACTAGTAGACTTATTGAATATTGACTATCATCGCAACTTATGAACTAATCTACGCCTGACTTAGAGACTACTCTCTTAAATACTATTTATCTCCTACATCTCTACCCTCTATAGCTAGGCTTAGATGGGCTGGACATGTGGCCAGAATGGAGGGCTACTCATAGGAGACTGCTATTTGGGTACGTTGACGGAAAAATGAAACGTGGACGGCCACGATTTAGATGCGCAGACGAGGTCGAGAAGCATGCAGGTAGCACTGTTGGATACAAAGCTTGGAGGCACAGGACAGTGAAGAGTGGAGGCGACGCCTTGATGCGGGCAAGACCCGTACTGGGTTGTAGAGCCAGTGTTGATTGATTTCGTTTCATTTAAAAACCGTGAAGTTAGGGATGTACACCGGAAAAGCAAGGTTTGTAAAACTTTTCCAAAGATAAAAATAACAATTTAATTTCTTTGTACCATGAAAACCCGTGCACGATTAATTATTTACATATAAAAATAAAGTGAAAATCTGCCCCACGAGAAGGGAGAGACCTATAAACCTACAATCCATGAAGCTCCTGGTTTCAGTATTTGGTAGAGACTGTTTCTAGAATGACTAGTGTGCAAGGTTGTGCTAGATCAAGTTAAACCGCCAGCTGTTTCCCCCAATATAAGCTACCCACTTTATAGAGGCTGGGTAGGCCACAGGATGTTCTGTAGGTCCCAAAGGATTCGTCCGTGGTTGTCCATAGATTAAATTATTAAGCTGCTACAGTTAGATTCTAGCCCTGGTCCTCTGCATTCGAATCACTGAGGTACTCGGGCTCTTCAACCTTAAAAACGTTGTGCCTTTAAATTAAAAACAAAGGGTCACTTAAGTTGATAGTTAATTTACCAAGACAAAATATAATGTAAATTCAGTCTTTATAAACACATTTTAGCTCAAATATGAGCTTATTGATAGACTGTCCCTATTCGTTAACTGCTAGAGAAAATAATCATAGAGACTATTTTTTTTTAGTGATCATATTTTTAGTAAAGGTTCGGCTAAGTAGAAAACCAAGGGGTGGGAAGGCAAAGCACTTTTTATTAGCTTTTCTATGAGAAGACAACTCTTGTTAATTCTATTTTCTTAAAGGTTGTAATAAGAGAGATGCAGTTATCAAAAAACAACTTGTAGTCGCCTTAAAAAACACGGTCAAAATAATTTAGCTGGTTATTTTTTTTGCTTTACTCTGAATTTTTAGTTGGCCATGAAGCAAACGACAGTGGTGTCTATTCTCACCCGGAGAAATTCATGTTGTTTTCTCGAGTACCAACGTTAAAAACAAATGCTTCATTAAACATTAGCGAACCGTAAGTGAAAATTTTTAGGACATGTGTTTGGAGGTTCCGGCACGGCAGCAACAGAGTGGGCTAATGGAATTATTCATGAAGGGTAGGGGTGGGTCCGAACAGAGCAATGCCATAATCCTGTTTTAAAGGAATACTAAGCTGGCCAAACAGTTTTGCAAATCAAACGGCTTCTGTTTACGCCATCCTGTAAATGTTATAGCAACAGCCATGTCCCATTTTGTGAAAAGAGAGTAATGTGAGGCGTTTTTATTTCTTCTGTTGAAATAAATCGAAAAAAATGAGGTCGAAAATCAAAACTTGTACTGCTACAATCCATGGAGGGTAGTGGGATCTATAAATGGTAAAGATTGTATTGTTTCAAAGACAATGGTTGAACAGAAAATTGATTTGTCTATGATCACCCTCAACCACTAGGTTCTTCCCCCAATCCACCAAACTTTACAGAGTGGGTGTACATATCACAGGGTCCTTCTATGGCAGTTAAAAGGCCAACTGATGTGCCTGCCACAGCCGGATCCGAACTCGAGATTTAGCAAAACAACTCAGCGTAGAACACACAAAGTTACCTCGTTCCCACCAACAAAAAAAGTAGCGTTTCCTTTGAAAATTTTACAATACATCCTTCCAGATCTTCCTGTCAAGATTCTTCAATGTCTGCCATGACTTCCTGAACATGGTTAATCCATGAGATTCTTAGTCGGCCATTTCTTCTTATTCCATCAGGGCATCAGTACATGCCCATTTTTTTTTATAGCCTTCTCTTCTATGTTCAGTAATATCCAAACTACTCTTATCGTTTGATGGTAATATTTTCGAGAATGCTATTATAATTACCTATTATCTCTCTGACCATTGAAATGGGTATCCTATCACGCCTAGATGTTCCGATTACCCTACTCTAGAAATTCATCTCCGCGATGAGTATTTTTTCTTTTCTCGTCTCTCCCAATTTCCATGTTTCACAGCCATATAATATTATAGACATTACAATCGCATACAAAATAATTTTTACTGAATTGAACATGCCTTTTCTTCATTCTCTAGTTCTACCTGCGGATGTTCCATATTTATTTAGGGCAAATCCTAAATATTTAAAGTTGGCAACGAAGGATGATATATATAAAGAAAAAAAGAAATGGGTATCTTATTTTTAAATTACATCTTTTTTAGAGCTACAATACGAGGTCAGGCGAGTAAACATCCATATAATATTATGTTTATTATATTTTACTATGTAAATGTGAAGTACTAGAGACTAAGTACTGTTCAATTACATCTTAGCTTTATTATTCAACATCCTCCTCTGAGAGCAACTATATGGGCGTTCCGCTCCAGCCTCATGAATTCTACACGTAGAAGCATACGGAGCCCAACCATATATTAAATATGATAGCGTATGCTTAAATATTACAACAAATTTTATGTATTCCAAAGCACCCTCTAAATAATTCTGTATCAGGCCTAATATAATATTTGGACCATGATGGGTATTGGGTTCAATACATGGTAAAGACTGTACTGCTCCTAGGATAACAGGCAGATGGTTTATCAAATATAACGCTCCACCGCCATGTTTCTCCCCTAATAAGGTTACCCACTTTATATCTGATGGCGAGCTGTTTCTTGTCGTTTCAGTCTGGTGTAGTCCAAAGTACCGGACCTGTTTTATAGGAATCAGTGGGATGTTAATAAACTATACAGGAGGACAGATTTTTAAATTTTAGTAAAGACATTTTAAAATAGATAATACGATGTGATGCCACCCTGTGATCATTAACTGAGGTACAGTAGATGATATAAATATAGATGATATAAACGATATACAATTATCATTTAAACTATATATCCCTTCTTCCTCAAAGGTATACGTGAGTGATTGACTGGGAGTTGTTTTAATAAACATAATATGTTTTTGTAAACATTCTTTTAATTTCTAACTTTAACTTCATCAGATGGTGATCATGGTTACAATAAGTTACATGTCTAATTAAGAAATTCCCCTTTACATAATATATGAGTGTTCTACTTCTCAACATTTCAGCATGAGATACCCCGGTATCTTCTTTCACTGCCGTCCAACCGACCAGTCTCCTTTTTTTACCATCCCCTGGGTACTACCAGCTCTGGGTAATCGGAGTGAGCTTTCAATAAGCTTTCGAAGGTTTATTTTAATATTCGTACCAAAACTATGTCACATATAACAGGATATTTATAGATTTGTAGAGGACAATCGATAAATAAACAATTACGGAATTCGATCACTGATCGATAAAATTAATAATAAAAATAACATATGTAAAAAAAAGGAGATAACCTTATACAGTGCGTTTGTCCATGTGCTCTGTGTAAAAAAATATAAATTGATTGAACAAATTAGTAATAAACTTTTTAAATAACAGTTTTGAATCTAGAAGATTAATTAGTAATATTGGTGACCCCGACGTGATCTATTTTTTTTTTCGCGAGTTATAAAGTTAGTTGTGTTCGGTTGTTAAGGTTGTAAAACTTAACTTATTTTTGAAAGACAGTATATTAATAACTATAATGACTAAAGAAGACGAATTAAAAGCCTCGGACGAAGCCGGAGCTCAGCAACAAATAGAAGCCAGTAAGATCTCAGTAAAAATACCACCGTTCTGGATTGAACGACCAGATGTCTGGTTTAGGCAAGTAGAAACCCAATTTAAATTAAGTGGCGTAAAAACTGAAGGTACGAAATTTGATTATATCTTGGCGTCACCCGAGGAATCAGGACTTCCTAGCCCGGAAACATATCCTCCTCCAGAGTTGCCATCTACCTCAGAAGACAAAAATGAATCTAGTTCAAATCATAGAGAACCACAAATACCAACCACACGGAGTGGTCGTGCTGTGAAGTTCCCATCACGGTATTTAGAGACAATACTGTTCTGAGATTGCTAGAATAATTTTGAGAAAATGCAATTATTTTTGAAGTTTTAAGAAACATTGTCGTGACTGTGTCTCTGGGAGGAAGAACTGTAGAGGACAATCGATAAATAAACAATTACGGAATTCGATCACTGATCGATAAAATTAATAATAAAAATAACATATGTAAAAAAAAGGAGATAACCTTATACAGTGTGTTTGTCCATGTGCTCTGTGTAAAAAAATATAAATTGATTGAACAAATTAGTAATAAACTTTTTAAATAACAGTTTTGAATCTAGAAGATTAATTAGTAATAGATTAAACAATTTATCCTCCACAGGATTTGAACCAGATCTTACAACTCTGAAACTAAGCGTTATACATACCGGCGCCTTGCCCTGCAGCCCTTCAATAAATGTAAATATTAATTTATTGGCGGAATCGATAGATTACTTCCGTATTATAATAAAGTCTGTTTGTCTTCGTAGCCCTGATAGTGATAATGCTTAGTGCATCAAGGCAGAGAATATTGAATCGACACGCCTGTTATTGAAGAAGGTTATTCCAATGACCTGGGATGTCGCTAAGCAGTGTTTAGGCCTCTAAGGATTATTAGAGGTTATTGTGATTGAACTGAGAAACTTGGGCAGTAATTGGGTCGAAGACCCATAAATATAAAGGAGTCAATTCAAGAAGTTGGTCATGAACCAAAATAAAGTCACGGTTTATAATATATTATAAATTATATATCAATTAAACATCTACATCTTTCGCTTTCTTGTACAACTGTATATAATAATGTAATTAAACAATAAAGTTTTACTAACCAACATATAATAATATACTCCAAATATGAATGATGATAGTGGTTATCGTAATGGTTGTCAACTTATTATAACCACTGTCCGAAGATCCAGATTTGTTTTAGCTACAAAAAATTTTCAACCTCCAAGGTAATATTCAATACTGAGGCACTTTTGATTTCATGATGCTAACTTAATATAATATAACGACAATACTTGCTACTTTCCATATTATTCATTTGACTCACAATCAATAAACAAAGAAAAATTCAAAAAATAATTTTTCTTTTGCTATTGTTGTAATTAAAAACTTCGGAAATATTTTTATTCTGTAAATATTAGATACGTGATAAAATTACCTAATAACAGATGTTTTATTATTCAGTGTTGACAGAAGGTTAATAAAGTTCAATTATTTGTTGGCTACTAATGTGTAAACTATACATTATCTTTAGTGAATACGTAGCTTTTAGTAAATATTTTGATTATCCACATTTTTTTCGATAACCGAGAGAGATAAATATTTATTATTGACGAGTATCTAATTGAAAACCCATTTTATAACAAAACTATTACGTGACCATCAGATTTACATTGGAATTAATAATTCTCACTGCTAACAACTACAGCGAAGGCAAGTAAATACAAACGGGTCGATCCAACAGATCCAATGAGACAAGGATAGTAAAATTTAAAACCACAATAATTAAAAGAAACATTGAGATATAAAACATTACAATGACACAGAGAAAACTCGAATTACGCCGCATGAAATATTCATAAGAGACAAGGTTGCTGGAACGAATTCTAAACTAGTTTTAATAAATAACCCCCCTCCCTAAAACCTCTTCTCGTTAAAGTGGTTTTAAAAAAAAAGTAAAAAATTGTGGGCTGAAAATCCTAGCCATGGGA
The DNA here is from genome assembly GCA_964056705.1 of Troilus luridus. NCBI lineage: Eukaryota > Metazoa > Arthropoda > Insecta > Hemiptera > Pentatomidae > Troilus > Troilus luridus. The sequence continues at coordinate 49,774,429 of OZ057416.1, forward strand.
TGAAATTCGTATAAACATTTAAGGATGCTATTTCAGTTTAAAACTACCAAAACATTTGTGCCTCAAAATACTAAATTCTTTTTTTTTTTTTTTAATTGAAAATAAATTGTTTCGATTAACGGCTATAAGGCGAGTTAAATATGTTTTGAACATTCATTTTATAGCTTATATTGATAATTTATACGCAATGTATCTCTCGAAAATTTATTTCATTAGAAGAAGTTCTTTTTAATTTATTGCTCCTGCAACAAGATGACTTCTATTTAAAGGTTTTATTTGAGTTCAAAATTCGAAATCAAATATCCTCTTAAAGATCGGTGAATGAGGGCGGTTCAACGGCAATAGAACGACCCCTTGAAATCTGTAGATGGTCCTGGGACTCTCCCCAGCCACTATAAGGAGCCACTAAGGAAAACCTCAACGCTGGTTGGGCGTAGTAATTGCCAAATCAACTACCTGAAAAACTGTTGACAGGTGAGTACAGTGCTCACAAGTATTGAACCCAAAACCATTCATGACTCAGGCGCTGCAGGTTGTAATAATTAACTCCTAGTAATCATAAACTTTTGGAAATTTATAAAATGTACTGGTTAGAAATTTTAATACTTTAGTTTATTTTTTAACTAATACATAACTATTTTATTTTCGTTCTACTTCCTATTTCTGTGCTTTGGTCAGATGAGGTTACTGCTTATAAATATAGATAGCCTATTAAAAACATGTAGTCGAGTTAAATATTAGAAAAAAAAATCAACTATTCACTTTTTACGAATGATGTTTTATTTTTCATAAAATAATTAAATAATAGGTAGTGTCACTTCTTGGAAACTTACAAAAATAAATTTAGATAAAAAATTTCTTAATAAAACTGTACCTACTAGACTTAAGTTAGACTTAATTATAAATAACCACCCCCTCATACAAAAAGCATTAATCCTCCTTAAAATCCATTAAGTAATTAGTAAAAAATTATACACCCATTTGTATAACTAATGCAGTATTATTGTTTAATTATTAACTTGCATATGAATATCTGAAGTAAATAGCATCTTTAAAAAAAAAGAAATATAAATTTGGATTAGAAGGTTTGAAATAATCTTTATTTTTATCAACCTCTTGGAAAATCAAGACACTTTAAATCTAACATTATAATTCATTTAATACTTTAAAAACTTAGTTTTTACAGGCATGAAAACGTGCCTGTAAATGGGCCTGATATAAAACTAATTTATATCTAATACCAAAAATCCTTGAAAATGAGGTAATCAAGGGTATACAAGATAAAGAGTGAATAATTTTATCCTCTGCTTAGTGACAGTGAACCTTGCAAAGTTAGTAATTGTGCCAGCTCGCCACTTCATTGAAGGATCCTCATGAAGCTCTTCATAGATTGCAGGGTGATAACACCTGCTCACATCCACTTGGTGCTAAAGAGAATATTTTAATCGCCCCAATAAAGGGTCCTTAAGACGGCCCGACTAACCTGGAGAAAATGGAGTCGAAGCTATGGGAGAAAGAATAATGTAAAGGGGCTTTACCAGATCGGAATTGGAAACGCGGACAGATGGGAAGGTGTGATCACCGTCCGATCTTGAGTCTCCCGAGTTCCTGCCACCATCAAACGGACAGGTCAGATTTGTTCTTCCTGCCTCCGAGTAACTTCTGGTTGGGTTCTTGATTTCACGATGCCAGGGAACCAAGAACAAGTGTAAGGCATGCAAAGTACCGGAATAAATGTGACATGGAGTTTGTTCATATTTTGTCCCTCCAATTCAGATGAAAAAATCTAACAAACGTGGAACCGTAATAGAGAAGAAAATTATTAATAGACCTCAAGGACTAAGTGACAAGAAACTCGTGATCATAAAAACATACTAAAGATATGCCAAGAACCGATAGTTAGGTGATAAATATGGTTTTGAGTTGGATCATGTAGTTTCAACGGAGACATTTTTTACAAAATATCCTAAACTCGCCTTTTTAAGACTGCATTAGGCCAAATCATGCCAAATTTAATACTAAAAAATTGTGGTTGTCGCTTCTTCAAAAGAACAATGAAATAACTCATAAACCTAATAGGGACATTTGAAAGTTCCATGTGAGTTGTGTGAGTATTGCAAAGCATTCCAATTGTAATGATGGTATTGAAATTCTTTTATGACTCATTAGAACATTTTTAAAAGATTGAAACTTTTTTATTTTAATTGATGTCATTATACCCATAAAATTTCTGTTTCAAACATGATATAACTCATAATATTACTTTATTAAAAAAAAATCATCATATCATATCATAGAAATGGAATATCATATATTCCATTCCTTAATTGAAAAGCTTCTACCAATACACTTGCTGCTATAGGCTTAACTAAATAAAAGCCTGAATTTTTGAGTTATGCCGTTCTTTTGAAGGTGTCATACGTCATTAGGGAGGTATATGTGATCCCAAACAAAAGCGGAACACTCCGAAATCTCAAAAATCTATTTTTCCTTTGTATCGCTAGTTAACTCAAACAATTTCGTCTAACACGACAATTTTTTGTCTTATTTCTCATGGTTTTAGTCCGGTTCTGTACCTGAAGTTGCGGGAGGACAAAATAACTGGACTAAACTAGCGGAAAATTAGTAAAAAAGTAATTTTTGCAAAAAATCGAAGTTATCCGCCTTCGATACCAAAAGCCTTAAGCGAAACTTGAATTTGAGTTTTTTCGTTTTGAATGAAAATACAACTACAGCTTTTTGCTATATTAAATAAAATTAAAAATTAACTTCCTAAAAAAATATTAAAACGACAAAAAGTATTGTCTTAGGTACTTCAATTCTATATCATTCTGATTTCCACAACGTTACAAAAATATTTAATTAATTAAATATTGATTACTAATTACTAAAATAGAATAATTCATTATTTTTAAAATTCTTAAATATTTTTTTCTAAATAGCAACGGACAATAAGTTATAAAATTATAATTATACTCATTAAATAATTATTGTTCGATAGCACAAAACAAAAAGGGGATATAGATTTTAAAAATTATCCGACAGGCAATCGATTATTCTATATTTTATTGAGCTCTGAAACTAAAAAGAAAATGGCAAGTTAACAAAACTCGGTAACAATGGAGGTTATCAGATACAACACGATCCGACTAACAAAAGGGATTTTTATCGGAGGCGATATTGAGGTGAAAGCAAAACCTATTTATTGTCGCCAGTAAAAATAACTTTTGTCGCTCAAAAGATGTTACCTATCAGCAATAAACGGAAGGTCGGCTACACCTTTATTCCCTTACTTATTCTTAAGAGATATTTTTATTTGTTTATTACTTGTTCCTTTACAAACACCTTCCTGTAATTTGTATCTTTTTTTATTGGACTATAAATATGTCTGTATTCGTGAGTGTTGGTGTTCGTTACTTGTATAAGTCAATTCAAACTGTTCTCGTTGATTAAAAACCATTTTCTTTTATCGATTTTTTATCGAAAATTCAGTTAATTGTGGTCACAATACGTCAATGGAATAAATAAATAATTTATTTCTTTTATTCTTCAAACTTGTTACAAAAGCACGAATGCCTGAACTGATTATAGTCGTTTCCAAAGTTAGTTCAAGCTACAATGAGGCATGAGACTTAACACCAAAAGCATTTATATAAAACTCTTTTAGTTCTTTGCAACTCGGTACTATCCTGAGGAAAAAATGATATTCAGGAAATGTTGAATAACACAACAATTCTTACTTCAATTCAAATATACTTAGCACTAGAACTAAAAACCATCAACCATCAAGGAACCATGCATCATTTATTTATAACATATCCTCTTTAAGTCTTATTTAATATTTTACGATAATGTCATGGTGTTTTATTAAATTTGTGTATACAGTAATATTATAAATTATTTCATTCTTACGCTTCAAATTTTCAGAGATATCTATGTATTATACCTAAATATACGAACCGGTCATTTTGACCGGTCATGAAAATAACATGAATACATGTTGTGTATATAATGAATATATATGAATTTTGCGTATATAATTCCGGGAAATTCCCGGAATTCTAAATTTCTACCTTATAATTCTATGCGTAAATTTGTGTATATGTAATATATAATATTTCAATTTAGTATTGCTTGCCGTGTACAGTTGCAAGTTGCAACACGCACTACTCTTTATTTTTGGTTGATACTACACTTTATGTTATGTAATTACAATTTGAATGCAATTTATTTTATTTTATTTAAAATTAAATAATCTTATGAATTTATAGTTTTATTTCTTGAATTCTACTATTTTGTTTAATTAAACAAACAAACCGTTCATTTTGACCGGTTGGTAGAAATAGCTATATGCTAAATCTTCGTAGTTCTAATGTTAGGGACAACTTACACTTTTCCACAATCTCGTTAATTCTTCATGTGTCAGCCCGTTGTGGAGTAGTCCAGAGTATAGAGCGATGAATTTCAGGGTACAAATCCGGATTTGGCAGATAAATTATTTACTTTGTTAACAGCCACAGACGAACCCTGTGGGATCTGCAGGCCCTCCTGGGGCTCACCCTCTATAAAGTGGGTACTTTTAATTAGGGTAAAACCTGGAGTAAACCCTTGCTCAACCATTTCAAGCTTTAACAAGCATAGCCTCTGTCATGGTTTTCAGTGGTAGTAAAACATTAAGTAAATATTTAACTTTCCTGGAAGAAGGAGCGAGATTTATAATTTAAAATATTAATATGATTTTAGGGAAGGGCCTGACGCAACTTGATTTGTCCCAGAACATACTAAACTCCGTACCGTCACCTGCCTTCAAGAACCTGCACCACCTCATCATCCTCAACCTCAACCACAACAAGATAACAACCTTACACTCCAAAGCCTTCGAGGGATTGGACACGCTGGAGATCCTCACTCTCTACGAGAACAAGATAACCAACATAGAACCGGAGGCCTTCAAGGGCCTTGACAAGTAAGTGTAACAATTACTTTTCTCTTAAAGTCTGTATAGTCTGACAATTTTGTAAATGAGCTACGTGGAAGACCGGTTGCTTATTGGGAAACCACTCCCTTTCCACCACTACCTAGCTCACTTTACTCTCCCTTTGTTTCCATCGTTGCTAGTTTGTTTTAACTTTAATACCTTTGCAATATCTTAGAGATATTATTCTTGGTTTGCGTTTGACTCCGCTACCCTTGGGATTCATTTTGGACTTGTTATCGTTAAGGTTTTAGACTCGGCTTTCTTCGGATAGTATATGTATAATATAGTAGTGTTGGGGAAAATCCCTTCCACCCACCACGCCTCCACCGAGCCGGACTACAGCCGCAGGTCATTTACTAAATTGTCATACTATAGCAAACTCAACTTTTAAGGGCTTTGTGTTTGTACTACTTACAAATTATACTTCTGAAAAGGTCCACAATAGGAAGTGAGCATAAGAAAAAATGCTGCTGTTTTTTTTTAAATAACTTAATATATTATAAGATAAAGATCTATTGTTGTCTTTAAAATGAATTTGGGTGCACGACAAATACGTTTAATCACTTACGGATTTTGGTTCAATCGTTTCTTGTAGTATTTTTGACAAAATATTACTTAAAATACAAACCTTATGTTGGTGAGTAAGAATATCATATTTTTTCAAAAAATTTGGAGGGTATTTTATCATCCTTATCCTCTTGCGTATTTAACTGGTTAGAACTGAAACAAGTATATCTATATATGATATGATAAATAAATCATTTAATATAAATAAAGTAATGAACTAAGTAATACTATCGTCTCAGCTACTCAAACTTAACACCCACCATGAATCGTATGAAGTATTTATTCTACTGAAGTATGCAGAGTGTGGGAGAGGTTGTAGGTTGCTAGGATAGCGAGTCTAACTTTCCAGGAAAATTCAGTGGCTGTCAAACTTTGTCAGATTATGCATATGAGGATGCAGAAATTATAATTCAAGAGTTTAGGTCAACAACATGAATAATTAAAAGGTAATAATAATACAGTTACTTCGTACTATTCTGAAATAACAGAAATAGGTTTAAAAATGTATATTCGATAAAAAGTAAATCTTTCCTAACACTAATAACTTTAAATCAACATGCCTTAAAAATATTGTTTAATATTATATAAAATATTACAATAAACTGTAAACTACAGGAGAACTTTAGTCTGCCGCAACCTATGGTGTAGTTGATAGGACAATAACCTTTTATCTTAAGAACGATCAACGATGGTTCGAAGATCATCAGGAGGCCTTAGAATTATTTGTTGGGAGTAAGAAAAAACCTCAACTGTACCGTCGTTCGGACGGGTCGTAAACTGATTCTGAGCTGTGTGAGGTAATCGTTAAAGATTCCTGGACTATTTAGTTCAAAATTAGGACTTCCAGTTGAGCATCATCCGATTAGTCATGTGACGTTAAATAATAGAAACTAATCTATTCTCAGATAGATACATTTAAAATATGAGTTACATTTTTTATCAAAATTGTTATATTTTCTTTTAAAGTGTCATAAAAACATTGCTCTTACTCAGCAATTTCTAATCAAATAATATTTTCATTTTCAATAAATATGGCAAAAACATTTTCATTACTGATTAATCTTGTAGTTCCTATAAACATTGGTTTACTACCAAAATTATAGGATTTTTCAGAAAAATAAATACGACATATTTTTATATGCTCTATAATTAGAAAAAAAATATTATTTGTGTTGGTTTCGTTACTTAAAAGGGTTTTTTCTTCTCACCTTTATTTAAAAATTACATACATTTCAATACAATACAATTAGGATTGTTTAAAAAATTGAGTTGAAAAACCCGACTAAAGGAACTAAATTAATTCATTAAAAAATAATATAGCCTTTCAAAGTTAAACACTACCTCAAATATACACTTTTACACCTGAAGATCTAAACTGCTTTGGCTGTAAAGTTCTATCAACAACGGAGAATGAACAGCTTTAGGCACGCTACATTCGTTATTGAAATTAAGAATTAATATAATTAATTTATATAACATAATCATCATCATTATCATCACATGGCGCTATGGTCCATGAAGGACCTTGGCCTCCTCAACAATTTTCCTCCACCTTGACCGATCTCTCGCTGCTCTTCTCCATGTTCTTACCCCCAGGCACTTAAGGTCTGCTTCCACATCGTCCAGCCATCGCATTCTAGGCCTTCCTCTTCGTCTTTCTCCGTCTGGACGTCCCTCCAGAATCAGCTTTGGGAGCCTTTTTTTGTCCATTCTGTGAACGTGCCCCAACCATCTCAATCTTGCTTTTTTAATACAAGAAACTATGTCAGGTTCTCCATATAGGTCCTTAAGTTCTTGATTCCTTTTAATGCGGAAACAATTTCCTTCCTTGGTTGGGCCATACACTCTTCTAAGAATCTTTCTCTCCCATGCATTCAATAATCTCTCATGCTGTTTGGTTAGAGTCCACGCCTCCCCGCCATAGGCAACGACAGGACGAAGTATCCGAGGCTATTTTGAGGTTTTTTGGCAATATTTTTTTACACAGGTTGAGTCGCCGGCCCACCTCTGTGCCCCTTTTAGTCGCCTTTTACGACAGGCAGGAGATACCCCAGGATTATTCTGATCCGATCCTGGACGGAAATATAACATAATAATATAATATAATTCATTAATTAATATATAATTAATTAATATAAGTTTAAAAATAAATGTTTCAGTTGGCTTAGAATTGTTTCAGGATAAGGGTTATTAACAATGCATAATGAAGCAAAAAATGAACATTAAGATTAGATATTTTTAACTCAGCAAAAATAACGAATATTGGAAAACCAAGCTAGTACAAAATTAAGTATTAATACTTAATTATTAAGTACAAAATTACCAACGGTACTTACTCGTACGTTGCCATTACTGGTTGATACAAAAAAATAATAAGAGCACTGACGACTAATTATTCACTGTTCTTCTTTAATTGGAAATTTGCTTACTAAACCCTTTTCGGGCAAAATAACATCTAAGATAAAAACGTTACGCTAATATTAAAAACAAAACAGAATTCTAATTAATAAGGAACCTCATAACAAATTTATGTTTCATTACTGTTTATATTTTTTTTCTTTAATGGATAGAAATGGTTATTCTAATAAGACATGTGCATATGTAAAATATTTAATTGGAAATACCTGAAGATTTTATATCCACGCTACAACTTTATTACTAATGCCAAATTATGGCTCTGACATAATTACGGAAAACTATATTAAATAAAGAAGATAATTAGGTCAAGAAGAGAAATTGATTTTTTATTTATAGCTATTATTTATTTATTTAAAGAAAATTACGCTGGATGAAAATGAAAATATTTTTTGTTTAAAAATGATTAACTCCTCTCCGCGTTGATAGGGTGGAAATTGAATTTCCCACTGCTTCTGCTTCAGTCAAATGGAAAATAGACAGTTTAAGATGATCATGTCTCCTTCGGAATCACTCATTTTACTCTGTTATATATAATTCGAATTTAAATTAATTAGCTTACTTTTTTTCTTTAAATTCCTCCAATAAACTATTCGTATTGCAACCTATTAGAAAAGGTCAAGAAGAAAAAGTAAAACCTACAACCTATGAAGGGGCTCGGCTTCAAAACATGGTAGAGTCTGCAATGTTTCTAGGACAACGGTTTTGCAGGGAGGTGATTTCTCCAAAATCAAGCGTCGGGTCTTCCTTCGATGAACGGTACCCTATTTATAAAAGCTGAACATGCCTCCGGATAGTCTCCATATCCTACAGGGTGGATCCGAAGCTGCCAACAGACTAAAGATTTATCTGTCGCTGCCGGATTTGAACCCAGGACCTTCGTTCCCCACAACCAACATTCAGAGCTCTAACACAGATCTACCACAACGGAAGGAATAGTTGTGTCGAGTTAGGAGAATAATCTTCGGGTTACATGATATTTAAAAATCCCCCAAAAATAAACGGGAGCGGAGTGGCTCAGTGGTAGAACACTGAGTTGCCATGCCGGGAATCCTGGTTCAAATCCCGCTGCAGGCCATTACTTTTGTTTAGTCTCTCTGCAGCGGGAGATGGATCATATAGGATCTAGAACCCTCTTAGGACTCACACAGCTTCTATAAAGTGGGTACCCAAAATAAAAGGGGGAAATATGGCGGTTGAGCGTGACCTAGGACAAGTCGCCTGCTTGCAGAACCGTTGCCCATGAAACAGTCTCTACCATGTACTGAACCCTAGACCCATTCACGGGTAGTAGTGGTACAGGTAAAAAAAGGGAAACAAATAAAACTATGCAAACGGGATTCTTAAATTTAAAAAAAAAATTAAATCAGCCCGGCGGAAAAAAAACGAGCACCGGACAGAAGAAATTTTTTTTGATCAATTAAAAAGGTTTATTTATGGAAAAATAAACTTCAAAAGCCCTAGAAAATTATTTATTCCTGAAATGAACCATAACAACCCTTTGTTACAAACATTTTTTCCTTTTTCTTACCCAGATCCTTGCTATTGAGGTTAAACATTGAACATAGCTAAAATGCTTAAATGATTCCATTATAATTATAATCGTTCACAATCAGACCTGATCAACAGTATTTATAATTTTAAAGCTACCTGTACCAGAAGAGATCATATCAGAGGGTGTGCAGGAAAAGCTCGAAAGAAATTTTGAGCAAATAAGGGAAAAAGTAGAATACAATCTCGAATGAATAAAAAATATATATATTTTTTTAGCATCGGAATATATAATTTTTCACATCTATTAATTTAAACTAATACATTTATTATTATTTAATATAATGTATCTATTAAATAATAATAAATGTATGTTCCTGAGTAAACACATAATTGTCCACGAGTTAAAGTAACTTCATGTACTCCATTACTTCAGTATTCAAAGAATAAAAAAAAAAAAAAAAAACTGTGGCCAATTGCAAAGTACAATCGGAGTGAACTAATTCTAGGTCATTTTATTACAACTAATTCTTAAACATTTTCTAAGGTGATTATTACATTGGGACAAGTTCAGTATGGAGTACAACATATAACAATAAAACATATAAACTCTAAATATATAAAATTTAATTGAAATTCTCTTAAAAAGATAAAAAAAGATAATTTTACATACACATAAGACCCTATTGGTGTACATGAGAACCTATGAATGTGATAATAATTAAGAATAAAACAAATATTAGCATATGACAAATAAATAATGCGGTCAATAATTAAATATTTCTTTACGAAAAATTTAATTGGATAATAAAAATTTATATAATCTTATAGTTATTTATTATCTGTCATATCCCATCGTATATCTCGTCCTTCTGTACTCTTTACGAGATATACGATCTTGACAGAACTGGCATAAATTTGAAGATGCTCCAAATGCTGAAACGTTCATTTATGTAAGCGGCTTTTTTATTCTGTAAACAAATGTAAATTTTTTAAAAACATTGTTGTAGATTATTTATAAAAATTTGTCTGAATATATATATTTTTTTTTTAATTTATTTCTAATATAATTTGTTACAATTTACAAAAGTAATATGCTGTACCAAACAAACCAGGCTCAAACTCAAAAACTTAATAGACAAATTTAAATGTATCTATAAAGAATCACATATACAATGAAAGAAAAAAATACAAAAAAACTTTCAGCAGTTTGAATATAAATAATTATATACAATTAGTACAGATTGGAGTCTATTGTAACGACTCCTTTATTCAAAGAAAACGCAAGATTTTGACCTTTTTTTTTTTTTATTTTCTCTGAAAATTTAGATCTCTTTGCAAAAGACGCCATTTAAACGGACTCGGTCAAAATTATCTTTTAACTGATTAAATACATTTTAAATTTAACGAAATATTCGAAAGTAAGTCGATTTATTTACTTACTCCTTTAACGTGTTGTCAATTTTTTTTTTTAGATAGTTTCACAAGAGATTAATTGGTATATTCAATTCATGAATATTCCACCATTCAATGGCCATTTTTACGTAACATTACAGTATTTCGTATTGTTACACTAAGAATATCCTACACGCAATCATATGTAATATGTGTATAATAATGTACTTGCACTTAAATTAAAAATAAAATTATGCTAAATTTGCAGATTCACCCTTCTAACACCTACAGCCTCGTAATTGCTAACATAAGCCCGATGTCGATATTCTTAAACAAAAAAATTAATAAATAAATAAGGTTTCAATCCAATAATATTTGAAACTTAGAACCAAATACTTTTCAGCTTTTTTTCATTAATGATAAAAACTAGAGGCCAGTGATTTTCTTTTCTCTTACAACGACTTAAAACATGCCATAAAAGTCTTTTTATAAAAGGCCATACTTCCATGAATACAATATACGTCATATGTTTAGCAAAGCCCCTCTTATTAAAATTTTAGACAGACGACAATGGCGTAGTTGGCTGATGACACCCGCCTGTCCCATGGGACAAACCCTGATAACAAGGCTCATCAGGAATATTCATGAGATTCGGCCGGGCCGTTATATAAGCCTCTTCTTGTCCTACAACTTATTTTAATAAACGTTGGCCTCTTTTTGTTTCTAACTCATCTCTCGGTTTATCCTCTTGCATCCTGACGGTAAAGAAAAATAGCATTTTGCTGCTCTAAGCTATAGAAACTGAAAATCCCGAGAAAACGGGAGTAGTTCCTTTACTAAATTTTAAAAAATAAAGACGAATTTAACTATTTATTGAATTAATAAGTCGATTATAACGAATATAAATAAAAAAATAAAAAGGGGAGTTAAAACTTAACTGAAATAATAATTAGTATAATGTTATATTATTTTCACGGTATGCATTGTACAACTTAATATATTTAATATGATATTTAAATATCATCGTTCTTAAATCCATTGAATTCTGTCATTTAACCTAAGTTGATTTACATAAATTGGTTAATTCATACACAGCTCGCTAGGCGTCGCTAGTCACCCGCAACGCATGTCACTCATGTCGGTAATCCGTAAGTTTTTCCACAACCAAAAATCGCTCAAAGCGGTTGAAGAAGTTTCCCTACAAAAAATGAACTTGGTTGCTCAGTGTGTATAGTGCTAAATTGCTGAGATGAAGGTATAAGGCTCGTATATATCGTTAGATATATTCTATTATTTAATCTTTTAACAGCTATGGAGAACTCCAAAGAAAAAAACAAGATTACAAGTTTCTAAAATACCGGAAAATAATCAACCAGTCACCGTTTCGCTAATCTAAGCATCATTATGACATACGCCAAAGTAAAAATTCACATTAATGAAGGTCGAATGCGCCACATTTCGCGTCAACAGTCCTAACAGGCTCGTCAATCAGTTTGTTTGATGAGTCTATCAATCTGAAACAGCAACCTCACTCCGCTACGTTCAATAAAAACTAATTTGAAAATTGAGTCTTATATTGAACGTCTTGAAAGAGTTAATTTTTTTTTTTTTTTTTATTTATTTATTGATATTTACAACTGTATTAAAAAAATACATCAAGTAAATAGGCTATGTGATACAAAATGACATGAGTTAATGGCAAGTTGAGAAACTACCCACCGGTAGTACTCAAATCACTAGTTCAACTAAGAAGGTCACGTGGCCATCTTCTTTTCAGACGCCTCGGAAGATTATCGGGAATCGAAGAGGAAGCTAGGTTTGAAACTAGAGGGTTTGAGTGGGAATGAAGTTTGTTATGAAAGGATAGATACCGGGTTCGTGCCAAATCAGCAACAAATGGGACATTAAGGTCTTTATGGATGACGGTATTTTTAACAAAATAAGGAGCGTTGAGGATTTTACGAAGGATTTTGGATTGTAGGGATTGGATACGAGAGGAATTCGATGGCTTAGTGGAGCCCCAAAGCTCTACTCCGTAAGTCCAAATAGGTCGTATGATGGTCATGTAGATGAGTCTTTTGTAATTAACTGGGAGCTTAGAGCGTTTGTCTAGTAAGTGTTGAAGTAGCCTGAAACGTCGAGCGGTTTCTTGTCTTTTAAGTCTAGTATGAGGATTCCAGGTTAATCGTTTGTCGAGGTGCAACCCTAAGTATCGGATCTGTTCTACAGGCACCAGTGGGGTATTATTAAAGGATACTAAAGGGCAGGAAGTCATTGGTTTACGACGTAAGGTAAAAGTGATTTGATGCGATTTTTGAGAATTTATTTTAATTCTCCAGTTTTGACACCATTCTTCAAGATCAGTGATATGGGATTGGAGGCTTTGGGACTCAATAACTGGATTGGTGTTGACTGATAATACACATGTATCATCAGCATACATGGTAAGGATAGTATTAGGATGAGTTGCGATGTCAGCTGTGTAAACTGTATAAAGGATTGGGCCAAGGATACTACCTTGAGGAATTAATTTTTCTGGCAGCCATTTATAATTCTATTCTTCCACTTACTTATTTTACTTTAATATGGAATTTTTAGAGATAAAAATGATACCAAAGCCAAACACGTCATTAGGCCTAGTTACGTCTTATGGTCATTAGTCTTTTCTTACCCTAACCACTATTTTCCACAATTTTTTGAAAAATTATTGTTAAAGAAACTTTATCCTTTGTCAGAAGTAAATAATCTATATTTTACATACCTAATAAATCATTACACAAAGATACCACTCGTTTACATGAACATACCACTCGTAACTGACACAATCAAGAAAAACGATTAAAAAAACCATGACCAACTTGCTGGACACCCGTACCTTCTGATACAAACATTGCTGACAGACACATTACCACAGAATCGGACAAGGAGACTGATACGTCTCTGGAGCAGGGATCTCCTACTGGGAGATGAACCACGCTAGTGTCTTCAATGGGAGGTTTCTTCATACACTCTTTCACGTTGGAGAGGTTTTCAAGAAAATACCACAAATACAATAAGTGCCAAATGGTATTTCTATAATTTCTCTTAATATATATTTATTACTATTATAGTGAACGTCGTGGAATAACATTGCTGTATCTGCATGATGAATATTTTTCAACTTTGAAGAGTATGTAGATGTGGGTTGTGCTGCATTTGAAGAAACAACTTCTTTTAATATTAAAAAAAAAATTGTACAAAAACACTTTAAAGCTGCATATAGAATAATTGTGCTCTAATTGACGATGCATACACATTTAATAAACAATAAAACTGATGGAAATTTCCAGAAAACGGTGATTAGTGAGGGATTATGATGGTATAGCATTTTATAGACCTGAGGTCTTGTTTATTGGAAATTTCCTATTGCATTCTAATAATTATTTAAAACATCTTTTAGAGTTTTTGCTCATTTTTATTGATTTATTTCTTGGATTCACAGCAGTTTTCGACAACTGAAATCAAATAAATACAATAACTTGGGCTATTTCTTTTGCCCATTTAAGTGGGAGTCCTAAATTTCGAATATCCAACTATAATTAGAATAGAGATCTTTAACGAAAACTTGACACAGTGCAGGCTTGGGACCCCAGTTTACGTCCCTTCCGAAGGATAACTTAGGGGAAAGATGAGATTAGTTCCGAAGAAATCCTTATTAAATTCCTATCCACTGTGAATCCATTAATATTAATTTTAAACAATCTTTATCAGGCCATTCTTCTCGTAAGAATGAAGAGATGTCTGTGGCAAACCCAGATAAATAAATAACGGTTTAAAAAAACTGATGAATTGTCATAGGATGATAAATATACTCGAAGAAGCAGAAGAAAAGAGAGTATTAGTCCGGACAAAGCTACAAAAGTAATCGCTCATTATTCACGGGGGAGCTGGTGAATTGTGGTGCCGGGAGGAGGTCGTCCATCTCTCGACCATTCACCCAATGTCCCCTGCCCTCTCTCATCTATTATCTCGTTATCAGCAACACTGTACTCAACTCGCCGGTCGGGGCACAATGTACGTCCCGATTCAGGGGGACAAAACCTTTACGATTGCGGCCTGGAAAAATTATATGGTATAGATTGTATTATATGGTATACTATTCTATTTCTTTCACACTACATCTGATAAAAACATTAGGAAGTCCCTCAATTGAAATTAAAAAATAAGAACTTACGATACGGTGATTAAACTTTTGGTTAATCCTCCTAAGCCGCGGGAACTCTATCCATCACCTATAAGGGTCAAATTATAAAGTTAGAGATTAAAGATATGAAGATATTATGGAAAATTTTAGGTCTTGAACTCTATAACGAAAAATTAGTCCACACACGAAATGAGAATCTTTACAATGCAACTGAAAGAATTTCCAAAGCAATGAGGAACATGGTCAGGATGGATCCCTCAAGATTAAATAAGCAAATATTTAAAAAACAATATACAACTTGAAAATTCCAGAGTGGATGAATGTATGAACAAAGCAAATGAATGAAGAACTTGGAGGACTTGGAATTTCTGATAAGGACTGTCTGAATATAGAGAGATTTGGGCTCAAAACTATTAGGATTCTTGTAGAAGAGAGAACGAAGCAGGGGCCTGGGAGTGTGCGGAGGAGAAAAGAAGCCAGTATTAGTATTTCTCCTTTCTCCTCTTCTCACGAAGGATTACTGGAAGAGTAGAAGGAAAAGGCGAAAAACATGATATATGCGTGGACTTAAGGTGGACTGTTCGCAAAAATAAAAATCATTAAAAATCAGACAATACCAATGGAAGCTGAAAACATGTTTTTTTTCATAGTTATAGTTTTCCACCACTTCCTTTAAAAACCAAGTTACCATGGACATTCGAAAATAAGATGATTTAAGCTTCATAAACAAATCAGATAGAGCAAAATAACCTGACCTATAACCTACTAATAGATCAGATGATTACAAAAAATCCAATTAATATTCAAAATAAATTTCATGTTTTTAATTAATAATTTAATTGTTTAAATGGTAAAATTTAAATAAATACCATATTTGTCTGTTATTGTTTAGTTTGTTTTGGAGGACATTTATTAATATATTTATCAGAGATCAAAGTTTAGTTTTCAATGTAATATTGTATTCATGACCATGGAAGAAAGACAATTTCCAGGATTTTATATAAGTTTTAACTTTTTAACTTAGAAAGAATATTTTGACATTAAGGTATCTATGCTTATTGTTATTAGTTATTTTTGAAAATTTATTTATGATTGTATTTTAGTGTATTTTTATTGTTTCACAGTAATGATTTGGACTTATGATTTTAATGAAGTTGTATGAGGAATGAATATGCTGAAATTGAGAATGACAAATAAATGTCGAAACGTTTTTTAATCATTTGTAAAGTTTAAAAAACAAATATTGACTGGAATAAGTTTTTTTCTTCTCTATCCTATTATATAAATCAAGAAGATTGAGTCCAGTATATAAGTAAAATCTTATGAAGAAAATGATTTATAAATTATTGTTATATATATTTTAAACGTTTATTCAAATAAAATTTAGAAAATCAAAGTGTTATATACAATATCATATTTCATGATAGAGGCTTTGACATGGAACTCAGGAAACCCTTCAGTAGCGGAAAGGTCTTTAAGCTTGGATTGAGGAAGATGAATCTCATACATCAAAAATATACAAGAAAAAACATAACAATAAAATATTTATCCAATATAATCTCTTCTTCACTTATTAAAAAATATCAGATATAAATAACATACAATAACCACGAATTAAAATATCACTCCTTTAAAAGAACAGCTAACTAAAAAAAAAAAAATTTTCATTAAAGGCATTTTGGAGGTACATGTGAGGTAAAAATAAATTTAAAGAGCCCATGAAGAGTATTGGGTTCAGTACGTGGAAGGGACCCTTCTGTTTACAAGCAAACGGTTGTGCAAGCTAAGGAGTTAACTATCGCGGTAGTAAATAGATCAATTAGCCCTTCTGTCACAACAGGTTTTGAATTTCGGGATCTAGTTGTCAGAAACTCAGCTATCCTGCTACCGAATATCATTCTCAAAGAACAGAATTTTAATTATTACACGCTTATACTAATGGATTGAAGTGGGCTGAAAAAATCAGATAAACTTAGATTCGAGAGAAAAGTGTACGAATATTGCCAAAAAAACAAAAAACGAGTAATAATAAAATCAGATCACTGCTTCAATTGAACAATGTCATAACACAAAAAATCCTAATTTTACAATAGGTCAACTCACACCAAACATTCAATTAGAAGGTTCTATGTGAGCTAGAAAAAATTAAAGAATTTGTGTATTGGTAAAGCAAAGCATTCCTATCGTAATGATTGTTTTTAAATGATGTTATTAACCATTAGAAAATATTAAAAGGTTGAATTTTTTTTCTTTTAACTTAGTTCATTATTCCCATAAAAGTTCAACTACAGCAATTCTACAATTGAAAGTATGACTTTATTTTTAAAAAATGGAATATCAGATATGTCGTTCCTGAATTGAAAAGCTTCAACAAATACAATTGCTACTAAAGGCTTAACTCAAAAATGCCGAATTGTTATATAAGTCGCTGTTCTTAGGAAGGAGCGATATAAACCGGTGGTCTTTTTATATATTATATATATATTTTTAAAAATAGGGAACTACACAAAAAATAGAACAAAGCGGTATGTACATAAACGAACAAAGCATTTATTATTGTAGGATACCAAATTATCTTATATTATTGTTATTGTTCACATAGATGTATATAAGTTACTAAGAATGTCTAGATACAATTTTTGTTTATAATTTTTTTTTCTCACTCCTGAAAGTTTTTTTGTATAATTTTTTTTCTTTCATTGTATATGTGATTCTGTATAGATACATTTAAATTTGTCTATTAGGTTTTTGAGTTTGAGACTGGTCTGTTTGGTACAGCCTACTACTTTTGTGAATCGTAGCAAATTATATTAGAAATAAATTTTTAAAAAAAATACATATATATATATATATATATATATATATATATATATATATATATATATATATATATATATATATATATAGGTATCTACTTATCTTGACTGTTATGGAAATATGATGTTTAGGTTTTTGATTTTCAGTCAGTTTCTTTCAACTTCTTAAGGGGACGTTTCGAGACTAGGTTAGTCTCATATTCATGCCCTGACAGTGAAAAAATTAGCTTTTAGTAAAAACATTAAATAGCAGACTAAAATAAATGTAGATGACACGTATAAGTTGTAATGAATTATTTTAGTCTGCTATTTAATGTTTTTACTAAAAACTCATTTTTTCACTGTCATGGCATGAATATGAGACTAACCTAGTCTCGAAACGTCGCCTTAAGAAGTTGAAAGAAACTGACTGAAACTCAAGAACCTAAACATCATATATATATATATATATATATATATATATATATATATTATATTAAAAGGTTACTTTATAGGAGCAACAGAAAGCTTCTCGAAAAATAGTTACTAAGACCGTTCATAAAAACTATTTTACCGTTCATTATTATAATTAATTATAACCTTTTCTGTGAAAAAAATAGATAAATGATTTTTTTTTTCCTTTCTGCTTTTTCTATGTCAATTCCTCAATTGGAGAAATTAGAAAAATATATGTGAATTGATACCAAGTTCTAATTTGACAGACATGTCGAGTTAATTAAGCATGTTTTTTCTATTCTTATAAATTAATTTATATATAAACTCTCAAACTTCCAATAAAAATTAAAGAAGATACATTAATAAATACCTTTCTTAATCAATATCATAGATTCAATATAATAAGCATGTGTAATGTTATTATATACATACATACGATATGTTTTATCTTATCGCTGCAATTTCTCTAATGAGAGCAACGCATTGACGGATTTAGATATTGATGCAATAACATTGACTGATTAAGGAGCCATTAATACTGAATTTGCTCAAATAACACTTATTGTTGTATCAACAAAATCAATAAAAACATTTACGATTTGTTTTAAACAATATGTGTGACTTTGTCACGCTATGTAAATTATAGCATTACTAGATAAATACTTTTTGATCCAAATAATTATCGATGCATGGGCGATTGTGTAAGATCTGTTTGAGATGAGGGGATTTTCAAAATATATAATCAAAAATGTTTTCTTATTTAACAAAGGTATATCTCCACCCTTGGTGAAACATTGAGTAAGTCGAATTTCGTCCAAAGAGAATTAACTGCATTGAGGGAAGTTGAATTGTATCATTCTCGTAGTTTTTGGCTTGAAATGGAATTGTCATTTACGCAATAACTCCTTTTCAACCCGACTTATCCCCTAATTCTCAATGAAATAACGCGATTCCGCTTCAATAAGTGCAAGAAACTCATTTTAGAAAAAATTCGACTTAACCACTTGTTCAACGGGGCTGTAGATATATTAATTTTAATAAAAAATTGAACGGTATCCCAGGTACAAATTTGTGGGTAGATTTGTTATATTATTTAATCTGTTAACACCAGTGTCCATAGATTGACACTCAAGGATCAGCAAGCCTTTATGAAATTTATTCTCTTTCCTTCCGTCCTGTTGGCTGTTGCTTTGGCGAATGTAATAGGTTCAAATCCTGCTCCCAGTCAGACTTTTATTTAATCTATTACCGGCTGGATGGATCCAATGGCAGCTCTAAAGTGGCACAAATAAGGAGGAGAAATCTAGCGGTTGAGCTCGATCTAGAATAAATCACCTTCCAGCACAACCGTTGTCCAAGAAATAGTACAGTGCCTACCATGTACTGAACCCAAGAACCTTCATGGGTTGCAGTAGTACAGGCATTTTTTTATTATTTTTTTCCTCTATCCTTATCCAAATCCTTTATTTTCAAATCGATCATATATACATACCATAAGTCATATAAACTCATTTTGGAGAAAATTCAATTTAGCTACTTATTCGTCGGGGCTGTAGATATACAAAATTCAAAAAAATATAGTAGTTATAAAAACATCAACTCCTAAAATTCGAAATCGAAATACAATGTGTATGTTTCTTCATTTATTTTCTAATCATAAAGGTTGTATTACATTTTATGACAATAATTAATAAATTAACTAAACATAATTTTATTGCATCAGCATCAAGCAACCTCTCATAGGCTTCCCAAGCTGAACCTTTTACCTTTTGAACTATCGATTGAAATCATTTGACCTGGTTGCGTTTCGCAATACGAGTCACACGTGACCTTCATACGAATGTATACCATGTAAATTAAGTTTCGACTTTTTTATTTTTAAGTCGAACATAAAAACTAGATAAAACTTTTTTTTCTTTTTTTTTACTCCATACTGTACCGAACCTAAATGGCAGTTGGGAATTACTAAAAGGAAGGGCAGTTAAATAATAGAATATTGTTGATAGGGAACTATTATAATAGCTGCTTTTAGACCCTAGTTTGTAAACCAACATTAGATATATTGTTTCTTGAGATTCTTTGCATGAAAACACTATATAAGTAGTCAAATTGCAAATATAGAGGGTTATTTAATAATTATATTGACTGGAGTGACTAAATGAAAGTAGGTGTTAGTGAAACAATATCTGAAGGGTTAAGAAGTAAAAATACCTAAATCCATATTTTTCTGAAAATGAGAAATTTAACCTCAAATTCAGTTTTTTTCTCTATTAGTGATATCAAAAAACCTAAATCGAATATTTGTTGAAAATGAAATTACAACTAATTTTCACTAAACCCAAATCTATTTAGGCATCGAGTTACAGGATTTACCCCCCTCCCCTTCTGGGAACATAGGTGATTTTTACCATTTCGACATAATGTTAAGAATTACTTAGATATTTTTAATTCTAAACACTCGAAAATATCTTACATAAAACTTTAAAAATTCTAATTTTCACATATTGTAATACGGGCACATATTACAGTATGTAGTTCGATATGAAAAAATATTATTTAAAAAACTACAGTAAATTAAGCATTATTAAAAAATTTCACCTTAAATGCAAGTGGAAGTTTCTATTTCAGTTACTCTAGAAAATTTGGAAAAAATATTTATTCTTCGCGGTTTTTCGAAACAGCTAAATCGCACAGGACAGAAGTCCTGCGAATGTATATTTCGCATGAGGAGCAATACAACATAACTGGAATTAAAATTACCCCGCTTTCTAGAAATACTCAAATGAGCTAATATGTCATTAGGGGGATATTATTGACATAATTAATATTGTTTTATAGTCGATGAAAGCTTAGTTAATAAAGTAGAGCATTGAGCTTTATTAATTCATGAATTGCTTTCATAATGTAATCTCGATACGAGCAATTTATGAATTGCTTTCATATAGTACTTTCCAAACTAAACACTCTGTATTAACGGCATTTTGTAGTATGTAACAGTTTTGATAAAATTCAATACAAAATTAATTGTCTGGAAAAAGTTTTATAATATTTATTCTAATACATACTTAAACATTTTTTTAACAAACCTTTACTTCATTAAGAAAAATTGACTTCATTTTCATGATATATAAGGTATTGTTTTTTAGTTTTACTAGTATTGGTATTGTTTTACTAGATTTTTTAAAAATTAAAATAAGTTGTCAGGTATTCATTTTCCATACCAAGTCTATGGATATACCATTTTTACTTGAAAACCCTAGTATGTAATTCTGACGAGCTCACAAACAATTAACACTTAAAACTTAACACAAAATTTTATAAACTGGTATACTTAGTATACTTACTGTGTAGTATTTTTTTTTCGTATTAACTACTGGGGTCACGTTACAACTTCATTTTCCTTTCTGTTGGAGTTTTCCCTGTCTCCAATATTCTTTCACACGTTCTTTTGGTCCTCTGTCCTGCTTCCTCTACGACAGAGTCTTATTTTCGAAGTCTTATTTTGGCATTCTTAGACGATGCACACTAGATATTCTTTGTCAATCCATAAGCCCTTCCCATTTTTAGAATCCGATTTCCAACAGCTGATTTCTCAAAATTCATTCTCTTCTATATACCCTTTCTATCCGAACTATCTCCGAGTTACGGTAGTATATTTTTTGGTTGTATTATTCTTCTTAAAGCTAATTTTTGTTTAAGGATAAATAAGGCAACTTATGCTTTAGTAATTTATAATATTTTATATTCAATAACTTATATTGTAAATATCTAATTACAATGTACATAGTATACGAATTAATTTTATTTTTGTAGTGGCAATAAATAAACTGTTCTTTCAAAAGGTATCTTTAAAAATACTAAAAATTAATGAGTTTGCTTTAGTAAAAAAAATAAGTACAAGGGGAGTAATAAATAAATAAAAGTAAAGCAATTGCAGATAAAAACGTGGAATGGGCAATACTTAAAAGAGACGGCTAATAGGACCATTGGATGCTGATACTTGTGGCCGTAGATCCTTAACTACTCGACTAAAGCCCTAAGACCACACTTTTTCCACCTGTTCTTACCTTAATGTCCTCCGATTAAGGGCGAAGATTTATTAGCCCGTAGCTAGGTGACGTAACACCTCTAACCTTCTAAGGGCTCACAAATGACAATGGCTAAATAAAGGAGGCTTAACATCCTTCAAGATGGAGGGCTATCACAATAAACCTAAATAACAGCTTAATGCAAGGAATTAACAACTAAAATTTAAAGTTAAAAAGGTCCTTTTATTAGAATTGGGTGTTATCAACATATCTATATCCAAATTGTTTTCATATACGATTGGACCGTTCTATTCTTTAAAATACTATCACTAAAAAAATTATACAACCTATGTGTTAGGTTCAGTACATGGTAGGAGCTGTACTGTTTCTGGCCCAACACTGAAGGTGGAAGATAAAAAATGTTCATTTCCGCACGATTGCACAACATATCGCAAGTGACATTCTCTCGAAGTACCACTTGTCGGTCTCTTCAGCGATTACTATATGTTGATATTTCAAAGGAAAGAAAAGAAGAGAATTCAGCAATAATTTTTATTAACCTAATGAAGGCTCATACATCCGGTGCTATTCTATTACCACATACAGAAAATATAGTATTTCTTTTTCTTCATATACCCAGAATTTGAACCCAAAAAATCACTTGAACATCTTCCTCACTTGAGTTCATTTTTGTAACTGATGTGGTGAAAATTCTGTAACCACCACATTTTTATCACCCAGATTGCACCTATTGGTATAGGTTCCCAGATTGCTCCTATTGGTATAGGTTCCCAGGCTACGATTGGAGATTGGGTAGGTCCCAAAAGGGTCCGTAAATCCAACAAGATAAATCTATGGTTCTTAATAAATAATTTATCTGTCATAGCAGTATTCTAACCCGGAACTCTCCAGTTTTGGCTCTACAGGCTGAACTACCCTGCTCCCTTTTATGCTAATTAATTGAAAATAAAGTCACCTCTCCAAATAATAAGTTTATCTTTAAAGCAGAAATACAGTATTTCCTCGAAAGAGAGGTACATACTATTAGCCAACAATTAATCTAAAGAAGGAAGAAAGGGTGCTGACCATTGAGAATAAAAGTTAACAAACCGAAATGCAAACATGTAATTTTTACACTCCGTCGCAGCTCCTGTCGATCAGTCCAATTAAATAACATCCCTTTACCCAGATCCGACACAGTGCCATACCTCGGTTTCACTTTAGACAAAAGACTCACATGGGATCCACATACTAGACTTAAATGAGAAGAA
This sequence comes from Troilus luridus, assembly GCA_964056705.1. Taxonomy (NCBI): domain Eukaryota; kingdom Metazoa; phylum Arthropoda; class Insecta; order Hemiptera; family Pentatomidae; genus Troilus; species Troilus luridus. Next base: position 49,798,008 of record OZ057416.1, read on the forward strand.
CTCAGCAGAAGACACAGCCAACTATACAGAACACTAAGCAGGACTTCTCAACTCTCAATAAAAAAACAAAATATTTATTTACAAGACTATCCTCATACCTATTTGGATTTGAATAGTGGGGGATCGCAAAACCTTCAATCAAACGCACCCACTCCTTTCAATCTAAAAACTTAACAAGCATAGTTAATTTTCTCAACTGCGTTTCCTATAAAACCCTACACCATGGCATTCATATCTATAAACCAGATTTCCCCAATTATACAGGAACTTATCCAACCACCCAAATACTCTAGTACAATCCTTATCTAGCACTACTCATCCACATAATTGTAGCGGCAATACCCAAGACACCAATGTAATACTCTATTGGAGTTACGGCAGTGGCCAGCTTCTCAACTCATGTCCTGGGCGTATAGTGTGCGCCATGCTTCTTCCATATCCTCATTTAAACCCTCGCTTTTCCAACATGTCCTGGGCGTATAGTGTGCTGTTATTCAGCCACCACTGATCTCAACAATGACGCGGTTAGGTAAGAAGCGCTGGGATGTCCAGTGGTCCTACTTAGATCCCCACACGTGGAGGGTGGATCTGGCCTCGCAGTTCCCTAGGGAATTGGGTAATGTGTTTGATGTGTTGATGTGTTTGTAGATATCTCATAATTATTGCCCTTAAGTGTGATAGATTGTATTATACTGCTATCCAATAAACATATTTGAATCGAACATAAAAAGAAGAATTTCGTTATCTTACTTAAAATCAAAAATCAGTAATTAGCTTTCGATATCCAATAAGATTTCCACTATCAATTATTGAAATGGACATTTGTGAAATAAAATTATATGGCAATCGAATTCCTTTCGTTTAAAATATTTCTTAGGAATTACTTGAGACCCCTCATAATATAATCAGTGGGGCTATAATGGTGAGCTACCTTAAGAAGATTAAAGCTTTTCTTTCCAGCTTAATTTAATAATTTTCAGTCATCTGGCTCCGGATTCGGTAGCTCGATGAAAATCATTTAAAACCCTCTTTTTTATGAAAGAATTATGCCTTCCAATTTCTTCTTACTGTCGAAACTCAGTAATAGGGATCAATTGCAGTACAATTATTGGTTCAAAAATTGTCATTTACAATGAATGGATATTGAAGAAACCGTCGACCCCAGGTTGAAAATAATATATACATATACACTGTATATATATATACATACTCTAAAGGCCCGTCCTATATCTACAGTCTTTTCAATTCAAATCTTCAAACCAACACCAGGAAACAAGATCTCGCCTTTCCGATCTCTATACTCGTTCCCACAGAACCAAAACATTCCAGCTTTCTTTTCTCGCCCGTCCCTCCTAATATCCGCCATGCTTCTTCCATATCCTCATTTAAACCCTCGCTTTTCCAACATCTCCTCTCTTCCCTAACTGATGCTCTCCTAAGAAGGTTTCGTAATTTGCTTAAATGGATCAATATTAAATAATGGCTTTTGCTTTTTAGTATTTTTTTGTAAAGAAGATACACATTACGTATAGAAGATATTATTTTGTAGCTTATATTTTTATTAGCTGTAATATATTTTTTTCTTGTTAGTGGCTTAGTATTTTGTCACGAAATGTACTTTTTTTAAGCTTACTTGTCTGGTTCTTTTATAAATACTGTGTGATTTGCATTACATATATATTATAAACATCTTAATTCTAATGAATAAATATATGAATATCTGTGATCAAGCCCCATTAATAAAACGTCCGTAAGGCGAATAGGATTTAACAACCTACTCTAAAACCTAATAAACTATTCCTTTTAACCCCCCTTGAAGGGTCTTTGGTTCAGTTTATGGGAGACTTTACTGGGTCTAAGCCAATACAGGAAGGTGGAAGGATCACACTCAACCCCAAGGTTTCTACCTAATTAGAGATACCTAATTTATAGGCTCTGGGTAAGCCCCAAGAGGGTCAGAAGATTCCACAGTATGCATCGGTGGCTCTCATGGGATCAAAGAATTTATCTACCACAGCCAAATTCGAACCCTGGGCCTCCAGCACAGCAGCTCAGCGCTCTAAACACTCAGCTATAATATAATAACACTAATGCTATAATAATAAAATATTTTCTTTTTAAGAAAATCGGATAACTGTAGACTAGTAATGAAGAACATCACAGAATAGAAATTTTAATTACAAAACTTCGCTAAGCTCATTCTGTTTTATAAATAGTATTTCAGTTCCATTTATCTCTCAGGGTATCTTAATTCCACTTAGACATTCTAGCTAGGAAAAATCAAGCTAAACCTTATCTCGGATTTGCATATTCTTACTGTAAATACAGTCTAAACTATAATTCTTTTACTCTTTATTAAGGTAACTGTATAGATTATCTGGATAATGGGAGTTATCTATCTAGAACGAGAAGGATAAAAAATGTAAAAGAAAATCGATTATATGGCGAATGAGCTCAGAAAATTCAAGAAAGTTCTAAAATTAGATTTCATAAATGAGTTCTATTAACTAAATAAATAATTAATAAAACTTAGCAAGAAATTATCGCTAGTAAGTTGAGTTTCAAATTACAATACCACCAGGAAAAATATTAATTAAAGAGGGAATGAGTTAATGTTTTATTTTTAAATAATCAAAGGGATTCAAGCGAATACTGTTTCCCAAATAAACTATGATTATAAGGTTATTCCATCCTAAATATTAAGTTCATACCTTAACTATAAACTGGATACACATGGTTTAGGTAAAACAATAAATTTATTAAAACAATTTCATTATTTAGAATTGTATGATATGAAAATGAATGTTGTCAGTTCTTTACGACGAGCTAATATAGTGATTAAAGGGATGGAAAATCTTTTTGACAGTTCCATCACAGAAAGAAGTGTTTGTAAAATAAAATATGCTGCCCTAAACTCTAATGAAATATTTAAAAAATCTATTTAAAAAATGTTCAGATACTAAACTAAAATAAACTTATCAATAAACTAAAATTAATTTTTATTAAGTTTTACTTTTTTGATAGTGTAAATAAACACCCTCACCAGTTGAAGTTTTGAGCAATATAAAAATTTTCTATAAATACTTTATGTTTTAATTACTTTAAGGCACTAGGAAACAGTAATTAAACTATTATTTTGTCTAAAATATGGATTATTATTATTACTTGATAATTCTTTAAATTTTCTTTTTGGGATGTTTTCAACCCTAAACTGATAAAAATATGTTTTCAATTTTTGTCAATTTTATGCGAGTAATAATCCAGAACATCAATAAGTGCTGAGTTGGTAAAGTGTGAAAGCGTTTATTTAAACATTTAAAAAATACAGTATATGGAAAAATCTAATTTGTTATTGAAATTTAATAATAATATTTTAGTCCTTAAAGTGCTTAATAAACTTCTATATGTATTATTTCCCAGCCAAACTGAACATTGAATATGGACCTAGTAAAATTTAATTTTCAAATATTTTTTTAGTATATTTTTAAACAGTTAGGCGCAGAAAATTCAATATGAGTACATATGGAATATTTGGAGAAAGTATAGGAATATAATTTTTACACAAATGAAATCGAAGGAAGACTTCATTTAATTATGAATACATTACATTATATACCAGTTATAATTTTCATCAAGATTAGGGATTGACAAATGTTAAATAATCGCCTTATTTCACCTAATAGCATGATTCCACAACTACTTCATTTAAAGGATAGTTGAATAATGGAAGGAAATAAGGGCACTAACTTTGTCCAAATTAATTAATTAAGTGCTATGGGACCAAAGCATCATTGACACGCGAGACATCCATCCACCCAACCCAGGCATTAAAGGTAGCAAAGGAGATGCTACTGTCAGCGATTGTCGCAGTGTAGTTTTCGTTTTTAATTATTAATAATAGTTTTAAAAAACAGAAATATCTGAATTAGTTATAAAACACCTGGATATAATTGAATAATAAGGGTTTGTAAGGTTCAAGTAACAATAGCAAGTACTAAAGAAGTACAAACATCATAAAAAATACATACTAAAGCAGAAAAATGAGGGTGCGATCTGTGAATCATGCACAAATAAGCCAAACTTATTTATTATGTTCCAACGTTTCTTCCAAACTTATAGGCCATCATTAGGGCAGAGAGGTGTAGAGAATAAGGGAAACATTAGTAAGCTCGAAACGTTATAATAAATTTAAAAAACATATACCACTACAACCCATTAAGGGTCTTGTGTTCAGTACACGACAGATACTATACTATTCCCAAGACAAGGCTGTGAAGGGAGTTGATTTTTCAAAGATCACGCTTTACTGCCAGGCTTTTCCACCAATTAACAACAAAACATCAGACCACGATTAGATCAGATATGAAATAAAACCCGATACATCTCATACTTAATATGAACTTTCATATACTGAGGTGCACCACAACTGAGCTTCTGAATAAAATAGTGTTACAAAAATTTGTAACCTACATTACTTATCATAAGTGTTATAAGGTATCAAAATATCCACTTTCACAAAAAGAAATTTAAATTGATTAATTTTAAAAATATTTTTATTTGAAAAGAAAAGATATGCCCAGGACCGGGACTCGAACCCGGGTCGCCCAGATCACTAGTCTGGAGCTCTACCAATTGAGCTATCCTGGCTCAAAATAGATATGGCTGGGGGCGAGCCAGGATAGCTCAATTGGTAGATCTCCAGACTAGTGATCTGGGCGATTCGGGTTCGAGTCCCGGTCCTGGGCATATCTTTTCTTTTCAAATACATTTTTTTTTAAAATTTATTTATTGAAATTTACAACTGTATACAAAATACATCTAGTAAATATAATGAGTGAATACATTGACATGAGAAGACAAGTAGAGAAACTACCCAGTGGTAGTACTCAAATTAAAAAGTCCAGTTTAGAAGGTCACGAGGCCATCTTCTTTTCAGACGCCTCGAAGGATTATCAGGAATTAAAGAGGTTGCGAGGTTTGAAACTAGTGGGTTTGAGTGGAAATGAAGTTTGTCATGAAAAGATTGATATCGGATTCGGGCCAAATCAGCAATAAACGGGACGTTAAGGTCATTATGGATTACTTTGTTCGTAACAAAGTAAGGAGCATTAAGGTAAATAAATTAACAGTAATAACAAACTGATTAATCTTCTTATCTAAATATTTGTTAAAATATTACTTATTGGATTGTAAGGATTGAATACGAGAGGAATTCGGTGGCTTAGTGGAGCCCCACAGCTCTATTTCGTAAGTCCAGATGGGTCTAATGATTGTCATGTAAATGAGTCTCTTGTAGTTAATTAGGAGCTTAGAACGTTTATCTAGTAAATGCTGAAGTAGCCTGAAACGGCGAGCTGTTAATTTTTTTTTTAAATTAATAAAATAAATAACAAATTAAAAAAATAATAAATTAAATTGATTAAGTTTCAGATTGTCCACACTTCTTTGATTATTTTCCAAATATACATCAGTTATTTACTAACAGTTTAGAGTATTGAATAACGCTCTGTTAATACTCTCTCATCTTCCTGGACTGTTCCTCTCGCTCCTCCTTAGTCCATTTTCTCCCTCGTCTCTTCTTCCTTCCCGCAAGAACCCCAACTTCTTTTAGTTTTTTCCCGAAAAGCTCTCTGTCCAAGCAATCCTCATCCTTGATTTTCAGCCTATCCAGCTCCTCTTTTATTTGCTTCACATATCCACCTATACCCTTGTAGCTTAATACTTTATCAAAGATTTTTTTGTTCAGCCTCCCATTGTTCATTCTTACCATGTGGCCGTAGAACCTCACTCTCCTGGTCCTGATGACTGTTTCAAGATCTTCCAAATTTTTGTATATTTCTTCATTGGATTTTCGCCTATACCCCTCTTGTGTTACTTTGGGTCCATATATCCTCCTCAGAATTTTTCTCTCAATCTTCAGGACCTTCTCCAGACCTGGAAGGCTGACTGTTTCCATACCATACAGTATTACTGGTCTTATTACAGTACAGTAGTGTCTTATTTTTGCATTGGAGGACAAATTTGTCTTGCTATACATGCATTACATGTACTTACATTGATTTATTATTATATTCCCAGTAAAATATTCTTAACAAAGCGGTGGCTAATCACGATAGAGCAATACATTTCCGTTTAACTAAACCTATTATCAAGTAAACGGTCAATATTTTTTTTTTCAAAAGCTGGTTCAACTAACGCAATAATAAAAATTATACAGTCCAAAAAAAATCGTAACATTTATAAATATTTCTGAACAACCGACACTGTTGCAAGAGACGGGTAGTAATTAGGAAGTCTTTATTAACATACTTTTAATTTTCTAGAATTTTTAGAACCATTCGAATATTTAAAAAAATAAAAAAAAGAGATCTTATCATTTTAATCGTCCAGATATCTGTCACTAAACGTCGAGTTTATAAGTTTGATGTGCCACTGAAGGGGGAATAATATAGATTCCCTGTTTTGTTTGATTCCGATTGAGATTGACAGATAACTCACTGGCAAGTGACTTCATTGTTAAGCACCCTTTTTATTCTTTTGGAGTAGGATTAAACTTTTGCCTTTCAATAAACGACCATTGAAAAAACAAAACAACGTCTCCCGCAGAATGAACATTTTCAATATTTATTTTTTTCATCGCCTTAAGGTATTTGTTTTATATTAAACACTGTTTAATATATCTAAAAACGGGGAAAACATATCGTTCCGTCTAACAATGACATAACTCAAAAATTCACATTTTGAGTTCAACCTTCCGTAGCAATTCAATTGGTAGAAGCTTTTTAATTCAGTAACGATTCGTTATATCCCTTTCCTATTTTTTTTATTAAATTCATATTTTGAGTTGTGTCGTGTTTAAGTTTTATGTGAATGACTGTATAAGTTAATTTAAAAAAAGTTAAGGATTTTAAAAATTGTCTAATGGTTAACAAAAGATTTTCAATATCACCATTACAATAGGAATTCTGTGATTTACCATATAAAATACCTCTATTGAAAAATTAGGTTTTTTGAATTATGACATTTTCTATTAAAGAGCCGGAAAAAAAATTGAAAATATATTTATTCCTAGAAGTTTTTAGAGTAAGCAATCATCGCAGTAGTAAGATATTCTCAAGGTCACTTTAATACAAATGAGCAAAAAGTAAAAATGAGATACAAATTATAAAAAGAAAAAAAACAACCCCCTAAGTCTCCATAATAGTTGAAAAAAACAAACCAATCAACAAACACCAGCTAAACTTGTTTTTATAACCTCCCCAACTGTTCGTGTATTACCTTCTTTTCCCTTAGTTGTTTGTGGAACGTCTCTGAGTTTCGAGTCCCATCTCGATCCGTCTGTATGGACTGTTGGTGTGAGCTTTGTCTTCAATGGTGTGATTTTTCAGTACCTGTTCCGCAGGTTGTCGCTTCGAATTGAATTACAGCAAGTTTTAACTGTTTATTCTTTTATTTTTTTCCAAAAATACAAGAGATCCTCAGCATCGATGCGGAAAAGAGAATGTAATTATGGGTAATGAATAGATTTCGGTAATCATTTCATCATGAAATAAAAGTTTCAACTAACATTTAGAAGTTAGATGAAATGATAATCGAAGTATACACATTCCCCAAAATTTGCATTATCTTTTCCATACTAATGCTTGTATTTTTGGAAAATATTTTAACGACTGAAAAGTTAAAACTTGTCACTCAACTCGAAGCGGCAACTTGCGGAATAATTAGCCACATAAGTGCAACTTCTTTAAGATGAATTCTAATTGAGTAAATGTAAGGATTAATACATTTAAAATTAGCATTTTAATTTCAAATAAATTTGAAAAACTGATCTTTTGTGTTGTCTTTGTTGAGGTAATGTCAAACACATCTTTATTTTCCCCTATAATATTTAAAATACATTAATAACATTATTTATTAATATTTCAACCTTTTTGTTATAACTTGTATTTTTGAAAAATATTAAAAAGGAAAAATTGTTTTGAATCATCTCGAAGCGACAACCTGCGAAATAATTGCCAATTTTTCTTTTTTTGTGTGTTTTAATGATGTCTGAATTAGCGAAACGTTGGCTGGTTGGATTTCCTGTATTTTAAAGACAGGCTCTACTTTTGTGGATTTTCCTGTTTCATCCTAAGGATATGTAATTTCTTCGTTACCTCTCGATAATATCGTAATGAATGGGTTTCTATTTGTACCTTTACAAAATGCTTTATTTATATGAAATACTCAAATGCCTGAAAATTAAAACTTCGAGCTGGCTCGTTTCACGCTTAAATAATCAAGGCCTTACAACTAATTATAAAAAAGTACATTTATCCTATTTACTTAGGAAGGAATATTAGATAAATTTAAATGGGATCGAGGGTAAGCAAATACGCCTTTGTGATATAAAAGCCACTCGCTTGTTCGATGACAGATGTGTCAATTTACAGGTGAGTAATCGTAAGACAGTTATCCAATAATGTTAAGTGTAGGCCCGGTATAATACCTAAAGAGTACTACTAAAATAATCACTTAGGGATTGTAGAATGTAAATACATAATCCCCCTATAATAATAATAATAATGATAGGAAACCTATATCATTTATATTAAATTGTGTTCAGTTCAATTAACATACCGAACTTAAAACTTCTAAAAAAATAGCCCAATACAACAATACCAAAATAAAACCTAAAAAAATTATACAATAAGATTAAAAACATTTGTATTATTATTATTTACGTATTCGATTCACTTAAAGATAATGATAATTCAAGAATAATGTTATTAATGCTAATATTTTAAATCATTCTCTTCATACGTTTCGGAAGTACGGAAACAAATTTTGTTTAAAAAAAAAATTAATCAAATATCTTACTAAATAATCAGGCGAATAGTTTTGTATGATTTCGTTGAATAATTATTTTTTTTCAAAATCTGACTTGATCAATATATTTTCTTTAAAGTCTCGAGTTAGTATTTAACTTGAGTTCTTTAAAGAAAATGTAAAAAATTGTTTTTCAGTCATGATTAATATTTCTAAAGAACCACGACTAATTTTATTGCAGGAGTTGCAATAAAATACTCGTTATTGTTGTTCAAAAATTTTTATTTCATAGAATTTATTTTTACTACTTTGAGTACTACTCGAATTTCCAATAATTCTGTATAGTCGTGTTGGATAATTGGTAAATCATTTTTTTTTTCTAAATTTGATTTAATAAGCACATTTTCTTTAATGCTTAAGTTACTCTTTAACTTGAGACATTCAAAGAAAATGTAAAAAATTATTTTTCAGTCATGATTAATATTTCTAAAGAACCACGACTAATTTTATTGCAGGAGTTGCAATAAAATACTCGTTATTGTTGTTCAAAAATTTTTATTTCATAGAATTTATTTTTACTACTTTGAGTACTACTCGAATTTCCAATAATTCTGTATAGTCGTGTTGGATAATTGGTAAATCATTTTTTTTTTTCTAAATTTGATTTAATAAGCACATTTTCTTTAATGCTTAAGTTACTCTTTAACTTGAGACATTCAAAGAAAATGTAAAAAATTGTTTTTCAGTCATGATTAATATTTCTAAAGAACCACGACTAATTTTATTGCAGGAGTTGCAATAAAATACTCGTTATTGTTGTTCAAATTTTTTCATTTAATAGATTTTTTTTTACTACTATGACTACTACTGGAATTTCCAATAGTTCTGCATAGTCGTGTTGAATAATTGGTAAATCATTTTTTTTTTCTAAATTTGATTTAAGAAACACATTTTCTTTAATGCTCAAGTTACTCTTCAACTTGAGACATTTAAAGAAAATGTGAAAAATTGTTTTTCAGTCATGATTATTATTTCTAAAGAACCACGACTAATTTTATTGCAGGAGTTTGCAATAAAATACTCGTTATTGTTGTTAAAATTTTTTCATTTAATAGAATTTTTTTTACTGCTTTGACTACTACTGGAATTTCCAATAGTTTTGCATATCGTGTTGAATAATTGGTAAATCATTTTTTTTTTCCAAAATTTGATTTAATAAACACATTTTCTTTAAGGCTTAAGTTACTCTTCAACTTGAGACATTTAAAGAAAATGTGAAAAATTGTTTTTCAGTCATGATTATTATTTCTAAAGAACCACGACTAATTTTATTGCAGGAGTTTGCAATAAAATACTCGTTATTGTTGTTAAAATTTTTTCATTTAATAGATTTTTTTTTTACTACTTTGAGTACTACTCGAATTTCCAATAATTCTGTATAGTCGTGTTGGATAATTGGTAAATCATTTTTTTTTTTCTAAATTTGATTTAATAAGCACATTTTCTTTAATGCTTAAGTTACTCTTTAACTTGAGACATTCAAAGAAAATGTAAAAAATTGTTTTTCAGTCATGATTAATATTTCTAAAGAACCACGACTAATTTTATTGCAGGAGTTGCAATAAAATACTCGTTATTGTTGTTCAAATTTTTTCATTTAATAGATTTTTTTTTACTACTATGACTACTACTGGAATTTCCAATAGTTCTGCATAGTCGTGTTGAATAATTGGTAAATCATTTTTTTTTTCTAAATTTGATTTAAGAAACACATTTTCTTTAATGCTCAAGTTACTCTTCAACTTGAGACATTTAAAGAAAATGTGAAAAATTGTTTTTCAGTCATGATTATTATTTCTAAAGAACCACGACTAATTTTATTGCAGGAGTTTGCAATAAAATACTCGTTATTGTTGTTAAAATTTTTTCATTTAATAGAATTTTTTTTACTGCTTTGACTACTACTGGAATTTCCAATAGTTTTGCATATCGTGTTGAATAATTGGTAAATCATTTTTTTTTTCCAAAATTTGATTTAATAAACACATTTTCTTTAAGGCTTAAGTTACTCTTCAACTTGAGACATTTAAAGAAAATGTGAAAAATTGTTTTTCAGTCATGATTAATATTTCTAAAGAACCACGACTAATTTTATTGCAGGAGTTTGCAATAAAATACTCGTTATTGTTGTTCAAATATTTTTATTTCATAGAATTTTTTTTTAATACTTTGAGTACTCTCGAATTTCCAATAGTTCTGCATAGTCGTGTTGGATAATTGGTAAATCATTTTTTTTTTTCTAAATTTGATTTAATAAACACATTTTCGTTAATGCTCAAGTTACTCTTCAACTTGAGACATTTAAAGAAAATGTAAAAAATGGTTTTCAGTCTTGATTAATTTTTCTAAAGAACCACGACTAATTTTAATGCACAATTTGCAATATACCTTTTGTTATTGATGTTCATACAATTTTATTTCATAATTTTTATATCGCTTTGGGTTATACACAAAATTCCATTAAAATAATAATAAAATTTTAAAAAATAATATAGGTATATCAATAATATATATTTAAAAAATATATAAGTGTATTAACTTTTTTTTGTTTCAATACAAATTACTGAGGTTAACTTGAGTCTTAGAAAAGTTTAATATTCTTGTTACCACTTTGAGTACTACCAAAACTTTACAAAAAAATATATATATATTTTTACAAAATATCACACCCACAAATTAAAGCTTTTATGATTTAATCATTTTCTTTCCAAAGCAACACAAGATGAATTTGAGTCCTAAAAAAGTCTTTAAAATATCGTTGTCATTATTAATATTTTTAAAGAACAACCACTATTTTAGTTGCTTTGTAATTGAATATTAATTAATTATTAATTAATGATAATGAAATATTTTTTCATTTCATAGAATTGTTTGATAACTGATCAAAACCCAAATTTCTATGTTAAATATAATTTTGTTAGTAAGCGCATTAGCTGTTTGAATATTTTTCCGTCTTATTGCAAATATAGACATTTATGCAGCTTATTTTACAGCGTATTCAATAATTATAACTCCATAAAAATTCAGACTCTAGTATTGACATCGAATTTGCAAGTTTTTACAAATATATTTAGATAATTTTTTTTCACGAAACGTCCTTTTAACACCACGCGAATATCATTACTTTTCCTTTCTCATTTTCATCCTTCTTTTCTCATCATTTCCGCGTGCCTTTTCTTCCTTTCTTTCGATCCTAATGACCCCTCCCTTTTTGATTATTTTCCACAAGAACCTTGATTTTGGCTAATTTCCCCCCCCCCATTATTTCCTTTTTAGGCAATTTTGCCTGTTTTTTTTAATTTTTCTGCTTCCTCTCTTAGTTGTTTTACATACCCTCCTACGCTTTTGTATTCACGGATTTTCTCAATGACTTGTTTAGTCTACTTTAGTCCATTCTTACCACTAAAGTAGATGCTTAGACTACTGATTCTTATTTCGGTTTCTAGGTCTTTAATCTCCCTGTATACAGGGTGTCCCATTTACCTTAATTTTAATTTTTTTTAAATTTCTATATAAACGTCGAAACCTATTTTTATTAAAATTAAGGTTTTTAAATGTCCAGACATTTTCTGAAAGATTCAAAATACCTTGATTAGCAAGTTATTACGACTAAAAACTGTTAAATAAAATAACTTAATGCTACATTACGTTTCCTCGTAAAGGAGGTATACTAAAGTAGTGAACTTTGAATGCTTTTTCTACTTAACCTATGAAAGATAGAAAAAAATGTTACCTACATTTTTCCCATGTTTTGTCTTGTACATTTCAGAAAAAATAAAAATAAATGGGGGTCAAGAGGAAAATACATTTTATGAAGGTCGATATTGACCATTTAAAGTGAAAAAACGAAAAATGTTTTTTTATTTCTTCAAACTAGGCCTGAATAACTACAACTTTTACCTGAATTGTTTTTCTGAAATTTGTTTCGTTTAAAAGTTAAAAATGTCTGATCCACTTGAAATGGGACACCCTGTATATCCTGGTTGGATGTAAACCTGTAGCCTTCCTGTTGTTTCTTGTGCCAATAAATCCTCAGGATCCTTTCTCTATTTCCAGTAATTTTTCTAATCTAGGGTGACATGTTGCCTCCATTCCTTACAAAATTACTGCTTTATCACGGTGTTGTAGTGTCTTATTTTTGAATTAGCGGATAGGTTCTTCTTATTGTAAATACATTATTTTATAATATAACATCAACATGTAATATTATATTTTCAAACCGGGTTATTGTTATATGTTCATTTAACGTCACTGCTGCTATGGCTAATCGGACGATGCTACATTGGGAGCCATAAATTTTGCCTATCCAGGTTTAATTGGGATAGAAATCTTTAACGAGTACATGCCACTATACAGGCTCAGGACCCCCGTTGAACGTCACTTCCAAAGGACGGCATAGTCCAGGATTTTTTATTCCATTTAAAAAAATCCTAGGGCCACCTGCCGGGCTATGAACCCGCGACCGGGTTGAATATGGTTTTGTTATAATACCAACCCAAGTATGTATATGCCTTTTACCCCAAAAAAAAAATGTAATTTTTTTAGTATTATTAGTGATAAAGAGGTTTTAAATTGTAAAATAAATAACTTAATATTTTCGTCATTTATGAGCACAATTAAAGGAGTGGGTAAAGCCAAAAATTTGGCTGTTTTGAAGTTACATTGCCTACTGATTTCATGAAACAATATATTAATTATAATATATATTTATTTAAGTAGTACTTTTGTATTAGATATTTTCTATAAGTGGTAAATTTATTTAAGAAATTAAACAAATGCCATTTGGCACACGTGATATTCATTTGCAAATATCCCCCAAGGGGTTAACGTGGAAGCCTGGATGCAGAAACCTCCCATTGAAGGCACTCCTAGAGTGTTCCATTTCTCTGTAGTAGTTTAAGAAACAATAAATTAGAAAAAAACAATCATAAAAAATCATAGATGTAGATATAGAAGAAGAGATAAAAAATATAGATCACAAGAAACAGGAAAGCATAGCAACATTATAGGAAGGTAAATAAAAAAGAAACTTTTGGAAGAGTAGTAGCGAAGTTTTTCCGAACTGGTAGAAGGACAGGCCATCGCCAAACTTTTCAGTTGCAGACCTGAAACAGCCGTATCCTCTCACCCCATCCTATTTTCTTCAACATCATTGTACTACATTCACGGCTTCTGTATATTGATTTCTTATAACAAAACAAGGTGTAAAAGAACACCCATTCATAGTTTATAATAAACTATAATTATCAATTAATTATATTAAAATTACTAATCAACTGAAATAATTAAAATGGTAAACTTTTGATGTTGACAGTACACGATTTCGATAAAATTGGACAATGCAACTGAAGAAGAGGCATACATATTATAAAATATATATAAACATAAAAACGTATTGTTTCATGAAAAAAATATTTACCTTTGGTGAAGAAAGATTTTAAAATTAATTCTAGCTGAAACTAATAATATTTTAATTGGTATGGATTTTGAAACATATTAAACTCACACCTATGAACACCTACGAATTCCGCTAGCAATTATTTTATGTTCGTTGTATTTTTTATTACTTCATTTATCTACCTGATAAATTAAGTAATAAAAATGAAATAATTATATCACTCATTACAACTATTATTTTTTCTATTCCAGTTTAAATAATTAAACTATAAATTATGTTAATTATCCTTATTTTAAGATCAAATACTTTTATAGAAAAAAAATACATGAGTTAATCACCTGGTATTAAATTCCACGTTTATATAAACAGTTTTCATTCTTCCTTCGTGTAACCTATGGATTATCTTTTGGACATTAACCGTGGCTAATTCCTTACTCAATAATTAATAGGAGATTTAAAACTTATTTAATTTTATTTGTTAATGGTTCTTACCCGCGTATGTGGATCGCAAATTATGAATTCTTCTATTTATTTGTTTTTTTATTTATTTAAGGTCGCTTTACGTTGCTGTGATCAATCGGACGACACTACAGCGGGAGCTGTAAATTTTGCTTATTCAAATATAATCAGGGTATTATAACATATTCTATAGTTATTACTGCATAAAAATCCGCTTACTAATTCATAATAGATTAGATAATTTATCTTCAATAGCCGAATTCGGACACAGGAACTTCACACTCTACATACTGAACTACTCCACTCTCGAAATATAAAATCAACTACTATTAATTTATATCAGGGGTCGGCAACCGGCGGCCCGCGGGCCACATTCGGACCGTGGGCCATCTCGGTGCGGCCCGCAAGAAATAACGGATACTGTAACATCCACTGTCAATTTTATAAGAAGAAATGGGCTCACACACCGTCAGTTCTTTTGGAAGTTTTGGAAGATCTGGAAGCTGATAGTTTACTACTGTGAAGTGAGGAGGCTCAGTCGAGGTGCCGTTTTGGAACGTTTTTTAGATTTGAGTAAAGAAATTAGGTTGAAACTTCATGGAGATGAAAGGAAAGCCAGTCGAAGAGCTTACTTACAAGCAGTGGAATATCGATCTTGGATTTTTGACTGATTTGACTATGGAACTGAATCAGCTCAACAAACGCTTGCAAAATATTAAAATTAGAAACGTGTTAACACAACTACAAACTGAGTTTGTAAATCGATTCACCGACTTTGAAAAGATCTCCCTTAATATGGAAATTTTCCAAAACCCATTTGCAATTTATATTAATGATGTACCAAGCAATTTGCAAATGAACATAGTAGATTAGCAAAGTGATAGCGGACTTAAAACAGCATTTAAGGAAAGCACTGACTTGGTACAGTTCTACAGAGGTTTGAGTTCTGAAAACTTTAAAGAATTGAAAACGTTTGCTCAGCAGATAATCACTATGTTTGGAAGTACGTATTTGTGTGAGCAGACTTTTTCAATTCTCAACTACCGCAAAAATGAGAATTGTTCGCGGTTAACAGATGAACATTTAGATGCGATACTGCGCTTGTCAACGACTAAAATGAAAGCAGCCGCAAAAATCTCACTAGTTCTTACTTTTATGTTAGTATAGTAATTCAATCTAAATAGACATGATTATATTGAATATACATATGATTAAAAATGTAGATATGCGCTTTATTTCAAATACTAAAATTACATGTCCGTATAAAAAACTTGCATTTGTGGCCCTCATATAGTAAAAGGTTGCCGACCCCTGCTCTAATACATTCTACTGACTTTCCCAGATACCTAAATTTTTCGACCTTTTCAATCCAGCCTATCTCCGACTGCTACCTAATTATATAGCCAATTATTTTTATTTTATATTATACCTATTGAAAATAAATAAATCTCATGACACAGCTTAGCTACCGATGCCTGCTTGATAACGGTGATAGGTAGAGCTCCACTGACGGTGCAATCTATTTGGACAGGATGATGCCTGCTAATCTACAGGCCCTGCTCTGATTACTTCGTCATCCCGAATCTGATGAATATTGATGGTGGATCCTTTTACAAATTATTGTCCCGCGCCTATCTTCTGGATCATCCACATCGACTACGCCATTCCATTTAATCCCTCCAGTATAGCGCCCATGGTTGACGTTGTTAGAGGGAAAACAGACCGTTACTGAGTTTTCGTAATAGCCTTTTTTGCCCTGAATTACGCTTTAACCGAAAAGCTAATACTGTCCGGTTTAATCAAAAGTGAAATACAAAGCTTGCTAAAATAGCAAATAGAATCAAATGTAATCCTGCTCTTTCTTTAAATCTTAATTAATTTAATACATTTAATTTTTTCCATGGTGAGATGTACCAACAGGATTGGATGGAGGGTGTTACCACATTAAACTATTACTGGATTTATTTTTTTTGGATATAGTACACGAGATTCTCTTCCAAGAAAACTATTCTCTCATATTGTCAATTGGATTTTCGATACATATTTTCTGAGAATGTATCACAATATCAAAAATGCACATATATGAATAAAATATATCCTGAGGAAGCGTATCTAAAAATTATTTAAAAATATTATAAATACATTTATTTATTGCGTATTAATTCGGCAAGCTTAAAACAAGTACGATTCTAATTTGAAGTAATTTAATTATTTAATTTTTTCAAAAAATTCAATTCTCACTAATATTTTTTTTATTATGTAAGTACAATATCAATTGCCGTACATTACAATTTTTTTTTAACATTTGATTTTTATATACTTCAGTCTCTATTCGAAAAATTAATATTTTCAAACGTCCATTCTGAGCTTAAAACGATCTTAAGAACATAATTTATTAATTTTATTAGGTAGCAATTATAAGATGTTAAATAACAGGAATTTCCTTAAGTCAACTTTTTTTTACATTTAAGCAATATTGTTTTAACCTGTGAAATAATTTTGTGCTAAATTTACAAAACTATACATAAGCAAAATGATAATTCACTTACGTCATGAAATTTTAATTGTTCATAAGTTTTTCTCTTCAAAAATTAAATATTTGTGAACGTTTCTTATGGACTTAAATCAAGCCAAAAAAAAAATAATTTTCTTTTGTCGAAGTTTCAATGATCTGTTTTCAATATTTTCTGGAATATTTATATTCGTCAATAATTTTCTACGTTTACGTAGCATTTGTTTTTATCAAGGAAATTATTTTGTGAGAAATCAATTCAATTCAATCAATCAAAATTCAATTCTCACATATTATGAAAATTTAATGTTTTATACTTTTCTTTCTCTCTTCGAAAAAATAATATTAGTTATTAAGTTACTTGCGGATATACATCAATCAAACGTACACAAGTTTGTTTTGACAAAGTTATGATAAGGTTTGGATATTTACAAGAACATTTACTTACGTCATCCATTTAAAAAAAAAAGTCAGTGAAATGCGAACTGATTTAAACAGTGCAACAATTTTGTGAGAAATTTACAAACGAATAAAACTCCAAAGTTTAGTTACTGATTCATCTAAGTATAAAATGGCACTTTCTATTTATTTATTGGTAGATAATTAAATTACACTGACATACTAATCTGAAACCGAAACAGGCCAAAATAGACTTTGATTTTTGCCCTTTAAAGGCAACACAGTGTGATTGTTTATAGTTAATCATAATTTACAAATTAATTTTTAAATAATGCAAAGTATATGTACTTAAATTATTAAACAGTTTTATAGAAGCCGTAACTTATACAACTTGAACAGGAAGGAAAATGGCAGTTGGAATGTGATCGATTGGCACAACTCCATAGAATGGATCAATGGCTCTTTAAATAAATTAGATAGATCAAAACAAGGCAGCTATACTTCACTCACCCATGCAACAGTTCGACCTATTCCAACATGATATGTTTTTGTATCATGTCACTGGGGGCATCATGTCTGCCGTGGCGCGAATGTACGACCCTCTCGGTTACCTTGCGCCGGGTAATCTTAGGTGAATTCGTATTTTCAGCGGTTATGGAGCCTAATTCTGGA
Organism: Troilus luridus; assembly: GCA_964056705.1. Taxonomy (NCBI): domain Eukaryota; kingdom Metazoa; phylum Arthropoda; class Insecta; order Hemiptera; family Pentatomidae; genus Troilus; species Troilus luridus. The sequence goes on from OZ057416.1 coordinate 49,816,316, forward strand.
TTTGGATGTTCCTGTCCCACCGTCGATTCCCGCTGAATGTGAAGAATTTTCAAATTGCCTTCACTTGTTACATTCGCTTCAAATACCACGATGTGTTTTTCCACAAGACCCAATTCATGTCGCGCTAGTGGGATTTGCTGATGCATCAGACCTGGGGTATGCCGCTGTTGTGTACTTAAGAGTCCAACTCGCGGATGGTTTTGTAAATAACAACCAGTCGTGGTGGAATGGACCTGAATGGTTGATAAACGACTTTTCAGTGTGGCCAAATATCCATTTCGAGGTGCCTGTTCCGTACCAGAAGCCCCAGGCATTCGTCGAAACGAGCAAAGTCTCTGATTCGTATCTTATCGATGTAAAGGAGTTTCTTCGTTTGACATATTAACTAAGTTAATTGCCTATATAGTCCGGTTTACATGTAATCTGTAACGTCACAAATGGGATAGAAACTTGGGACCACTAAATTTGGTCGACATTTTTGAAGGAACTCAGCTACTAATAAAATGTAATGGCTAGTTTTGCAAAATTAATTATAGTTAGCTTTACAAATTTATGTTGTCTATATTATCTTAAAATGTTATAGAATATTATCAGGACGAATAAAATATTTTTCTAAACCTGAAGAGCTATAACACTCGGAGTTGTAGGCAAGGGGCTACTAATAAAAATGCCCGGGTCGTCACTTCTAGTTAAATCACAACAAGTTTTAACTTTTCATTCGTTTCCTATTCAATATGCTCTAAACAAAATAATACTTATTTTTTAGTAATATTATATACTATTATATTTCAAATATCTTGAAAATTATACCTCTTCTGGATTATGCCAGAGGCTTAGTTCTGATATCCACCAAATTCAATCATATCTCCATTAACTTTTTCCCAATGCGAATTTGTGTGAATGGACATACCAAATCTTTTGACGATTTTTCGGAAGTTGATTAAACGTTGAAACTATCTTTTTAACTTAGTACCTTCGGTTGGTATCTACAATATGTATTTAAAGTTTACTGATTACCTATATATTATATTAAACTAACTAACGGTTATTCCTGATCCTACGCTTTCATTTAATTAATAAGTTCATCTTAAAAAGGTATGCTTATTTTAAAAGGGAAGAGAGAATAATGTTAGAAAATAGGTTATTATTATCATTATAAATAGTTTTGATTTATGGCATTTGGAAAAACATTTGTTTTTCATTTTTTTACTCTATTCGGAATGGATTGGTTTTACCTTTTCATATTTTTTTTATTGTTGATCTTTCACGGTTTTCGCGGCTTTTGTTCCCCGTTCTATTTGTTGTCAGAGACGGCCAATCAGAGGCAGTAATAACAGAGGAGCGGGGGTGTTAAAACAAATAAATAGCTCTCATAGTGTCGAGCTTTGTGGACACGGATCGATGAAACGCAAGGCACCCCTACCTTCAAAAGGGGAGTTGTAGGCACCCCTTGCCTACAACTCCGCGTGTTACGGCCCTTCAAGTTTAGAAAAATATTTTATTCGTCCTGATAATAATATATAACATTTTAATATAATATAGTCAATATAAATTTTTAAAGCTAACTAATTAATTTTGCAAAATTTTCCGTTGGTCTTCAGAAGGTGACAAACAGGGTTACAAGTCGTCGTTGTTTTATTTGATGGGCAATAAGCTACAAATCGTTGTTCTCAAAAATTGTCAAACTCACCACTAGGCAATATATTAAATTAAAAAAATAAATATATATATATATATATATATATATATATATATATATATATATATATATATATATAGGGTGTTTCGGAATTGCACAGCACTATTTTAGGTATGCGTTGTCTAACACAAGTTCATATTAACATTCAAACTCATTTATTAAACAGATATCAAAGGTGAAAGATTTATTATTACAACATTTAGAGTAACTGTTCAAAGGGGCCTCCATTTTGTTGAATGCAACATTCAGCACGACGATTCCCTGCTTCTCTGCCTCTTCGTATAGCATCAGGATGGTGCTTGATAGCTAATGCGGCTTCCACGATCCGATTTCTTCGCTCTACGAAGAGCCAGAGAAACATGGATTCGTCGTGCTGATAGTTGCATTCAACAAAACGGAGGCCCCTTTCAACAGTTACTCTAAATGTTGTAATAATAATACACAAATAGTAATAATAAATCTTTAACCTTTGATATCTGTTTAATAAATGAGTTTGAGATGTATGTTAATATGAACTTTTTTGTTTATTTTGTGTTAGAGAACACATACTTAAAATAGTGCCGTGCAATTCCGAAACACCCTGTATATATATATAACAGTGAACTATATTGTGACATTAATACATTTAAAAAATAACGTTACATAGTCAACTATTTAAACACACATACTAGAAAGATAAATACATATATAAACTTATTTATATTCTATTAAAAATTATACATGCATACATACTAATATTAAACCCTAGCTATTATATACATGCATATTTATACGTATATCTCAGCAATTATCATTTTATTAAATTTCTATTGTTATTGTAAACAGGTTAAAAGATATAGATATGTAGTTACAGGGGTCTTACAGCGCTTATAAGTGAAAACATGATTTTGAGAAAACGCTGGATGAAAAGGCTAGAATACTTTGTGTGTTTAGTATACTAGAAAAAAACAATAAAAGTAATTTTATAATAAGATATGAGTAGATATTTTTTCTTATACACGGCGTTTTCCTAAAATCATGTTTTGACTTGTGTATTTCACTTGTAACCCCACGATTTAGACGTATTTTATTTTATCGTAATCAAACTAAGTGCTCAGTATTAAGTTACTGATTTACTACGTTACTCAGCCAAATTATGTGCTTAGTTCACTGTAATATAATATATCGGTAGTCAGTATATCTTAAACAGATGCTGTAGTCACAAACTAAACGTAACGATTCGTAACAGAATGCGGTTTCAAAGTTTTAGAAACATCCAAAAATGGACCTAAAATGATATCGAGTGCCGATTCAAATTCCTATGGAATAAATAAGTGGATATATGATTGAATTTAGTGGATATAAGAACTAACCATCACGTTTCCAAGTTATTCTTTATCTCGAATTATATAATAAATATGATATAATAGTTTTTAAGATATTCATTACTAAATAGTGGTGAAAATAAGATTTATCGAAGGTTATCTACTATATTGATATAAAAGTTTTATAGGATATACCTACAGTCCAGGTGAATAAGTGGTTAGGTCGGAATTTGTCTAGAGAGAGTTAACTGCTTTCAGATAAACGGAATCGTATCATTCTCGTAGCTTTTGGCTTGAAATGGAGTTGTAATATAAACAATAACTCCTTTTCAAGCCAATGCCTTACTTAGCCCCTCATTCACTACGAAAATAACACGATTCAGCTTACTTAAATACAAGAAACTCATTTTGGAGAAAATTATACTTAACCACTTATTCACCGAGGCTGTGGATATAAAATCTTCAAAGGCGTCTTGTGAATTAAATAGACTTAATGAACCATTGCCATTATTTTTTTTTTGCTTTAAAGCAAAACAACTTCTTTTCCTCAGCTTTTATTTTTGCCAGTCTACGACGTTAAATGATGATATCGCGTTAAGATAGTGAGACAATTAATTATTCAAGGGATGAACAAATGTTGAATGGAGGAAGGAACATCCACATAACGTTATATGTTGGCTTATGATCTGAATCAAAGAATATATGCTTTCTATGGAAGTAGGAAATGTTGAAATCCAAGAATTGGAACGATATACTGAGAAGAAAATCGGTTATTACGTCAGTTGTATTGATATAATAGAAAAAATAATTGTATTTCGGAAATAAATTCCTTTAGATCAGCAAATGTGTACATAAAATACATCTCGCCAAAAGGGTACATATTAAAAAAAAATCAGTATTTCCATCAGTTAAAAAATTGTGTATCATCAACTACATTTGGCCAGGGTCCATTTTGGATTTTTTAAAGTCCACCGCGAGACGGACACTGATATTACAATCGAATACTGATATTCGAAATCACCCGCTAATTTCAGTGCAGCGTAGTACAGGGTGAATAATAAAAGCTTTTCTTAATTTTGAAGTAGGCTATCATCCGCAATGTCCGCTATAAATTTTTTATTAGTATGTAATTGTAGTTGAGTAAAACTGCTTATTTCATATCGTATATGAAAAACATGTAAGCAGTGACAAATTTTATATGTGTAAATTGTTGATTCCCTCGAATACAAAAACCACTTTTTTATTCTGTCGTATTTTATTTGATGTCTTGGATTATTAATATTTAATTATTCTCCTAAATCAAAAAGCTGTTTTAAATGAAACATCAAGAGTAAAAACATCGTCATTAGGGGCTTGGAGGAAGCCTAGCTGACAAAAAAGATGTGCCATGAAACTATGAATAAACGAAAGTATGAATTTACAGCGCAATGGCAAAAGGAATAAGAAGAGAATAGAGAAAATTCCACCCATGAACAATGCCACAGAAGGAATTAATAAAAAGTTGTTTCATGATTAGTTTTTAATTTTAGATTAAGAGTGTAAAGAAAATTTAAGAGAGTAAAGAATTTCTCAGAACCTTAATTCCACATGAATTAATTAAGATCAATGCATACATTAAAACGTATTCATACCTGGAAAAAAAGGGGCTAGAGTTATAAAGAAACTTGTAATTCTTTAGAGCTGAACAAGAAAGGCAGAGAAAGGCATTTTAATAGTGACACGATTTATTCATGCCTCTTTTATACAGAAAAAGTTTCTGACGTGTAACACATTTATAAGACTGCAGTGTAGTACATGTAGTGTATCACAGATCCATGATCTAGAAAGCAAAAATTGTACTCAGATAGTGTTATAAGTATAACCAAATTATTTGGCAGGAAGTAACTAATATGCAATACATAATAAACAAATTATTTTCATGACAATCATAAATGTGGAGTATAAAAATTACAGTACAAAATATATATGTGCAAGTTAAAGCTTCGAAAAAATTAATTTACAAAATTGTATAGTAAAGAACGCTTTCTGAGATAGAAACAAAAATACTCAACGTAATAATTATACAATAATGGCAGTTCGAGTGATTTTAATTATACAATTAAAACAATGGGGGTAGGTCTGTCGCTAGGTTACTTAAAAAAGGGGTAATATAGGTATTGTATGATAATGTATTTAAGTTACCACACCAGTTCATGGGTGTTACAAACTTTCATCAGATTACATTTAAAGACCCGAAGAATAATTGGTTAAGTCGACTTTTGTACAAAATAAGTTTGAACATAAGAAATTCCGCTTGGAACTTAGAGTTGATTAAGCCACAACATAAGTCAAGTCGAAGCCGAAAAATTATTTAGTGCTTGCTGGACCCGAATCGACAAGGGCTACGCCAATCCCCTGGGGGTTAAGTCCCCTTTCCTACGTGTCTGTGTCACCGCAAGCATATCTACACAAGAAATTCGGATTCTGCAAACAGATAATAACAATATAATAAATATTGAACAATGAAGCCAAGCTAAATGAAGTTTTAATTTTTTTGATAAACTAGGATTTCATATTAATTAACCAACAATAACAAATTTATAACTTGTAAAAATCCCATACGATAGAAATTGTGTGAAATAAGCAATTTCGTCTACGTTAAGATAATTATGTATCCCTATGAGCAGCGTTGTGTTATACAATCAGCTGAAAATGTTATTATTATAAAGCAGTTTTAATATTACATTGACATAATATTTCGTTTTTATAAAAACTTCACCAATTATGAAGGCATTTGAATGAAAATGTTGCATTCTGTTAAAAAAATGCATTCTAAATTAAATTAATTGATTCTGTATGGATGGTAATAATTCATATTACTAGCCATAATAGTATTAATATAGTACAATGCCGGTAGTAATTGGTATATAATGCTACCAGAATTAATATGTTTAAAGAAAATAACTTTTGGTGATTGATACAAACGTGTTCCATGATTTCGCATCTATAAAAATAATAAATTAATAAAAAATAATAATTAATTTAAATCGTTCTATTACCCAGGGGATAATATTCGTGTTACGGACAGAGCCATGCTTCGGCCCCAAATAGTTCTGTAACGCATAGATTCCTTGAAAACTGTAAAAAAAAATATCAAAATTATCCTTCGAATAAATGGTAACATACATAGGTAAAAAAAAGAAAATACAACTGTTCCGCATGAGATATCTTTACAACAATTTGCAGTAAGGTTGCTCAGGATTTCAAGTGCTGAGTTGCTATTGGTTCAAATCCGTGTGTGGTAGATAAATTATTTAATCTGTTAACAGCCATAGGATCAGAGACCCTTCTGGCGCCCACTCAACCTGTAGAAAGTGTTTGCCCATTTTGGGGAAAACCTACCGGCTGAGCGTAATCTCGAGATAAACTCACCTTCCAAGACCATGTACTGAATGGCATGGGTTGTAGTGTTGCACTTTATTTATTTTTTTATTCAACTGATATTAAAAGTACATTAGCAAATGAAACAATTAATATTTTATAAGAATTAGTTGTTGGTTAATCAATTTAACTGAAAAATATTATTTGGATTCCGAAATGGCCTAAATACATGGTTATTTGTTAAAATATTTTCCTACCTAAAGCGGGTTTTATTTTTTAAACTCAATTCAATACTAATTGAGGTAAATATTGGACATTCAAAACCAAGCGTGAAATAATATTATTATTGGATTATTTTTATTCAAAGAAAAACATTAAAACTAATTTAACTTTTTACGGCGCAAATGTGTCTTTATGTGGAAGTTACCAGATATTTATGTTGCCTTAAATAGAATTACCCGGGATTATTAGTCGCCATGATAATAAAAACAGGTAATAACAAAATATCGTTCATTATTCCCTCAGTGTGGCCTTTGTTATTAGAAAATAAAAGGATTTCAATTAGACTAATGGCATAATAAGCAGAGTTTCACCAACAAAACTCTTCATGAAACCGCTACGACTTCAGCGTAATCTATCTTTTAAAATCCTTCCATTCGTTATTCAAATACCCAAATTATTTATTAGAATACTATATTTATTTTTGTGTTTCTTATAATTGATATTTTCATTCCTAATAAAATAAAAAAACTAACAAACAACGGCAGATGAGAAAAATAAAAAATTGTTGTATCATGTGTTCGATTCACTTTCGATAGTGGCAGCGTTTAAGTCGTCCATTTTCTTAAACATTTACGATAAGGGATGTAAATATTGAAGAAAAATACCTTATCATTAGTTTTGAATTGAAAGGAAAGTGATATAATAAACAATTCTTAGATTTCTAATAGCTTCAAAAGCAATTATTAAAAATTAATAGCTTCTCGGAAATTTGTTTTCCAAAAAAATAGTACATATGAAAAACTAGAGAAAGCAATAATAAAGCCATTTAAAATGTAAAAAATAAGGAAGAAAAAATTAATTAGTAACTAAGTAAAAATTATAAATGTGAAAAAATCCTTTTTACTATTGTTACTATCTGAAAACAAATCGATTAAATTACTTAGTATAAACTGAAGCCTATCAAACTAACATAATATCATATAATATAGTACAAATAAAAATTGTGATTTTTCTGATCGTGGCATCATCAGGAATCACAGCTCATCCCAAATTACTGACTTCATAAAGACAACAACCTTTTGGTACATATGGCCTGATAATGCCTGAATCGGAAAACGTAGACTTCGTTATATTTTGTAATAATTTAATTTGTAATTTGACTATGTTCATGTGTCAATTTATTTATGAAATTATGATTCATCTGTAGCTCTTTCTATTTTATTCTTATGTTCTCTTTATATTTTCTTTCTAATTACACTGATTAAGTAGTCATTCTGGTTTGTTTTATTCTCTAATGAAGGTCTAAAACTTGGGCCGAAACGTTGGCGAAAATTAAATGAGCTAAACTTATTTTGTATAACATTTTTACTGCACCATCCAACCATTTCACACTCTTGTAAGTTAAATTTATTGTTTGCATATTGTTCGGCTGTGGTGATGTATTGTCTCTAGTTGGAATTCGAATAAGTGGTTACATAAATAGGTATTGTACATAAAGATAGAAAAATACAATGAATATAAATAAAGAAAAATACACAAGTATAAAGTTATTATTTATTACTAATTATTATTATTATTATTATTATTATAGGTCCCCTGATACCCTTTTTATCATTATTAAAATAACAATATATAGTTAAATTTAATTTTGAATATTTCTTGTCTGAAGTAATGAACTGACTATAGACGGAATTCGAATTAATCTATTTTATAATGAGGGATGATTAAATCCTGACTCAATGGTTAAATAAATCCGTATTGCACAAATAAAGCAAATATAAATAATAAATAAAACAAAAAAAATATAGGGCGATTTAAAAAAGACAGTTGAAATCACGTGGTCCTTGTAGACCAATACGAAAAAAATATATATAAAAATTAATGAGTAAACCAATCAAAAATTTATTATTTATTAGAAATTATTATTATTATTAGTAATCTTGATATAGTGGTGGGTCACTAAGGCAGGGTGTTATAGCTAAGCCCCTAATGCGAGGTATCGATCCTTATATAACACGGCTACAGATCGACCTATTAATCTATCCCACAAAGGCTGTATCATGCCTTGCTCAGCTTAAGGAAACTTGCCCGCCTATAAACCCTCACTTCAATACACCTTCTACAGATTAATACTACGGTCAGCCAATGGTTTATGGTTATATTCTTTAATAATATTCTATAATATACATTATAATTTATTCATTGAAATTTACAACTGCATTCTAACAATATAACAAGTAATTAGCAGGAATGGTACGTATTGGAAAGACACCCACTGATAGTACTCAAATAACAAGTTCCACTTCGAAGGTCATGAGGCCATCTTCTTCTGAATAATTTTATTCTAACTTATTTATCTTACCTGATAGTAACGACCTTTTAAATCTTAGGGCATGCTCTACACGTGTAGATTAAGTATGTACTCTTTAAAATTAAGAAAACAATATATTAGTAATACAAGTATTATATTTATTCATTTAACGCCATTTAATGTAGCAATGGCTAATCAGACGATGCTACGGTGGTAGTCATAAAGTTTGCCTATCCAAGTATCTTTAAGACATGGCACAGGCACTAGCTAACCATTTATGCCCCTTCCGAAGGACGGCATTACCAAGGACTTTTTTAGTCCTTATTCTTTTTTGTCCTTTTATTATTGGTTCCAATAGGTAGTGGTAATTAAAGTGTTTTTGAGAATTATCAAAATGGAATGTTTGTCGGTTATTTGGTGATTTTTGTTGTTATTCCTTTCATGCAGCTGTATTTTGTATCATTATTTTGTCTAACTTTATCTTAAACTATAGTTTTGAAATAATTTATTTATATATTTGATCAAAAATAAACTTTTTATGATAGTAGCATTTAAATAGTATAACCTAATAATAAACCTAGGTATCAGTTCCGCAGTTATTCGCTTCGAGTTGTCACTACAAGTTTTAACTTTTCTTTCATTTCCTTTCTAATATCCACGAAAATAAAAATAATCGTGAGCTTTTGTATGGAAAAAAGGATGTAATTAGGTAATGTAACAATTTAATTTGATATGAAATTATCCCTGAACTTCTGTTCATGCTCAAAATAAAATGAAAGGTTTAAACCCAATTAGCAGCAACAGTTGTATTGGATGTTTCTTTGTATTAATAAATATAAAGTTGTTAGTGACCATGTAATACTTTATTCTACAATTGCAAAGAGGGACAGACACCACACTAATTAACGCCAGAATTATATCTCATGTCGTAACCAGAATTTTTATTCTCTATACCAGAAATATCAGACTTTTTTCCACAAAGGGACTTCAAAGCCCCCTGAAAATTTTAAAATATTTAAACTGAATAAACGTATTGAGAACAACGAATCCGAGGTTTTATATCGCACAGTCACGACTGTGCTGTACCCAATGAGTGAATGCGCAAACTATCTCCTGACAAACGCAGGTAGTGCACTGCCCACTCCTGGGCATCAGTCACTGTTGTTTCTATAATGAAATGTGCTCCATACATAAATAATATATTATTTAAGTTTAAAATTAGGAATATTCAGGGAAAATTTGGTCGTAAAGAATAAAGTAATTTTAAGTAAAAAGAATAACACAATGCTGCCTGTCCAAAGCGGAAGAGTGAGAGAGATAATTATGGGATGATATATATTTCGAAAAATAATAAAACAGAGGCACTTATATTACAGTCAAATATAATAATGCATACTGTAATAAATGTAAAGCAATTATATTTAAATTTAGTATACAGATCATTATGAAATACGCTATAACAGAAGAAAAGTCACGGTTACTTAAGAGAGAGAGAAACACACATTTTATTGAAATATTACAATCTGCCACTTGTGGGAAATAAGTAATTATTATTATCGATTACTTAAAGTAATATTATTTGTGTAGCGAAATAAACAATATTTGCTTTTTTAAAACGAATAATTCGCAAAAAAGGGACTATTAAGTAAATATAATTGCTTCTTAATATCATTTACAACTAGTTCAAATAATCTAACAAATTATAACAATGGTATTTGGGTTAAAAAATAAATAAATAATATAATATAACTTATGAATACATATTTGTATTCAAAATATGAATTATGAGGAATTAAACCAAAAATCAAATTCATATTTTGTTAGAAAGGCATTATATGTGACTTTATTGTGCAGTCATACAAGTTTTCCTTTTATATTCTGAACATATATTCTCCGTGTTTACAAACACTTAACTTTCTTTGCAGGAAAAGAAAGTTTTCTTTTTTTATTTGTAGGAACACAAAGTACAATATTGCCGGATTTTCCTGGAACCTTTTGTTCAGATTTAAGCGTATTATCGTATCATATTTTATCTGACATGTATATCTGATTATATTTTTTTTTAATTATAATATAAAGCTTTCACAACACGGAATTGAAACATTTTGATCAGGGATTTTTTCTTTTAATGAAGAGATGCTTGATTATATAAACTGTAAGTATTAATTTACATTGATTATATAACTGTAACATTAACAAAGACCATGGAGGACAATGGACCTCCAAGAAAAATTTTTAGTAAAGGACAATTATTAATAAAAAGAGAAATGTTGACTTGTAACTCTTTAAGATGATAAAGATTAAGTTCTTAGATGGATGGAAAATGACATAGTCGAAACGTTTCCATATGATAAAGTTGTATTGCACAAATGATTGGAAATAGGTTTTCATTCAATGAAGAGATTATTAGTATTATGTTATTGATTATCGTAACTTGAGAAATTTACGATACGTGTGTTAACTGCGTAACAGAGGTTAAGCATCTAAAAGTACTCGAACCAGCATCTGTTTCATAAGCATTCAATATTTATTTTATAAAAAAATAATGATCCGCCATTTTCATCTTTAATGATTTAAGAAGAAGAAGGGGAGATTCTTAAAATCAATAATGTTAAAAAATTCAACACCCCCTCTTCGGTGTATAATTACGACACTCTCATAATCGTGTTTTAATTATTATTATTATTTCCCTCCATGTAAAATTCGTAAGGGAGAAATCCTGGGAGATATAGGAAAATTTAACATAATAACTATACTAGATAGTTATTTAAATCTAAAAAAAAACTATACCACTAATACCCTTGAAGGTCAGTATATGCTAGAGGCTGTACTGTATTTTGGACAACTATTGTGCACGGAGGTGATTTGTTCTAGATCAACCTCGAACGCCAGATTTTTCCATCTTTCTTTTACCCACATACTTTGGGTACCCACTTTATAGAGACTGGGTGAGCCCCAGGAGGGTCCTAGATCCCATAGGATCCATCATCGTCTCCAGTCCCTTGTATATATATAAATGCTCAATAATACATTAATAATAAAAGTATATAATAATTAATAAGTAAAGAATAATATGAGTATATAATTCATGATGAAAAGTATATAGGCCACAAATCATATAGTATCATATTAATTATAAAACACTGTTCAGGAATGAGAATTTACTACGTACACCTAGAAGTTAGGAAATCACATACAATGACTGTTCTAAAAAAACAATTTTTTTTTTTACTGAAATGTGAGAATTTTATAATTATTACTCCATTTTAAACCAAATTCCAGCTCAAAGAAACCAATAAATTGTAACATTTTATTTAAATACAACTTTATATTATTTTCTAAAAATAAATTATAGAAATTTAATATTTTTTTTAACAACGGCAATCATACGAACAATGACATTTTAATGGGAAAAGTTAATAAGCTTTGAAACGTAAAAGTTGTAAAACAAAATAAAAAGTATGTAGGTGTTAACCCATCGTTCAGAAAGGCGTCACTCACTTGATTGTATTACGAGTAGTTTATTATTTTCACTGTTAAATCAACTATACAATTTTATGAAATGTACTGTGTAAAAATATTTGAGCAATTTATCACTTACTGAACAGTTTGATTTAAGTTAGAAAACACGCTATTTTATCCAAAATTGTCACAAATATTAAAATTGAATGTCACTACGTGTGAATTGAAGTTTAATTGCAATCCTACAATAATAAAGTTATTTTTCCTTTCTTTTTCATTATGCGTCATGATTTTTACAGAGCAAACTTTTTTTTAATATTAATTGATCTCATTATTAATTATTTGGCTTAGATTACTAGATTTTTCATCGAAATCGAGATGTGACAATGTTTAAAGAGATGCAAAACTGTCTTCTTGAATTAGTTACAATTACGCAATTCTAGATTTAAAAAAAAAATAAACAAGATTTATAAAAAAAAATGTTTTCTATTATCGCGTTGCCTATACTTATTTTGTATATATATATATATATATATATATATATATATATATATATATATATATATATATATATATACAAAATAAATATCCTTCTATATATAAATAAATATACCATGGGTTCCATGATACAGCGACAGACTAATCATTCCTATAGCTCCATAACCATTCCCTTGCGGCCGATTCACCAGTATCCCTTCTCTCCGATGTTAGCTCAGGTTCAAGGATAGGGATAAATCGGTCAAGATCCTTGTATTTTGGCTATTTTGGGGTCAGAAGAGACACGAAGACTTATATATCTTTCCCTGAATCGGAACATCTCTAGACCAAACTAATGACATCAGGGACAACGTAAACGCGATTTCCAATTGTAGAACACGGGATATCATTAAATTAGCTGTCTTATCTATATCTTGAACCACCAAAACCCATGAAGGGTCTTGGGTTCAGTACATGGTAGAGGCTGTATTCTTGCTAGAAAAAATGTTGTTTATCAATGAACTGCACTCATCGGTTCGAAATCACACTCAACAGCCAGGTTTTATCCCAATTAAGAGTATCGACTTTATAAAGTCGTTGTGAGCCCAAGATTTGCGGATTCAATTGGTGGAATCTTAGCTCTTAACAAAGAGTATTGTTTTCAACATGATGCACCTTCTAAATTTTATTATGAAGTAATTATCACTAATTATGTCTTGTCTTAGAGTAGAATACTATCACAGTTTAACTAAAAAATAAAAATGACAAATAAATGAAAGTAGTAGATGAATTGTAGAGCATGTGAATATGTCATGGGATCAAGTCTTGGGTTCAGCACTATGCACTAAGCACTGTTTCTAAGTCTATGGTTCCGCAGAGAGGTGACTTGTCCTCTATCACGCTCAACCACCAAGTTTTTATCCCAATAAAGCCAATTACGAATTGGCAAACAATTTACAATTGTTTTAAAGCAATTTATAGAGGCTGGGGGAGCTCATACTGTGTCCACAGATCCGGCAGGATCTATAAATGGCTATTAACAGATTAAATAATTTATAGGGCCCAGAACCTCTCACTAAGTGATAACCTGCGGAACAGATGCCAACTTTTGGGATCTAGGAAAAAATGTTCGTAATAAACTACGATTAATAACTTTTTTTTTAATTAAACGTTAAAACCCCTAGCATCATAAAAGAAAAAAATGGGTTCCCCTTTAAATAATTTCGTAGCCTTAGGATGGAATATCCTAGAAGCGTGAGGTACCCGAGGGAAATCCTAGAAGGGTCGATATAGAAGCTAAGCAGGGGCATTATCTAATTAAGAGCAGGGACCCCTAGCCCCCCCCCCCCCACCAACCATATTTCATTCTCCGCTTCCGGAATTACTTTCTACCCGGCTCACAATCTCTGTGATGTACGGCTTAGATTTAAGGCTCTACTAAATCGCAAGGTGTGTGGAGGCCTAAGGGTTAACTATCCTCGTAAAGCGGTATGATGTATCGATAAATCGTTTAGAGAATGTCGGATATTTTTAAAATATCGATCAACTAAGTTTAAATAGACTATTACAAGTGAACATACTTCCGAAATATGAGAAAAAAACCTTGCAAGAAGGAAAAGAGAGATTTGTTGATAAGAAAATTGAAATGAAATTATTTGTTCTGGATGTATATGATTTTTGGACTATGAAACGTGGAAAGGTTAGTTGTTATATTGGAACTTAAGAGGAACAAGGCTTGTTGCTTGGGCACGTCAAATAAAGAAGTGTATTCGATTTTGAGGCATTTCTTGCAATTATTATTTAGTTCGGGCTTAGGAGAGGTAATCAAGAAATATATAACCTCCACGATGAACCTGACAATGTAAACCATATAGGCTGGAAAGATTGAAGTTGGCTGGGCATGTGGCTCGGATATCAGAGGATGAGATTCCCAAGATAATAATCCGTGGGGCCATTGATAGTACCATAATCTGTGGGTGAGGAATACCCGTCTTAGGTGGATGGATGGCGTGACGGAGAATCCTGGAAGTTAGCTTCCCAACAGCGTGCGGACTGGCGGAAATTATTGGAGGAACCAATAATGAATGGTCTGTCGAGTCAATAGAAGAAGAAGATTATTTAGTTTGCCTATGCTGGTTTCTTCATTTAATTACACTTTTTTCTTCTAATTCTAACGGTTCCATGTTACTGGTATTTGTAAGGTAAACTTGTGAACTTTCCTTTAATTCCATTACCAAGGACTGTATTCGTTGTGTTTAAGCTATATTATATAAATCAACAATAGAGTCCAAAACTCCTACAACGCCGCCGACTGAAGTATTTAACTATTATCCATATGGTGTTGCCATACTCGGTTGGTCAAACTAACTGTGGGCCAACCCCCAATTTACAAGCTATACAACTGTTTGTAATTGTACTACGGTTGATACTTGGCGTATTATTTGAGGTAACTCGATATTACTCTAGAAATTGAAGTTCAGTTTAGTACATATCTTTAACCTACTAGCAAGCCTACTAAAATATGAGTACAGTTTTGAGATATTAAATTTTTGTTTTTTATTTTTTTTAGTTGGTTTTTCAGATAAAAAAAAAGAAATTTTATAATAAAAATAGCTTTAAAATATTCCTCTGCATTCTCTGTATTAAAACAACAGTCCTAAAATCGAAAAAATTGTGAATACAAAAGGAGATAAATCCATATTTAATCATTTTAAATTTTTTAATATTTTTTCACAAATTTAGCGTCCTACATGCAGTGGTAACACGGTTCACCATTCAAAACATACTAAAGCCAATCTAATTTTTCTAAAAATAATTGTCTCAAATAAATAATCATTTCATATTAACCTGAATTATGCATATGTTTGTGCTTCCTGAAAAATTTTCAAATTTGGATTTACCCCCTTTTGCATCTCAACGCCTCATATCTTGTTTTATTTTTTAATTCGATGATCTCCATTTAATTTTTTTTTTTTAAGTTTTATATTTTTAGTAAAGGCAGAAAGCTTATATCATTAAGCTTTTAACAATTTTTAAATATATTTATAATTTTAAACGACCGAACAATACGAAAGACTAAGCAAAGACTAATTCCTCTATATGTTGCTATGTAACGCCCATAAAATATTACACTACTAATAGTTATTTTTATATATAACAGAGCCTTACTCGCGAATGAATCACCACTAGAAGCGTTACCTGCTTTAAAATAAGCCCCCTAGATCGAGAATATTGAGGATAAGAAAGTTCAATGGAGTGACGAATACTTCAGTATAATGGTACAATTTTAATCATTCCAAAGATTTGTTTGTTAAATCATTAAACACCACTTTGTGTTGCTATGGCTAATCGGACGATGCTACAGTGGGCAATCCTCAATTTTCCATATCCAAGTATTATCCTATCCGTTGCTAGGTAACGCCCATATTATTATTACAACAATAAGATTTTCAACAATAAGATAGTTGAACACTGATGATGAAAGGTATGTAACTATAGAAAAAAATAAACGGTCTTATAATCATTCCCGTCATAAGTCATTAATAGACAGAAATTAAAAGCCACTTCACGTATTAAATTATAGAAAAAAAAATATTCCCTTTCTTGAATTGACGGAAAAAGCTCACTAGGAACATAACCTATCGAATGACCATTTTAATATCGATAATGGATAATGAAAGCTATGTAACTGTAAAAAATAAACCAAGAAATTAAAAGCCACTTCGTGTACTACATTATAGAAAGTATTTTTCATCCTTGAATTGACTGAACAAACTCCCTTGGAACGTAACCTATCGAATGACAATTTTAGTTTCGATAATGGTTAATGACAGGTATGTGACTGTACAAAATACTTATGATTCCTGTCATAAGCTCATAATAAACAGACATTAAAACCCACTTCATGTATTAATTTATAGAACAAAATATATTCCTACCTTGAATTGACCGAATAAACTCCCTTGAAACATAAGCTATCGAATGACAATTTTAATATCGATAATGGACCGTAAGCTATATCAGCTTACACAGTCGCACCTGAGCGATATTACTCTTTGAATAAATACGCCACTCCACTGACGTAAGCCACATAAAGTGGATGAGTCCATCATTATGATTGATGACAGAACTGTGTCTGTGGCAAAGCTCATATATAGCTTTTATTTGTATAGGTCTTCAAAACTTATTTATGACTGTTTTAGGTCACTAATATCTAAATAATATGTAGACATTATATATATTACTATGTCTTATAGTCAAATATATTTCAAATATTCTATTTGATTTTGGGATGCGAGAGTAGTCATTTAAGATGAGTACTCAAATCATTATTTATTCAAACGTCCCCACTTTATTCTTAATTGGATTATTTTCCAGAGGTTGGTTGTGTGTTTATCAATTTACTAATTAATTAAACCTTCAATATATTATTCACAAACATATGGTGCATATGGGGTAAGTAAGCACCAAAATAATTATAATGAATATACTTTATTAATAGAATTTGAAATACGATTAATGATTGAGATATAATGTAGGATTGTCATAAAATACATAGAGAACTTAAATTACAACTTATCTTGTAGAACTTGTTACGTCTAGACGTCGGTTCTAGACCTGGTCTCCTTCTTCCGTGTCTTCGCTCCTTCTTCTTCGGGATCATTTCAGAGAGTCCTTCTATAAAGGTGGAGTCTTGGACTCCCCACGGGACGATACATAGCAATATATTGTTATATTGGCAGTGAGCCTAATCTATGAGCTCAAGGGCAAAAGTCAGATCCTTTTATCTGAATAATATTTGAATAACAAAATGGGATGGCACCCTGAGATCGTTTTTCTTAATATATGTTTTTCTATATCATTAATTAATAAGAGACATATCCCTCTCTTCTCCAAAGGTTGACTGACCAGGAATTATTTATCGAATGAAGATCCTTTTTAATTTTTTTAAATAACATTATATTTATTTGTGCTGATCATGGTTACCAGACAATATATAAAACTACTTACAAAAAAAGGGGACACAATATATGAATGGTAATTTCTCGACCATTGTTTCATCCAGTTCCTTCCATCATGAGTTGACCGCTCCTTCGGAAAAACTGCCACTGCATGTCTCTTTCCCTATTTATGTAGGTACTATTTCAGATAGTGTCTCATATAGCAATATATTTATATATATCTTAGATGTATGTTTTGAAATAATACACCAAGAGAAAAATAGTTTCAAATGGAATATAAAAGAAATGATAACTATAGAGAAGTATCAACATCGCGCTGTAGTGGGATATTCAAGGTCTACTTCCGTGTTGTACAAATTTAAGAAACTCTTAATGATTGGTTTTATTGGAAATTTAATTAACATATGATTTATATGATATGTAACCTTCAAATGATTTACAGTTGTGTTTAAGACTTCTATACATATTATAAAACAAAGTCCTCGGCCGCGTTTGTTAGCGGTAAACTCAATAACTACTTCACAGAATTGCATGCGGTTTTCACCAATTGATAGAGTGATTCACCAGGAAGGTTTAGGTATATAATTTGTCGAGGTTTTGTTTAAATGGGTTGGAATACCGATGGGTTCAACACAGACAGCCCTTATTACCCGAGCAAAGCCGGGGTGGGTCGCTAGTAATAAATAAAGTTTATGATTGTGAATTAGTTCAATCATTACAGAAATCCCCAACATATATATATATTCACATGTATATACAGTATTGAATAGGTATTTGGTTGATTGATGTGTTAATATCTATTCGTCATAAATTTATTAAAAGTATCACTTATTTCTTAACTCCTTACAAGTGTCAATTTTATATTTAGAATTGAATAAGTTTAAAGAATTGACGGAATCTCGAGAACCCTAAGTAACAATTAACAGGTTTTTCGTCATAATTAAGGGTATCCTCTTTATAGGGTTTGGGCCCAGGAGGTCTGTGTATCCCACACTGGCCATCCGTGCCTGTTAACAGATTAAATAAAATAATTTGCCTCAGCTGGATTTGAAACCCGGGACCTTCAAGCAGAGCAAGTCAGCATTCTACACACTTAGCTACCTCACTCCCTCCAAATATACATATATATACACAATATATTTTTAACCTTTAAGTAATTATAATAAGTAAATGAGTCCTAGTTTTATGTTCAACTTAGTGATTGAACTTAATTTTCATGATTGTAGTTCACTAAAATCTATAACTACATATTCACTGCTAGGGAAATTAATATGAATAATAATAATTAATATTTATTTGAGAATATTATACAAAAGTCATTTGGCATATACTGTATCTGTGTTGTACCTTTGAAAACCTTCCCTAAGGGATTCACGTGGAAGCTTGGATGGAGAAACTTCCCAATGAAGGCACTTGCGTGTGTAATCTCTCTGTAGTAGATCCCAGCATAGACGTTTCAGTCTCCTTGTCGGATTCTGGAGTAATTTGTCTGTCAGTAATGATTGTAACAGTAAGTTTGGGAGTCTAGCAAGCGAGTCATGGAATACTTTGTAATGTTTCTTAATCACTCACGAGTGGTACATCCAAGTCTTTGTGTAATGATTTATTAATTATGTAAAAGGCACAGCGTGGCCATGAATATGGGAATAATATAGTCTAGAAACGTCGCTAAAAAATGGTTTTATCAATTGACTGAATCTTAACAACTCTAATAAACTTGGGTAGATATACAGCCCCGGTGAATAAGTTGTTAAGTCGAATTTTGTCCAGAGAGAATAGACTGTATGGTGGAGCGGAATTGTGTCATTCTCGTAGTTTTTGGCTTGAAATGTAGTGGTTATACGAGCAATACACCTCTTTTTCAAGCCAATGCCTGACTTAGCCCCTTACTCACTAAGAAAATAACCCGATTCCCCTTCCCTTTGTACATAAGACTTATTTTGGAGAAAATTCGGCTTAACCAATTACTCCCCGGTTTTATAGATAATAGCTTTCCTTGTAAATAGAACATTTCATTCATACAACCTTCTGAAACATAATTCCAATCATATTTTAGATATCATTAGTTCATAAATATTATTTTTCGTGGAAATAAGCATTCTATATAGAATAAACATTTTATTAAGTAACAGAAAATCGCAAGACACTTTGATTTTTTTTTTAATTCTCCTTTCTATTTAATATCTATTTTCAATTAAAAAATGTTTGATCATATAGACAAAAAAACAAAACAATATGGTATCTATTCCGCGGATTTTCGCTTCGAGTTGAGTTATAAGTGTTAACTGTTTATTAGTTTCATTTTTAATATTTTCTAATAATACAATTCATAGTGAGCTTTAGTATGGAAAACAGAATGTAATTATGGGTAATGAGTAGATATCGGTAATCATTTCATCAAGAAATAAAAGTTTCAACAAACTTTTCGAAGTGTAGATGATGTATGTTTGTTCATGATAGCTAGTATTTTTCCGAAAATATTAAAATGGGAAACGAAAGAAAAGTTATTGTGACTCAACTCGAAGCGACAAACTGCGGAATAATTACCAACAATATTATTTAACCATCTTATGAAATTTATAAATTTTCATTGAGAGATAAGTAATCAAAATCAACAATTAAATATGAACGGCTGAACCGAGTTCGATGAACCCTGTAATCCATTTTTTTTTTTATTGCACCTACAAACAATTTAAAAGGTAAAATCAACTGCTTTCTTGTTTTAACGGGGGCGGGATTCAACAGCACTTCAGCAGTTCTGCTAAAATATTTTATGGTCAAATCAATAGTATTGCGATCCCACGCAGGCCGCTCCCTTGCATTGCACTTGTACAACAGGATCGATTTAATGTATTTCAGTTAATAATTCTATAGTCGGCAGGCTAAAAATACTGCACTAATCGAACGCATCCAATCGTACGATACTAAAATCAATCTCTTAATTAATAATTATAGACCATTTAATGCTTAATCATCGGGAAGTAACCTATATGTCAATCTGAAACACATTATTACAAAATGAAATGATACATAAAATGTCATACGTAATCAATATCCGATATTACCAAAAATAATTGAATGAACGTGTATATGACGTATAGAGAATGTCGTAATGCAGAGAAAACTATATCATTTTTTACCGAATAGAATATTCTACGAAGGAAATATATTCGTCCAATTTTTAAAACCTCAAATCTTTGTAAATCATTATTATTACCATTTATGGAAACATCAGTTTAACTGTTAACGTTGTCACTGTCATAACTCAAAAAAACTAAATTTCAATAGAGGTATTTGAAGATTCCATGTGAGTTGCAAGAATTGAAATAATGATGAAATGAGCTATATATTTTTAAAGATTAAAGTTAAAACAAAAAGACTATGTTAATTTGTGTGGATACAAAGAAGTTTAAAGTCGAAATAAATTATATTGAGGGGCTACTCGAAGTTTTCGCATCACAACAACGCGCCACATCAAAAAATATTGTAAATGGAATATCTGATATGTCATTCCTGAATTAAAAAGCTTCGACCAATAAGATTGCTCCTTAAGGCTTAACTCAAAAGTTCGATTTTTTGAGATATGTCGTTGTTCTTCTGAAGGAATTTATATCGCTTCGGTTTTATTTATCAATAATTTTATTAATTAAAAACCATTGAACTACTACTATCATGAAGGGTCTTGGTTTCAGTACAATGTAGAGAATTCATTTTTTCTAAGCAAACCATTTTGTAGGTATATGATTCAGTCAAGATCACACTGCAACGACAGGTCCCCCCAATACCCATTTTCCAGAGGCTGGGTGAGCCCAAGGGGGGTATGCAGATCCCAGAGGATACATCCGTGGATATCAACAGATAAAATAATGTGTCTGCAAAAGACATTATTTTGGGACCTTCAGATCAGCAAATCAGCGCTCTATACACTAAGCTACTCTCATAGTTTTATTAATTATATCCTACAAATTACAAAAGAATAATTATTTTTTTAAACTCCAGTATAATCGTAAATTTATTCGGGTTTATAACCCAACATTAAAATCTCCTCAAGCAGAAAATTGAATCACCAGCTCGACCTACTTTTCCGTTCGTACCTAAAATGATCGCTCCTCCTTCCGCCGCCAGCAATTCATTTGAGATATTTCTGAGCTGATGATAAAAATGAAGAAAAATAATGGCTACAGAGTTTGGGAGGGGGTAGTTTTGTGTGTGGAGCGCAGAGTTTCTGAACTAAAAGATCTCGCATATGAATTGTTTAATTTAACCGCCATAGATCGATCTTGTGGGATCGCGGAACGCCCTGAGGCACACCAATTTGGGGGAACCTAGCCAGCCTCTAGAATTTGGTGGTGTGGATCTCGGCCAAATCGTCTCCTTACACAACCGTCAGTTTTGAAACATTATAATCTCTACAAGTACTGAACCCAAGAACCCTTCATGGGTTGTAGATCAGGTGAAAGGGCTTCGAAATTAGTTTTCGTGAATTTAATTGGGTAACTTTGTGGGTAGTTTATATTTCTATAAACTATGTACAATATGCTATTGAATATATATATATAAGCGTGTGTGTGTGTGTGTCCCTGATTTGTTTTATTCATTGAAGTAATTTTATTTCAACGCACGGTTATGTACGGTCACTGTGTACAGTTGTTACTCAATCAAACAGAAGAGTTAAAATATCCTCCTTTTGACTTTAATATCTAATTAAACACGTATTAAGATTTATCATATCGAAATTCAAACCTCATGCCCCAAATAGAAAAATTGTAAGCTCCCAATTTAGAGCTGAATCAAGTTCAGTGACGGAGCTTTATTACCATCTTTAACTTATCATCTTATGATTTAATATCCTTTGCGTGGAATAAGAATAAACATCTAGATTTTGTTGATATATAATCAATAAAATCAAACAACTTATTATTCAAAAGTAATAAAATAATACGTAGTCTAGTAAAAGTTTTACTAAATGATATAGAGCGACAAAGAAGGTTTCTACAAGCCTCAGTTAATTACAATATCTTTTTATCTATGTAACCGATATCCAAAGAAGTAATTTATTTTTAGATAAGGTTAAATAAAAACTTAAGGCTTTTGTTATATTTATGATAAAAACTTCTTCATATACGGTATAAGTTAAATAGTATATTTCTCTGTAATAAATGTATATAACTGCAGTGTTGTAGGGGTAGTGTATTGCAAACCCCGAACTAGAAAAGAAATATTGCACTCAGATAAGGTTAGGAGTACAGACCGAATTATTCGGCTGGACATTACCAATAAACGTTTCATAAAAACAAAAAAGTGGCATGAAGAAACAAGAATGTCCATTATAAAAAATACATTTTAAAAAAATCAGTTAAAAACTGGGTTCAAATAAAATGAACAAAATTTTATAATAGAATAGTTTTGAATTTGATTGTACCATGTACCCTCTAGTATCTATTAAAAATTAAAGTCTCCATCGAACATCAGAATACTCCTAAAGTGGAATACAATAAAACAATCTTAAACACTCCTAAGAGACTTGTGCATGCCCCTAATAGTTCATTGCATTAGGATATTACTTATAAGTAACGTTACATAACCCGAAACATAGCAGTAACGTTTTATGTCGGCTGTTAGTACTGCATGAAAACATATATTCAAAACCTTTTAGAAGATTGACTCTGGCAGAGGAAAAAACAGGACAAAAACTGAATCTTCAGCGGACTCGGCATACCATTGATTTCCCTAAAGGCCGCCGACAACTGCGACTTAGTTTTTAATAAGCCCCGTCGGTCCATACTTAATAGAAGTCCCGGTCTCAAGAGGACTTGGTCATAAGAGGTCGCATGGGACCACTAAAGAGTATCGTCATTCAGGTTCGTTTATTTCACTTCTTTTAAACTCTTTTGTCTTCTACCTACTTATTCATTCTGACGGCTTCCAGGATATGAGACCATATTTCATGTGAGTTGACGCCCTTTTTGAAAAATATGGTTTTTATTCACTCCCTTCATTTTCCTAGCAACAAAATACGTAGGTATAACAATAAAAAAATTCAATAGGAAAATACTTTGGGATAATGTGGACTACAGATAAAAATTGGTAAATTGAGTTATTCTGCTACGAAGATAACTTAATTACCTCAATAAACGGATATGCATTTTATTATATGTTTAAGTTTACTATTTCGGTGGATGTAGTGTAAAATGTAAACTATACCGTATAGCAAACTGAGGTAAAATTTAATAATGGTCCGCACCGTATCGTGAGTAAGAATAATCATAATTATGATGTAAATCTTAATTATATGGTTACATTTTACATGAGGAAGCAGACTGGTTCAAAGTATGAAGAGCTCAAGTGCAAAATACCTTTGGTTCGAATCCAGCTTTTGCAGATAAATCATTCAACCAATTAACAGCCAAATAGGGGCCTCAATTCAGGGAAAAAATTGTGGTTGAGCGTGATCTCTGACAAATCTCCCAAACAGAACAGTCTGCATCATGGACTGAATTTAATATATCAAATAAACCAGAACCAATGTATGAAAGGTCTAGTACATTGTGGAGACTGAACTTTGTAGGAGTGGTAATGATATTCTTTTTTGGTAGTTATTGTATTAATTGTAAGTTTTTAAGAAACTTAGTGTATAGATAATTAGGAAGCGGGGTAACACTGCGCGTAGACGTTAAGAGGCTGAACTGAAGATAAACTATTAAATCTGTTAATAGCCACAGCCATATCCTGTGAGATCGCAGAACCTCCTGAAGCTCATACAGCATCTATAAATCAGTCGGTTCCCTAACCACCCCTAAAGTGGGGGAAAAACCTGGAGGTTGAGTATGATCTCGAACACAGCCTGTAAGCAACCGTTGGGTTAGAACCAGCACAGTCTCTAATACAATGTAATGAACCCAAAGACCCTTCGTGGGCTGCAGTTGTTCAGGCTTATATGATGTATTAAATTATTAGGCAAATAAAAGGGAGAGGGGTCAAAATAAACGGTTTATTCTGTTTCGATTTTTGTTAAATCAAAAATATGTCCCGGTACGAATAACTATCCAACCCAGCTCTATAATTTAAATTACTCAATCCATTATCACCCATACTAGTGCCTGTGGGATCTGCAGTTCTTCCTGGGGTTCACCTAGCATCTATAAATTGAGTACCATCAATTGGGGGAAAAGGCTCGTTGTTGAGAATGACCTCGACCAATACACTACCGTTGGTTTAGAACCAGCACATTCTCTAATAATATCTACTGAACACAAAGGTTGTAGTGGTTAAGGTTGATATATTTTATTAAACTATTAGACAAAGAATAGGAAGAGTAGGATCAAAAATCATGTATTCTATTTATTTATTTTTTTGTTAAATCAATAATAAGTACCATTTCAAGAAACCTATTCTAAAATTCTGTATCTTATTATTTCATGTTCCTCCATTCGAGCAATTACAAAAACTAGACAGTATTAACTCGGTTATTAAAAGCTGAAATATTTTATGACAACGCCATCAATATCCTCCCCCACGAGGCAGATAAATTAAGAACTTTATTAAAAACAAAATGAAAAATATAGGTAACAAAAAAAAAGTGGGAAGGCCTTTAAATAAATTGCAACAGTTTATCTCGGAGGTTTATTCTCTCTCCCTACAACTTAATTAGTCACAAATGGTCCTCAACGGCCGTTGGTTATTATAATTATTTTTCCCCCTCCAACGTTATCTTCTTAAATTAATAATTCATCAAGGCTATTGTTTTAGATGTCACGTTGGTTGTGAACGAATCTGGATTGTTTAAAAGATTCATATTTTTTGATTGTGCAAAATAAATTGTAAAATGAGAGTTGACCACTTAACCTAAAATTGTAATAAATTACCATGCTTTACAATAAATTGCAGAATTCATATAAAACCTTCACTTTATAGGCGTTCCAACATGGATTGCTTCAACTTGTTAGAGCAGAGCTCCATGCCTCTCGATCCAACCAATCCTCTTCCTGGGACTTCGACCAGCCACCTCCTCCTGGACTCCCTCCATCCACCTGCTTCTGGACCGTCCGCTTCCTCTCTTCGCTGGTGGAACCCAATCCAAAAGCCGGTTTTGCAAACATTCGTCCTACAATTCTCTTCACACGGCCGTACCAATTCTATTCTATCCTTTCATTTACCGATGTACTCCTATCCATCCTCTATCGAATTTCTTCATCCCTTATTTTACCTAAGCTTCCCAAGAAATCCGCCTGCACCTTTGAGTACAGAAGGCGGTTCATGTTTCATTGTCCATGTCTCAAAGCATATCTAAGAATAAAAACCCACTGGTTGTGAAAATTCAATACTTGTTTTCGTTTGAAATCTCTTCATTCCAGAAGACTGGAAGTATCTTTCCGGTATCCTTTCGGCATTACTCCACCTTTCTTTTGATATCATGCTCAGACGATCCGGTACCATCGAAATAAGAACCTAGGTACTTAAATAAATAAACTCACATTTTTACATGCCTCCCTGTCAACTATCACTATCACTAAAGGCCATATACTAAATTATAATATAATATAACTTATAGAATTATAGTTTATTGAAATATAAGCTAAATTATAGTTATTAAAAATCCTACAAATCGCCTCATAATTATTGATCGGTGAGTTAATAAAGTATTTGTGCGTAATCATCTCATTAAATCCATAGCCGAAACTAGTAAGACCATCTCTTTTAGTAGAGATCCACTAAGGTGGTGTGAGTTGTTAAGGAGCCAATTCCAACCTGTTGATTGAATTCTAGGCTTTAACTTTTTTTATTTATTTGCTGATAATGAATTATTAGTGTAGATCTTCAAAACATATAGTGATTTTCTTCATAACAGTTTCATTATGTTCAATCAGTAATTCCCATTTCCCCTTTCAGAGGATATAATATAAGAGAGATGAATACAGATCTCAATTGTTCGCGTGTACAATTATTATATATTTGTATTATATTGTTCCCCCTATATATTTCTTTAATTACATTCCACATTCCTCTATCATGGCTGTCACTGACACTCCGACACGATTTCAATTATCGCACCAGTTCAATAATGTTTTGGAAATGAATCATTTCGCACTAAACTCACAACCACTACTGTTCTAATGGCTCTTTGCTACACTAATCTCGAAATATTAATAAATTTCATTTTCAATCGAAACATTGGTTTAAATCAAATACCACTGGCGCGACAGCTCATTACTGGATCCTGGCCTCCTCTAGCAGCCACAGTTAATCCACTTCGTTGAGTGCAATCACCGTCCAATTCCAAACCCCGAGCAGGGTACTCGAATCACAATCGTTTAAAAACTTTTTTTTTAAAGTGAAAACCTGAAAAAAGTAAAGATTTTAAAGTCGCGTAAAGCCGATTTTTTTTAATATCATGTCTCCTGTAGTATCTCTAATATAACAAAAAAAAAGTTCACGGGTTGTAGCGGCACAGGTTTTAAGCTTATAAAGTTTGAACATGGGATTTTTTTCCACTGGCAATCATTATGGCACGTATTTTAAGTGACACCTAATTTCAATTAATTCCTAGAATATATATTTTTCTATAGGTTGCTATGTATCGTACCGGGCGGCATTATAAAAATAAATATGTTTTTACACAAAGAGCAATGTTTGGTTTGAATAGAAATAGGTCGCTCAGGTAAGAAGGGTTTGCCCACATGGTCAAGGTGGGTGAAGAAATTACAAAAGGAAGGGGGTCGAAGATTCCACTTTGAGAGGGACTCTCTGAAGAGATCCGGAAGAGGAAGGACCGAAGACGCGAAAGACGGAACCCGGCGAACTTTGCAGGGCGCAGAAGATCCGGAGGGGGCCTGGCGAAGACCTACCTATAGACCTAATCTACCCATGTTTCCCATATAACCCGTAATTTAATTCCTGTTATGTATTTTATGGCAATCATCTGTACATCTGAATCATTATGTGTAATTCTCAATGTATTTACTGAATCATTATAAATCTTGTTTAAAATCCTTTTAAAAAAAGTATATCTATTTTAATTCTTTTGGTACTTACTTACGTACCGCAGATGCACTACACAATTATGACTAATATATTGATGGTATAATTGACTAGTAAATTGGTAAACGCACAAAGGGCCTCTAGAAAAGAATCCAATTAAGACTAAAGTTAGAAGAATAAATTGAGTAATCATCCTAAATTATTACTCTGGCATCCCAAAATCAATTAGAATATTTAAAATTTATTTAAGCTGTAAAATATAGCAATATTATATAAAATATTTGTATATAATATATTTTACTAGAACATTCCATAATTCATAAAAATATCAGGACAATAGTATATTGGTCTTGATAATGCAGCTGCATAAAATTTAAAACAAAAAATATTTGAAAACCACATCTATCACATCTAAATTTTCTACATCTAGATTAGACGATTTCTAGAAACATTGGATTGAGAATTGAGTGGATAAAGCTTTTTTTTTAATCTCGCAACGAGTAGCTAGAGGCTTAGTTTTTATCAGTTAAGTTACTTGTGTTCTCATAACACTTAAGTATTTTTACCAACATCATAAACTTATTAACCTGTAACAATCATTGTATGTAAAATCGTTTTCATTGCAAGGGATTATCCCACTAATGTTTAAATAAATATATATATAATTTAAAATAAAATAAAACAATGTATTTGAAAACCCTTAAGTTGTGAAATATATTCCGTGTTGTAACTTCCTTGAACTCTTCTCTTCTATTATATGTATATATAAAAACCTGTACCACTACAACACCTGAACGGGTCTGGGGTTCATTACATGGTAGAGACTGTACTTTTGATGGACAATGATTGTGCAGGGAGGTGATTTGTCCTATATCACGCTCAACTGCTAGACCCCCCCCCCCTCATATGTATATACACCAGCTCTAAATGATTAAGATTAGAGAGAGTATTGTGAGTAGAGAGGAGACGGTATGGTTATACTAGAGTTTTAAAGAGTGTAGTCATTAAGTTAGTTACAGAGTTTTCACTAATTTATGTTAAAACTAAGTTAGTCTATTGTTAATAAGTCTGCCAAGTTGGTTGACATAAGAAAGTCACTGTGCGTCTATGTTATATTATTCATTATCAATATAAATATATATCTTTCTAACAAGTCGTCCATCATTTGTTAACATATCGAAACTTAATTATATCTTTTTTTTTTATGAGCTAATGTTATTATTTATTACTGTGTTTTTTTCTTTTTTTAGAAAACTGAAGAGATTGAACATTGGAGGAAACGACCTGAACAGAGTTCCAAAAGACGCCCTTTCTATCTTAGACACGTTGAAAAAGTTGGAAATGCAAGAGAATTCGATCTCTCAAATCTCTGAAGGGGACTTCGAAGGTAATTTAGTAAATTTATTCATCTCTTCTTTGAAGTTTCCAATACAAATATTATCTTAAAATGTTATTTCTTCAACACATCTTTGTATGCATGAATAATTATCAATAAATATTTTAAAATATAATGTATAATATAGAAATAATTAAAAATAACCCAGTAGATATGATTAGGGATTAGTTAAGATTGTAAAACGCAAAGATAATGTGTAAGGGAAGGTGGAAATCCATACATACGATTTTTTTATTTTATTTAAGAGTATATTGTTCATCAGAATGTACCCAGATTAGGTTTCACAGCCGACAATTTCTTGTTGACTTAACACATGACAAATAAGCAGTCTTTTATAGCAAGTAATGATTTTTACGTTATTAAGTATACTGTCATAAGAGCACAAAACCCTTAAATTTCTCGTGTAATACAAGGTTCACATAACACAAATGGTTTATTTTTGTATATATTTGTTAAAAAATATCCCATTGACTTTGTAGATAGGGTAACGAAATTTTGATAAGATTTGTTGTATCTTATTTGAATTATTGAAATTTGACATAGCATAGTATCAAAAGAAATATCCCTTCCAGTCGAGTAATCTGGGTGTAAAAAAAACAATCTTAAATCATAATAGGTGGTTATAATTATTTTGTGTGTGTGTGTGTGTTAATGATAAATTTATGTTTTCGATCTCGGCGTACCTCCACATAATTGTAAACACTTAAACAACAAATAATATATTTGTAAGTTTTTTCAATTTTGATCACCGAATAATGAATGATAGGTTAAAAGTTAATATTTGATATTTTAAACTGGATTGAATTTTCAACAAAATTTGTTTCGTTTGTTTTAACTGTTCAAAAAAAAAGAAGGGGGGGGGGACAAATTCAAACATTTTTACCTATTTTGGCGATATTAGAAATTTCGGTAATAGTAACTTCATACGTTTTTAGGACATACCTCGTAGTGAGTATGAAATAAATATACCATTTCTTAAATACAACACTTCAAAGTGGGCAAAACAGATTTATGAATATTTCTTAGAGTTTTTATGGTGGAGGATAGCATTAGGAAAGCTAGTTACATAACATTATATAAGACTTCGGATAAATATAATTAATATTTGTATTATGTGATGCTATAACATTGAGGATATAACACATAAAAATGGTTTGGGTTGCAAAAGTTAGGTATGTTGTATGTATCTCTTCTCTCCTTCAAAAGAGAGACAGGCAACCTTACTTTGGAGATTATTTTTTTTTATCGAAAATAATAATAAACTTTATTTCTCATCGACTCTCTTCCATATCATTTTCTTATACGATTTTCAATTTTTAAATTTCATGCAAGTTACACATTGAGTATGATAAAAAATTCAGTACAGCTACTGAGATAGAGGGTCATGAAAATTCTCTGTACTCTCTAAGAAGCTAGCTCAGTCAAAGGTTTCTCTCTAACATTATTCAGTGCAGTAGAGAGCAAAATTCATATCAAGTAATCTTGTAGAGGAACTTATTTTAAAGCAGAAAACTCTTTAAGTAGTGATTCATTCACGAGTGAGGTTATCCGGTTTAGTCAGTTTGAAACTAATTTGGCCTAGAATATGCAACGAAATTCACCGGTTGGCTAATTCTTCTTCAGTTCAATAATTTATATAGAATAATTAATTTAAATATAGGGTTTATAATATAAGAAATAGTAATTATTGGCATAATTAATTTCACTATCAATTGTCCTCGAAGATAAAAGTACGAAGATGGGTAAGAATGTATAATTTTAGGAGCCTGACAATTTTAACTACCTTATGGAAAAATTCTGGGAGCGGAGTGGCTCAGTGGTAAAGCACTGAGTAGCCATGCCGGAAATCCTGGTTCAAATCCCGCTGCAGGCAGTCACTTTTATTAGTCTGTTTGCGGCGGGAGATGGATCATATGGGATCTAGGACACTCCTGGGGCTCACCCAGCCTCTATAAAATATTATCAAAAATAGGGTACCCAAAATAAGGGGGAAAAACCTGGCGGTTGAGCGTGACTTCACCTCCTTGCAGAACTGTTGTCCATGAAATAGTACCTTCTCTACCATATACTGAACCCCAGACTCGTTCACGGGTCGTAGTGGTTACAGGTTTTATGGAAAAATTCATGGCGCACAGTGTAAAAACTGAGTAGGTGAAATTATGATTACTATGAAGCGGTGTACAATTTGGAGAATATGCATCATTCAATCCGATTCCAGAACGAGTGTTTTTAAAAATGAACTTTCATAATTTGTTTTTATCTCTTAGTTAAAAGAAAAACTTAACAATAAATCTTCAATAAATAAAACATTAAAAAAAAAAGAATTATAAGTGCTAGGAGAAATTATTTTTAACATAGAATGGCAATTAAAAAAAAAAAAACTACAACACATAAAGAGTTACTGGTTAAGTACATGTTAGACGTTACATGGAAATGATTTGTCCGAGATCACACTAATTAACCCGGGAGAGGCACACCCATGAGCATTACCCTCATATCTTTGTTTAAGTATAACTATCCCACAGTTAATTCTATTACATTGAGATATTGTCTAGATGGACCTGAATGGACATACTCAAAACTGTCCGATTCACACTACGTGCTAAGAGATATGAGTTGCTAGACTCAAGTTTGTTTCACAATCTGTGCGGGAATATGGAAACGTGGGGATTCCCACACGGCTACACTCTTAACGTTCCAACATTCGTTTTCACTGCAGCAGGTTTTTATTTTTATGATTTAAATATGGTGTAAAATATTGTTATACAATCTTTTTTTCTTATATTATTTATATCCTATTTATTTCTTGTTTCTGTGCCTTGGAAAATTAGAAGTGGAATTAACAAGTAATATTGATGGTAATATCAGTGTGAGGGAAATGTTCATGGGGACACCCATCTCGAGTTTCTGGTAACGACCTTAAAGAGGTTGGGTTAGCCCCAGGAGGGTCTGTAGATCCCACTGGGTCCATCCGCTGCTGTTAAAAGACTAAATAATTTATCTGTCACAGCCATATTTGATTCCAGAACCTTCAGCGTAGCCACTAAGCGCTCCTATCACTCAGCTACTCCATTCCCTAATTATTTTAAACTGTTTGGTTAATACCATGAAGCCATTCGATGGACTATTCTTGTCTGCTTGTGATACGTTGTTTCCATACATCTTACTTATAAGGAAACCATTTAAAAAAAATTGGTAATCCTTTTTATATCATAGGATATTGTTGCTCTTGTGTACGGATAATTATTCGTTCTAATTATAATAGTAACAATAATAATTAGTAATAATTATTCGTATTCGCTTATAAGCTGTGAAGATATAGTTCAAGCCCATTTAATTAAACCAATTTTCTTCTTGCAATTAAGCTGTAAATTGGTTTATTTCTTTATTGGTTGAAGTTGATTGATTCGCGGTGTATGATATTATACTGGCCCTTAGTCAGTTAGTAAAGTGTTTTTGTACTTTACTAGAATTGAGTAAAGTTCAGCTCAAATGAAAAATAAAATAATATTTAATTCTGTATGCACGAACCGATTAATAAAAGACACAATTCAAACTTTAGGTCAATTTCATACCAATCAAGTGATAAAAAAATTAAAGCAAATAAAAATCTGGAAAATTAGCATTGCTAATCTCACTATGAAATTGAATATTCATGACCTATAAACAAGTGAGGAATTTATTTTGAAATTAAAAATAAAATTAATTAATCCAGGAAACACTTTAAATAACCATTTAAATTAAAACAAAAAAAATTTTGTTTTTTATCATTAAAATGAGTTACATGACGATGCATATGAATCAGCGTCATGGATAATTAAAGACGTAAAAATAATCACGGTCCACAGAGTAATATATAAACGTCAGGATATTTTGTTGATCCATAACGCAAAGAAAGTTGCCAGAATCATCGAAATAGCAGTCCCTTATGATGCACATACGTAATGAACACCAGAGTCAAAGAAATTAAGAAATATCAGGAACATGCTATAGAGTTAAAATTAATTTATCATTTGGAGAAACTGCTCATAACTCCAATAGTCATTTCGTCGAATGGTCGCTTATTGAAAAGCACAAGGGAGGTCTCCACAGAAAGACTTGGCCTCCACATGGAAAAATTAAAATTGGCACAAAAGGCAGTTCTGTTGGATACCTGCTTAAATCAGTAAAGTATATTACCTTTCCCTTGAATTTTGAATTCCGGCATGTGAATTTGGTGTCGGAGAAATCTGTGAGAAGAATTAAAAAAAAAAATAATAATAAAATTGCTGGAGTTCTGAATAGATGAGGTCGAAGTAGCCGTCAACTCGCAGAAAACATCTATAATATAAAGTCCCACTTTTGGAATTCAAAAATATGGTGATTAAACCCCAAGACCTCTGTAGCTAAAATACTATCCATCACCAATAAAAGCCTAATTGAAAGGTTTTGTTTAAATGAAATATAAACAAATAAAATCCTGAGAAAGAATTTACAGGAAAAAAATACGATCAAAATTAACAAACATAGTTTTCGAGTTGTCAAAAGCAAAAGATCGAAAACAAGGTGATAAATAAATACATATAAATAAAATAAAATAATATTTTTTTGGATAAATACATTTTAATTATGAAATCCTTTGAGGGTGAATAACTATTTGTATGGCGTGCCTGATACCTTTTTTCATCAGGGAACTAAGAAATTAGGAAAGTCGGATAAAAAGGTTCCTAAACTCATATGGGTCAATAACGGAATAGCAGTTTATTTTATTTGTTTCTTCTGAAGGAATTTACGAACCAAATGAGTGGGAAACAATGCCACTCAATTGTTTAATTATTTTTTAATTAAACTATTTAATTAAAATTATTTAATCTGTTTGCAGCGGGAGATGGATCATGTAGATGATCTAGGACCCTCCTGGGGCCCACCCAGCCTCTATAAAATAATCTAAAAATAGGCTATCCAAAATAAGGGGGGAAAATCTGGCGGTTGAGCGTGACCTAGGACAAGTCACCTTCCTGGAGAACCGTTGTCCATGAAACAGTACAGTCTCTACCATGTATTGAACCCCAGACCGTTCATTGGCTGTAGTGGTACAGGTTTTTTTATTTAATGGCATTTGCGATTTATTTAATGGTATATTATTCAGGATGATATACAATGTTATTTTACATTAAATTAATATCATTTGATTCCAGGATTGACAAACTTAGACTCCCTTGGATTGGCGCACAACCACCTGAAGAGGATTCCAGCTAAAGTCTTCTCCCACCTCAAGTACCTCAACTCTTTGGAGCTCGAAGGAAACGGAATAGTACACATTGATGCCGAAGCCTTCGTTGGTCTTGAAGGTATGATAATCATAAGCAAAGTTCAATATTATAAAGTTTTAAAGCTAATTTTGTCTGAGTAAAATTGGAATAAATATTAAGGATTTAATAGAGATGGAACATGTTTATAACAAGGACTATTAACCATTTAAGGAGGACAAGTAAGCTCAATTATGAAGAAATAAAAAAAAGTAAAGAATTTCTACAGGACTTCTTTAAAATATTTATAACTATACTAGCTGACCCGGCCAGGTGTTGATGTGGCTGTTGTAATAGTTTCAAAAAATATTACGTTAAAATTTGAATTTTAAAGAAACCATAAATAAATGGAAAAAATGAATTAAATAGATTTTTGATTTTACATTTTATTCATCTTATATCTAAGTATAGTATATAATCCAATGGGACAGTTAAATCGCAAATGGACATTGTCTGCCCTTGAGACTTGTTTATGGTCATAGCAAAAGCCAAGCGTATATCAAATTGAAGTCTTTTGAACGGTTCTGGTGGTATAATTGGAATACGTGGCTATAGGATGATTTCTCCTTTAAAGATTCCAGTCAACATTGCTGCTTCAATAACATTCCCGGTGATATTTTTGATGACTAAACGGTACCATTCCATAATTGGTTGATTCAAATTACGCATAATCAATAATAATGGCAGACCAATATCACTTAGGGGTATGAAAAATAGTTTACATCCTATTCTCAGACCTACTGGATATACACACAAAATTTCATAAGAATCGGTCAAGTCGTTTCGGAGGAGTTTTGTCACAAACATTGTGACACGACAATTTTATATATTAGATTATACTGTATCATGGGAACTGAAAGAGTTCAACAAGTATTTAAATACATATATATAAATATATTTTGCAATAGGCCTATGGCTTAGAACACTTTGGTACTGAAAGTGGTTATGTAAAGTATTTAAGCTAACATACATACAAGTGTGCTAAGGAGTGATGTTAATGAATTTGACAACTATAAGTTATTAATTAATTAATTTTATTCCAACGTTTCGTAAATTTTAGGCCATCGTAAAGGCTTAGAAAAAAATATATCAACAGTGTAGTATTGAAGGAAATACAAAAGTTAGTAAAGCAGTTATAAATTATTTTATAATTTAATCATTTGTTCATTATATGTCATTCTTATTCTTCTTTTACTACCTCTCATACCATTTCTAGTGTCCAGGAACCTCAATATTTTTTGCGAGGCTATTTTGTTTATTTACTTTGTCAATAGATTTTACTGTCATGCGGGTTGTTAGCCCAGCGATTGAGGCCCCGTATCCTCGGGACAACTGGTCTCCTGAATATTTATGTCCCCACAGGAGAGAATGGGTTACCGAGCTATACCCACAGTACTGGGCTTCCCCCAACTTGGAGGACCATTGGCTTACTAGTCAGATCACTGGGTGATGAGGCCGCCAACTCCCTACGGTACATTATATGTCATTCCTGTTTATAAAACTTTTATATTTTGTTAGGAACAGCACTGTTGATACTTTTATTTTATTTTGTACATACTCCCTACTGGGAGCGGAGTAGCTCAGCAGTAGAGCGTTGATTTGTCGTGCCGAACATCCCTAGGTCCAATCCGCCTTTGGCCCATTTTATTTAATCTTTTAGCAGCCGGGGTTGGATCCCCTGGGATCTGGGGAATATCCTGGGCTCACCCAGCCTCTATGACATGTGTGCCAAAACGGTTTCGAAACTCTCTAACACGTACTGAGCACAAGACTCATTCATCTTCATGGATCGTAGTTGCTCCGATGTCCCATGATGTAGTTGTACGGATGGCCAGAAAATAAATTTTACTTATTTCTGTGAAATTCATTCATTATTGTCAACAATAATCAATCCTATTATCTAAAATTCGTCTTTGTTATATTATATCCTTCGTCATTAACAATTTGTTTATTTAAATCCAAAGCGCTTTAACCCTTTAATGTGCGCTCGACCCCCGATCAACGAGGCATCGCAAAGCCCATGAGGGAACTGGGTTAGAGAACCACAGGGTTAGGGAACATTTAAATTAAATAATAAGGCCACAACTCCTCCGTGGTGGCGGATTCCACCAATTAGCCAACTCGGGCCGTATTAATGGCTCTGAATAAAGCACAAACACGGCGCATAATCCCCGGAACAATTATGAATGAATTATTGGATCAGACCACACACCTCCTGTGATAGATTCATATCGATTCATTCATCAAAAATTTATTCGAAATATGACCTGATTAACAGAACCATACTTCATTCTCCCTAATAAAGTATTCATTCCCTTATTCATGTAATTTAAATTTATAAATCTGCCTTTAATAATCTAGGATTTAAAACAGTTTGAAATTACATAATAATTTTATTATGTCAACTATAAATATTACTAACTGCAAATTATTAATTAAAATTATATATTATCGAATAAACATTACAAATT
This sequence comes from Troilus luridus, assembly GCA_964056705.1. NCBI lineage: Eukaryota > Metazoa > Arthropoda > Insecta > Hemiptera > Pentatomidae > Troilus > Troilus luridus. The sequence continues at coordinate 49,853,245 of OZ057416.1, forward strand.
ATTAAAAAAATATAAATCATTAACTATGACCCACTATCTTCTTGACTTCTATCGAAACATTATTGTCTCTCGTGTCGGTAACTCGATAAAAGCTATATTGTTATAACTACTTGGATAGCATGCATCAGGTATAAAATTTAAGTGGCATATCTTTTCCAAAAAAGACTACCTTTCTTAATACATTAAATATTTCCTATAAGCGATATTATTATCTTAACAATCCGCCATTTCCTAAGGAAATTCCGCCCTATTGGACGTAGCTTGCACAGACTCTACAGATAATCGGATAAGGAAGAGATTAATCCATACAAGGGGGTGCATAATAAAGGCAATTGCCCCGGGCTGAGAAGGCCGGTACAATGGGCCCCTTCAGCCGCTGTGTATTTGATTAGGCCGCGCCGATGTATGCGCTCTCAGGGCCACCAACCGGCGCTATTATTAACAGCTCGTATTGTTTCCTTGTTATCGTTAGGCCTCCCTCATCATATACTGAGTATTGTCTTCTATCCCTTCAGATGTTTGAATGGAATTCCATGCGGGGCAAACATGAACACTAAATAGGTAAGATACAAAGGCACAAAAACTCTTAATAGGTGGTATCGATGTTTATACGATAATGTATTCACAGGGCGGAATCCGGAGGTAGTTTTGGTAGAAACATTGAGAGAACCATCATTGCATCCTTGCAATTCCCTCCGCAATCTACAAATGGTCTTCTTTAAAAAATAGATGCTTGCATTGAAAGAGGTCGTTGACATGCAACTTTAGGCTCCGGTTCGAATACTGTCGGTCGGATTGAAATTTATTTCGTAGGGGACCTATGGAATATAACTCCTAGTATTTAGTAACTTGCTCCAATACGTATTTTACCTTGAATATGAATTAGAAAGGACGCTAAACACAAGCTTAAAATAATCGAAACAACATCATACCTAGGACATTATGGACAATAAGGTCCTAATTGAAAGGTTGGAGACCAAAGAGCGGAAGATATTTAGGAAAATTTTAGGCCCTTAATACTCCAACATCAAATTAGTCAAACCATGAACTGAAACACTTTACAAAGCAATAGAAAGAATCTCCGACACAATGAGGAAAAAAATGGAAGTTTTCTATAGACATGCGAATGAATGCATGTTGGCTGACGGAAAGAATATTTGTGATCCTTTGAAATAAAAAACTAAACCGAATTGCTTTGAGGAAGGAGAGCATGAGAGAACACGGGGTTACAGAGTATATGCTAACTTGGAACTGCCAAGTGCATAACCCGAGAGAAAAGGATGAAGTTTGAGGCGAGAAAGAAGTGGACGACGTAATTCTCCGAAATTCGTTCGACCGAAATCATTCCGACGTAATCCTAATCCTTCCATGGAAGTAATAGGAGATCAGAGATAATGAAAAAATATTGGGCAGAGAAAAAGTCGTGGGACAAGCACTAATGATTTATCCGCAGTACCCCAAATGGATTATTTGACAATGTTAAGTGATAAATAGGAATAATATCTCTTAATAACTTCTAATTACTATTACTATAGACTATACTCATTAAAATATCTTACAATATATTGACCACTTTATAGTGCTTTCCTTTATTGGAGGAAAAAGCTAAAGGTTAACCGGGATCTCGGCCAAATCATCTGTCTGCGCAACCGTTGGCAATCTCTACCCAGCTCAATTCGTGGTATATGTTATTTTTAAAAGGGTTATATAAAAGGGTCCTCCATTTGTAATCTACCAACTACAAAAACTACTGAACGTATCATTAGAAAATTTTAATTACCTTCACGGACTCCAAAAAGTTTAAAGATCATACAATTTTTCAGGTATCGATATAGGGCCAATAACCGAAAAGCTACTTCGTAACTAGATCGAAGTTCCAAAGCGGCTAGGAATGTTTTATTCATGCATGAACTACATTCCAGAGAAAGAGAAAATGAAAAATGTTATTCCGGAAAGAATACTTTATTCACGTATACATATTTCGATGTTAATACAAATGATGAATGGAAAGATAGCTAAATTACCTACAAAAAATAATCTAATCTTGGCCATAGGAGTAAAAAAAAATTATGAAACTGCTTCATTTATTTATTCAAATTTTTTAAAAATGTGGTTATACCAGCATTATATTTTTTCAAACTATTATATGGGCAACTCTTAGAGACCTTAGGTTAACTTTTCTAAAATCAAAATGATTCATGTATATTATCACTAGCGATTATAATTTAAATCAGCTATGTTTTTATTTTCAGTGATTGTTTTGAGAAGAATAAATTTAAAAATAAATTTTGACAGTTTCTTGGTACGATATATTCAAATGTAACGGGCAATATCTAAACAGTTTAAATGCTTATATCTACTATCTAATACCTTTGGCTCTATTTAGTTGTTGTTTTGGAGGGTGAATATCATGAATTTCTTTTCAAAGAAATAACATATAAAATAAAGGTCATGGAATGTGTATGAAATGTGGCTCACTCATTCACATATTATTAAAAAACTGCCACCTCTTTCGTTTCAATATTGCAACGCCATTTTTACTGTTAATTTTTTTTTAAATAACGTAATTATTACCTTTAAAAAAAAAATGTTTATATAGGCAAATGTATAAAAGATATTTGACAATTTACCAGTTTTTAAAAATTGTGAAACAGGACATTTTTTTTCATTAATATTTTTAAATAATTCAGAATTTATATTACTTCTTCCTCCTTGTGCCTTTCAGCGTGGAGGTAATTTATATTTAATTAATTTATATTACTAATTTAATTAATTTATATTACTAAAATTACAAAATCTAGAACTAAAAGGAACAAATTTCTGATAACTTCAATATGCCTATCATACTAATTAATTTCAATTTCACTGATTTTTTTTAGATCATAGGCGTTGCTGATTTTTTTGATAGACAGAACATTTAATTACAAACTTACGAAATATTAAAAAAATATATATAAACAGCATTGAATTGAACTTATCAGGGTTAATTTAAACACTCGCGAGGTATCTGACACAGTAAATTATATAATTATACTTACGTAATTGAAGCAATAAAAATAGTAGTTAAACAGGTCCATAGGATAGAAAGGAAGGAGCGGTATTGGCCCGAAATGAGGAAGCACTCAAAACATTGTTCTGTGAATTAGAGGAGACTTGTAAAGACGTCGGACTACAGATTAACAAAAACCAAATATCTTAGTGTCTCCCCAACAAGAAGAAAACAGATTGACATTAACATTGGTGAATATTGTTTCGAGTGTGTAAAGAGCTTTACCTACCTTGGAGCAGAAACCAACTGTGGAAACAAGATAGAAGATGAAATAAGGAAGCACATCATGGCTGGGAATAGAGCCTATTTTGGATTGAGAAAAGTGATGAGATCAAGTTTACTCTCCAAGAGCACAAAAATTAAGTTATATAAAAGCTTGATAAGACCAGTTGTCACCTATGCATCAGAAACATGGACCTTTAAGACCACTGAAAAGCAGGTTCTGCGAGTGTTTGAGCGTCAAATAGCCCGAAGAGTTTATGGACGAGTCCTGGTTGATGGAGCATAAGGACAAATGCTGAAATCGATGCTATTCTTGGGAACGAGCACATCGTCAAGTTTATCAAGTCCTGGAGTATTAGTTGACTAGGCCATGTACAAAAATAAACATGAGAGGCTGGAAAAATAAAGCTTTGAATCGACAGGACTGGAGAAGGATTGCAGAGAAGGTCAAGGCCCATCCTGAACTGTACAGCTGTTAAAAAAAAAAAACGAGGAGCGGTGTGGCTCAGTAATAGAGCGCTGAGTTGCCAAACCGAATGTCCTGGGTTCAAATATAGCTGACGAACATTTATTTAATCTGTTACATGCCAAGAATGGATCCTTTAGAATCTTGAACGCTCTTGGGAATCACCCATATTCTAAAATATAGGGGAAATCTGGCAGTTGAGCGTGATCTCGGACAAATCACCTCCCTGAACAACCGTTGACCAAAAAAACAGGAGAGTCTCTACCTCATACTGAACCCAAGACCTTTCATGTTTTTTAGTAGTACAGTTTTATAACAGAATAGAAGGAGGAGCAAGTAAAAATTGTGAGTGGTTTAGTTTCTACAAACGATGTCAGTTACTATTTTCCAATTGAACCTTTAATTTTTAGTTTTCAAAACAGTTATTTAAAATTATCTTTTCATGAATTACTACTGTTTACATGTAAATGCCTCAATTATCGGTATTATTGAAAAATAAATAGACGAACAAATGCTTAAAAAGCTGTTACTCTTACTCAGTTGAAATATGATTTAGTTTGACGAATGACGATGTAAACTAAACTCTTCGTGATATTAAAAAAAAAATTATCTACCCCTGAAGAAATTGAAACTTTCGCAATTTCTTCCGAATGAACATTTTTAAATTATAATATTAAACGGGAGGATGGGATAAGGAGGAAAATTGCAAGGAAGGAGGAAATTGTATGAATCAGGGTCCATTTAAGAACAGAGGGAGGAGAGCAAGGCATTAGTGTAATTGCAGAGCTCACCTTATTTCCGAGTAAGGCTTTTCGATTACTCTAACACACGTGGTTTCATGGAAGCCATTATTGGATTTGTTTGCTTTGGGCAGTCTTGGAAGTGATTCAAGTCCAATATGAACCATGACTTACAGGAGATGAGAGGAGAAAAGTACCTTAAAGAAGTTTTGTCAGTAGATATATTTTGGAAAAAGTAGCATTTATATCGAGGTTCAACTTAACAGGCGTAAGAGCAAAGAACCTCTTTATTATGAAACGGCCATTTCATACAAAATGTACGTTTTCAAATGCGAGATTATTTAGTAAAAATACTTTTATGGAACCAAACACTTACCAAACACAAGTGAAAAATTAAGGGGTTTATGATGAAACAGTCTGAAATGCGTTTTTGACTTGTGAATCATTTTCAAAAAGTTTACTCTTAAGGAAGTTCACCGAATTTCATAACAGATGGAAATTTCCTTATGGAAGTGGCGAATAAGGTGGATGTGGGAGAGCTTCGTAACCCAGGGCATTTATTGTATTTTATGTCCGTCTTGAAACATTATGTCTGGCGTTGTTATGTTAGAATATAGATTTCTTCCGATTAACCAATGCAGATTGTTTTTGATGCATTATGTCGATTTCCCTGCAGTACGATGTTGGTGTGATAATAAAGACTGATACTGCATATAAAACTAGTGTTAAGGCCAGATGAAGTAGTAACCTTATAAAATATTATTAGTTTTAATCATAAAAATTAAATCAATGTTTCGTAAAAGAAAGATCATTTTCTTTACTTATTTTTAATATTTTTATTTTAATATAATAATTTAAACGTTTAATTTCGTAATTGCTTAGAATAATTTAATTTAAAAGTTAAATTTTAATATTTGTTGAATGTTTGAAAACATATGTTATGAAAGTGAAGAGAGAAAAACAAAAGAGAGTCGACCGGCTTTTGTTCGCTGCGGCCAGACCGAGCCAGACAGTGTTGGCACGAGCTTCTTGACGTGTACATCGTATGCTCTGTAGGAGCCCTAAGTTGAATTTTGATACTAATTTGCTGCCCACCAGCAGGTGTAATTAGTTTAAACTAAGTCATCGATTCGACCAATTCGAATTGACCCAGTCGATCATCCCAACCTCTATTGTTTCACCATTTTCGCTCGCCTTGCCGACAAAATTCCTCGGTCGTCTCAACATCCAGCTCGCCCTGCCGAGAATCTACTATCTGCTGGAATCTACTTCGACAGACAGATAATAGTTTTCATTATTATATCATTTCAAGTAGAAAACCACATAAACATTATTATTTTGTAATAGATTTATTTGGACATTTTATTTATTTGTAATTTAATAGAGTTAAATTTATTATCGTAAGATTAAATAATAATTGTTTTCTTTTTGTTATTAATTAGTTATTTATAACTTAGTTAATATTAGTAACTTCATTTTCGAATTATAAAAACGTTTAAAATGTTCTTTTAATTTAATTAATTGTTTTTTTCTATAATCAAAAGCATTGATTGTTTAATTTATTAAAGTGATTTATGTAATTAGTTTAATAAAAGGTTACAATCAAAATGACATGCGATCTGGTATAATTGAATCAGAAATTTATTTTCCTTATCCATTTCAGAGCTCTCATAGAAAGGTCCAAGAACTATTTCGAGGTTGCTCAAACAACTAGCTAATAAAAAAAACGCGCCCCTTTAACATATTAGCCTTTATGTTGTCAATCTCTTTAGGGAGTAACAAGTTATTGTTATTAGTGAACATTTATTTCATTCCTGGTATATTTACGTATTAATTAAATTCATAAATGAGTGATTATGTCCAATTTGGTCGAAAATGAGATTCTTGTACTGAGGGAAGCGGAATTGAATTATTCTCGTAGTTGAGAAGTGGCAAAGTGAGACATCACTGGACCCAATACCTCTTGACCTATTATTCACCGGAGCTAGAGAAATATACCGAAAGTTTTACAAAATACCGAAATATTTAATTATTTACGATAGGAGAAAATAGTTGAATGGAAGATCTAATGAAGGAGATAATTAGTCTGGGGGTGCAGTCAAAAATAACACTAAATAAGATAAACTTATTTATTATAAGTCCCGACGTTTCGGCCTACACTGTGAGCCATCCTAAGGGCTAAGAAGGAAAAACAGAAAAATAACTATAAGAACATTGCAGTACTAGGAATTATAGAATAATATATAGAGTACAGAAAAGTGGAGAAATATAGCATAGGATAGTTTATAAAAGATAATTAAGAATAACAAAATGGCAAAGTGTGCGAACAGAAAGGTGATAAAGTAAAGAAATATAAAAAGTTAGATAATAGCGAAAGTAAAAAGTAAGATACAAAATGAAAAATACAGACAAAGTTACAAATGTAAAACTGATGAGACATACAAGTATGGAAAACAAAGTAATACAGGTAATGATATATAATGTATGAAAATAAACGTATGAGAAAGTTACAAAAATATGAATAAATATTTTCATGATGTCATATATAATATATAAAAAGATCATTTTTTGTAAATTCTATAGTGGAATAAAAAATGAATTAATTGAAGTTGGAATGAATTAACCAAAATTGAATTATCACACCCTTCCACGAAATAATTGTGAAACAACTAGGTCAAAAGGGACAAATAAAATACAAAGTTCTCGTAAATGAATATTTGATTTCATTCTCCGAAAACAACTTAAAATCTATTTAAATATTTATGAAAATAATGAAGCTAAAAGAGATAGAGACGTTTTCAACAGCTTCATAAAGGAGTAATTTACGCGAAATGTTATTAAACTTCCATTAACTCATTCTCATAAAAACTGTTTTGCTAACATTTTCTCCCGCAACTGAGGGGACGAACTGTAAAGCTTTGTCTTTAAGATACCTTTAAGTTTCATGGCTACGTATATTTCGAAAGTTTTTCATAAAAGTGGAATTACTTTTATAGAGTTCTGCGAGGTGAAAAGATGTCCATAACCTCTTTAGTGGAAAACTTCGGCCTATTGGTTTCCTGGAAATGTTACTGGAGATAGAATGACAGATTTAAATTGAATACAATGATATTTTAAAGATTACTATATAGGATCGAAAACTGCTTTCACATAATGAGTGGAAATAGATAACTTTTTGCAGCTGATAATGCAGAGAAAAAATTCAAGGAACAAGAATCGTAGGAAGGAGACGACATTTCTTGCTGCGAAACCTAAGAGTTCTCTATAAAACAGCTTTTCAGATCTTCCGTACCCAAAACTAGAATAGCCTTGATGATAGCCTACATTCGGTGTGAATATACCACTTGAAAAAGAAGAACCATGGTAAATAACTTCTCTATCCGTAACTAATTTTATTGATTATAACCTTTTTTTTTTAATTTATTCATTGAAAAGGACAAGAACATTCCCACTATACAATACAGTGCAATTCACCAACACAAAATCACCAAACTTCACTTGTTCTTTATCATTCCTACTCCCTCTTACCCGTGCTTGTTAGGAGAAGATTAAAAAGACAACAGCCAAGATACCTGCTCAAGAGCCTTTGATCATTCCCAAAACTTTGTGTTCCTGTAAATCAAGGAGAAAAAAACAAAGGCTTAGATCCAATTTCCTGGGTGCGAAAGTGCGTAAATGCAAATGAAAAATAAAATAACAAGAATAAGTATGCAGTGTAAATAAGAAATTTACTTTTTCCTGCAACCATTGGGTAATGCTATCCATTACTCAACTAAAACTGGTGTGGAAAGTCGCACATTCCCCCACTAGTGAGGGAAAACCACTTTCCCTCACTAGTGTGGAAAAGTAACAGCCACCAAGATCGAATTTGACAATCAGCACTCTGTTATTTTAAATGTTAAATGAGGGTATTACATTATTATTCATTTTATATTCCTAAAATGTTAAAATAAATAATTTTAGAACTATTTTATATTTAATTCAAGATAGATTTTATTTATTTTGAAGCGATTTTATAGAAATATTTAATAGAACCTTCACTTATCAAAAATTTGGAGATCTTGCATTAAAACAGTGATCAGACCACAAACAAAATAAAAAATGGAAATAGAGTAGTGGTGAATTCATAGAATTTACTCCTCCATTTATAAAAGAACAGGCTGAACAGGCGACAAATCAACTTTTACCAAAAACATCTAAAGTCAGATATGAAGAGAAATATAAATATAAATCAAGATATAATTTATTTTATTTTTGTATGTGTTATACGAATATTATTTTCTAAATAATAATAAATAAATGTTTCAATGAGTAAACCGCCCTAGAGTAATAATTTGCATGGTTAGTAATAGAAAATTGTAAGATATAGCGCTAGTGTAGTTTTAACAAATCTAAAGTTTCACCTTTAATTTCTTAATTTTTAATTGGTTGCAGGAAAAATGTAATATTTAATACGTGAGAAAAGTGCTTATAACACCCTCGTTTAATAAAATTCACTCGGGTATAATAAAGTGGCACTTTCCTCACTTGTCAAATAAATAACTATTTAAGTTTTAAAATTTAAGAAAAACTGTTCTATAATACAAGAAGTAAATAGAATGAATGTTGCAAAATGACAAGTAGTAAAAAGAAGTAGAAAAACTGCTCACTGGTAGCACTCAAATAACTAACTCAAATTAGAAGATCACGAAGCTACGTTCTTTTCAGACGCCTTGAAGAATTATCGGGTATTGAAGAACTAGCTTTGAAACTAGAGGGTTTGAGTGGGAATAAACAAATGAAAGGATTGAAATCGGTTTCGGCAATTCCGCAACAAATGGGACATCAAGGTCATTATGGATCAATTATATTCGTTACAAAGTAAGGAGCTTTGAGGACTTTACGAAGAATTTTGGTTTGTAAGGATGGACAAGACAGGAATTCGATGGCATAGTGGAAACCCTAAGCTCTACTCCGTAATCCAAACGGGCCTTATAATAGTCTTTTGTAATTATTTAGGACCTTTGAGAATTAGTCTAGTAAGTGTTGAAGTAGTCAGAAACGGAGAATATTACATTAATACCAATAACAACACATCTAAAAGTATTTATAAAATGTATTCTCAAAGGATGGATTGCAAAATCTAAATAAGAGAAGGAATTGGTTGTCTTTTTACTTATAATCTATTTGACGTGCCTTAAGCTGAATAAATTTCCTGCCTCTATCAGAATATAACAACAGGGTTTGGAATTATTCACAAAAGACTGGAGAGAGTTGGAAAAGTGAATTAAATGTTGAAAATTTCGGGGACGGGAAAGACGTTTTCCGTGAAGATTTAAATTACCGAACGGAGTTTCCTTTGTGTGTTCCCTGCAGGTAAAACATGGTAATGTTCCCAAGAGGACCCACATCGATTTTCCATTCCACCCTCTCCACCTGTACGTCATTTCCAGAAATGCATTGAGCAATTGGAAAACCGGTTTCTCTCACATGTGTAGTTTTTGCTGATGCATTGCTATGTTTGAGAAGTTATTTTTGAAAGTGTTACAAGTCCATTATTAATGTATTATTTTGTATATTTGAGGGTTGCATTGGAGTAAATTAAAAAATATAGGCAAAGCTTAATCTAGTGAAATGAAATGAAAGATTAATCAATAAAATTATTTTTAAAAATAAACGATTTTTTCAGCTCTAAATGGTCTCATATCACTTTAAAAAGTAGCATATTATAAGAAATAAAAACTCATCATCCAGCATATTTTCAACCAGTTTATAATATCTCCTAGAGAACGGAATGGCTCAGTGGTAAAGCACTGAGTTTCAATCCCCAACGATAAATTTTTCCCTGTTTGATATTACCTCTTCTAGAAATTCGGCTTAGACAAAGTTTTCTCTTGCCATATCATTCACACAATTAAACTACATCGAAGTCATAACAATTGCAATAAGAAAGTTATGCTTATTATAATTATCAGGAATGGACTTATTGAACTTTCAGAAAAAAGATTTTTCCGATAACATTTCATAACCAAAATTCGTTTGTTTACATTATCAAAAAATTGTACTCAGTTGAATGTATGATTATAAATATGGATTGTAAATATGTGACTCTGAATCTTATTAAAACTACCATTAACTCATGGTTACCACTTTTTTTTTAAGTGGACTTGTACCACTTTCAACAATAACAGCCCAATTCTAGAGGATAAACTTTCTATTGGGAAAGTAGAGTTACGTTTGGGTAAATGAATATTTTAATAAAACATTGAATGATCAATATCCCATTGCATTAGAAATAAGGAATCACGAAGCTAAAATTACAAGCAAATAATTTTATTTTTTATTGCTTTGTGAAATCTTATTTTGTAGTATATTATTTCATATTCATTTCTAGGAGGAAAAACCAATAACATTGTTTTTCTCTAAAATATTTTACCCCATTTTGTTACGGGGTGCAAGTGCTTAAAAAAACGGTTATACGTGATTTGCGACACCGACTTCGTTTTAATTTTCTTAAATTCAAGTTTTATCTATTTATTGTCGTGAAATAATAAATTTAATAACGATTTTTTTTATTTCCATGATATAGTTGCTAAAATTGAGAAAATAAAGTTAAATAACCATGCTGTCTTACCCTTTTCAAAATCTAAATGGCTTAAGGACTAGAGCTCAGAAACTTGGCTCCTCTCAGTATTTCAAGCAAGGATCTTGAATATAAATTATATTCCATAAAATAATTTTTGCCACCTATATAAAAAAATTATAGGGTATATTTGCAAATAAAACAAAAACAAAACTGTGCAACTAAAACCCATGAAGGATCTGGGGTTCAGTACATGGTAGAGACTGTACTGTTTCATGGACAATGGTTGTGGAGGCAGGTCATTTGGCCAACAACACGCTCAACGGTCAGATTGTTCACCTAAGTAAAGATACCCATTTTATAAAGGCTGGGTGAGCCAAAAGATGGACGATTCACGACCGATAGCACAATTAATAAGCTTCTTCCCACAGCCAGTCTTGTACTTGGTCATCAGTAGTTGAGCTCTCTACGTTTGATTGTTTATTTACTTAACGCCACTTTTCCCGCATTTTGGGTACCCGCATTATATAGGCTGGGTGAGCCCCAGGAGGGTCCCAGAAGCCAAAGGATCCATCCCCAGCTGTTAGCAGATTAAAAGAATCGGCCACGACAGCCGGTTTTGAACCCTGGACCTTCGTCACAGCAACTCCGCGTTGATCCTCTCAGCTCCCCATATGTGCAAATATATGCCGACAAATATTTCGTACACAAAGTTCAAGAAGGCTGCGTTGAAGAATTATAGCTCCAGATAAGCGTAACTTTAAGGCGGCCTTAGAGGCACAACTCAGGTAAAAGGGCATCGCTGAAATGAAACTACTCGTGAACTTTCAGGCCGTCGCTCAACTTCAAAATACGGAGAAAGACATAAGTCTTGGTAAATGAAAACAGTGGTAATTGTATCATTCTCTCAGGGCAGAACGAATAAAACTTACAATGAACAAAATTATTTCATGTTACTATGAGCTATACTCCAGTGAAGTAGATCTAAAAGAGCCATAGGTATGTGTCATCTTCAAGCATCTCTTCCAAAATCGGTGGCATCCTAGACTTCAGCATAATGTCAAATGACAGTTAATGCCACAAATACCAATCACAAACACATCTGTGTAATCACAACATATTCCGTGAACAAAAATAACTAAGTTAAAGATTAGCATGTAGAAATCATTAGCGATTAATTTAAAAGTTTAACACAGTTTATAAAAATTAAGACATCCACTTCTCAAAAACTAAGATCTCTTTGACAAATCGACAATTTCATCAAATTTAAATTTATTCCAAATTAATACTTTCATTTATGAAATAGTTAATAATTAACATTTTTTATTTTAAAACTAGCATTATTTTCATGAGATGTTCCTAATAATCATGATTTTTTCGAAACTGTATGTGTGTATTTGTACTCACAGACACTCGCGCGTACGCAAGCACACACGCCACACACAGACATATATATTTATATTAATATATTCAAACACTGCCAACATACACTTGCTAAGCTACTGTTCACCAAGTTGGAGATAACTGTGGCAGATAGATTCTTTATTGTGTTTTTGGCCATGAATCGACCTTCTTGTGGCTCACCCACCCTCTGTAAAGTGGGAATCCTTAACTAGTGTGATTAAGTTTGGTTTTGGCCAAATCACTTCCTCACCCTTGACAGAAAAAAATTACAGTCCCCAACCTGTACTGAACATGACACCTTTCATGGGATATAATAAGTTTCTTTTATTTATTTTTTTAATAGTACTTTTCTGAATATGTTAACTTTTTTAACACAATTTTAACAGTTCGTAGCAGCAAGAGCCCTGAGTTGCCTTGCCGAAGGTCCCGGATTCAAATCCGGCTGTGGCAGAAATTTATTTAATATAAAAATGTGCATATATACTTTAATACTCTACTACTTAACGATTTTTCTGGTAGCTAATTAAATTAACATCGAATATTAAAATATCGGATGGACTCTATGGTATCTGTAGACCCTCTTGAGGCCCAAGTGGGGAACCTTAATTGAAGGAAACCTGGCGGTTAACGTGTTTTGGGGAAAATCACTTCCCTGCACAACTGTTGTTCCAAACAGTCTCTACAAAGTACTGAACCCGAGACTATTCATATCATATTTTTTATATCAGGTGACAGAAATAGAAGCGGAAGAAAACCTCAAATGGAAATCCGACACTAAAAGTAGAGTTGAAAGCGTCGTTATTTTGATTCCTACTTCTTTGTCCCGGCGGAATAAAGATAGGAAAGTAACAGTTGGGATTTCAAATATGGCGGGAAAGGACACGTGGCCCATCTAAACCAACATTATTGCACATAAAAGCCCACCATGTCCGGCGCTTCACTGTTATCATCAACTTCATCTCTGCTTCACCTCACAAAGTTCAGGGTCCTAGATGTTTTTATTTTTAGGTTGATATAAGCCCCTGAAATATGGCATTCGACCATTAACATTTATGAAATGTAATGAAGAAGAAACGGTATTATTGAATATTTTTTAATAGCTAATACCCTGGGAATACTCAGCAGAACGTGAGCATAACAATTCAACAATCACTGAATTATTCCATCGTAATCTTAAATGAAGAGAATTAATAACTGATCCTAATAAGCTTATTTCAACCTTCTACGAAAACAGGGGATATGGTGTATATATACAAAAAAACATTTATGAAGCCATATTTTTTGGACCTAAAAATTTTCTTTGGCAAAACAAAATACAACTAACCATAGCATTAAAGCGAACGTACTATCAGATAGGAAAAAAAAACTGTAGGTATCACTATATCCAATAAAGGATCTTTAATACATGGTAGAGACTTCTGTTTCCTGTTCAAGCACAAGGAGATGATTTGATCTACGAGTAGATCAGACTCAGCCGCCCGGTTTTACCTCCAAATAGGGATACCCAATATTAGGTGAGGATGTGTCCAATAAGTATGCCAATATAAGGAAGATATGTAGATCCACAGGGCCCTAATAGGTCTGTTAACAGATTAAATAACGTATCTGCCACTCCCAGACTTGAACAAGGAACCCTCAACACACTAAGCTAAGCATAAAATTAATGCTACTAGGAACGTTAGTTAAAAAATCCATAGGTGGGTTCGCACCTTAGGATTTTTTAGCAGGAGCAAAAATCCTTAGATATGCCCTCCATCACATTGGGTGTAATATAGAGGTCCCAAGCCTGTGCGATGTCAGGTACTCGTTAAAGATTTCTATCCTGATAAAACCTGGATAGGCAACATTTAGGACTCACGCTCTGGCTCCGTCCGATTAGCCATAACAGCATAAAGCGCCGTTAAAAGGAAAGAACAAGAGAAAATGTTCACCAATAAATGCAACAAATACAATGCATGAGTGATATCCAATAAACACATACGTATGAAATGAGCTGTCGCCCATCTGAGAGAAGCGCGGAAGTCATTAGTTCTCCTTAAAATAAACAATAAGCATTGAGCAATGATTATGCCTAAGACTAAAATGAATCTTCTAACGTTGTATTGTTAAACATTGGAAGAGCCAACCCAAATATTATTACACACTAGCTGAATGTATGGGAATTACGTGCATTAGCGACTTGCTGTGATAGAGTATGGAGAAGTAGCTACAGGCCATGTCGCCTGAAAATACTTAACTGAATATTATGTAATGTAACATTATAAAAAATTGGAATGATTTTAATTCTGACCTAAAAGTTATCGTGCTGGTACACAATACTCCTGCATCTATATTTAGTGGTGTAAGATCATTCTATAGAACATTCAATGCCTTGATGTCTCAAGATCCTTATCCCAGCATAAAAACAAGATATGTTATTTCATTTTATTTGCATTATTCATAAAACAAGAAGTTAAATGAATAATTCATTCCACTTCCCTCAATCACTTTATCGTCGACTACGAACGATAAACAACAAATAAGATACTCCTGTTCTTTTACTCTTCTACTTCATAACTTCATAACGAAAATTTAAGACAAGCGAAAAGTTACAAATTAAAAGACATATAAACAAGAGAAACCTAAATTTTGATATGTTCCCGAAATATTTTTTTAATATTTCAACTCATTTTTTATATCATTACATGATAAAATATGTTCTACCCATTGAAATAGTTATAGATAATACAATATAGATTGAGGAAAATGGAAATGCATCAATACTACTACAATCCTTTTCCGAAGGTTTGGTTCAAAATAATTTTTCTATTCCATTCAAACAGGAAAAAATACATAGCAAGATGAAATAATCTAATGCTTGGTGGCCTGATATATTAAATAAATAATTTCAAACAATAAAGGTGTCCAAAGGATTTATATTTATTAATTAAAAATTTCCTTGAAAATAGACGGGTAATTTTTTTAACGAATAATATCTCCTGCTTAAAAAATCTATCATAAGGAACACCACAAGGATCTTATTTATCTCCCATTCTTTGGAATAATGGAATTTGGAACATTTTAGTTAATACAATTTTCGACCTTGCCTTACCAACTGGCTCAAAATTAACTATTTACGCCGACGATATATTACTGTCACGGGCTACTGGGTGTAAAATGAATTAAACTACTATTAAATTCAAGATACTAATATTTACTAACAAATTGAAAAAAATACTACAACGGAATTACTAATCAATTAAATTATTAAACTAATATAAATTTACAATAGCAATATTCTAAAGATTATAACCTAGGCCTAATTGTTATCTAATTACTAAAATAATATACAAATAATATAAGATATTGCTAATACTAAACACAGTAATACAGCAGCCCAATAATTACAAAATACAAGACAAAATAACAATTACACAAGATCCCACTTCTGACACCAATTTGTTACGGGCTACTGGGTGTAAAATGGACTAAACTATTACTTAATTCAAGAATCTAATATTTATTAACAAATTAGAAAGAATACAATGAGATTATTTAAAACAGTTAAATTATTAAACTAATATAAATTTACAATAGCAATATTCTAAAGATTATAACCTAGGCCTAATTGTTATCTAATTACTAAAATAATATACAAATAATATAAGATATTGCTAATACTAAATAACTTAACTATTTACATACATTTGTACGAATACAATAAAATTAAAATAGAGTTTATAACTACAAATTAGCACTTACAGTCCTCTTATTAAAGTCCACCGACCTTAACATCCTCCTAATATGTATAATAGTTTGTTAGCGACTGACTTATCACTGACTCACTTATCACTGACTAGTTCATCACATTGACTCTGATTGATACTAACTTATTATTCCTCTGAATTTTTTTTTTTTTTTCCAAGCCCCTGGAAAGACGATGATCTGAAACAAACTTACATACTAAAGTATATTAATAAATGTATATATAAATATACATAAATACAACTCTTTTCCTGCACCAGTATTTTAAGAGGATTTTGATGATGTTAAAGGATTGAGGTTATGGGTTAACTAGTATCAGATATCCAGGGATGGGGCTCACTGGTTGTTTGAAAATTATAAAAACTTAAAACTAAACTAAACCTAAGAGTAATAATAATGCACCTGAGTCGAGACTGAGGGAACTTACATACTGTTGCCAGCGCTGTGGCCGACTTGCTGGTCTCAAAGTACTGATAGCGGGTTAGTGCAGTGCTGGAGGCTATCAAAGAATTTGATATGCCTCCGAGTTATAAAATCTGTCACCGTCGGTAGTCCGAGGGTGTCATGTATTATGTCAGTCTTTGAGCGTTGTAGTGTAGTATGTCGTACTATACGCCTTAATATGTTGTTTTGAAACTGTTGGAGTCTCTTCGTGGTAATCATTCCTCTGAGGCTTAGAACGTTCTCGACTGGGAGTGGGGTAGGCAGGGCCCTTCCAGATCCTTCGCGATCTTTCTAATCCGTTCTGATCCCTTCAGCTCCTCCTAATCCCTCTGACCGTAACATTACTTTTAACCAGAGGAAAATGTATTTCAAAGTTTACAACAGCAAACTTAACATTAATCAAAATACATGATTGAACAAAAACATGCAAGTTAGAACTCAGCATAAGGAAAAGCAAATTCATTCTTTTTTGTAGGAAAAGGTATATACCGGATTTAGACATCTTCATTGGCAATGAGCAATTGGATAATACTCAAACATTGACCTTTCTTGGCGTTGTGTTCGATTGAAAAATAAGGTGGTAAAAACACTTAGGAAGGGTATATGTCAGGACTAACGAAACAGTTAACTCTTTGATTATTGCCGCAAGGGCAACCTGGGGCCTTGGGGCCGAATGTTTAAAGGCAATTTACGAGGGGCGTTGATTCCCAAAATGCTTTACGCGGTGCCGATTTGGCATAAAGCAATTGAGAAAACATGCCATCTTCATAAACTCCAAAGACTACAAAGAATCATTGGGATCAGGATTGTCAAGGCGCATAAAACTATCTCATTGTGTCTTAGCAGAAATTGTACCTATAGATACAAACATTCGTTGTTGTTTTATTTTTGTTGAATACGAGGAAATCTACCGACCTAAAGACCTGATTAATCTTGAATTAAAACGCATTTTTAATTTGTTTTTCTCTCTTTATATATTTATCCACACCTGTCAAGTACAATACATTGACAATCGGCAGATTTTCAAGCAGTCTTTTGATTGAAGAATATTCAATCAAATAGCTAGATTTAATATTCTCATCCATTTAAGAATATGGATCCATATAAGAATTTGTTATACTCATCCACGTTCTTTAAAAAATTGAATTTAATATTTTGATAATAACAATTTTAAATGTAATAGTGTTAACATTTAACTGTGTATTTCATAGAAGAACTAAGTCAAACGTCTACTTGTTCTTATTCTTTAACTAGCGAACCGCTTCTGCTTTGCACGGGTAGGATGATATATCCCTACATGTCTTGTCTGCCTAATGTATTTTATAATATAGCTATTATAAAC
Source organism: Troilus luridus (assembly GCA_964056705.1). Classification (NCBI taxonomy): domain Eukaryota; kingdom Metazoa; phylum Arthropoda; class Insecta; order Hemiptera; family Pentatomidae; genus Troilus; species Troilus luridus. Next base: position 49,871,218 of record OZ057416.1, read on the forward strand.
GAAAGATATTGCCGCGAACAGCCAGACAGACACGGTCAAGGACTTTGTTTTATAATATTTATAGATAGATAGATAGATAAGAGAAACTAGGCAGCGGCTTTGATGAAACCTCTCAGGTGGCTATGCTTTTTCCAATATTTCCGACAATTTTCGTTATATTCCAACACATTTACACAAAACCTCGACAAACTATATACCTGAACCTTCCTGGCGCATCACTCAATCTATTGGTGAAAACCGCATGAAAATCCGCGCAGTTGTTATTGAGTTTACCACGAACTGACACGGCTGAGGACTTTGTTTTATAATATGTTTAGATAGACAAGGAATTCCAAACCTATCCTAAATGATATAAACGTTCAACCAAATAAGCCAAAGAAGTCAAGGATTCTGGAATATATAGAAGCTCCTAAAGAACAATGTTGAATAATAAATATTATATATCTTTATAAAATAAAACAGAATAATGTTAAAAAACAAATAGGACCTAGGTCAATATTAGCACAAAAAAGGAGAATATTTATTGAATGTCGACTTTTCTGATCACGTACGAAGACCGCCTTCAGAGCTCCTCCACTAGAATTTCAATATGTATTTACTTTATTACTTAAGATTTGTGATACGTATCTGAATTATATAGGATTCTATGATCGAATCATTAAAACAATACAAAGAAGTAGGTAAAAAAGGTGTAATACGTAATAAAAAGTGAAAAAAGGAATTTCTATTAATAATAATAATAATTGACTGTTTGGAGAGAGCGTAGCCATACAGGACAAGGTAATTGCAACATAAGAAAGCACACTCTTAAGGAGAACCCGATGAAGGATAAATGTCGCCTCTGCTCGAAAACTCATGTCTATACAGCATGTGGCAAATGAGTGCAAAGCATTGGCCGAGACGGACTACTTGATCAGGCATAACAATGTGGCGAAAATATACCATCAGAGTACATGCAGGCTATTAGGATTGAGTCTTATTATCGCTATCAGCCGGAAAAACTTTTAGAAAATAATGAAATAAAAATTTACTGGGATGAGCAAATAATCACGGACCAAAGGGTAATACGTTCAGATATTTTGTTGATCCATAAAGTGGAAATAATTGGTAAAATCATACAGGGATACAAACGTAATGATTACCAGAGCCGAAAAAATAGGAAATGCCAAGAACTGTCTGCTCAGTTAAAATCACTTTTTCATTTCGAGAAAGTGCTCATTACTCCAATAGTCAATTCGTCGAATTTTCTCATTTTGAAAAGTACAAGCGAGGGAACAGAAGACCTTGGCCTCCATTTAGAAAAATTAAAATTGGCGCAAAAGGCAGTTCTGTTGGACACCGGCAGAATTGTAAGAAAATTCTTAAATCAGTAAAACATTTACACTTCCCTCGAATTTTGAATTCTGGGATGTGAATTTGGTGCCATAGAAATCTGCGAGAGAAATAATATTAATTATTATTATTATTAAATAAGAACAAGTTAGCACAGTAGCATAGCGATGAGTTGTTGTGATGAAGGTCCCAGGTTCAAACCTGACTGTGGCAGATAATTTAGTTGAAATGTTAACAGGCGGGGGTGGATCTTGTAAGTCTGGAGATCCTTCCAGGGCTCACCCAGCCACTATAAATGGGTGCCCTTGATCGGGGGACAATCCAGGCCGTTAATCGTGATCTCTAACAAATCTATCCAGGGAAACGGATATCTTGAGTCGGGAGGGTTGTTGGACTCACCTAGCCCTATAAATGGGCGAGTACCTTAACTGGAGAACAAATCAAGCGGTTAAGCGTGATCTCGGATAAATCACCTCCCTGGACAACCGTTGTTCTAGAAAAATAACAGTCTCTACTGTCCTGGGCACAAGGCCCTTCACGGGTTGCAGTACAGGTATTTTTTTAATTATTATTATTTTAAAATATTAAATATTAAAAAATGACTTTTCATAAATATGAAATGAGAAATTATTTTAATATTCGCTTTGACAGATTAGATGCTTGGATCGGTTAATGGAGACGAATGGCCTGATGAAAGGTGTAACCCGAACAGATAAAAGCGAGTACCTAAGATGATTCGACAGGGACTGGTTACTCAATTAGAAAACTGACAAGGCAAACTTGTCCTCCACTCTCCCTTTCTCGGCTATTTGTCTCTGTCTTCCCCTAGATCGATTAGGCTGCATCCTCTTCTACAGTCCATACCATCAAAACACTTCTCGAAAATATCATCTTATCAATTTTGTTCTATTTATATGGATTATCATTTATATTTTGCGTGTGCAAAAACCGATCTATGTAGTGAAATTTTAATTTTTAAACTATAAATTTACATTTTTATATAAATAAATAAATAATTATTTAAAAACTATAGCGGGTAGGGACTATAGATATTAAGATATTAAGGAAGATATGTATATCTTGGGATCCTTTATGTCCCAATAAAGGAGAATGGACAACGGTGGATTAGGAAAAATATAGAACTCCAACTTATCTATCAGGAACCCCCCCCCCCCCATTGTCAATATAATAGAACAGGGAAGTCTGAGATGGCTTGGGCAAGTGGAAAGGATGGAGCAAATCAAAATCCCCAAAATGGAAGACCAGGAGGAGAGCGTAAACGAGGAGAACCACGTCAACGGTGGATCGATGACGCAGAGCAAGATCTGAAAAAGGAAGGAGAGAGAAGGCGATGGATAGAGAGGTGTGGATGATGCTCGCCATGGAGGGTCTAAGCTCTGCTAAGACGAGTTTAGTTAGTTAATAAGTAGGAGAAAGCTAGATTTTTTCCAAAACATTGGTAACAGCGGTTTCTCATAGATTTTCGGTGCCCTATACGATGTTGTAAAAAACGAGTAAAAATGGCTCAAAACAGCTGAAGAATTATGTCCGTTCAGATGAAAATCTAATTCATCTGAACGGTGTGGTAGAAGAATGAGGGCGCTTGACTTATAAAACAAAATTAACAGAAATAATGATAATAATACTGATGGGTTAATTACGCTCTACTAAACATTTAGAAAAAAGTGAGTTATCTCGTCATTAACTTGTAGTATACATGTCATAAGTATATGTAAATACTAGCTTTTGCCCGCGGCTTCGCTCGTGTGGAATTCGGTCTGTCACATAAAGTTTCGAGACAGATCATTTTAAATAATTAATTTTTTTTTTTAACTGTAAGTTAATCATACATCTAAAATATCAGATGTTTAAATTCAAAACTGACTGATTCCATATAATCTTTGAACGCCTATTAGATTAAGGGGGAAACCCTTGGGGTGGAATATTCCAAATTCCTTTCTTAGTGCTCATTTAAGCTATAAAAAAGAACCTATCTGCGAATTTCAAGATGCTAAGTTCAATGGTTTCTGCGGTGCGTTGACTCTTGGGTGTGTTAGTCAATCAGGTTACAGTTTTATATAAACTTCGCCTGTGTGGTGTGTTGATAAAAAGTAGCCTATGTCCTTCCCCTGGCTTGAGATTATCCGTATCAAATTTCATCACAAACGGATGAAAGGTGTAAAAATACACAGCTGTGAAAAATACATTGACAGTGATTTAGAAACGGGACGGACAGAAGTTTACTGTTGTTCGTGTCATTAAAGGATTAGTATGTAATGTTATTGAATTTATTGAAAAGCCTATGGGTTATTATGATGTATAACCTATATTACTGTAAAGTTTCATCCTAATCCGTTCAGTAGTTTTTGCGTGAAAGAGAGGCAAACATACATACAAACTATCGCATTTATAATATTAGTAGGATGTATACTGCTTACGACTGCACAAACTGCCTGGAGGGGTGAATCAATCACACTTTTATATAACTAATATATATATATAGAGAGAGAGAGAGAGCGAGAGAGAGAGAGAGAGAGAGAGAGAGAGAGAGAGAGAGAGAGAGAGAGAGAGAGAGAGAGAGAGAGAGAGAGAGAGAGAGAGAGAGAGAGAGAGAGAGAGAGAGAGAGAGAGAGAGAGAGAGAGAGAGAGAGAGAGAGAGAGAGAGAGAGAGAGAGAGAGAGAGAGAGAGAGAGAGAGAGAGAGAGAGAGAGAGAGAGAGAGAGTGGAAAGGGAACACATGAGCAGCTAAAAAGAAAATTATCGAATCAATAACCTTCCCACACAGCTAGCTATGTGCATTATGTATATAAACTATAATGCATTAAATATTTTGCAAATTTTCAACGAATCGATTTAAATTTCAGAGCAAGAAAATATATCAAGGATAAGAAAAATATTAATTTAGAAAATACAAAAAAAAAAAAAGAGGACTTATTATTTACGTGTATGTTATCCTTTAGCTTCTTAAGACTTAAAAGAAATAGGGGACTTCTATATTGCAGCGTATCCTTAAGACTGAACGCCTCGATTAAAATATGAATGGAGGTTGACTTTAGCTAGAGAATAAATAATAATGACTCCAGTAAAAGGCTCTTTTATTCTGAGCTGAAAGAGCCAGTAGATTTCCGAGGCAATGGCCAAGTCTAATACACAATTCCACATAAGTGTCATGAAGTAGCCTGTGTAAGTATGAAGGGATCGTGAAGTCGAAACATCATAACGTCATAACACCTTTTAATGCTTCATTACCGATTTATAACTGTGTTTTATCAACGAATAGTTTTATTTTTAATATATAGCTTATTAATCCCTAATGAGAAAACAAAATTATTAGAAGCAGTAATGCGGTTCAAAGCTATATTTGAATAATTTCGCCTTTCTGTCACGTAGTTTTCAAAATTCATAACTGATTTCAAATGGAAATTCTGTTGTAAAAGCTGTTTTATCTCAGCCCAGACAGACAAAGTTTGAGTATAGTATGTTTCACTAAATATTGAAACAGTACCTGACACAAGGCAAAATATGTACATTAGTGAACGATGCGACTCCTTGTAAACGAATTATAAATTATAACCAAGATCGATCTGTTGGCTCATTCTGTAGAGTGCTGACTCCTGCTGAAGGTCCCAGGTTCAAATCCTGCAGTGGCGGATACATTATTTAATCGGTTAGCAGACGTACATTAGGGTTGGGTGATAGTCGATAGTTAGCACTATCGACAGGCCGATACTATCGGCTAAAAATATCGAAATAGTTAATTTCAAAAGTGAAGTGTGCTCCTTGAGCCACATATTTCCCGAAAGAAAAACTGCATTTCTAGTTGAACATTTAAGAATTGTATAAAAAGATGGTACTTGTGTATATAAACCACGACCCGTAAAGGCCAATCTTTTACCCATGCGCAAGCAGTTACATTTTATTGCAGTTATATTTCTAACAGTAACAGTTACATTTTTGACAGATTCATTGTTCTTTCTTTCCTCGTGTGTTCTAGAGTTGGTGTTGTATCCTCATTTTTGTTTGTTGCTGATTTGTTGTTTGTTTGGTGGTTAGGGGTGGTTTTTATTTTAAATTGTTGATGATATATTCCATTATTTATTTCTATTATTATTATATTTATTTACATTATATATTTCATTATGTTGTTATATATTCAATTATATTATTATTACTTCTATTTATTTATTTCCATTATTATTATATTCCATGTTATGTTATGCAAATTCTAACCCCAATAAAAATATTTAAATAGGTTATCCAAGATATAACTGTTAGAAATATAACTGTTATAAAATGTAACTGCTTGCGCATCCGTACAAGATTCCCCTTTACAGGTGGTGGTTTATATAGACAAGTACCAAAAATATTCCTTTTAAAAGAAGAAGTTTAGTTTATAAAAACCTAGAAGAGCCAATGCTCAATACCACGAATTTGGTTTGTTTTCACAAGTGTGAGACTAAGTGCACTACCCAACATAATGTAATTAGTAATTTTGGAGAAATATATAATGACACGTTCGGTGCGGCATCAAAGTTATATAGAAGAGAACCCTTGAGCTCTAGGAATTCCGAGTTCAATTTCAAAACGTAACGTAACGTAGATAGACCTTGTAGGATCTAGAGATTCAATAATTGGGGTAGAGATCTGGTGGTTCAGTGTGATCCAACCCAAATCACCTTCCTGCACAACCTCTCTACCCTGTACTGGACTGTATTTAGAAATATCTAAATAAATAGGTTAAGGGTCACTGAGCAGGTAACTTAAGTGTCCCTTAGGATCTGTACCTGAAGATAACGGATACGTGACAGAACAGCAGACAGTCAAGATGTAGTGACTCACATATAAGTAAAGAGCACCCTTTGTTCTAAGTGTATATTGAACTACCTTGTAACCATAATCTGTACATAATAAATGTAATGTTATTTAATGAGATGGGAGCGGAGTGGCTCAGTGGTAGAGCATTGAGTTGCCATGCCGGAACCTAGTTTAAATCCCGCTGCAGGCCATGACTTTTATTTAGTCTGTTTGCAGCGGGAGATGCATCATATAGGATCCAAGACCCTCCTGGGACCCACCCAGCCTCTATAAAATACTATAAAATTGGGGTACCCAAAATAAGGGGGAAAATCTGGCGGTTAAGTCTGGGGTGACCTAGGACAAGTCACCTCCTTGTAGAACCGTTGTCCATGAAACAGTACAGTCTCTACCATGTACTCAACCTCAGACCCCCAATGGGTTGTAGTGGTACAGGTTTTTTTAATGAGATGAAAAAGGATCCTTATTTACTAAAGAACTCCTAGTCAGTCAACCTTTGGGAAAGAGATTTTTATGTTTTTTTAGTCACTAATGATACAGTATTACTGTACCTCAGCGGTAACGATCTAAGGGAAACTATTTTTGACAGTAAAAAAATATAAGATAGTATCAGTTTTATGTCCAAAAAAGATTTGGACTATATTAAGACCTATTTGGACTTACGGAGTAGATCATTGGGGTGCCTTCCTCCCGTATCTAATCCTTAAAATCAAAAATACATCGTAAAATCCTTAATGCTTCTTAAGAGTGGTATGCCGGATCGTTAAAAAAGTATATCCGCGGATACGGATCCGAATACGGATCTTTGGTGTCAAGATCCACGGATACAGATACGGATCTTAACTTTTTTACTTGGTCATTTGAATGGAGGACTGAATTTCTTTTCATTTCGACGTTGGTCAGTAAAAAAGTTGCTGTTTATAGGGTTACTAACTTAATATAAAATTTCATCTATTTGTTGAAAATTAATAAGGTAAAAGATCCGCCAAAAAAGTCACGGATAGGGATACGAATACGGATCTTTCTTCTCCCTCGGATATCCGCGGATACGGATACGGATACGGATACGGATACGGATATCCGACAATCACTACTTCTTACTGTGTTACAAATCATGTCATGCATAATGACCTCAATGTCCCTCATTTGTTGCTGATTTGTCTGGATCCGATATCAGTCCTTTCATGAGGAAATTTATTCCCACTCAAACCAACTAGTCTGTAGGATTCTAGAAAGAAGATAGCCTCGTGAACATCTAAGTTGAATTTGTTATTTGAGTGCTGCCACTGCGTAAATTCTCTACTTGCCTTTATATATGTCATTATGTGCCATTCCTTATATTTACATGTAAGATCACGCATACAAAATGATAAAAAATATTAAATAACAAAGAAAAAAGTGATGACAAATTAAGGAAATGGTCGTCCGCATTAATTGCTTCGAGTTGAGTCACAACAAGTATTAATTTTTCATTCGTTTCCATTTTAATATTTTCCAAAAATAAAAGTTATCATGAGCTTTAGTGTGGAAATGAGAATGTAATTATGGGAAATGCGAAGAGTTCGGTAATCATTCCACTAACAAATGAACGTTTCTACAAACATATATCATCTACACTTCGAAATTTTATTTGAATCTTTTATTTCTTGATGAAATGATTACCGAAATCTACTCATTACCCATAATTAGGTTCTTTTTTCCATGCTAAAGCTCACGATAACTTTTATTTTTGGAAATTATTAAGAATGAAACGAATAAGGGTTTAGAACTTGTCGTAACTCAACTCGAAGCTAAAACCTGCGGAACAGATACCAAGAAAAGTATTGGTCTAGCTATATTTCATTTAGTTTATTATAGTAAGTGATTATTGTCGTTTGAAGTTGTGCCTTGTCCTGCAACGAGCTACAGGAGGCCCCGACACTTAGACAGGGGGTTAGAAGACAAGGCTGAGGGCTGTCAGCGGGTCTCTAACCCCTCGGCTACATCCGGACCTCCTGAATTATTCCAGAGCAAGAGGAACCGGAATGTATAAACGCCTGGCAACGTCGCCACTCCTGCCAACTTTATAGCCTCTCGTCTCCATTACAAGTTTTTGCTATAGCGGAAGTAATGGCCGATGGTGCGAAGAGTAGGCCTTTTGTTTCTTTGTTTATTCATTTAACGTCACTTTTTGTGCTAATATTAATCGGACGATGCTACAGTGGGAGTCCTCAATTTTTCCTAAACAGGTACGAGTATAATTAAGATCAGGATACCTTACAGTACAGGCTCGGGAACGGAATTTTACCTCCATTTCTAAGGACGGCATAATTAAAGATTTTTTACTCTTTTTAAAAAACCCTAATACCACCTGCCGTGCTGCGAGCCCGGAATCTTGGGTCATAGAAGGTTGTTTTTCTGACTACTACATCACTAGTGACCTCCGAGTAGGTTCGTTTACACTCAGCTATACTGCTAACTTAATCAAGGGTCCAGAGGATTTTAAAAAGGAACTAGTCGAATAATTCTGATGTATAGTTTGGGTATGAATTACAATTAAAGGTTCAAAGTCGCAATCTTCTCGACGACTAGAAGTCGATTCAGTATATTCAGGAATATTCCTTTCATTGATCGAAATCATTAAAAATATCTACAAACCGAAAAACATTATGAAAACTTCTTTTACAAAAGCGGATTCCCAGTAGGGAGGGGTAGATACTGGATTTTCCTGTATCTGATACAATGATACTGATACTTTTCTATATCAGATACTTTTAGTAAAAGAATGTCCAAAATATATTTAAGAGTAGAAACATAGCAAATATATATATATATATATATATATATATATATATATATATATATATATATATATATAATGTTTAAGAACTATGTTCTATGGTAAATTAAATCCCACAATTTTATTCACAAAGTAGATACAAACAAATAATATACCAATTTTTAATTCGTATGTTATAGTAATAAATAGCATAAGGTAGCATGAGGTAGTGAATATATTAGTGAATACTGAATAACTGATGCTTCTAACTAGGGATGGGTAAGGTTGTATCAATCTGACCGTATCTTATACTTGTATCAATTGATACAAAAGTATCAGATACTTTTCGACTGTATCTGATACTTGTATCAACTACTTATTAGTATCAGATATAAAGTATCAGATTGATACAACCTTATCCATCCCTAATTCCCAGCCCGGCAGGATGTCTTAGAATTTTTCAAAGAGAGAAAAAAACCATTAGTTTTACCTTCGTTCAGAGGGGGCGTAAAAATAGTGGTCCCGAGCCTGTGCCGAGTCAGGTACTGGTTAAAAATCCCCATTGTAATTATACCTGGATAAGCAAATTTTAGGACTCCCGCTGTAGCAACTACCGATTAGCCATAGCCCAAAGTAATGTTAAATAAATAAATATTTTGAACATTTCTTTATTAAAGAATAAACAAATCGTCAATCAGTATTCATACCAAGGATTCTTTAATGAATATGTTCTTAATCAGGCCAGTACAGACCTCAGATTCTTACAATTATAAAAAAAAATCATCAGACGTATAAATATATCTATATAGATCCAAAAGGATGTTATTGTTATTTCACTTCCTCTTGATTCTGTGCACGTCTGGAAACTTGCCTGACGCTGATTCAGCAAATTAGTAATAATTTTATACGTCGACGAAATATAAATGTGTACATACATATATATTTTGCAAAGTTTTTACTCCATCCCCTTTTCGAAATTTTATGACCTTAATTTTTGTAATTGAAAAACTACAAAAAATAAAGAAACCATTTTATTGCATTGGATTTTATTTAAGAGCCAATAGTAATTAATAAATGAGTCGTTCGGGATCAAAAGTTAATACTCCAAATTTCAAAACTGATTTTTTCACATCTTCACTAGTTTAGTCAAGCAACGTTTTATGCTCCCGAAACTACAGGTTCAGAACAAGACTAAAACCATGATAAAAAAAGGGGGCAAGTCGTGTAAGACAGAATTGCTTGGTTAAATTAGCGACAAATGTGAAAAAGTAAAGGATTAAAATATTGGAGTTCTACGCCTTTGATCCTCAACTCCTCAAGTGGTAGACAAATGTAAACACAGATATTTCTTTATGATTCAAAAATACTATTTTGTATTTGACTATATTGTACTCTATTCATTCCATCTCCTCCGAGATTGTAATTTTTATTGACATCTACAGTATACAAAGAACTAATAAAATATATACATATATATATTTTATAATTAATATATTTCTTTGCCCTAGGTGTAATTTCAGGTTTTTAATAATGTAGTAAACGAACTTTATCACTTTATAAAAGTATATCACTATGAAACCTTCTAGAATTTCCCAAATAATCAACCTTCAACATTCTGGAATAGTGGAATGTAGCCTACTACACTACATAAGCATGTCGTATAATACAAATATAAATATTTGTATATGAATATTATAAATGTTGTTATTATTATTATACGCGTTACAGGAATTTTTCTTACCACGCGATGCAGCCATGATTACTTCTTCTTCCTGCTCTTCCTTATTCCTTATACCTTTACCAAGAAGTACTCTTTCATTCGTTCACTTAACCCTGGAATGCTACTTGGGGTACACATGTACCCCAGAGCCTCTAATAACTGTTGCATCCGGTTGACAAATAGAGCTGCAGTTCTGTGATTCACAGTAGTTTCATGTCTTGACAAGGCAGTATGGGTGTGGGTGGCATTCGAATTAATGATAGTGTTGTTTTTTACCAAGTTATTTAACCTTTGGGGTACAGGTGTACCCAAGTGTAGCACAATCGGTGTAAAATTTCCAGGACTAAGATTCTTTATTTGGGTAATTACAACGTTAAATTTATTAATACTTATTTTAAACAAGGAAATTATAAATATATTTTTTATAAACAACAAATTTCTTATTTATTTCAATCAATGAAGTGTGTTTGAGCAACCTCGAAATAGTTATTGGACCTTTCGATGAGAGCTACGAAATGGATAAGGAAAATAAATTTCTGATTCAATTATTCCAGATCGCATGTCATTTTTATTGTAACCTTTTATTAAATTAATAACATAAATCACTTTAATCAATTAAACAACTGATACTTTTGATAATGGAAAAAACAATTAATTAAATTAAAAGAACAATTTAAACGTTTTTATAATTAGCAAATGAAGTTACCAATATTAACTGAATTATAAACAACTAATTAATAACAAAAGAAAACAATTATTATTTAATCTTACGATAATAGATTTAACTCTATTAAATTACAAATAAATTAATGTTCAAATAAAATCGATTACAAAATAATAAATGTTCGTGGTTTTCTAGATGAAATGATATAATAAAACTCTTATCTGCGTGTGGAAGTAGATTCCAGTAGATAGAGATTCTCGGCAGGGCGAGCTGGATGTTGAGACGACAGAAGATTTCGTCGGCAGGGCGAGCGAAGATGTTGAGACAATAGAGGTTGAGATGATCTACTGGCTCAATTCGAATTGGTCGAATCGATGACTAAGTTTAAACTAATTACACCTGCAGGTGGGCAGCAAATTAGTATCATCTTCAAATTCACAAAAAAACAACTTTGGGCTCCTATAGAGCATACGATGTGCGCGTCAAGAGGCTCGTGTCAACACTGTTCTTCAAATTCACAAAAAACAACTTTGAGCTATAGCTTGCGATGTGCACGTCAAGAGGCTCGTCCCAACACTGTCTGTTCGGTCTCGCCGGAGCGAACAAAAGCCGCTCGACCCTCTTTTGTTTTTTTTCTCTTCACTTTTATAACATATGTTTTCAAACTTATTACACTTATTACTAAACAAATAAAATTACCTTTTAAAATAAAATGACTGTAAACAATTACGAAATTAAACGTTTAAATTATTATATTAAGATATAAAATGTGAAAAATAAGTAAATATAATGTTATTTCTTTTACAAAAAATGATTTAATTTTTTATTATTAAAACTAATAATATTTAAAAGGTTACTACTTCATCTGGCCTTAACAAAGTGGATATTTAGAATTTGTGGCTGTGATTTTCAGTAAATTGAATTTTTTTAGGTGTAATACAATGGCATCTCAAAAAATGACATTACAGGATACATTCTGTGTTACTGTTATGAGGGAGTGCTGCAGCTGACAAAGAAATAGGTCTCGAGACCGAAAATCTAGGGTTAAATGTGCTCTATGTAAAAAATTTATTTGTTTGGAACATCAAGAAAAAGTGTGTGCTTCATGTATTCAGTAATTAGTTTATTCTCAGTAGGCATTTTTTCATGTTTTAAATGTATGGCTAAAGAGTGTTTTATATTACTTTAAAATTTAAAAAAATTCAATGCTCTAAAAACCGTATTTTTATTTGGGGTACACATGTACCCCAGTGTAGCAGACCCGTCAGTAAAAATAAGTGTAGCATTCCAGGACTTTCTTCAGTCCACTTTGGTCTCTTACATCACTTCCCACTAGTACACCTTATGTCCAAAGATGCTTTTGTCCTACTTCTCTTTTGGCTCTACCTGGAATTTTTCTAGATCAATTTGAATACTATAAATATATTATAAATGTAATTTTTCTCTTCTTTCTGTACGTAGAGAACTTGCAGTATCTGAGGCTGGGAGACAACAACCTCCATACCATCCCCAGCGACGCCTTGCGGAGGCTTCACCGACTACGCCACCTAGATCTGAGATCTAATAACATATCGGTCATTGCTGAGGATGCTTTTACAGGATTCGGTGACTCCATTACGTTCCTCAACCTTCAGAAAAATGAGTGAGTTATTCCTATGTTACGATTAATTTGATTTAAGATAAACTTAACGTGAAGGTTGGAAAGATAGGGGACCTATGGAAATAATTGACACAAAGGTAACCTACACTGGTAAAAGCTGAAAAATAGATATTTTCAACATAGTTATCAAGTACCCTTAAGTGAAAATGGAGATGACGAAATTTTGATTGAAAAGAGCGATTAGCCTTTTTTTAAGACACCTAATTAATGAACTAACACATAGTACACATATTAGCTATATATTTTGTGTAGAATTTTTGTCAGAAAAATACAGACTTTTATATAATACAGAAAATTAATAGAGGAGATGAAAGAACAGTTTTTATAATTTTCAGAAATTTATAACACGGTATTGAAGTTATGCAATGTAAGACAAATTTAAGAATATTTAATCGCCTCTAGCGTTTTTTTAAAGGTGCACACACCTTAATAGCTTCCCCGATTGAGTTTTAGAGTTAAAATTTTACATGTGGACTGAATTAGTGTTGTTAAGTAAGTCTCTTTTGTGGTAAACTTTTTGTTTTCGCCCTTATCCATGAGATATCCTCAATTTAGTCTTTTAGTTCTTCAATATACGTCACTCATTTATTGACTTTATGAAGACTAATTATATAACATAAATAATTGTGAACTTTATATAATAATTGTCAAAATATTTTAAAAATCTCTTTCCAAAGAATGATTGAAATATTGATGAAAAATATTATGAAATTTTCTCAAGAAATCGTTTTTGTCAAGAAAATTCAAGACGATAAAAACAAAACTAACAATAACGCCAAAAAATAAAGTGGAAACAAAATACGCCTGTAGTGACTTCAAGTCTCTAAATGATGCCTTAATAAAACAACAGAATATATGTTTAATATATTTTATTAATTATTTTGTAATCTACTTTTAATTTTTTTTAAAAGAAAGAAAGAAGAAAAAACTGGAAACAAAATATGGATACAATGACTTTGGTATACGTTTAAAGGTCTTATAAGTGTTACTTAAATAAATCAAAAAATATATGTGTTTAATATATTGTTACGGGCTACTGGGTGTAAAATGAATTAAACTATTACTAAATTCAAGATACTAATATTTATTAACAAATTAAAAAGACTACAATGAAATTATTTAAAACAATTAAATTATTAAACTAATATCTATTCACAATAGCAATATTCTACAGACTATAACCTAGCCCTAAATGTTATGTAATTACTAAAATAATATACAAATAATATAAGATATTGCTAATAATAAATAACTAAACTATTTATATAAATTTGTACAAATACAATAATATTACTCTAGGGTTTACAACTACAAACTATCACTTACAGTTCGCTAATTAAAGTCCACCGACCGTAAAACTCTCCAAATATGACAAACCGACACCCAGTTTATTACACTTACCACACGGCCACTAACTGTCACTGTCACTGTTACTCACTTAGCACTTATTACAGACTGACTGCTAAGGCTCAGGCGGGCGGCATATATAGGCCCATCGAATGTTCGAGACTGTCGGAAGAGAGGGGGGGAGATTCTAGGCTCTTCGAGCCGTGTCTAATCGGTCTTAATCCTTCCAGCTCGTCTTAATCCCTTCAGCCGGTCTTTCTCTATCTCTGACCGTAACAATATTTTTAATAATCAATCATTTTATAATATATTTTTAATTTGAAAAATTATGCTAAAAATATAGCAGACACGAAAAGCCTCAATGATTTTAGTGTTTGTTTAAAGGTCTAATAAAAGTTACCAACATAAATCACAACATAAAATATTTTTAATATCCAAATAATTTACTGTTATTTTAAGGGAAAAAACATACAGAGCAAAAGGAGCATTAAATAAAATTTAGACTTATTATCCACCCCCTTTATGTAAATAGGAATCGAATAGAATAATATTTTCTATTTAACTCTAAAATATTTTTTAAAAATATATTTTGAGTTAAATTTCTTTATCAAAAGCAAAAGTGATAAAAAAATTACACGGAAGTCCATTGTCACTTATTCTTTAAATTATAAATATAAACAAATTCATAAATTATTGTTAGGGATATCGAAGATTCTTTAATTTATTTATTTTATAACTACTTTGTGGACAATTCATTAATAGTATTGTTAAAACATTAGCTATTTAACAATCCGTTGAATTACCAGGCTAAACTATTAGTAACAGAGTAGATTTTACTATTTGATACGGAATATAACAAATTTTTTATGCGTTCCCGTAAATCATTTTCGTCACGCAATGTCGCATGGAATATATTTTTTCTCAGAATCACATTAAAATACCGGTTCTCTAAAGAATTTATTTCTTTTTTATATCGCACGGGGTAGGTTTATTATTCGGAGCTAGAGGGTCAAAATGTAGTCCATGAAGCAAAGTTTATTCCCATGAATATAAAACGTATACACAAGAAAACAATAGTAAAAACATAATTAAATTGAGATATTAATCAAAATAGAATTTAGGGAAGATAAATAACATAATAATGCTTATTCACCTTTCGTCTAAAAATATTATTTCCTTACTATTTACATTCCTTTAGGTGTGCGGATATAGCTTGGTTGAGGTCTACGATGATTGCTTTGAACTTTAAAATACTCACTTACATTAATAAACCTTGCTGCATTTGGTCAAAATATAAAAAATATTTTTCTGTACCTTATCTAAGTACCAACAATTATTTTTATTCTTTCAATTTTTATCTTCATATAGAATTAAATTATCTCTCAAATGATGATCAAGATTGTTACAAGAGATTTACAGTTACCGAGCTACAAAAACTAAACAAATTCAAATTCGCTTCCAAAAGAGGATGTACATAACACTTTATAGGACATCAGTATATACTATATTATAGCTCCAATTTAAACGATTTTTTTTTTTGGTAGAAAATCGAGTATTTAGATTGATTGTGAGATCTACAGGCCCTCCTTGGGCTCAACCAGCCTCTATAAAGTAGAGATCCTTAATTGTGGGATAAACCTGACGGTTAAGCGTGATCTCGGCCCAATCACCTTCCTTCACAACCGTTGGCTTAAATGCAGTACAGTCTCTACCATGTACTCACTTTATACTTATAGTAATAGTATTGCAATGAAATAGCGAATAAATCATTTGATATGCCTGAACAACTAAGCATTAATAGTCACTCCTCTAGTGAGTTTAGTGACTCGTTTAACGAGTTGCTTTATCAATATTTAGAAATTAAGATTAAAAAAAAAACAGAAAGAATTTTTTATATGTGGAACCGCATGTTTAATTAATATTAACTACCACAGATCTAAATTACGAACATCTTCATCTTAGCATAAATAACGTCATTCTTGTGATTGATCCTAATAAAAAATTATTACTATTTTTTGTTTATTATTATATTTTTTATGGACTAATGTAGTATCGTAAAAAGGGAAAAGTAATATATTTTGAATGTTATTATAAGTATATTTTTCTCTTGGGATACTCAGCATTAAGAAATATAAAAGAATACAAAGATGTCAGTTAAGGAAACGTGTGTATCCGTTCGTCCATCGTGTTAAATATGCATATGCATTGAGGCATACTGATACGTTGATTGAATACATAATCTAATAATGAATGTTTAAAAATATGACAGATTATATAAATAGAACAAATTTTTTCCAAAGAAAAAGCTATTACACAGCGCCAAAGAAATTCGAATCGAAAAAAAAGACAAAAGAAGTAAAAAAAAAGTCATCGTATTGAGCGGATTGAGCCTTGAGGTTTTTTTTAGATTAAGGCTGGCAGTTACTTTTTGTAACCAAATGATTACTTTAAAAGTAATTCATCTTAATTTTTTAAAAAATTAAACCATATGACAACTAGAAACTCTATTAAGAAGGTTATTTATGTGTAAAATGGATACAGAGATAAATTCTATTAATTTAATTTTGTTTTGTAGTGAAGAAGTAAATGTCTTACGTTTTTTTCAAAATAAAGGTGTCTTACCTAAATTTAAAAAGTGTGATAATGGAAAAAGTATAAACAAAAAAAGTGGGTTTGCTACGTGAGAAATTGCAGAACTTCTAAGGGTTCATTCTCAAATGCGTGGTTCGAAGAATCAAGATT
This sequence comes from Troilus luridus, assembly GCA_964056705.1. Taxonomy (NCBI): domain Eukaryota; kingdom Metazoa; phylum Arthropoda; class Insecta; order Hemiptera; family Pentatomidae; genus Troilus; species Troilus luridus. The sequence continues at coordinate 49,888,256 of OZ057416.1, forward strand.
ACCTTTAAGTAAAGCTCTTTTATTTATATATTGCTGGACACAGGAATACACAACTACGAAATTTTGTACTTAAGAACTTAATATTAGTAGTGCAACTATTACGGAATGAAAGAATATGTTTAGAGAAATTTGTGCCTATACTTTAATAAATAATCCTATTCAAATAGGCGGGGAAAAACGACTGTAGAAATTGACGAATCTTGTTTTAGTAAAAGAAAAAACAATGCTGGAAGAATGTACCCTCATCAGCGAGTTTTTGGGGAAACATATAGGGAAACCAAAGAGTGTTTTATGTATGCAGTACCTGATAGGACATCAGAAACTCTTCTAAATTGTATAAAAGCTACACGAAGGCCAGGAACAACGATCATTTCGGATTGCTGGAAGGCATATAAAGGGTTAGGAGAAGCGTTATATTCTTTGAATTATGTGCATCTTGCTGTCAATCACTCAAAAAATCTTTTCGACCCTACAACAGGAGCCAACACACAATCAATAGAATCTCTCTGGACGAAATCCAAAATGAGGGATAGAATAGAGTGTGGAACAAGGTTCCTATTTGTGTGAGTTTTTGTGGAGACAGAAGAAAATAAACAAAAATTTATTTCTACAAATAATTGACGACATGGCGGTTTTTTTCCTGTTTAAATTCATATTTAGTTGTTGTTTTTGTATTAATTTTAAATATTTCATTAACCCTGTATTCTTGTTTACCTAATCATATGTTAGTTAAAGCGATTACTTTTAAAGTAACCATTTGGTTACAAAAAGTAACTGGCAGCCTTAATTTTAAAAAACCCCGAGCCTTGAATTAAAAAAAACAGCCTCCTACTTTTCCTCCCTCTCTCCACTCCGATCTATTATAACCTCTTTATTATTATGAACAGTAATTTATTTATGTAAAACAATTATTCTATTCTTCACTAATCCAGAAACGTCACTGGCTCAATGAAGTGAGTGAGATATTTCGACCAGATGCCACAAAGAACCTTATTCTTCAGAGATTTCTTTTTTACTTTTAAACCAGCGGAATCGACAGAGGTGTTAAAGTTCAAAAGTTTTGAGGCAGAATAAACGAATTAAAAAAATTATAAATTTAATCGAATTGTGAATCTAAGCCATTCTCAAACCCACTTGAATACACAGAACAAAATCATAAATATCGGTACAACCGTTTAGGACGAGTTCAGTGACATACGCAAGAACAGAATAATTGTATGTATAAAGATATATAATAAAATAAAACATAAAACAGTGACCCATATGTTTTACAACAAATATCCTTGGAAATTCAAGAAACCACAGTTGACAACGAAGGAACAACCATAGGTTCATCTAGGTCTAAACGCGACCCAAGGTCTATTTAATACATAGGAATATAAAGGCATTATTTCTTTAAGAACTTGGGTGTTCCTTCTCAAAAGGTAAAAGTCACACAGAATTTTCAGATTGTTTCATATTTTTTCTCTATTTAATTTTTTCTGCACGATTTATCAACATTAATAGTGTAAATTATTGGTTCCGAGACTAACTCTCATGATCCATTGCTATTTACAAAAAACTAGTTGTAAGGGAAGAAAGCTAGGAGAATTATTGGATCATATTTTTATTCAACTCAACTTTTTTTTTGTATCTGTATCTATATATACATATATATTCTAATAATTTTATTTTATTTAAATTTATATATTGAAAATTACAACTGTATGATAACAATAAAGTAAAAATAATGAATGATACATAGTGTCATGGATAAAGGTTAGTAGATGCCCAGTGGTTCTACCTGAACAACTTGATTTTTAAAACCACTTCAATACTAAATGTTTTTTCTTTGGTATGGTAACTATCCTGAACCACTTATATTATTTGTATATTTTGTTTATTCATCTTATAATTGATAAATTAAAATATAACTTTTAAAGATGATTTTATTTATGGTTGTTTGTTTCCATATTACCTTGAAAATTCTTGTGCCTTGTCCTATCAATGATGCTAACCATGATTTGAAAAACCTTAACCTAAATATTACCACAACTAAAAGTGAAAGTATTTTTTAAATGCATCTTAAGATGTTCATTTTAGTAGGATAAATTTATGAAGCTGGAAACATGCAAATCAAGCGCAGCTGATTGTATAAATAACAAATTGTCTAGTATTAACATTTGTAAAAATGTCTGTTTCAGCATTCGCACACTGCCACCATTGGGTTTCGAGAACCTCAACTCACTGGAGACCCTGAACCTGCAGAACAACAAGCTTGTGCATATCCCCGAGGAAATCATGGAACCAATCGTGGACACCCTTAGAGTGGTAGACATAATGGGTAAGCCTCGCTAAAGATATTAATCTCAAAGTGGTCTGGTCTTACCTCACCTTAATCAACTACCAGGTGGCTCATCAATTATACCACTCCATGCTCTTGTTTCCGTGTGACAGTGAGCAATGAATATTACTCAGTTGACAAAGCTGCCAAAACCGGGTTTACATGATCCTCACACGTAGTTTGTCGATAGTAAAAACCTTTGGTAGTAACATAGTATAACATTTTTAAAAAGTAATCAAAAAGATTCTAAGGCATTATTTCTTTTGCTTAACATGGTCTATTTTACTAACTAGTAAATTTTATCGTGAATCAATTAGGAAGTGACAAGGATATGGAAGGGGTTTATTTGATATAAATGGACAAATAAAATTTCTGTAATTGATAAATGAGGATAAAATTAAAAAAAAAGGATTATAAAAGAATAATATCATAGATTGGTGTTTTCTTGAATATTAGTTGACCTTACATATATGGAGAATAAAATGGAGTGGGGGTAGGTCAAAGGAACAATTCCTTAACCCTCCTAATACCAGGGGGGATCGCCAACGACCCCACAGTTCATATTTTTGACCTTCCCTAAGTCAAAAACAAAGTTATGCTCACTTGGGTCTAGGTCATTTATCCTTAGACTATTTGTAAAACGAAGAGTCGAGTCCTAACGAATATGATGCACAAAATAAATCACTGTGGATTAATGTTTACCAAAAACCAGGGATGGGGTCCCGGAACGACCCCACCTAGTAGTTACTGTTAGCCTTATTTCAGAACGCCGAAGTCTGTACTGTGCCTTTTCAGGCTCTTTATACAGTTTTCTGGAAGAATATTTCAGTTACAGTGTTAGTCAATATGTTAGCTACAGTGTCAGTTTGACAGCGAAGGTTCCAATCACTGCCCCCAGCTAAGTAAATATTTTCTGGAAGTCGTTGAAGCTTTGGTGTTCATTCGTTGGAATTCTCTCTCTTTCGCATCATTTGTTCAGAAGCTATGAATTCTTTGAGGTGTGTCAGTTCCTAGATATTTCTTAGATCAATTAGGTACCTACTAAACAAAAGAGAGAAAGGGTGGGGAGGCTAGATTTTTCAGAACTCTACAAGCAGAATTTCTGTCAATTGCTTATAATCACAGCGGAAACATCCTCAATAATGATATTGAGAAAAAACCTGACATAATTGTCCATTACAATGACACGAAAGGAGGTATAGACAAAAAGAAAAAAAGTATAGACAATCTTGACAGAATCATAACTGAGTATACCTGTCAGCGGCAAACTAAAAGGTGGCCGTTAGCACTTTTTATGAATCTGATAGATATTGCTGCAGTAAATACATTCATCCTTTGTATTGAATGTATGCAGTGATCTGCATCCGAAATGGAAAAAGTCTTATCACCAACAACAACGGTTTTTTTTACTTGAATTTGGAAAAAAATTGGCTGCACCCATGATTCGGATAAGGTTACATGAGAAGATGGCAATGTGTTACTTATGCCCAAGAAAAAATGACACTAAAATAAACCTTGTTTGTAATGTTTGCAATAAATAAATTTGTAAAGAGCAGGTAACCACAACATATTCATGCACTCGTTGTAAGATGGTAATTTAGGTTCTCTTGGAACATGTTCGTTGTTCACTTAAGTTATTTTCAAAATAAATACAATTATACATTTTGACAGTTCAAAAATTATTGCTATTGCTTTTCTACAGTCTCTTTCCATAAATAATGACTCTTAGATGGATGATGTCATCGTAGCTGATGGCAGAAAAAGATGGATTCCTCCAGTGACCCCACCTGGTATTACGTGTAACTTTTTTCACCCTGTATTAGAAGGATTAAACAGATATAAACTATAAATTAGAAACCGACATTTCAACCCAAATCGCTGGTCTTCTTCAGGGCTGGAAAGACAAGATACAAGCATATTTAAATAAAATAATTGGAATAGAAAAAAATATAAATAATATATAAAAATTGTACCTGGTTTACTCCAATAGATTCATTTTTATATATTTTATTTTATTCTTTGTATTTTTTTTCTATTCTAATTATTTCATTTAAATTTGTTTGTATTTTGTCTATCCACCCCTGAAGAAGACCTGCAATGTGCAATGTTAAAACATCAGTTTCTGTAAAATAGTTTATCTCAATTTAAGAATAATTTCTTTGACCTCTACCCGGACCATTTTCTATAATTCCAAGTCATATTATATTCATGCAGAAAACCTTTATGTAAACTCTATATGACATATTAAGATGTTTTAAATAAATTTCAGTTATATCTATAAATTACTTTTCCTGAAATGAAATCTTGTCTCTGCTAAAGAAAAATTCTAAGCCTTATTCAAATAATTATTAATAGTGTATTTTAAAACAATAGACCAAGTCTGCACATGGGTTTCTAGCGATATATTAGGCCACTAATAGTTTATGCAGTATATGGTATTTCCTACAAGTCATATCAATTTCAAAAGAAATCAATAAATAATATCATATTATAATATAATAACTAACTATTATATGATTTAGACATTCCAAATTATGAGTAAAATATTAATTTTTATTCTGGATTAATTAATATCTATGGTATATTGTTTGTGTGTGTGTGTGTGTGTGTGTGTATATAACTTCATGGTTAAAATATGTGTTCCCTATATTAAGCATAATATATTCCTGATTACCTTTACTCTTGAATAACCACACATAAAATAATAATTCTTCTAAAAACATAATCCCTGTGTTTGGTGCAATGCTAATTTATCAGTAAAAATTAAAAAAATTATTTTATTTTCCTTTCCTATGCTGGAATTCTCTCTGTCTCTAACATTTCTTCATGCACTCACTGGCATGTTTCCTTTGATTCTTTGCCCAACTTCATCCAACCTTCTCTGGTCTTTCTTCATACTAAAACCCTTCAAGATTTTTCACTTTGCTCCCAAATTCACTTCCTTGTAACATGTGAGATCCTGTAATGTTCAACTTTTCCAAATCAGCCCTTACTACTTCAGTCCATGTTGTAGTGGTCTTCTTCTTGTGTATTATTAGTTACTGAAATGAAAAAATATTTATTTCATAATATTTTTAAGCAGTTCTAGATAAGAATATCTATTTATTTGGCTACCATTTATTAATAATCAATTATTTTATCGTTGTCAATTATAGATAACCCATTAGAGTGTGACTGTGAATTGAGGTGGTACGCATCGTGGCTAAAGAGTCTGAGGGACAAAGATGATGAGATGATGCAGAAAAAGCGAACAGTTTGTACGATGCCGAAAGAACACAGGGAATTCCCTATCCAAGCAATGCCCCTTGACAGGATGAACTGCGTCGGAAAGAACATGGAGCGGACTTCTACTTCTGTTTCAACGGCTCTTTACCCCTTGAGTACACTCATTTGTCTGCTCCCAGCCATGGTACACTAGCCATCGAGGATTGAATAGATTTTCAAAGCACAGGTTTGACTGTGTCACATTTAAATTATTATAAATCATTCTAAGATATAAATTGGACATCTGAAGACTGTTAATTGGTATTTGAATCTTAAAAATAAGGTGAAAAAATCATTTTTGAAAAAATATTTTTTTTTTATTAGAAAATAAAACAATTTAGGCCTTATATCAAACCATGAAACAAAAATAGTTTTCAAATGAAATTATGAACTTGTAAAATAAAAGATGCATAGGTCTTTCAAAAATCAAATATTCAGCTAAACTAAAAAATGAAAACACGTTTAAAAAAGTCCTAATACCTAATTGTTGTTGATGTTTTAGAAGTATTAGAATAATTACTCAAGTGTTCATTTAAGACTATTTTTGACACTAATAAATTGTTAAAATGTATTTTAAAAAAACATTTATAAAGTCAAAAGATAAAACTAAATCATAAAACTGAAAACTGTGAAGTGAAAAGTGAATTTATTAATAAAAAAAAAAATTATAATAGATCGAGCAACCAAATAATTTTTTTTTTAAATAATATAAAATTCGCAAAAGAACTGTTGATTTTAAGTATAATAAACTGAAATACACTTACAAGAAAAAGAAGAACAGTGCAAAAAAAACGAAAAATTCTAATTATTTGTGCATAATTTTAATAATGCTTCAAACATCCTGGTTATATTTTATTCACTATCACGACACATGTTAAAAGAATAAATAATTTAATTCATTCTCGACACTAGCAATGGCGGACCTTTAGAGATCAGTATATCAAACTCCATGCACTCTAATAATAAAAATGGGGAAAAACATATTTAATATTGATTGTAATAATATTTAAAATATCTATAATTGTGGGATATTTGAAAAACTAGTAAACGAATAATTCTTACAGTTCTCTTGGTTAAATATCCTGTATGTAAATTATTATGACATATGTCGTGAATTAAATGTATTGAATTCAAATATTTTAAACTATGAGAATAAAAAACTCGGAATTAAACAAAAATGCTGTGTCTGTTTACTCTGTGCTTTAAAAAATCCTTACAGCAAGTAGAACATCTAAAATGGCTTGTAACCTTTGCCCCGCTAATATGAGGTTCGCTATAACTGCTACTTACAATCTGAGATAAAAACTAAATAGAACCACAAAGATCAAAGCATCCCATACATATCTTATTGTCTGATATACATTAAATAAAAACATATCATGTGAATGCCTCAGAATAGAATAAAAAGGCATATTTAAGATATTTTTGCCCAGATGGTAGCTTTTATATTTAGTGCAAATTATTTTGTAATTAAAAAGTAGGATTTCATTTTCTTAGTTTATTTTTATAATTCTCTTTTCTTTTTTTATTTTCTTTTTTTTTTTTGTATAAGTACTAGTAAGTAGAAAAAAAATATGTGTATATAAAATAAAGTGTAATTTTATTCTAAAATTGGTGTCACACTTATTTTACTGTATATTATGAGGATAATAGAAGTAGAATTCTTTGATACTCCCTTAATAGTCTATTTATGTTAAAAAGCAGTTTAAAATCATGTTTTTGTAAATCTAAGGGGAAGTTTTCATGTGCTTATTTTATTTATTGTTCCCAAAGGGGAATATGACTATTTATGTATTATAGCTTCATAAAGCAATATGAAAATAAAAATTATGATTCAATTTAAATATTAGAAATTTAAATATCTTGATCGTATTGTAAAATTCAAATAACAAGATTTTCCATTGATTTTTTTATGCTTTATATATTATTGAATTAAAATGTGGTTGTAAAATTCATTTAAAAAGTATACCGTATTATTCATAGTAATTGTGGTTATATCTAATATGCTAAGATTTTTAGGTAGTAAGAAGCCGAATTGAAGGCGAACCAAAACCATTCACAATACATATCACTAGTAGCATGGTAAAATTAAATTAACCATCTCTCCGTATACATTGGAATAAACAAAAAAATGTTAAACATCTGAATATTTTTTTAAGTGTCAGTGCCGTTATCTAGAAAATGTTTACGGAGAGGGTTATGACACCATGGCAAAACCACTAATTATAAACTTTTTCATTGTTACTATTTAAGTGTAAATTTTTATTACTATTTTAAATATTAATGTAGTTGTGATAAATCCATGTTGCCTATGGCATAAACAAACATATCTTAATACATATCCAAAATAAAATTCTCTATTTTAAATTATTTCATCTCTGAATACTGTAAGACATATTTAAATATTATACTAGATGTATGTTGTTATATGTGTCTATATTTCAAAGTGTTATTGAAAATAAAAGTATATGAGCATCCACTTTCATTATTGAAAAAAGGATGATAATGATGTTGTACTGTGAATTGAATAAATAAATTATAAAAATAATAAAATTTGTATGTTGTCCATTCATTCCTATACAATATTTATGGAAATGATATAATAGGTGAGAATTAAATCACAAAATATTTAATGATGTGGCTTAAAAATTAACCCTGAACAAATTATGTTATTCATAGAAAGGATAAAATATCAGGAACAAAATATTATTGAGAGCATGTGTATATACACATACACATTTTTTTAATTTTTTTTTGCTTTTACCATTTTAAATTTCTTGTCTAAATTCTAGACAAAGTTGTTTGAGAAAATTTTTTTATCTATACAATTTCTTTTGTTGTTCAAGAAAGTATGTCATGTCATTCTTAACATTTTAGGATAAAGAAGTAAAACTGAATGCGGCTAATTGGATAAAAATGGCTAATTGCTGAAAAATGAAGAGAAAAAAGTGATAACGATAGTTGAACTTTAGAAATTATATTCAAAAGTACGTTTACATTTAACTGTTATTAAATGGTTTATTAGACCGAAGGATGTCTATTATAAACCTATACCTCCAGGTTAAGACATTTAAAAATTGTCTGTTTGAAAGAGCAGAGTGAGAGCAGGTTGGCATGCTTGCAAAAGTGCACTTGCTTACGAATACAAGCGTTATGAGTTCGAATCCTGATTTAACTTCCACCCCCCCCCCCTCCCCACAAGGTTTTTAAAAAATAGAAAGAATTAAAGACTTTTTTAATTTGAATCTATTTTATACAACAGTTGCAGAAAAAACTTTTTTAACAATCCATAATGTTTTAGAATTATGAAAAAAGAGTAAAAAGATAAAGTATACACCATTTAAACAAAATAAATAGTAATATTTAATATTTACCACAGAAGAGAAGTGATGATAGCAACAAAACTAATCTTTATAGATAAGTATACCCATCTGAAAAATGAAATTTTAAAAAATAAATTGTAAAAGTTGAAAAGGGAGCAATTCACAATTTTAAATCTTTGTTCCTCACTAATGTTTATATACATACATATAAAATTAGTACTGTTCTAAAACCTTAAAAATATCTTTTTAATTCAAAAACAAATTTAAATGAAAACTAAATTTTAAAAAGTGAAACCTTACCTTACCTTCAATATATGGAACAACCTGTAACTCCCAGGCAGCTACTTGGTATCACTTGAACTTGCATGAATAATAATTCTTGGAGATGAGAGCCCAGCAATCATGGCTTAGAAAAATCAAGAGAAAACATAAAATTAATAATTAAAATTAAAACCTCCTTTACCATGGCAATATACCTTCATAATAACTGTGATGATAATAAATAAGTAAAGGATATAAATATTTCTAATTATCTAATTATAATATTATATATTATAAGTAACATATTCCATTATAAATTTGAAACAAAATTACAATAAAACTATGCAGTATCTATCAACTCAGCACTCCACACACTGAGCCACCCAGCTCCCTTTTTTACATATTTATATATATATATATACCTTTCTATGTATATAAGATATTAATAATCTCAGTGAGAAATAATTAGCCTAGTTAAACTTAAAAAGATATTGCATAACTTACTGTATAAACATAACTTTATACTCTATTGCATTTAGTCAAGTTCAAATACCCTTTTTAAATATTACTTTTATAACACTATTTAAGTTCAGTTTTTGTGACTAACTGAACCAAAACGCCACAAAAAGATTCCCGCATAATGCGATAAAAAGCGGGAAGTTAAATCCCCAATCATCTAATTGAATTCCAAAATAATGTAACCTAGCAATGACACATTCTATAAAAACTGTGTATTACATAATTTTCCGATGTATTGCAAAATTGCAAAATTCGCTGACTCGTAATTCGCCAAATTAATTACTGAGGTTTTAGCATCCAATTTTTTAGCCATTTGTTTAGCATCACCCGAAGCCCTCCCTGTAACTTTTGCTATGAAAATGTTTAAAAGAATCTTTTATATAGGAAATGTTATTTTCTTTAGTTATCTGTAAAGTGTTTTTTTTAAGTTGATAGTTGCCCAGATATTTGAAATGAAAAATAGAAACTTGTAAATTTTTTCTACTCCCACAACTTCTTCTTTCACCTGTTCTTTAATTTACCTTGATTAATTTTTTAGTTAGCCTACTTTTCTGTATGGAATTGGATCAAGCTCCATTAACGCTATTTTAATGCCCTTGAGGTAAGAATAAGAATACCATACAACAGGTACAGTAAATGTGGAATATGTGTACTGGTGGACTGGTGGAATACAGTAAATATGGTGTGTGGAATATACACTAATTGATTGAATTGTACAGCAAAATTTTTCTTTGGAATATAGGTACTGAAAACTTTCAATAACTGGTTCATTGTATCCAAGGAAAAACATTTTTGCTCATTTTTCTATTGATGTTCAACATCTTGAAAATGGCAAACATTGTGATTACCTTATTTAAAGTAAAATAAATTTTATTGAATTTCAGATAAATGCTTAAATATAAGGGAGGAAAGGGAATGAAATTTTACTTCACCTGCTAAATTTTTTATGGATAAATCAAAGGATCCCATGGGACTGCGAAGTTGCTACTTTAATTCCCATATACAACAAAGTAACACTCATAGAGAGTGTTGGAATCATGGGGGGATATCTCTTTTAAGGATTCCCAGTGAAATATACTCCAAGATCTTGTAGGAAAGGCTAAGGCAAAGAGTGGAACCACAACTCCAGGAGGAATAATATGGTTTTAGAGAAAACAGGAGCACACAAGATTTGATCTTCACCTGTCTCATGGTTTATTAAATATTCATGTGAGATTATGTGATTAAATATTCATTCATAGTATTAAATATACATGTGAGATTCATGTGTGATTATTAAATATATTTATTTCTGATTTTTACATTAGTAAAATACAGAGAGAGTTTGGTCAGAAGTTTTACAAAAATAATAGTACATAAAAATAACAGAATAGTAAACATAAATAAAAAGAAAGTAGATAATTATAATACTAAACATTGTAATGAAGATAAAACAAAAACATTGCCTTGAGTCAACATTACATCAAAATATGGAAAATGAGTTAAATACTGACAATAATATTGATCGTGTATGGTGTAAAAATACTGTAGGGTGATTCCTCAGTATTTTCGTCAATCCAATACTGTCAGTAATATTGACCGTGTATGGGCCCCTATAGAATGATGTCTATGACCACTCAAATCGGAGCAAGTTAAAAGGACCTTAAAACAGTTTACTATTTTTATGATTTTATTTGTATCAAGAATATTTTCCATATTCGCCATCTGTATTTAAACAATTTTTTATGAAAAATTATCCTGAGAACTATTATACATATGTTCATTATTACCATTAAAATGATAATTTCAAAGTGTTATTATTATGGATATGTTATAAATACTATAACAAAACTTAATATTGGTCATAAGAAATGCAAAAATGGTGATTTCTTGTTTTATGCGGAAAAAATGATTTTTTAGAAAAAACAATCTCGTGAGCTACTAAATATAAGAATTTCTGTGAGAGCTCAAATTTTAGCCAATCTATATTACTTTAGAAAAGGTATTCAACAAATTTTATGAATGGTAGGAAATTTTCAAGAGGTTGGGTTCTGAATGAAAAATAAGTGAACTCTTCTAACTTTTGAAAAAGTGTACCCTACTTTCTAGCATCTTACTGTAGCTGTTGTGTTTATTATCTAGAGAAAAACGGAATTATTTTTAAAGTTTGAATAGATAAATAATAAAATTTATAAAAATAGAAAAAACAGAAACTTTTAATTGGTACATTTGTAACTTATTATGTAATGTAACCAATGGATGTGAACTAAATAACAAAAAGAATAATTCAAATCCATTCTTTGTAATTGGGTTCCTTTTATTATGATTTATAATTAATACTCAAGGCTATTGGCTTGACTCTGTTTAAAGTCATTTTAAAATGTCAATAACTTATTATTACTGAACTAACTTATTGCTGCTAATATAGTAATATAAATCAAAAAAATATATTATTGTAAAAATACATTGAGTATGATATTAAGTTATATAAAAATACATTGAGCATCCATATTTATGAAAGCTGTCCAATGGAAATTATTTTTTATTAAAATAAATCAATTAGGGTTTATTCTGAAGTTTTCTTTAAAGTAATTTAAAATTATTGAATAAAGTGAGAAACATTTAGTAAAATAATTTATTAATATAATATTTAAGATTTGTTTTTGGAAAAGAATAATATCTTAATGAGAAACAGTTTTTCAATTAAACGTGAGAACTCATAAATATGAAACTTATAGAAAAAAAAATAACTACTTAATAATAATAACTTCAATTAAAGATTTGTCTATACATAATTAGTAGCCAGGAGAAGACTAGGAGAAATTCAGCCTCTTCTGAAAAGATTTTTTAAATTTTATAAAATGTACATATAAAATGTTTCTTTTTAAAATGTACATATAAATGAATGACAAATTCATTAAAGTGGGTTATTCTTTTTCGATTATAATACAATTTTAATCCTTTAAAAATCAAACTAAATTCACTTTAAAAATTCTGGCTAGTCCTCAAATGACAAAATAATTTATTATTTACAGTCAATTCATAAAATTAGTAGTATCATCATCTTCTAAGGTATAATGGTTTTCCAAGTATATAACCATGTTTTTGAACATTATTTCTAAAAATAGTATCTTCAAATTTAATAGAAATCTTCTGTAACACATGCATTTCATTTTTTTTAGAGCCATGCAAAGGATTCAACACCCCTTTATCTAAAGAGTTATCCCTTTTAGCATTTAATGGAATATTTACGGTTAAAATAGTAACATTTAAGCTTTTCAAAGCTGTTCCATTAACAAAAATTGTGTAATTGAATCCCACTACAACATTTTTACAAATGGTATTGTTCTCATTCGTTTCAGTGATTGCATAATTATCACATTCTTTACTATCAAAGTATTTTTTATTTATTTTTGTTATGTTATGGAAAACATTTTTATTAAAAGTAACAAAACCAGTTTTGTCTGTTAAACAAACAAAATTGTAGCTGATGTTAACATCATTAATGTCACCAAGTAATTCTAGTTTTTTCAAAGTATTCACATGATGCTGTAAATGGAGCTCTTCATTTAGCATACACTGATCTTCATCCAGAAGAAACAAACAAGTCGATGTTTCATCGATTTGAAATTTCAAAGGTATTTTACTACAATATCCATTGCCTTTGCTAAGAACATTCGAAAGTATATTGATGTTATGGTGTAGCCCTTCATTGTCCAAAAATAAAATGTTTGAACCATGTTTATATTTGCTTTTAAAGATGTTACCCGATGTATCAGTTATTCTAAAACTAGAAATGTCTTTATTTCGAGCTGCGAGAATTTCAGAGAAACTAAAAGATGTAAAGTTTTCATATTTTTCATAAAAATCTCCTAGATATGGACTATTTTCGTCATGAAGGCAGAGCAAAGGATTTCCCAATGATTCCAATGTACCCAAATTCTCACAGTCTAAATATGAAAATTTACTCTTATGAATATGCAGCTTGTTAGAACATTCAAAACTTCGTTTTTCTTGTTCTGAACAGTCCTGAAAAAAAGAGGAAATTATTATAATGAAATTAATTATAACTGTTTAAAAAAAATAAATTAATAGCATTAGGTACTAAAATGAAAAACCTGGTCATTGCAACAATTTATATCACAGAATTGTGATGTCATGTCACATGAAGGAGGTGAGTTTAAGTTGTCCCCAGAATAACTGCCATCGATGTCTTCAGCTTTCGTCCTTTCGAAGTTAATGTGGTGCAAAGAAGAAACGATTGCCAATGAGCTATCTATAATAATGGCGGTTAAAATATCAATTTGAAAATTATATAGCATGAGTAAAATGTTAACTACTTACATGATAGAAAAAATAGAAAATAATGCTCCCCCTTCATGCTCTTTTTAATTACAGTAAAGATAAAATAAGTTAGTTTCACCAACTATCGCATGGACTCATAAAATAATCAATAGCAGAACCACTTCATGAAAGACCAGGTGTAGTGTGCAGGAACCTGTCAACTGTGAAATTAAAAAACAAGAAAGCGGAAATTATTTCATTATTTTTGTTACTTCTCAAATAATGTTTGATTCAAAATGTTTTAGAATAGTTCTAAAACAAATATTCATGACTTTTTATTTTCTAGTTTATTGCTAAACCCAGCATTTTAAATACAATTGGAATAACCCATTTACTTTTAAATAATGTAGCCTTTTTTATTTTTAATTGTTTGTTTTTAATATTCCTTAAATTTCCCCTCAAAAAATTCTTATTCAAGAATTTGAAAATATAGCATAAAAGCAAAAGTTTTCAAATATTCTTGGCAACACTGCAATGCCGAACGTGAGCCTTTAAACACTCAGTTTAGTTAAGAAGCCCTGGTGTTTGGAAGTTTTCAATTTGCTAGATAGAGAACTGTTCTATTCGCAATTATGGTGGTAGAAGAGAAAACGTGAGTAGTATTATACTGAAATATTATAATTAGCATTATATTTTTTTAATTATAAGAGAACGTCCAGTTTTGTTGAGTTTATCAGTCGGAAAAAAAGGACGCCGCTATCAACACAACACAGTAATATCTCGTTTGTTTCTCTTAATTACCGGAGTTATTAACAAATGAAATATATATTATAAAAGTATTTGATTTTTATACTATAAAAATATTGGAAGGGAGATAAATATTGAATGTTTATTTTAAGGAAGGAATGATAAAATAATGTGCTGGGATCATTAATGATGCTGTGCAAATGTTTGTTATAACTTTCTCTATTTTTGTAATAAATTGCGTTATTTATTATCCTTTTCTTTATGATAAATTAAAGCAATAATGGATCTGTGGCTATTTTTTAATTTTAAACTATTTGTTTTTTTACTTACTCTTGGTATTGCTAACCTATTTTTTTTCATTATTTACTTTCAATTCATTGATATGCATTAAAGAATGGATTGCTGTGCTATTTTGTCCTTGTAAGTTTTTAAAGAGAGGGAACTCGGCATTTCTGAATTTCTGTCAAAATAATTATTATATAATATTAAAATCTGCCAGTTTCGGATTTGATTTTACTTGAAAATTAATTTTAAATTAAAGTAGCTTTATACATCTGTACTTTTATTTTTTAGTACCAGTCTTCAGCTTTCTCAATAAGGATTTTGAATTAGTTTGCTGCCAAATATTTGTTAGCATACCTAGTAATCAATATTTTCTGTATTACTTTCAATATTTTATTTAGTTCTATTTATCCTTTTAGAATATATTTATCATTTATTTGAACTATAACCATGTAATTATTAAGAGGTAATATGTTGATGAAACCAAATAAGCTTTGATATGCTTTAATTGAATGCTACTGTTTGTTTTTGTGTATTGTTGTTTCATCTTATTTTTATTCTGCAGTGTAAAATTGTATGTGTTATATTGTGTAGTGCTCGTCGTAGAGCTCAGTCGAAGAGTTCAGACAGTGAAGAGTCAGACAAAGAAAACAAAAAAGAGCGTGGTAGAGAGAAAAAAAAGAAGAATGATGACGATTCTTCATCAAGCAGTGGTAGCAGTAGTCGAAGGTTGGTATATTTCATTTGTTATGTTATATAATTTAGGGGCAAAAGGGAAAATTAATTAATTTATTTCAGCTCTTCTAGTAGTTCATCGAGTTATTCCAGTGGCTCTTGGAGTTCCAGCTCTAGTTCAAGATCCAGTTCGTCTTCCAGTTCCTCTGGATCTTCTAGTGATTCGACAGATCAGCCGAAAGCGAAACAAAGAAAGTAAATAGCACTTAGTTATTAACTTGTAGTTGTTCATAATTTCTATTTCAGTTCATAATTTAACTGACCGATATTATTCCAGAATGGACGGAAAGGAAAAGAGCAAAAGCAAGAGCCCTAAAGACAAAAAGGACAAAGAGAAGGTTGTTGTTAAAAAAGAAAAGAAACCGGCTGTGGAAGATAAAAAACCTAAAACCAAAGCACTTCGATCCAGGTAAGTGATATAGTGATAACACTATCTATTTTAAGTGCCTATATCACTCCTTTCTGCATATATGTGTTCGAATATTGCAACAGAAAACATTTCTTAGAACACACATTTTATATAGTAGTTTGGATATCAGTTCCGCAGGTTTTTGCTTTGAGTTGAATCACAAGTTTTAACTTTTCATTTGTTTCCTTTTTAACATTCTCCAAATATACAAATAATTGTGTTTTAGTTTAAAAAAAAATACTCCAATTATTGGAAATGTGTATACTTCGGTAATCATTTTAACATCAACGTTTCAGCTACCATTTCGAAGTATAGATGATTTATGTTTGTTGAAACGTTCGATATGTATGTTTGTTGGTATGATTACTGAAATATACACAATTCCCATAACTACCCTCTTTTTTTTTTTTCATACTAAAACTCATGATTATTTTTGTTTTTGAGAATATTAAAAAGGTAATGAAAGAAAAGTTATAACTTGTGACTTAACTCGAAGCAAAAACCTGTAGAACTGATACCCTAATTTGACTCATAAATTTTATTTCATTTAACAAATGATTTATTTAGCTTTTTGAAACGATTAATGAATAATTTATTTATTTTTTATTCTAAACTAGTTGGGGTACCCGGCTTCGCTCAGGGAGTTGATATGAGATAGTGTTGTAGTTGGAATAAAAGAATTTTATTATTAATATTTATATTAAACCTTAAAATATATGAGATATACATTTTTATTGAAAATATATTTTAGCTACAATACTTCTATTTACAATCCTTGTTTATAAACAACATTTTTGATTTTGTTATCCGGAGTATATATGTATAAATTTTTCCAATTGCCTACTTCGAGAGCAAGGTATGTATAGTTGACCGTGAGAAAAGCAGGAGTCTTGGAGGTTGATGCCGCAATATTTTAAAGTTTGTCCTTGCGCTTTGTTAATTGTAAAACTATAGGCTAATTTGATTGGAAATTTCGGTCTTTTAAATTGGATTGGCCAAATTCACTTGAGATCAGTGGTATTATAGGGATAAATACAGTGTGTCCTTTGTCCTTCAAAGTTCGGCTTCGATAATGTTATTCGATAGCTGTTTGACGATCCTTGTTCCATTACATAGTTTTGGTGAGTTGAGATTTCTGAGTAGTATGATCGGAGATCCAATTTTCAGTCGAAGGCAATGTAATAGGATTCCTGGTACTTGCAACGAATTTAAAAATTCTGTAGGGAAGTTGACACTTTCTTCAACGTTTACCATCATGTACATTGGATTTGTATAT
The DNA here is from genome assembly GCA_964056705.1 of Troilus luridus. Lineage (NCBI taxonomy): Eukaryota > Metazoa > Arthropoda > Insecta > Hemiptera > Pentatomidae > Troilus > Troilus luridus. Next base: position 49,905,658 of record OZ057416.1, read on the forward strand.
TCTCTCTTCACCAGGAATTTTCTTTTGAATATTAAAGTTGATATTGTCGACAATACTATTTTAGTTGCTAATGATGATTGGATAAATTTGGTCGATGTGTTCATTTTTAGTATTGGCTATGCTGCAGAAATCACTGTTGAGTTCATTGAGGCCAGTCGTCTAGTCTGTAGGATATGTGCCTTCGCTTATTTGTAAAATTTGTTGAGGAAAATGTGCAGTTGTTTCGTCTTTTGATAGTTCAACTCTCATATTTTTTGTTAGTCGCAGTATTTGAATGTGTTCCGAGAGATATTTTTTTAAGCATGCATTGATTTCGTCTGCTGGTGTTGACTTGGGGATAGCTGGAAGCGTTTGTCTAAAATCTCCTGAGAGTATGAGCAGAGCTCCTCCAATCACTTCCGAGTTTCCTCTCAAGTCTTTTAATGTTCTGTCCATGGTTTTGATTGATATTTTATGTGCCATCGTGCTTCGTCCCAATTTCAGAAATGAGTCCCGGTACGATCAAGGGAGCTATATGGTGTGGTAGCCCTCTATCTCCCATCCATGAAGAAGGTTCCCATTTTTACCTAAAGGGCGTGCTTTTGAAGATATAAGGGCTGGAAGTTTCGCCCCCTAGAAATTTCTAGAATAGTCCAGAAAATTCTTGTGGAATATTCTGGAACATTGTGGACCATTCGAAGACTTTTTTGTATAAGTGGAGCTACCTAATGATAGGAGTATATAAAGCAATATCTGTCAGGGGTTCAAATGTTGGCATACACATTGTAATATATATTGATTAATTTGTAAATATATTCAAATACATAAATTATTTTTATGTAGGATTTATTTATTTAAGCTTATTTTTTAACTTTTAGGTCACCATCACCTAAAAGAAAAAGAAAGGAACGTTCTCCTACTCCAAAACCCGTCAGAATTCATGTCGGACGTCTCACGCGAAATGTAACGAAAGATCATATCTTGGAAATCTTTTCAACGTTTGGCTCTGTTAAGCAAGTGGAATATCCTATTGACAGGCTTCATCCTCCTGCTGGGCGAGGATTCGCTTATGTAGAATTTGCGACTCCAGAAATGGCTGAGAACGCTATGAAACATATGGATGGTGGTAAGTTTTTAGCTTATAAACCATTTTCATATTGTTATGAAAAAGTAGACAATCAAAACCCAGGTCTAATGCTATGTAATAATTGTAAATAATTGTTTCAATACGTTAATTCAGATAATAGTGCATGTGAAATGTCAGTTTTCTTTAGATGTGAAATGTTGTCTCCCAGTTTTCATTATGCTTTTGTTTTTTTACGAGTTAACAAAACGGCATACTTCTCTACGATACAATACATTAAAATATTTAACAAATTAAAATATTAAATTTTACAAACCCAGCTTATTCACCAGATGTTTTGCTTACTGATTTAAATGATTAAACATTTAGGACACTTTTTACCAGGCAACCAGTATGAAAATGAAGACAATATGAAAAATTCTATATCAGAGTTTGTGATTGGAATTTCTTTAAGGACAGACATTTATGCATTAAAATATTGTTGAGAAAAGTTGATTGAAGCAAAAATGGCAAATATTTTGATTTAATAAATAGATATTACATACGCACCAACTGTAATAAGCAAGCCTTCATCTTCATTTTAATAATATTTTAGTATTTTAAATTATATATACACATACCTAGGTACAATTCTCAGCAGAAATGGTAAAATTCAACAAGAAATATCCAAAAGGATTAAAAAAGCGAACAATATTTATTACCAAATCTGCAATACTGTTGTTGGGAAACGTGAAGTTGAGAAAAAGGTAAAACTTCACATTTTTAATGCAATTTACCTTCCCACCCTACTATATAGAAGCGAGAGCTGGGTCGTTCTTGACAGATTGAAGAACAGAATTACAGCCTCAGAGATGAAATACCTCAGAAGAGTGGCTGGCCAAACACGGGGGGGGGGGGGGAGGAACACATCAGGAACACCAGAATAAGAGAGGAGCTTGGAATGAAACTCTAGAAAAGAGGCAGTTGAAGTGGTTCGGACATGTGTGCCAATGGACGAAGATCGCGGACCACGCAAGCTCTTCGAAGCAAGACCAAGAGACAGGCCAAGGATGTCATGGCTGGATAATATGGCTAGAATGAGGGAGAAAAGAGGAAAACCATTGGATTCCATGAAGGCATTGGCGAAAGACCGAGACAGATGGAACGCTTGGATCGAGGCACCTCCACGCTGAGAGGCACTGAGGAGGAAGGAAAAAAAGAAGAAATTATATATTTAACATTGGCAGTACATTTGTGCTAAGACATATGTCTGTTTTATTCCTTTGCGGGTGATTGGTCTAGTACAAGAGTATTATGGCCATCAAATATCTAATGGATTAACATTTCCGATGCATTGGATCAAGTTTCTCATTACTATGTTATTTTAAGTACTGTTGTTAAAGGCAAAATATATACGAATTTGTGAGAAATTTTCCTATGATAGCATCAATGATCTTCAACGGGCTTTTTTACTGCTGTTCTCTGATGCTGTTGGAAAATGTCTTCTATCTTAAAGCAGATGATTGATTGCCCATGAGACAGTGTCGACGGTAAGCAGTACAGGCTTGCTGAAACAGGAAGGCTGCTTGGCATAGACAGTATTCCAAATAGTACTATTATCCCTGTAGGTCATGGTAATATTATTAAAATGTGGTATGATTATCAGGTCATATTTTAAGAGACCATGAGGTCTGCCTGGGAAAAGCTCTACTTATCGTTAATTATGAAAGATTTATCAAAGATACCATATTTGATTTTTTTCAAATATTTTGATTCATCGAAGGAATAATCTTTAATTTATAAAAAATATGTTATTCTAATTACAGCATTTTATTTATTTATTTTTCAGGACAAATTGATGGGCAAGAAGTTACGTGTGCACCTGTTCTTCTGCCAAAGGTGATGAACAGGAGAGGTAGATCACCACCGCCGAGAAGGCGCTGGGGTAGATCTCCTCCACCTCCTCCAGGAAGGTTCAGACGACGGTCTCCACCTCGTCGTAGGTCTCCCCCTCCGAGGAGGGTTCGATCCCCACCTCCAAGGAGGAGGAGGTATACGAGGTCATCGTCATCTTCATCCCGATGATAGTTATTTTTTAGATTTATGCAGGAAATAAGTAAGAAATGCATATCTCATGAACTTACTTTTAAACAATGTGTAATTCTCCTGACAAACTTATCTTTTTCAACAATGATTTTTCATTTTAACTGATAATTGCACTATCTTTTTCATAATTTATCGAAGTAGTTTAATTTTTACTATGTAGATTTCTTTTATTACTATGTTACGAATTTGAGATGCAGAATTCTTATTTTTCTGTTTTCTTTCATACTTTGTACTAGAGAAAGAATAATTTGTTTATAGTTGTAATATAATTTTTTTTTTTAATTATATGACTAATAAAACATGGCGAAACAATCTAGACTTATCTTCTTTGGAGTAAGCGATAGTTTGATTGATGAGGGTGGGTATGGAATGTTTTTACTTTTTTGGGACTCTACAATATTTTTTGTTTAGAATAATTTTTATTACTACCGCGGAAATATCAGAATGTATCACTGTACTGATAGAAAATCATGCACCGATCGGTGTAATAAACTGAAAATTGAATTTTTTATGCTCATTTACATCCTTATACTGCAGGTTATTCTTTATTGAATAATTTATTATCCGTATTTATAAAGATTTTTCAATACCAATCTTACTTGATTAAATTTTTTTCTAATATATAAAGAGATTTGCTTACATATATTACATTACCAATGTTTTGGTATAATGATTGTAAATTTTTGTTGATAGCTCTGTAACATTGCATATTATTTTAATATGCAATGCTATTAATTTTTTAAATATCTGATACCTGCAATGAATATACAATAGTGTAATTGTTATAAATAAAATATGTGAATTTATATTATAATTATTAAATCTTTATAAGTTTCTAAAATTACCCTATTGCTTCCTCCCATGGGACTTTTTCATAATTATGGAATAACCCTGTATTTTCATTTATTTTTTATTTTTACTTAATTTTGATATTAGAAGAATTACCAATATTCTTAAATTCTTTAAATGTATAATTCTTACTTATTTTTATTTTGAAGAGAAAAGATTTGCCCCCGGCTGGGATTCGAACCCGGGTCGACCGCCTCACCGTGGCAACGCTCTAACCATTTGAGTTACCGGGGTTGCCTCCTACCTAGGACAAATCTGTTCTCTTCACCGATCCCATATCCCATGTGTTGTAGCAACTTTCCGATGTATACACGAGGAAGAATGTTCATTGAACATTACTTTTAATTTTAGGATCTTGTTGACTTATGTCATTATATTATTTGTTAATGTTTGTTCAACATTTCATTTCGAAATGTATAGAATCCAAAAAATAAATAAAATGATCAAGTATCAATATTTGTAATCGCTATTCTTCGGAGGGAATATACATGTAAAATGGCCGTCCCAAGCCTTTGTAATGTCAAGCACTCATTAAAGATCCCTATCCTAATCATACCTGGATGAGCAAAATTTAGAGCTCCTATTGCAGCATTGTCCGATTAGCTATACCATCATAAAGTGTCATTAAATGAAACAATGTTTTTAGCTCCAAAAAATATCTTTGCTATTTTTAAAAATAATTAGAAAATCAATTAAATATTAAACCCATACTTATGTTGGATCTTTCCATTGTATTCATACAACATTAATGCTTTTATGTTACCTCTCAATAATTTTATTCTGGATTATCATCTATGAACTACAATTTTTGTTAATGAAAAATTTTTAAAAAGTTTTTCGTACGAGAAGCAGTCCGAAGTACCATCTGTTATATCTAAAACCCCAAAGAATTAGTGGTTAAGTCTAATTTTCTCCAAAATGAGTTTCTTGTATTTAAGTAAGCGGAATCGAGTTATTTTCGTAGTGAATAAGGGGCTAAGTAAGGCATTTGATTGAAAAAGAGTTATTGTTTGTATTACAATTCTATTTCAAGCCAAAAACTACGAGGATGGTACGATTCCAGTTATCTGAAAGCAGTTAACTCTCTGGACAAAATCCGACTTAACTACTTATTGACCGGGGCTGTAGTTATAATAGTAATAATTTAAGAAAAATTTTAAAAATAAATCTATCTTAATGCTCAATAAATTTCCTAGAATCCAATTAGTTTTCAATAGGTGTTTGGAAAATGCTTTATATTTAATAAAAAATTATGAACCACGATTTTTGTATGTTAGCAATCTACATATGTAGAAATATGATGTTTGAAAATGAAAATTGGGTTAAAAGATATATGATGGGGCTGAATGTCTAGAAGTTAATTCTTTTATGAATGGTTAGTGTATTTAAAATTTTTATCCTCTTTATAGCAAACAAAATTTTTAGTGTGGAAGAAAATGGTCCGGGTTAAGGTCAATAAATATCTCAGAATATCAAGAAATATTTATTCAGTAGCCAACGTTTCGACCTACTTTGTAGGTCTTCTTCAGGGCTAAATATGCAAAATACAGACATTTGAAAATTAAAAAATTGTTAAGCAAAGAAAAAATAGAAGCATAATAAAAGTATGGTAAATGTAGAAAATGAACATTAAAAAATATAAAAATAATTTTCCTAAGTATGGTAAATACATTATAAAGGTTAAAATGAATGAGTGTATAGTATTAATAACCAAGTGACAGGAAGGTAGTGAAATACATAATTGAGATTAAAATAATAACAGAACAGGACATGTTAAAATTAAAGAATAAGTATTAAAAATACCTCTACCCTGACCATTTTCTTCCACATATTTCATCAAGGTCAACTATTTTCATTCAAAATTAAAAATTTTAGGTATTAAAATATAATTTCTGAATATTTTAAGATTTTACTTCTATCCCTTAGCTTCTCAACCTTTTCTATGATAAATTGTCCCTACATTTCACTGTATAAAAGATTATGTCCAAGTAAATTGACTTGTTTGGTTTGAGAAAAATAATCTGGTTAGGAATGAAATGAAAATTTGTAAGTATAATATTGACAATGAATTGTATTTTTTTAATTATATTTTTCTAATACTCCTTAATAATTGCGATCAACTGAATTATGAGGAAACCTTAAAATTGAGATTACTTTAACCAAGTTATTATTGTTAGATAAAATTAAATAATGATTCAGTTTCTATTAACTAGAGGCAGTATAGAATAACTGAATGAAAAAATTCAAAATGAAAAAAAAAATCGTAATTTTTATGACTTTTATGAACATTCATTCATCTGTGTATATACAGATAGGCTTGCCGATGTAAGTGTGTGTCAATTTCTATCTGTTATAATTTCAAATGTGCAAGTACCGAAATGGTCCTAATCTTAGGTATTTGTTCTTGATACATGCCCCTGTAAAATTTTAAGCCAAGATAATGTACTTAGAATGTAAACTTTATCATAGCTGTGCTATTTTCATGCTTAAGTGTTCAAGTGATTTACTGAGATTTCTGATGGTCAAGTTGAATTCCAAAAGTTTGTTCCAGATGATCAGTTTTGCTAGGTTAGGTTTAATAGAGTTTGTAAGACATGTATATAATTTTGAATGTCTTGATTATTATATAATTTGATTAGGTCGCTTTTAGAGTTTTGGGTGCTGTTTGTAAAAATGAATTAGAGTAGTGTAGTGAGTACTGATTTTTGAGATACCTCGTATAAATGTGGTCTAATGTTAAAAAGTTCTTGGAGGTTGAGAAAAATCTGTCAAAAAGTTAGGATTGGAAAATAAGTTAATTGGCAGGATAGAATCTAGGAATTCTGAATTTCAACAAATGTCAGATCTTGAAAAATAAGTTATTGATTGGGATGGATCTTGAATAATTCAATTTTAAGTTTTGGATGTTTTGCAAAGTGAATTTGGATTATCATTAATCTTGTAGGATAATTGGGCCTTGTTTAAATGTAAAAAATAAGGTCTTCATTAATTAATTAACTATTTAAGGAATTATGCATATGTTATCCTCATTATAAAGTAAAGGGTGGTAAAGATAGTCCAATAATACAGTAAATAATTTTATTATTAGAATTATTCTTAAATACAATTGAGCATTTCTTTAAGTACTAAATTAATATATAAAAAAATTGTATCTTATTCCTAAATATAATAAGTAATAAATTTTATTTACAATCAGTTCTTTGTTCATGAAAAAAAATCAATGCAATATAATAAACATTGTCGACACCACCAGCATGAGAATAAAAGCATAAAAACAATTATTACAAAATCATCATTAAGCTAATAACATCAGATATTTTAAATTATTATACAGTTTTTATTTACATTGTTGTAGTCAATGATATGTATGGTGATTCTTCAGTTTCTTGTAGGCAAGCATCAGATGCAGTAATGATAGAATTGTTAGAGAATACTTCAATTTAATATTCTACTGATAAGTGTGTCTGACTTGAGAAAACATGAACATATTTATTAGTTAATAAACAATTGATCAAATAATGTTAAATTAATCTTATATGTTAAAATCAATTTTTAAAAACTGTTTTAAATAAAACAAAATCCCAATTCAGAAACTTGATCAATGAATTGAATTTTAACAATATTACTTTTTTATATTTTCTCATTAATGGGCATAACTATTCAATTCAGAACTCATAAATGGGACAATCGGACGGTAACATTGTACCCAATTTATAAAACTGGGTGTGAAGTGTGGTAATGATTGCCCGATGTTTGCAATAGTGCATTTGACATTTATAATAAATAATTCAAAACATACCTACTAATTAAAAATTAATCTTTGATATTTACAATAACAAAAATCGATTGGAATAGGTAACTAGTGAGATTCACTTTTTACCCTTGTCTTAACAATAATAAAATAAATAAAAAAATAATGAGATCACAGCACTTTAATACTGGTCCTAGGGTCGCATCAGAGAGTCACTACCCCAGTAGGCAGATTCAGTCTGTACAGGTCACGAACTAGTCCCCGAAGGAGATGCGTGCACAGGAATAATATAAATGGGCTCTCTTTTCTCGGCAGCCTCTGTGTAAGGAGGCGGTGCGAAAAGATGGTAAGGTGGAGGTGGCGTCTCCGGTGCTCTGTTGTAACCTTGATGGTTATACGGCGGAGGCGCCTGTCCGTTGCCTCTATAAAGGTGCTTTGAGGCGCAACACCATTCTGAGAAGGTCACCACCAGAAAGAAGATGATAAGACCACTGAAAGCTCCCAGGTACCAGACTACTGAGAGAGGATCTGGGTCTAATCTTGTTGCAGAACCACCATTTTCTTCTGAAAAAAAAAAGAAGCATTTATTAGTCTTAGAGAACTTAATGTATAATATCTATATATTACCTATCCAATAAAAAAATATATACATATTTTAATTAAGTTTAATTTATCCTCTCGAACTCAATGGATTTCTAATTATTTCTCTTTAAACTTAATATTAACAATTTGAAGCCATCTGTTAAGGTTGCTTCTAAGTTAGTGTTGAACTTATGAACTATTGACATTAAATAATTTATGTAGGACAAATTTAAGGGAATTTCAGCATTCAATTTATATTTGTTGCGCATTCTTAGTGGGTTCAGAATTTCATATTTTCCTCTGAGAAATGACATTATATTGCTTCCAGAATTAGCAGATTTTTAATATCAATTATTATAACAATATTGGACGGATTTGAAAGCCGTAACAAATATTCAGATTTTTCTTGAAGATTTTACCTTGGTAACATTTTCACAATCGCAACAAGGTTGTACTATTTAAATTCATTAAAGGCAGCAATTTTGCTAAGTGGGTGTTTAGAATATTAACAAGTAAAATATCATTAAGAACCCGAGAAAACAAATACTGTTCAATAAAAAACAGATAAGAATTATTAGTCACTGTTTCATTAGGGTGTAGTAAACATGTTTACTCCTCGTCTGGGATGATCTAAATCATACTCAGTACTTTTTATTTTTTTTAAACATTGCAATCTAATTTGAATAATTATGAGGATAATTTAAAAAATTTAATGAAGAATACATAGTATGAATGTTGATGTAAAGATGAACCGATAACATAAACATGTATAGTGGAGTATAAGCAAGGACACTGACATCCAACTTACTTCCACAATATTTATCAGCACTCAATGGTCAAAAAGTGCATTTGGTCAATATTCTATGTTTGAGGAGTGCCACTACTGATACCAGTAGATAATATAGGAAAGTTGTAACCTTTTGGTTTTGTATATATTATGTTTAATTATTCTTTGTAATTACTAAAACATCCAGGTTATGAAGACACCATTTTTCTCCATTGGTTCTTCTGCACAAAAACATTGAACCTAATTAAAGTTTGGAGGCTATTAGAGTATTCATAAATAAAATCTTGTATGATAAAAATAACCAAATGACCTTATAACCTGGAACTGAACAAATAAAAGGACAAAGGTTAGGAGGGAATATCGATCAAAATTTTAATTAATTAGTCCCAACGGTGTTTTTACACTTCTTCTGGGATGTCATGAATCTTGACCACGATGATGAATGTGATATTTTTGGTTGGTTCGTACATTGGAAAGTATATCGATTTAAATCGTACAATATATTTATATATATATTATATATTTACGAGAACATTGGCTAAAAAGCTGTGTTAAACTTGAAAACAGTAAAAATCTATTTTAGTACTTTACAATGTGGTCGCATTTAAAGTATGAGGTCGCTAAACTTAACGGTTCCTAGAGCAATTCAGAAACTGTCTAATTCCATTCGGCTGTAAGTTATACATTCATTATTATAGGTTTATTTATAAAATGTATTACTAATTATATATGTGTTATTTAAAATTTTGGTAATTATTCCGCTGGTTGTTTGCAAGTTAAGTCGCAACAAGTTTTAACTTTTTATTCGTTTCTCATTTAATATGTTCCAAAAATTCAAGTTGGAAAAGAAAATGTAATTATGGGAAATTTTTATACTTCGGTAATAATTTCATCTAAAAATGAACGTTTCAACAAACATATATCATGTATTGTAAGAAATGTCAGTTGAAACTTTTATTTCTTGATGAAATGATTACCGAAATATACACATTTTCCATAATTACACTATTTTTTTTCATACTAAAATTCACGATTATTTTTATTTTCGAGAATATTAAAACTGAAACGATTGAAAAGTTAAAACTTATCGTGACTCAACACGAAGCGACAACCCGCGGAACCGAAATTATAAATTTCATTTTTAAATAAAGTAATTTAAATGATATATATCGGCAAAACATTCCCTGAATAGGCAATAGGAAATTTTATTCAAATTCTCAAAGATTTAATGAAATACGAGCAATATTTCTTTTTGTGCATACAAATATTTTTTTTAGGTCGGATTTATACTGAAGGATATATGTTCAGAGAAAAAAACTATATAACCTTGGATATATTGTTTGTGCATACATGTAACGTAATGGGTGTATGTTACATTAGTTTTCTCAGAAGGGCACTTAGCATTCTATGTAATTACGAAAAAACAACCACGTATGTTGTTTCTATTTCACAGTAATTATTTGATATCGTTAATCTATAAAACTGTAAATTAAAAAAGTCTAAAGATTCAACATAAAAAAAAGTTATAGTTTTGAAACTGAAGGCCAACTTTAGAACTCAACTGAAACTTGTTTGTATACTTATAGCGTTGTTGTTTGTTTCTTCATTTAACGTCACTTAATGCTGCTATGGCTAATTGGACGTTGCTACTGTGAGGGTCCTAAATTTTGCCTCTACAGATATAATTATAATTTCTATTATTAAACTATTGAATATTCTTTACATTTTTTATTCTCGTTTAATTTTATACTTGTTTATTTACTTTGTGCTGATATGGCTAATCAGCATACATAAGGATTTTTTACCCCCTTTAATATATATATATGTATATAATTAACTGACGATAGAATACATTTTTTTAAAATTTAATTTTTAGTTGAAGACAGTTATAAGGATTCGTTGAAATTAAATAAAAAATTATTAAACTGTTGGATATTCTTTATATTGTTTTATTCTCATTAATGTTAATTACTAATTGTATAGTTAATTATTTATTTAACGCCTCTTTTTCTGCTATGTCTAATCGGTTGATGCTACAGTAGGAATCCTCAATTTTGCCGTTAGGACAGGGATCTTTAATAGAGTACCTGGCACCGCACAGCCTCGGGATCACAATTTTATTTCCTCTTCGAAGGACTGCATAACCAATTTTTTTCTTCTTTTACAAAATCCTAGGCCCAACTGCTGGGGTGTGAATCATCGATCTTGGGGATAGTATATTGTTATGATATCCACTACACCACTGGTGACTCCCTACTTATATATAGCGTTTAATCTGTGGTTTAATTTTAAATTGATGGTTGTTTGAAATAAATTTTATAATTTTAGATCAACTTATATATATAATATTTTGTAGTTCTCTTTTAATGAATACTTTCTAATATTATTTTTAATTTATTTAATCGTGGTTAGAGGTATGGTTAAATGGTAAAAAATTCATTTATGACTATAATAAACCGGTAATTTAGATCATTTTTCGCCTCTTACCTAAGTTAACCTCAACCATCACATGTTATCTCTCTCATTCTCACTTCCTTTCTTCAAACATTTACAGCGTAATTAAAAATATGACTTTCTAATAATAGACTCATGTCCCAGAAGAGAAAGTGCCCGGGACAATCTCGCTTTGCAGCCTTATGACGTAAGAGCCGATATAACTAAAGGTCATATTGTACGACACGATGGCTGGGTACACAGATGGATGTTATGCACGCCAAGGCTTTGCGTCACACTGCGTTAGATGTAACATCACAAATAACTTGTTACTTATACGAAACCGTTGTTACTGTAAGGACACGCAACGATGGGATCATCTTTTCAGAAAATATTTATTTACTAAAAATATTACTCTGGTGAGAGTAAACGACATTGGGAAATCTAGGAGCTTTCTAATAATACAATAAAATATTTATTTGAGAACATTATACAAATGCCGTTTGGCATTCATTTTATATGTGCTCTTCTTTTGTAAACCTTCCCTAAAGGATTCACGTGGCAACCTGGATGGAGAAACCTCTCATTGAAGGCACTTGAAGCTTTCCAGCATTTTTTTGTTTTATGTCAAAAACCAATTATGTTTTCTACAATACAAATACCGTAATTTGTTCCAATAAAAATATTAAATTTGTATTGTTCTTAATCATATAAAATGTCTTTTTCTATTTCAAATATTCTATTAAACTTCGATCTTCCATTGAAAGGATCTGAATCAAGAGATATTTCTATCCTATTGAAATAATAAGGAATAATTCCAACAAAATCATCAATAATTAATTTTAGCGTATATTATGGGTTTCATAGTATTATTCCTTTCTGCTAAATACCGCTCATTTATTCTTGAATAAGTACAATTTTGAAAAAAAAAACTGAATGTAAATGAAGGGTCCTGGGTTCAGTGCATGTTTGAGACTGTACTATTTCTAGTAGAGCTGTAGTGCAGAAAGGTGATTTGTCGCCAATCGCCAGTTTTTTCCACAATTAAGGGTACCCATTTTATAGAGGTTGGGTTAAGGCCCAGAAGGATCTGTAGATCTGCAGGGTCCATCTGTGGCTGTTAACAAATTAAATAATTTATATTTGTGACCTGGAAACATATATAGTGTTCACCCAGCCTCTATAAAGTGGATAACATTGATTGGAGGAAAACCTAGTGGTTGAGAGAGGTCTCGTACAAATCACTTCCCTGCACAAACGTAATCCGAGAAACAGTACAGTCTCCACCACTTACTGAATCCAGTACATGGGTTGTAGTGGTACAGGTTTTTTTAAAAATTATTTTTGTTGTTATTTATTATGTTTTTAGAAACACAGGAAAACTTTAAAGCACTAATAGCATCTAAAAATAGTATTTAATGGATGCCTTATCATGAATTCAAAATGGTCCATCTTAATGGCGATAGTTTGCATTGAATAATATTCGCAATGAGTCGTCAAAAAAAAAAGATTGATCATTGGTGGCTCTGTCATTGAGGAAAGTCGTTATGATCCAAGAGATAATTAACTAAATTTATGCATAATGATGTTGAAATGTTGGATCATTAGTGCAGTATTAGGAACGAGGGGGAAAAATGAAAATACGAAGGCAGGTCTAAAATGAGCAGCAGTTTTATAGCTTTTTATTGGTCCATTAAAAGCCATTTTATATTTCTTCGTTTATATTATTAATAACTTTATGCAGTAAAAAAAAAAATTGAAGTACATTGAAGAGGAGATATTTGTATTTTAACAGTTATTGTTAAGCATATCGGTATTTGATCTGAAAGGAAGGAACGGTAATAAAAAATATATATAAGGAGTTAATAGTCATTAAAAAAGAAAATCCAAGTCTCTATATGAATTTCTGATACTTTATAATAATTTTTAAATTCATTCAAAAATTTAAATGGTAGTCATTTAAACCAGCACAAAATTCCATAATACGAATTAAATATTAGAGAAAGGAAATGATAAATATTTAAGTTTGTAATACAGTCTGATGCGACTTTATTTTTTATGCAGGGAATTGATTTAAAAACAAATTAAGGGATTCAAAACACTGTCTATAGTACAATGATACAACTCAGTGAAATCACATTAAATAAAAAAGAGCAGTAAATCCAAAATGGCGTCCCAAATTTTCAAAACCCCTCTTGAGAAGCAGTTTTGAAGTTTATTGTGTTTACAATTTCAGGCTCTGTATCCAAAATTTAGGATAGTATGTGGAATATTAAACAACTTAGATTGTGTTGAATTCACTGACAAGCACTAACTATATTAAATATTATTTATCTATTATTATTGTTATTGTATATTTACTATATGTTGATATTTATTATATTTGAATATTTGTTGCAATGGTTGCAACTGTACAATAGTATTTTTTTCTACTTAAACACTACCTATTAAGGACCTATTAGTATTGATTCTTAACTCAAATTTTCTTATCAGGTTCTCAAATTCCACTATATTTATAATACGACCTTCTATCAATAAAATCTTTTATTCTTAACTCAAATTCTGTTTGTTATATTTCAATAACATCAAAGTCTTTATTCTAAAATAATCAAGTGTCTAAATAAATGTCAAAACCGCCATGTTAAAAAAATCCCTATCTGGTTATAATTATCATTTTTATGGCATTCGGTGTCTATTTTCGGAAAGTCAAAATCATTCATCTCTAGCTTCTAAAATCTAAATAATATTGTGAGATTAAACATTATTTGTCTAACATATGTTTGTTTAATAAAAAATAAACTCTCCTACGTATACCTACATAATGATTGTTTTAATTCATAAAAAACGCTCCATAAAAATTAATTATTAATTGCTCTATTGAAAGCGCTACTAATTAAATGATTCTATCCCTCTGAACTATCCCAAGGCCTGGACTGTCCCAGATCGCCCAGAAGGACGCCTGTTAAGGTCATAATAGGTAACGATGCTTACATTTGATCTGTATCATCAGGCGCCCGGAACTGTGCAAAACACTACTGGATTTCTCCAGCTCAGACAAGCTTGCTATATTGCTTTAGTCTTAAAAGTTAAAAAACACTAGCTATCTAACCTTAATTATCGTAGATCTTTTATTTAAAACTGATATTAACTATACCGAAGAGTATCAATAGGCAGTAAGAGTGATCTTATATCCACCTCACTACTAGATTCGATAGTTGATAAGAAATTTAGCGCTCAAAAGTTATTTTTAACATAGATAAGATAATACAAGGGCTTTGAACTACGAAATGAACGGCACTATTATGTACCATTGTGTTCAGAATAATAGAGGCCGGCTTACGATTTTCCTATAATTCGGGAAAACTAGGTAATTAGAGCTCTGTGTTGACCGGACTTTGACTTGCATTGTAAAATAAAAATAACACTATGTAGATAGGAACTTTTTGTTACATTTGAATAGTGTTTTATCAAGTATAGGGAGCGGTACATCTCCCCAGTTGGTAAACCGTTAGTAAATAAGTACCTCTTGGTTGGTTGCTAAGCTGGAGGACCCAGATACAAACCCAGCTGTGGCAGATTATTTGACCTGTAAATCCCCAAGGATGGTTCCTGTGAGGTCTACAGACCCTCCGGGAACACATCTAGCCTCTATAAAGTACCCTTTATTGGGGAAAAAATCTAGTTTGGGCGTGATGCTATGCACCAAAACTATGTATCCTTCATGGGTTGTAGTGTTACAGGATTTTTGTCAATTTTTCAGGCATCAGAAGACATGCCAAAAGAAAAATCATATTAATAAAGACAACGTGCAGCACATCTCAAATAACCAGCCAAACAGACTTCAACCTTGCTCCAGACTTTTCACAAACAACTCTATGTGCAGTCTCTATTTGATCTGTCTGTGAGTGTTGATGTGAGATGTGCTGGACTATAAATTGTTTGTCAAGATTTTTCTTTGGACGACAAAATGTTGACAAGTTATTTTTTTCCAATATTTAAGAGACTTAAGGGTTTGCGCTTTTGGGGTTTTTTTCTGTTGCATTCCAATTTATGTTATACGAATGTTTTATCCCCAAGTTACGGAGTTAATTTTCAAAATGGCTATAA
This sequence comes from Troilus luridus, assembly GCA_964056705.1. Taxonomy (NCBI): domain Eukaryota; kingdom Metazoa; phylum Arthropoda; class Insecta; order Hemiptera; family Pentatomidae; genus Troilus; species Troilus luridus. The sequence goes on from OZ057416.1 coordinate 49,921,315, forward strand.
ACAATCGTATTGCATAGAAATAGCTGCTTGCTATGAAACATAAGTAAGGGCATGGTGCGTTATACGACATCGTAAACGTCTCTAATTATGGACAGTTAAGTAGTTCAAGGAATATTTCGAGTCAATTAGTGCCTTCATTTTCTACTATTTATAATTAGATATTAAATTCCAGAGTTAATTCGGAGTTAAATTTGGATATATACTTATGTAATAACAGGAACTGACGAATTATAACGTTTTTAAGACCTTGTTTGGACATGATTTTAGGTATTGGCCGGTATTATGTGGAGAATAAAAACGTTTCCAGATTAAAGGGTGCGGTGTTTTTTAATTTTATTCTTTGAAATTTCATGTAAGACGGTACCTGATACAGCAATGGAAGTTCCAAGATACGATTCAAGGTCAAGTAATGTTGCGTTTGATGGTTTACGTCACACAACAGTTGCAAACATATATATTCAACATCTCAATAAACCAACTATGGATATTAAATTATTGATTGACAAAGTCCTAATTTAAATATTTAAAAAAAATACTAGTATATCTAAGACCCGATTTACAATTATACAGCTTTCAGCTTCAAAGTTACTGATAAGAAGTTTTTTAAATTCTTGTTATTGATACCCACGTTTATACACATATATATGGTAGATACACATGTATATAGCCCTGGTGAATAAGGTTTAGTCGACTTTAGTCCAAAATGAATTTCTTATGCTTGGTGAAGTTAAATCGTGTCATTCTTGTAGTGCACATCTTGAACTCCCCACTATTAAACAATATGTTTCAGACCAAACAAAAACATACTTTGAAAAAACTCCAGCTTCCGAAAATCCATTAATCCGAGAAATCGGTAACTATGACAAACATTCGCTACGACGCTACACGCACAAAAGAACAAAACATATACTTCTTTCTTAATAAATCACCATTTGCAGATATTGTAATCAAGTTATCTGTATTTATTTTATAGTTCTTTTTAATTATTCATTTATTTTCTAAGTAATTATTATTATTATATATGTTTACTTTATTATTATCATTTTTATTTATTTATTATATTAGTATTATTATTTTTTTATTTTTTTTATTTTATTTTTTTTATTTTTTTTTTTTTTGTCTTAAGCTGTTTTTTTCTACATTTTTCCTGCTATTGTGAAACTTATTTATAAAAGGTAACTGTAATTAATTAAAATCACTGTCTTTAAACATGTAAAGGTAGTCCGGAACATGTATTCACAAATACTGCTTGTATATGTAAATTTGCAAATAAAGTTGTTTTGTTGTAGTGCATAAGTAGCTAATTCAGGCCTTAGCTTGAAATATAGATTATTATTTATTTTATTCTTACACCATTTCAAGCCAAATATTACGAGAATAACACGATTCCGCTTCCTTCAATACAATTAATTCTGGACAAAATTCGACTTAACCACTTAAACACGGGGGCTGCAGATATATTTGGGCTGTGTTTAATCCAATTCTGAAAAGGGAAGACTTAGGTATAAGAAAATTTTGTTTTCTTTTCACCTTTTTATGTTTTACAAAGCTAACAAACATGTTTATTATATAACTAACAAAATATTTAAGTCAGGTAATTACCAATTGCAGCATTTAAAAAATAAAAAAATAAATTCATTTGATAATAGTTAGTACACCCAATTGCACTATTCTGTATTTTTCGCGAAGACGGGAATTAATATACATTTTTTTAATCAACTGTCTTATTTGTTTACCAAGCTTTAAGTCCATATTAATTAAGTTGGGGTCTGTAACAGAATACGCCGGTATCTGTTTCATCATACTTCAAGTTAATTAAACAAAAAATCTGTATTTTCGGGATTAATAATTGAAAATCTTAATAATAAAATATTTTAATATGTCAAAATAAAAAGCTCATCCGGCAGTGTTTCTCTATTGCTGGATAAGATTTAGTTTGAACGCGATTTTTATGATTTATTATTATAGGTGGTAAATGTTTCAAAATTGTTCATTAATTAGAATTCAAGAACTGGATTCTCTTCAAAGAAATACGCATTTTTAGACTAATGGTGAAAAATAAGTAGATAAAAATCAACTATATTTTTCTGACTTACAATCTTTCATATTTCTACAATTTTATTCCCAATAATAAGAGACAATGCCAATATTAAATATCCTGTTGGAATATAATATTTTGCATTTCTTATATGAACTTGTAGGTTGGTTGATATTATTATATATTATAATATATATATTTATAGATATGTATATAAGAATAATGTTCCGTTTCACATTCATTTTTATTTTAATTAATGATCTCTTAAAACCTCGACGCTGTCACGCAAAGGTAATTCAATGGCACATTTCCCATCACGGAGGAAAATTATTTAGGAAAGTTCTACACTCTCAATTCAACAATAAACTGTTTGATGCTACAAAAAGCTTGTAGTACATATTAAACTATACATTATTACTAATATTGCAATAATGACCATAATATAGGGAGCTTAAGACAGTTTGATAACACTTTCTGTTTCCCATGTTTAGGTGTAAAAGAAGTCAAATATTTTTATATAGTAACCCCGACATTATTTGCAGTGCATAAGCAATAAGTGTAAATATAACTTCCTTAACAAGAAAAACGTGAAAAAAAAGAGTATTAAATGATTCTAATTTTATAGTTAAAATTAAAAAAAGATTAAAAAAATGTACATTTTAACTGTTATGAATTCAGGTCTGATTTTTTTATAGTATTTATATTAATTTGGCCATATTTTACAAGTATCGTAAATGAAGCAGAAATCAAAGGAGCACGTTCTTAAGATTTTGCTTATAATTTTTTAATCCAATAAAAAATTATTGTTGGTTTCGTTTTGAGTAGTAAGAGGAGTAATAACTTTATTCAATAGCGTCATATCTTAATTCATTTTTATTAAAAAAATTCTTATATTTTCGATTAAGAATTATCTAAACTACCATTATCTTCGATCCAAAAATTAATTGCGTCTAATGTTATTTTGTTACCATGAATATTACTAATCCATACTACATAATCAACATGTACATAAAATAATTAACTCAATAATGAACTAATTCATTCTGATGAAACCAACAAATTTAAATTTTATGACGAAACAATAAAAAAATATTTATGTCATGTAAATAAGTAACGACTATGTTCTAACACCCAATAAAACAAAATAAAAAAATTATATGTACATTTATTTGAATAATTTTTGTATGAACATTACTTTTTATTTTTACTATTTTTTGTATTTCAACTAATATAAATAAACATTTAATACTATCACTATTAACTTAATCTAGAAGCTTATGATTATGCATGCTATTTTTTTTTTATATTACATCTACAAAAGCGAATACTACAAAGCCAATTTTTTTTCCTATTTCGAGTTCGTTTTCCAAGAAAAAAACAATTGTTTATAACAATAAAAAAAAATTACAAATTACCGAAAAAAATATCCATAGCAGGTCCTCGATGGGGGAATAGATACATCTGTAATGAGTAGCAATAGCTTTTCGAATGGACCCCCACCATTTTTGTGCCTAGCTTTTATAAATTACCAATTATGTAAGAGAGCTTTACAAGTTGTAAAAGAAAAAAGAAGAATAATATGAAGTCATAAATGTTATCTCCCCAACGTGGAAGAGTCAAAATAGCCTCATTATTACGCAAGTCAGATTTGAACAAAGAAAAACAAGGTATTATAAATCATTAAAGGAGCCATTGTGTCAAGAGTATTGTAAATTACTTATGCCCGTGTCGTAAAATTAGTCTAGTTCTTGAAATTGAGATCTTAAAAACAATAACAAAATATTTTATAATGGTACGAAAAGCTATCATAGCTTATAACATAGAAGTTATGAAGTCCTTCGGAGAGGACGTAAAGTAATAGCTTATAGCCGGGGCGATATCAGGTACTCGTAAAAGATCCCTATCATAATTATACATGTTCAGGAAAAATTTAGGACTCCCAATTTACCAGCGTCCGATCAGCCATCGTAGCATAAAAGACAGATTAAGTTAATGAACAAACACATTAAATAGTTAACTATATCATATATCGAAATAATATTCCTGCATTTGATATTATCTGAACAAGTTATATTAAAAAAATCAAGAGAGCAGGTTATTTTCAGCAGTTTCATCTTCATTTAAATTTCCATTATTAAGTCGGGAAAACTTAATTAAAAAAAAGTAAAAAAACTCCATTAGTCTATTTACAAGCAAATTGAAAAGTCACAATATGTTACTATTAGATATTAGAAATAATAAAAATCATGATAGAAATACATTTTTCTGAAATTCTACTTAAATATGTACATTTGATCAATATTGAGTTTGGGTGAAAATAAAGCCAAAACTAATTATTTAATAATGAAACAAAAAAAAAGTTTATGGCGTTATTTGACCCTAAAGCGATCAGCTATAGTTAATAAAAAAAAATTAAACAAGGCGTCACACAATAGAACACAAAAATCATTCGCGTAATTCGAATATAAATAAATTGTAAGGTTTCAGAGATGATCTATGAATACAGTAGTAATGAATAATAAATGTGAGTAATAATTAATCAATCTAAAACAAATAAATGGAATTAGAACTAATTTAACATTTCTATTGATGGTTCATATAAAGTACCACTTAACGTTTATTGTTTTTATCCTAAATTTAATATTTATTTCCATTAGCTTAAAAGGCTTTAATACGAATTTGAAAACAAATGAAGCTATATTTTAATTTGTGTATTTAATCAAAATTGTTTCAGAGCTATATATAATTTATATCAACACGTAAATCTTATTAACAAAATTTGAAAAAAATTGCATTTTGTTGTATTATGACTTTTGATGAAAGTCCATTATGAACTTCCGTAGCTGTAATCATGGATTATCTGTCGCCCCTATGCAAATATTTGTGTCTAGCTGCGTCAAAAACATGTTAATAAATTAATAAAATATGAGCATTTATACATTACGAATCTCCACTATTTATACATTACATAAAACCCATGAGGGATTAGTATTTAGGGTGCATACGAAAAAAAATTTATAAAAACAAGGTGCTTTGATAGTAAATTCATTAGATGCATTTTAATCCTTAAGCCATCCATTAAAAAATAAATACAATTAATATTTTGACGTATTTAATCGTTGTCACATGCAAGATAAGGATGTATTTTTTGTCAAAACCTTCATAAAAAAAAATTCTTCGCAAACACACACCAGCTGAGGACAGCCTAACAATAGAATCGGCATTCCGCCAGATCTTTACGTTGAGGTATTTAAGGATATATTATATTGTATCTACGGCAAATAGATTATTTATTCTGTTATCGCCCGCAGGTCGACTCTACTTGGGTTCGACCAGCCTCTATAAAATGTGGGTGCCTGTCATGGGGGGGGGGACCTGGATGCTTAGCATTCTACAATCTCTCGCCTGCATAACCGTTAGCATAGAGAAGTACATTAAAGACCCTTCATAGTATTTAAATTTATTTTATTTATCTATTTAACCTTGTAGTACCATAGAACATTAAATTAAATAAATGACAAAACAAACCATTAAACAATTATATATTTTCACTATATATTAATACATTAAATTAATCGGCTCTGATGGTCAAATAAGCATTTTAATTCTAATTAATATTCTTAAAATCTAAACTAAATTTGTTAAAGAAAAGTGAATTATCAAATTGAGAGGTTTAAAATTTTTTCTGGTTAAAAATATTAAAAGTTCTTGATGCAATGATTTTGTTATTTGATGATATGAATTTTTTTTAACCATTTATGTATCACAAGAAAGTGAAAATGTTGGTCTATTTTTGAACCAAATTTAATTGAAGTGTGTATTTTACTACTTTTTGAATTTTTTTACGATTCATTTGGACGCTATGATCATAAAATGCAAATGAAATAATTAAATCAATAATAAAATCAAAATCAGGGAAATTGGACTGACTACATTTTGCCTATGGTTTAGATATTTAAGAGGGGAAAGCATAATTAAAAAAATATTAATTAAAAGAAAATAAAAGAGCAGAAGTTTAATATATAATTTTAGATATTAGTTAACTTATTGTTACGGTCAGAGCGGAAAGTAGGACCGGCTTCTGATCTGCCTAGAGCGGATTAGGCAAACAATGGGATTAAGCGGAAGGGATTATAGAATGGCGTGGAACCTTCTAGATCGGTCTAGGTGGTCCTCGTCCGTGTTCCGAGTAATGCCCCACCACGACCTACCTTGCCTATATAAAAAGGACAGCGTTTTCGGCCGCGGTAGTCAGTAATAAGAAGAGTCAGTAATAAGAAGAGTAATAAGACGAGTTCAGTAATAAGCAGTGAAGTAAGAAGCCAGTGAGTAGCAGTCGTTAACTAGTGATAGTGCGTGAGTTACAGTGAGTTAGTATCAGTCTGTAATAAGTGCTTAGTGAGCAACAGTGACAATTAGTGACCGTGTAATAAGTGTAATAAACTGTGTGGCAGTTTGTCATATTTGAAGAGTCTTAAGGTCGGTGGACTTTAGTTAGCGAACTGTAAGTGTTAATTTGTAATTGTAAACTATAGTGTAATATTATTGTATTTGTGCAAATTTATATATAAATAGTTTAGTTATTTAGTATTACCAAAATCTTATATTGTTTGTATATTATTTTAGAAATAGATAACATTTAGTAGAATATTGTTATTGTAAATTGATATTAGTTTAATAATTTAGTTGCTTTTAATAATCTCAGTGTATTCTTGTTAATTTGTTAATAAATATTAGATTCTTGAATTAAGTAATAGTTTAGTCCATTTTACACCCAGTAGCCCGTAACAAATTGGTGTCAGAAGTGGGATATTTTGTGTAATTGTTATTATTTTGTAATTATTGGGCTACTGTATGAAAAATGGCTTCTCCAAGTCTTAAATTAATGGATTTAAAAGTTGCAGATTTAAAACGAGAATTAGAAGAACGTGATCTGGATTCTTCCGGAAATAAAAGTGTACTGCAACATCGCTTACGTCAATTTTTTGTAGAGTTAGGGGAAAATCCAGATGACGTTCTGTTTGAAACTGATTTAAGCAAGTTGTCTGCAACTTTTAAAAATGAATTAGGTGCTGTTAAAAATGAGCTAGGTAATGAGTTAAGCAATGTAGAAAATAAGCTAGGTAATGAGTTAAGCAATGTAGAAAATAAGCTAGGTAAGGAATTAGGTTCTGTTAAAAATGAGTTAAGCAATGTAGAAAATAAACTAGAGTCTAAATTAGGCACATTAGAGACTAAGTTAATGGAAAGTGTTGAGAATAAGTTAGCCGATGTAGATAATAAAGTAGCTGATGTAGAATCTCGGTTAGGAGAAAAATTGAATTCAATTGAAAGCAAACTTAGGCAAAGAGTAGAGGCTCTAGAGGGACTTATGAGCAACCCACCGACGAACAACACCGACCGTTCATCCGAGGGCAGCCATCGTAATAGCATTCTACCCGCCTATGCTGGGGCGCCACCAACTCACAATACCATTCCAGTATTCGACGGGAAGACGCCGTGGGAAGACTACATGACTCTCTTCGAGACAGCGGCTTCGATCCACGGGTGGTCACAGGAGACCCAAGCTTCAGCGTTATGCCTGGCCTTGCGTGGAGACGCCTTGGGAGTTCTGCAGGGGATACCCATGTCGGAGCGGTCCAACTACGGGGAGCTGATCAGAAGACTGGAGATGCGTTTCGGCCACCGCCACATGGACCAGCTGTATCGCTCACAGCTGAGAAGCAGGGTCCAGAAGACCAACGAGACTTTGCAGGAATTTGAAGCGGATATTGCCCGGCTGGTAAGGAACGCCTACCCATCGGTCACCGACGATGTCTACGAAAGCTTGGCTGTCGACAAATTCCTGGATGGACTTCGGGACCCAGAGACACAGCAAGCAGTGAAGCTCGCCAGGCCGAAAACTTTGGGAGACGCATTATCCCAGGCCATGGAGTTCGAGGCTGTTAGGCAGTCTGTGCGGGGCCATGCGCGAGTACGAGCAGCAGAAGCGGAGCCAAATGCGGTCCCCAGCGTCGAGGAAATTGTGACGAAAGTTTTGGAGGCTCTCAGGACCCGTAAGAAGGAGATACGCTGTTGGAGCTGCGGCCAACTTGGACACCCTAGAAGCAAGTGTCCATCAAAAAAGCAAGAAAAGCCACAGGAAAACTAAGTAGGGTTGATGGGAAGGGGCAACTGTCAACCCGTAACGTCAAAGGCCCCAGGAAGACCATCAGAGTTGCGTCAATAGGAAGCGGAACGAACAGCTTCTACGTTGATGGAATGGTGAACGGACAGCTGCGAAGTCTTCTAGTGGATACTGGCGCAACCATGACAATTTTGAACTCGAAGATAGTTCCCGATGAGAGGATCTTACCAACCACTTGGACATTACGGACTGCCACGGGACAGCCAGCCAAGGTCTACGGGGAGACAGTTGCCACCTTCATCATTGGGGGTCAACATCTGAGGCACCGTGCTCTCGTGGCAGAAATCGATGAAGATGTCATATTAGGCACGGACTTGATGATCGAATACGGGATTAAGTTGGATATGGCAAGAGGTGTGATCACGCTGGGAGACGAGGAAGTCATACTTCGGCAGGAAAAGGACTTCTGCGCACGAGTGCTGCTACCAGAAGACACCACTTTACCGGCACGGAGCCAAATCGTGACGCATGGGACGGTCGAAGGCCATCTACCCGCGGGTCAATGTGCGCTACTCGAACCTGGAAGGCACGAAGAACAAGAGGTTGGACGCGGCGTACTGGTTGCTAGGTCTCTCATCAAGATCGGACCTACCACTCCAATTCGGCTAATGAACCTGAACAGCTTCCCGGTAACGCTAAAGAAAGGAACACCGGTCGGGGAGTGTACCACCGCTACCTCAGTGGTTCGTCAGCTGCAACGTCATCCCACCGAGCTTCGAGGGCTCCCAGAGGAACTAAAAGGATTTGTGGATGAATCATGTCGCGACCTTTCACCTGAACAGAGCGAGGAGGTAAAAAACATGATTACCCGATGGCATGACATCTTCGAGATCGGCCCAGGACCACGGGGTAGAACGGATATCGTCCAGCACAGGATTAACACTGGGGATGCGAAGCCTATCCGACAGGTCCCGCGGAGGCTGCCGTTAGCTAAACGGGAGGACGCCGAGGAGATTATTAAGGAGATGGCAGCTGATGGTGTCATTGAGCCTTCGAGTAGCCCCTGGATGTCTCCTGTCGTGTTGGTGAAGAAGAAAGACGGAACGACAAGGTTCTGCGTAGACTACCGTCTTCTAAACAACGTCACCAAGAAGGACAGTTATCCGCTTCCCAGGATTGACGATACGCTGGACACCCTGGAGGGGTGTAAACTCTTCTCTACCTTGGATCTCCGCAGTGGATATTGGCAGGTTGGATTGGCACCTGAAGATAAAGAGAAGACGGCGTTTTCAATTGGCACTGGGCTCTGGCAGTTTACAGTAATGCCGTTCGGGCTTTGCAATGCTCCTGCCACATTCGAGAGGCTGATGGAAAACGTGTTAAGAGGTCTCTCTTGGGAAGTATGCCTGGTGTACCTAGACGACATCATTGTGCTGGGAAAGTCCTTCACTCACCATCTGAAGAATCTGGAGAAGGTCTTCGAACGACTGCGTGCAGCGAACCTAAAGTTGAACCCGAAGAAGTGTAATCTCTTCCGAAGGCAAGTCAACTACCTGGGGCATATTGTGTCAGACAACGGAGTTGCTGTTGACCCAGAGAAGATAGCAGCGATCACCGACTGGCCAGTACCTCGAGATAAGCACCAGATGAGAAGTTTTCTCGGGCTCTGCACCTATTACCGGAGGTACGTAAAAGGATTTGCTGACATCGCAAAACCTCTTACCAGGCTTACCGAGGAGAAAAGGACTTTCCATTGGGACCACGAGTGCCAGGCATCCTTCGAGGAGCTGCAGAGAAAATTGAGTAGTGCTCCTATTCTGTGCTATCCACGTCCCGAGGGCAAATTCATACTTGACACAGATGCCAGCAACATCGCCATTGGAAGTGTCCTCTCTCAGCTCCAAGACGGAGAAGAAAGGGTGATTGGATATTTCAGCAAAGCACTCTCAGCTCCGGAACGCAACTACTGTGTCACAAGGAAAGAGCTTCTGGCAGTAGTAAAATCCATAGAGCACTTCCATAAATATCTATACGGAAGAAGGTTCCTGCTGAGAACGGACCACGCGGCTCTAATGTGGCTGCTGCGATTCAAGTCACCGGAGGGACAAGTGGCGAGGTGGATCGAGCGCCTTCAAGAGTACGATTTTGAATCTGCTCATCGTTCTGGAACGAGCCACAGGAATGCGGATGCGCTGTCAAGAAGACCATGTGAAGATGAAGAATGCAGACATTGTTCCCGACAAGAGGAGAAGCAGGCAGCGGTATTGAGGACTACAGTTGTCATCGACAGTTGGCAAGATGCAGAGGTGTCAAAGGAACAGGACGAGGACCCGGACTTAAAACAAATAAAGGAATGGAAAATATCGGGGCGAGGAAGACCGGCCTGGCAGGATGTTGCTCCAATGTCGAAGAATGTAAAAACGTACTGGGCCCAATGGAACTCCATTTTAGTGGACAACGGGCTGCTGAAACGGGCATTGGAGAACGCGGAAGGAGATCAGCGCAGGCTACAGCTCATCGTTCCAAGGAATAAAGTGCCCGAAGTGCTTAGGGAACTACATGACGGTGTAACTGGCGGCCATCTTGGAGTTCACCGTACATTGGAAAAAGTTCGTGAACGCTTTTACTGGGCAAACCTTAAGGACGATGTGTTGGACTGGTGCAGGCGTTGTGCGACTTGTGCGGCTTCTAACGGACCAACAAGAAGAAAGAAGGCCCCTATGAAGAAGTACAACGTGGGAGCACCGTTCGAGAGGATAGCGATTGACATCGCTGGCCCTTTCCCTGTGACAGACGAAGGCAACCGATATATTCTCGTGGCCATGGACTATTTTTCTAAGTGGGTGGAAGCGTATGCCCTTCCGAATCAAGAGGCAGTCACGGTTGCAGACGTACTTGTGAAGCAGCTCGTCAGCCGGTTTGGAGTACCCATGGAACTTCACGCTGACCAGGGAAGAAACTTTGAGTCTGCAGTCTTCTCCGGGATGTGCGAAGCACTGGGAATACGGAAAACCAGGACGACACCTCTTCACCCTCAATCGGATGGCATGGTGGAGCGCATGAACAGGACAATGGGTCGATATTTGTCTAAAGTGGTCTCCGAGCATCAGCGAGACTGGGACCAGTATCTTCACTTGTTCTTGTTAGCCTACCGGAGTTCAGTCCATGAAGCAACGGGGCAGACCCCCGCAAATGTGGTGTTCGGCCGAGAACTTCGTTTGCCTTGTGATCTGAAATTCGGGTTCAAGCCTAATGAGGAAGTGGCCGGAGAGGAGTACGTCACGAATCTACGGAAGCGGATGGATAATATCCACGAAAAGGTTCGTGCAAACATCCAGGGAGCCAGTGACAGAATGAAGGAGCGTTACGACATCAGGGCAGAGAAAGGTGGATTCCAACCTGGAGATTTGGTCTGGCTACATGATCCTCGAAGAAGGCGAGGCTACTCACCTAAACTTCAGAACTCCTGGGATGGCCCGTTTGAGATCATCAATAGGATAAACGACGTCATCTATAGGATCAGAAAGCAGCCAAAAGGAAAACCCAGGGTAGTCCATTTTAATAGACTGGCCCCATACAAAGGAGACCATGGCCCGACAAAAGACCAGCAAGTCAGGTACCTCAACAACGTGGAGGCCAGTAAGGTATCAGTTGCACAACCTAAGGTACAAGGTTCCCGTGGAGTAACTCAGGCAGTATACAG